>OX422141.1:67464905-68172152 GCA_949129095.1 Volucella bombylans | reverse complement strand
AACTTTGAAGGTCCTTGCGGTGAATGTTAATTCACTGATTAGGATCGAACGAAGAGCCGCGATGTTTAAATTGCTACAAGACCAAACTCCTGATGTGCTGTTCGCTAGCGAAACCAATCTAACCGATGATCACAAACTGGAGTACAATAATTATATTGTTAGAAGAAGAAACCGGCCCAAACGTGGAGGCGGTGTCGCGATCTTCATTAAAGAAGGTATAAAATTTCACAGAGTGTACAAGGGCGTCTTGCGCAGGTTTCGGGTGTTGGAGGCAGTCGTCTATAACATCCCGCTCCGCAGTGGAAAGCGGCTGTACTTCGTCTCTGTTTATGCACCTGTGGCTTCACAATCCACCCTATTCATTACAGAGCTCGACACGCTTTTTCGACTTCTGAGGCTGGAATCGGGGGAGAATTATTTTATAATCGGAGGGGATTTCAACGCTAGACACAGAAATTGGGGAAATAATTTGCAAATACTAGAGGGAACCTACTACTCGATTGGTGGGGTCAGCACGATGTCATGTACAGACTCGGTCTTAAAGCGACAGATAACCCGTCGTTTCCCAGAGGCGGTTCTTATTTGGATCTACTGCTGTACGACGAACGTATACGACTGACAGGTACGAATTTACAAACGCTAAACTGTATGCGCACATTCGTGTATGACAGCGACCATTGCGGTTTTAGCACCGAAATTACAGTTCCCAACGAAATTGCGGAATTTGAGGAGTTTGTCCAAAGATATTCTTACAACTACAGTTTTTTTTTTTTGTCAGTTTAAATGCATTTTTATTTATATACTTAAATTACTCTTACATGCTAGACAAAAAAATGCTTAAAAATTAGCTTAAATAACTTACAAATAATCTTATTCTAACTTACTGGCCCTATGCGGGCACTCTAAGTTATACCTAACACTTAAACTATGTCTTTCGACGAATCTTACAGTCTAATTTTATTTTTACATTTATTAAAACTAAGAAAATGAATTTTAATTAAAAAAACTTAGTGTCTGGACTTTTTTATCTATAACAATTAAAACTAAACCTATAAACTACTTAAAAACTAAATCTTAACCTACTTAGCCTACTTACATCTAATCCATACGTGTATATATATATATATATATATATACATACTACATATATACATAATATATACATATATGTATATATATATCTGTTTTTTTTTTTAATTTTTTTTTTGCTTTTTTATATTTTTTTCTTAAAATCTAACTTAAACCTACCTAAAACTATGTAAGCCGACCATGGCTAAAAAAATTAGGCTGGCCACCTTGCTTCATATGAAGCTAGCTATCACTGGAGGAATTCGACGATGAAGCATACTCCCCTTCTACAAGCCACCAAAAGTGTTGGTGCTGCCAAGCGACATCCCTCATGTCGCGACTCCCTACCGACCTACTGAACCGGAGACGCTCCGCACTGCCATGTGCTACGTCTCTGTCGTAGTTGAGTCGCCTGTCCGCAGCTGTTCGAGCGACATGGAAGATTAGCGGCACCGCCAATCTGTCCTGGATCAGACCTTTGTTATCTAAATAGAGGAACGCTTCTGGAGGAATAAAGCCGTCAAAGCGAACTCTCTCGTGATACATATAATTGGGGTAGTAAGCCCCGGAGACCAGGTTGTTGGATGAGGTCATTGCTCTTGCAACGTGCCTTCGAGTTAACTTAATGACGAAATTGTCCACTCTTATTAGGTTCACCCTATTGTATAAGACCTCATTAGGGTAGAATTTTATGTACTCAGACTCTGGTGTTCTGTACAGGCGAAGGCAAACCCTTAGGCAAGCCCTCTCAAACACTCGAATCTTTTCCATTAAACTTGCTCTCACGTTGAACCACACGGGACATCCAAATACAAGCGTAGGCCTGATATGGACCACGTAGCAGATTACCTTTACCCTCGCATCGAGTTGGCTGCTATAAAATAGTCTCTTTGTAAGGGCAAAAGCACCTTTGGCTCTGGCCAGAGCAACATCTATATGTTTGTTAAAATACAGAAATTGATCTAGCCAGATCCCAAGGTATCCGACTACATTTCGACAAGCAAGTGGTTGTCCGTGCTGCCACACGATCGAGAACTTTCGCCAATTCTTTCTGGTATCCGTTGAGGCCCCAGGCAAAGGCTTCCTAAAAAGAATGGTTTGCGACTTCTGAAAGTTAATCTTCAACTTCCAGTCATCGCAATATCGCTTAACATTATCGAAGTCATGTTGCAAGAGCGTATTTATGACCTCGATCTTTGGATCTGATCTGTACGCGATCAAGTCGTCTGCGTACGCTATGGCATGGTGAAGCGAGCTCACAAGATCACTTGTGTAGATGTTGAATAGGATCGGCGAATTAACCGCACCTTGTTGCAGACCGTTTTTAATGTTAAATACTCGAGCAGAAGTCACATCGCTATTCTTCACGATGAACTGTCTACTGGTGAGCATATCAGAAAGAATGTACAGCAGTGATTTACTTATGCCCAGCCTGTTCAACTTGAAGAATAGTCCCTCTAACCATACGGTGTCGAACGCCTTCTCCAAGTCAATCAGGCAGGCACCTGTGCATTGTTTCTTGCTTTTGTTCCACTGGATATCAGATACCAGTTCGGACGCGGCATGTGAGATATCATGTCCCACCTTAAAACCGAATTGATTATCCGGAACTATATTTTTGTCCTCGACCCACTTAGTCAGGACTTTATTGATCACCTTTTCGAATACCTTGCTGATATTGGGAAGGAGACTTAACAACCGAAGGTTCGCCGAATAGGATGTATCTTTATCACTTTTGGGAATCGGATGCACCACCGCTGTTTTCCAATGCACTGGATAATGGGTATTGTTCGAAGCATTATTAAACAGGGTGGTGTATATATCTGCCGCTTCTATTGGGAGGTGTCGAAGCACAATGCTTGAAATTCCGTCAATTCCCACTGATTTCTTACTTCTCAGTGATTCGAAGATCGTATAGAGCTCTTCCACAGCAATCTACTCTTGTGTCGGTGAAGTGCGTCAATAGTTGGGTTACGGAATGAGTCTTCATTGTCAGTATATCGGTACCGAGGTATTGTGTTGTCCATCGTTCGTTTGATGGTCTCGTCCATTTGTTTGAGGTGCCTGTCAATCTCTCCATTGGAAAGATTCCTATTGAACGGTGGGTAGAGCGAGTTTGAGGAGAGTGCTCTCGTCAATGTTCTGGAGAAGTGTGTCCAACATACCTTACTGTAATTGTAGGAATACCTTTGAGCAAACTCATCCAATTCCGCAATTTCGTTGGGAACCGTTATTTCGGTACTGAGACCGCAATTGTCACTGTCATACACGAAAGTGCGTAGACAGTTTATAGTTTGTTGGTTCGTACCTGTCAGTTGTATCCGTGCATCGAACAACAGGAGATCCAGATAGGAGCCGTGTCTAAGAAATGACGGACTATCCGTCGCTTTTAGACTGAGTCGTACATAACACTGTGCTGACCCCACCAATTCAATAGTAGGTTCCCTCTAGTGTTTGGTATATTATTTCCCCAATTTCTGTGTTTGGCGTTGAAATATCCGCCGATTATAAAATAATTCTCCTCCGATTCCAGCCTTAGGAATCGAAAAAGTGTCTCGAGTTCTGAGATAAATAAAGCGGATTGAATAGCTTTTGGCGCATAGACAGATACCATGTACAACCGCTTTCCACTACAGAGAGGGAGGTACACGGTACATGCTTCCAGCATCTGGAACCTACATACTACACGGCTGTACACTCTTTTAAATCGCAAGCCTTTTCTAATGAAGATCTCAACGCCACCGCCTTGTACGGAGTTAGGTCGATTTCTTCTTACAATTTTATATTTTCTGTGCCTCAGTTTGTGCTTTAGCTTTGTTTCGCTAACCAAAAGCACGTCAGGGGCTTGGTCTTTGAGCAACTTAAAAAGTACGGCTCTTCGCTCGATCCTTATAAGTGAATTCACATTCAACGCAAGGACATTGTCTTTCGGATGCTGTTGGATGGTGGTTCCTCCAGTTGCCAGAAACTCTTGATTTAATGGTCAAGTGTTTCGCCTGCACTGCACATTCCACATACTGTGTGAAGGTGGGCATGGATTTTCGCAATTTGATTTGACCCACTGAACGAAGAGAGCTCAGCTTCAATAAGAATATCGATTTTACCAGGTTCATTAAACGTGGGATCTGCGAGTGGAATGTTGGTTGGAATTGAGCAGGATGATTTATCAACTGATTTGCTGGGTTGATTTGATATTATTTTCGGTAGCACATGAGCCTCCATCTTTATAGAAAATGCATTGAGACGAGATTCTAGTTGAATGTTCACTCTTCTCTTTGCCTTTCTCGATCAATATGTATTGGATATGTATTGTTTGAGCGATTGGTGATGAGGTTTAACTGGGATCCGGAATCCAATATGGCCCTGCACATAATAGTCTTAACGTATTGGTTTGACAGGTTGACGAGAACAGTCGATGAATTAGAAAATTTCCTTGTGCTGAAGGAAATCGACTCATCCTTTACTGATGCTGATGAGGAGTTACATGTAGTAGGTGCCTCTCGAGGAGCATTTCTAAGATGTGTGCCCATACCTTATGCAATTTATACAGCTGTTAAATCCCTTGACTATTACAAATCTTTGTGAAGGAGTCATTTGCAAAAATCTATTGCAAGCGAACAATTGATGCCGTTCCTTACTGTATTTGAGTTTGGGGTGTCATCTCAGGATATGCATTCGCATTTGATACGCATTTGAGTCATTGACAGCTGTAGCCTTCCCACATAACGCTTCAAGCGACTGGAATCGTGTTTCTAAATATTCAAAAAAATCCTTTCGCGTTTGGAGCGCTATTGGATGTTTTAACGATTATTCCCAGAGTGTGGATTTATGAAGTTTCTTCATAAGTGTGTGCAGGAATATTGAATCCCAAATACTAGTGTTGACTCCTAAGCCGTCCAGTACTAAAAGGCATTCCTAAGTGATGTCATGCAATGCACGTATTGCAGAAGGACCTTCAATTGTTGCCGTAGGTTGCGGCATCAATTGGTTGAGTACGGCGGTGACTAACAGACGTTTGTTTTCAAATCTGTCATGTATGATTTACCATGTAGCATCGAAATTCGCTTCGATTGGTATTATTTGCTGTACTAGCTTTTCAGCGTCGCCAATAAAACTTGTCTTCAGGAAAAAGACCTTTGCAATGGGTTACTAGTGTACTAGTTCGAAAAAAAGATCGTGAAACTGGCGTCATTTCATGTAGTCTCCGCCGAGTTTTGGTAAAATTATCTTTGTTGAGTTTAGATCACTTAATGAAATGTCTGAATTCCTCTGACCTGATGATTGCTGCAGAAGTCGACTAGACAATTCATACAGCTGAATAAGTTTCACCTGAGTCCGATACCCTACATCGAAAAACTGCTGGATATTTTATCCAACGAGAGCGGGGTCTACTGATTGCTCATAAATATCATTACGCAACTGCAATATTTCATCCTAATAACGTTCTACTGTTTTCACCTTGATCTGGTAAAATTCTATTGATCTATTAGCAGTGTTTTCTTATATTCCCAGAAAATTTCTTACTGCTTTTAGCCTTCTTATCAGGCCTGGTACGTTGTTGTTGCCTTGCAGTGATTGGGGAGCAAATGTAAGTGGTTTGCCAGCTTTACCCTGCTGCCTGGCATGTGTGTCACTTCTAGTGTCATTTGTATCATATGTGTTCCGATTAGAGTGTGCGCCTTCTTCCGGATTGGCCTTTCCTTCAGTAGTGGCCGTAGTGATAAACGTTGATTTCTGTTGCTTGGGAAGTGCACCCTCTCCCTGATCAATTGAATTTTCTGTATTACTGGGCAATCCATTTTTTGTATGAAAAACAACATCACATCAGATAAATGATTATAGACACTGATGATAACGGATCAGACCTATTGACTCCAAATCCTTTACAGATGAGCACTATGCTTTTTTTCGTAATAAAAGAACTTAGTACTCAAGTGGGTATTACTACACTTAAAGTGCCTGAGCACGTTTTAAGTTTTTAGGAAAATGGGACAGAGGGAGAAAGAAATATTTTTGGGCTCAGTGGTTATTTCGATCCGTGGGTGGGATCCAACATTAAAGGGGGAGACTATATTATTAGTATAATTGGACTTGTTGTTAAATTCTAGGCAATCATCTTACGTGATTTTAGTTGCCTGAAAAATAATATATAATAATATCTTTCGGGTGCGGCTGGTATTGAACCCTGAACCATCCCATTTGAAAGCCAATACACTACCACTTGAGCCACGGCTATCCATATTTCACCCTATGCGAACACCACCAAAATTAACCACAGAGAGGGTGCATCCAAGCTCCAGGAAGACAAGAGAACAGCAGTCACCAGTGATGGAAAAATTGGAAATGATCTCCTGACTATACTAGGCAGAAGAATTGAAAACTTTCTGAGTTCCTACAAGGCAAGAATAATGTTTATGAAGAGTTCAGAAAATTGGATAGTCTGATTCGATTAGCCTACAACAAGTTAGTCGATAATGCAAGCGTAAAACCTACTAGGGAGGAAAGAGATTGTACTCCCAAAACTCCAACAAAGACGACACAAACGAAGAAGGTGACAACTAATCGGGATCCCTGCACAAAGAGCAGGGCCTCCCAAATGCCCTGTAGAACAGAAGGAAAATATATGCGATACCGCCAAAAGGAAAACGGATACGACACCGAAGAGAAGTGACAACCGATGCATGCACAGTAATGCGACACTTACTTACAGAACTCTTCCACAACGAACATCCCTACCCGTGCCCACATACACGTGTACATAAATAAAGTTTTCGCACTCAACCACTCATATTCAAACTTAAACTATATTTACTCGTATATTAGTTTATCGTTACAAAGACTAAATATTATATAGGGTTTTCCAATAAGGACTTGACAACTTTTTTTTCTAAATAAAACCATTTGAGATATTTCAAAAACTTTATTATCGGCTTGAAGTACAATCAAAACATTTATGAATGAAACTCGACTTCGTTCATATGGCCACGGCGGGCACGTTTGCAGCGGTCGATCCGTTGGACCCTATTTTCAACGACTCAGCCACACATTTCGGCCGAAACGGCGTGTTGGCATAAACCACTGACTTAAAGTAGCCCCACAGAAAATAGTCAAGCGACGTTAAATCGCACGAACGAGGCGGCCAATCGACTGGCCCATTTCTTGAGATAACACGCTCACCATACTTACTCTTCAATAAATCGATTGTAGCGTGTGCTGTGTGGCTTGTGGCATCATCCTGTTGAAACCACATGTCGTACAAGTCCATATCTTCCAATTCGGGCAAAAAATAATCGGTGATCATGGCGCGATAACGCTGACCATTCACAATATCGTGACGATCGTTATCGTCACGAAAAATATGGCCCAATAACGCCGCCGGCATGCAAACCGCACCAAACAGTTATTAGACCAATAACGCATATTTTGTTATTGACGAACCCATTGAGCCAATAATGAGCTTCGTCACTGAAGATAGTTTTGCGATGAAATTCATCATCTTAGCGCATCTTCTCCAGAACGTACGTCGCTTCAAATGGTCCATCGGCTTCAATTCTTGAGTCAGCTTTTATGGGTGTAAAACAAGATCCTTACGCAAAATACGCCATAATGTGGTCTGAGCTATGCCCAATTCTTGAGAACGCCGTAGAATTGACTGATTTGGATCGTTTGCTACGGACGCTTAAACGGCAGCGATATTTTCGACCAACCCGTTGTCTCACTGACACGGCAACATCACACAACGAATATGTAGGCTCAAATTTTTGCACATGAATGCTCATCAGTATACTCTCAAGTCCAGTTTCGGACGGACTCTGAAATATCGTGATTCATTCCTAAGCCGAACAAGTCGCTTGTGGAATGCCCTGCCGAGCTCTCTATTTCCTAGTCCTTATAATATTCAGACATTTAAAACCAACGTAGATCGGTACCTATCTTTCTTCCCTCCTTCGCCTGCGTTGTGTGCAAACATTTTAAGGTTACCTTAACTCCTAAAGCGCGCTACTTTATAAAAAAAGAAAGAAAAAAAACGAGGACAATGCCTCATAAGACAGCAAAATGAAGTCCCAAACAACATACCTCAATTGCGCCATCAGGAAATATGTTATATCAGTACGTTGGGCGATCATTCATCATAGCTATATGAAATGTCCTCTGCGAATATCGTAAACACATCTAAAAAGAATTTATAGAATTTCATAGGTTTTACTTACAGAACAATTAAGACAACTAGAACTTAACATACACCACCAAAAAGCATTTCTTTAAAATAGGCTTTAACCTTAGGTGGGAAATCTTTCGGCATTGACAGTATGGTTCTTATAAAATGCTTGTCGTCGTCATCATCTGTTGCAGTCAAAAGATTGGTAGTGAACCGTTCTTCCATTTTTCCAATCATAGGTCTGAACTACTAGCAGAGGCAATCAAGTACAGTCTTCCGCTTTTTGGCTGTCGTAGAGGTCGAGAGAAAATGTATTCGCCTACCGTTGGAAAGCATGAATCATTTTTTGCATGGTCCACCAACTCTGCTTCGTACCGCTGAAAAATTCCAAGCTAAAATTAATTTGAAATTGAAATTTAGGGATTGCAACGGGCAATTAGATAAATTGCCACTGTGGAGCACAGAAATAAAAAAAATCGTTAATTGAACCTTATAGAAGATTTATTCTGGTTTCGATTGATAAGTGAGCCAAAGTAATAAAATCGTTAACTTTTCACCTCGGTTCTACCGGGACAGCTGATTTCTGTATTCATTAGGTCGTTGATCCTTTTAAAGGGTGATTTTGTGCTGTTTGGTTTTGAAAGTTGGCCTTATTTCACGGCACGGTGAACGAGATCGCTGGGATTGTTATCTGACATATTTTGGCAAATTGAATGCTGAAGATTTTTTCGCGGTTCAATATTTTTAGAGATTTAATTTAGTAATTTTTTTTCCCAATTAATGATTGTGCATTAAAGTTACTTGCTGCCAATATGGTTAGGCTTCATTATTTTATATATGTCAAATACCTCCATATTGCAGCCAATAATCCAATGCACAAATCTGCATTCCTGTGTGATTATTTTTTATATAAAATGTAAGGTTACTAAAAAATTGTTTACAAAATTGGTGAATAGATTATACAGATGGTTGTTGGGAACCAACAAACTCATTACATTCCGTGATTACATTGATGATTTGAAAAATTCAAATGCTTGTAATTCTGAAGACATTTCAATTAAAGTTTTATGACACATCAGTTGCTTCGTTGTTAATGTACTAGTCACTAACCGTTGCATTTTTTTTATGAAGGTGCGTGTAGTCTCATTGTTCAGAAAAGATTTAGCATAAAAAATGAACAGTTCTAGGCCAGTCACACTTCTCTCTGTTTTTAGCAAAGTTTCGGGAAAATAACCTAGTAAAGCATAGTATTAGTTTTCAAAAATCGAAGTTCTTTAGTACTATGGAATTTGATTTTCAAGAGCGAAAATCATCTAAGCTTGAGCTTACCTCCCATATTTTCTCTTACACTGACGGCAAAAAGTTTGCTGCGGCTTATCGATTAACCGCTTAACTAATCCTTCAAATAGATCTCAAAAAGTAAGGACTGGGGGTATGAAGAGCATAATTCCCATGAATCCCATGCACTGCAGTGCCAAAGGTTCACACTGACAGGTTCAAAATGTGTTAGGATCTTTTTAGTTAGTTAGTTCTGCAAAAAAATGTAATGAAAGAAGTTTACTGGAGATACCGTCGACATCCTAGTTATCCATTGTTTCATGATATACAAATTCTTTCAGTTCATCTCTTGTATTTTTCCGTTTCACTGTATCAATTAGAGCATTAAAATTTTCTAACAAGAAAGAAATTTGTAAGGCGTTTTCCCTTAGATCTTGATTATTTTAGCCTTGAATCCGTTTGTTTTAGCATTGTAAAGGTTTTTCTATTTAATACTAGTATTTATTTCTTTTGAGTTCGTATCATATAAACATGGCTTTATAATCTCAAAATTTTCTAATATTCTAAATTAGTTTTGGAAGATCAACCCCATAGCAAAGTAAAATCCTTCAAATTGGTATTTGATACTATGTATTTCAAAATTAAAAGTACCCAAAATAACAATGTCACAAATTTTTATTTTATAAACTTGGTTTTAAATCTTTATATTTTCTAATATTATAAATTAGTTTTAAAGGGTCACACTCAAAGGGTGCTAAAACTTTTATCGTAAAGGCGTTTGAATTGGTATATAAAATAAGAAATGACACTAGCATTATTTCGTATAAAAGAGTACTAAATTTCAATCTTAAAAAAAGCCGTAATATTTTTAATTTTGATGAAACGTGGTAGCAATCTTTCTTAAAATCTTAAGGATCTAAATGCATCCTTTTTTATTTTTGGGGTGTGTCGGATTCTTTCTACTATCGCAAAAACATTTAAATAAAATCTCGATTTCACACTACATATACTGGCTAGGAATAAATATTTAGAGCATTTCACTATTTATTCAATTTCTCTTGAGTCAGAGAAAAGTAAAAATAGACCCCCCTTATAACGGAAAATATTTCTCTTGTTTTATAAAAAAACTAATTTTTCAATTGGCTTTACGTACTAGAACTGGAGTATTTCAGCAATCTTTTTAATGCTAAAAATAGCACAAAGTCTTGTTAAACTCCAAATTTGTGCACAATTTGAAAATTGAAAAAATTTCGAATGAATTTATACTTATGTAAGCAAGTAGTCTATATACCCTGGGATCTTCAGGTTTGATAACAAAAGTACTAATGCTAGGTTGTGATGTTTACCAAAAACAAACAGCAAAGAAAAACAATCGTACTTTAGTACTTTACTTTACAATACGTATAAGTATAAAAAAAATAAAATGTTTGCATTGCCTTGCATAGAGAGCTGTGATTTGTCAAAGAATTTCATATAACCAGAAAGCATACGTTCTCTAGGCTTAGGTTGTTTCGTCACGATAACAAAGGTTTTATTAAATACCAGTATGTACGAGTAAAAAGCTAATTCGACTCATAAAGCCACTGCAATAAGTAAGAAAAAATTATACTACGAGCGACTTGCCCCGAAAATGTCGAAACTCATCGGTGGAAATCTGCCAGAATATCTAATGGTGACCGGTACACAATAAAAAGCAAATCGAACTGCAATGGTCTGTTAGAGCACTTACTAAACCTTTGCCCGAGCGAATAGTATTTTGACTTTACCTCTCCCAAAACGGAACGTTTTATCCTCAACCGACCGAATTCATTCGATGAAGTTACCCGACCGACAAATTGTCTCAAAGATGAGAAAGCCGCCCGGTCGGATAGTATACTTTCGGATTCCTATAAATGCGGGAACAACGCACTACACAAGAAGCTTACCTTGTGTGACACTTTTTTGCTGTTTGGTTTTTCAGTGTTTTATTTTTGATAGCGCACGCGTAATTCGTGTCATGTGTCAAAGTCAGACATGCTCAATTAGCATTGCCATTTCATCACGGAAAGACTTACACCCGAACAATGCTTGCAAATTATTGAATTTCATTATCAAAATTCGTGCTCTGTGAAAAAATATTTTTCGCACACTTCACTATTTAAGGTCGTCATAATCGACTTACTGAGCAAGCAATTTAAGCTATAGTAACCCAATCACCTACCAGTATGCGTAGAGTGCGCAAACAAAAATATTGCTGCTGTATACGCCAGTGTTATTGAAGACCGGATTTGTCCATTTGTCGCCGTTCGTAGCAATTGGGATTGTGTTACTCGATTACGTGGAAGATTTTGCGCAAGGATCTTGGTCTAAAGCCTTATAAAATACAGCTCATGCAAGAACTAAAGCCGAACGACCTGCCACAGCGTCGAATTTCCTAGAAAAGGAACTTTTTTTGCACGACCTAAACCTGGTCGACATGTGGTTCCAGCAAGACGACGATATATGTCGCACAGAACGAGAATCGATGTACCATTTGAGAAATGAGTTCGGTGAGGAATTTATCTCTCGGCTTGGATACGTCAAATTCTTTATGCAGATAAGCCAGCGTTAATTGCAGCCTTGGAAGAAACGTGGTATTAGCGAGATGACAGCTAATATGCTCGAAAAAGTGATTCACAATAGGAGTCCCCGTATGGACCATTTAAAACGTGGTCATGGTCAACATTTATATGAGATAATCTTTAAAAAATAAATGGCAAGCACTCAAATATAAATTGTATACACCTTTGCAATTTTCCTATGTTTTTTTTTGACAACTAACAACCAAACGCTTAAAAAATCACACATTATAATGAAATACTAGAGACCGTTGAAGTGCCAACCAGTTTTAAAGAAAGTATAACATTCCCTGTTTTTAAGAAGGGATGCACATCTGAACCATCCAACCAAACCATCGTTATGTTTCCACGATAACGACGCAGAGGCCGCTGTAATATGATCACAGACAATATTCCCTTTCGAATCTGATCTTTTATCCCTCTTTAGATGAAGAGTATCAAATCAAAAGAAAAGGCTTGGTACGATTCGAGCTGTAGAGAGGCTGTCAGGGTTAGAGAAATGTTTTTTTTTCGGTCCTACAAGACCCAACCTACAGAGAAAAGCCGAAAAAATTTCATACGAGCGAGGAACGTCTGCAATACTTTTGTTAAGCGTGTAAATCAATATTACCAAAATCTGAGGCAAAAAATACTACAATGTCCCAAAGGTAGTAAGAAGTTTTGGTCATTTGTCAAAAGTATTAGAAATTCTGACTCATCGTCAATGACATTCCAGCTGTAAGCACTTTTGACAAGGCCAGTCTACATGCACAATTTGCAGACAGCTCAATGTTTCCAGATTATACTTTGGGTTCGCCTACACTTGAGCGCGTTGAATCCACTTTCGCACTCGTCTATTACCAAGAATACCTAAAGATGTGAACATTGTGAACCCCTTTTTCATAAAAAGTCTTCTTCTCCGTCCTTCCACAAACCCATTGCACTTACGACTCTTTATTCCAAGGTCATGGGAAAGCTAGTAAACTATTACCTCATAAAATATTTCGAAACAGAGTGTATAGTAATTTAATGGATCCCAAACAAAATGCTGTCTGCTATCGTCAAAGTGAATTTTAAATACCCAGCCATTATATATGAATGGCACTTGCGACGTGGAAACCTAAAAACTTTCCATTCTCGGTATGTGTGTCAATGACAACTTATATTGGAATGAGCATATATTCGATATCACCAAAAACACAGCGAAATGTCTAGGTTTCTCCAAGCGATGTAAGAACTATGTCACCTCTTCTGAAATTGAAGTACATTTCCCACATCTGGTCAGGTACCGCCATGACCACTTTGAACTTGTTGGATAAAATTCAAAACCATACGATAAGACTCAGTGACGTGAGTATTACAGAGTCAATTCACACGCTTGAACACCAACGTAACGTCTCTTGCCTCTCATTGTTCCATCGCTGTTTTCACCACCAGTGCTCCGCTGAAATTGAGTGTAGCATTCGGCCCCTTCAAATTGTTAACCGTAACATCCATCTCGCTATGAATGGTCACCAGTTTAGCCTCAAGCCCGATTTCAGACTTTAAAATTTCCTTGCTAAGCCGTACAACTGGCCCCTGCCGATCTCTCTATTTCCTAGGCATTGTAGCTTGGTAACTCGGTACGTCATTCGTCCGTGCTGAGTGCAAATATTTTAAGGGTACTAATAACCCCTTGAGGGCGCTCTAATTATATACAGAGTGATTCAGGACTGAATAATAAGATTTCAAGGGGTAATAGGACAAGGTGATATAGGAAAAACAATTTGTTGGGGGGGGGGTCTAACTCCCCCGTTACAAAGTTATAGGGAGTTTAGGTGTTTTCTGCATAAATCACTTAAAGTAGTCTAGTGCTCAATTGAAAAAAACCGAAACTACTCACTTAAATATTTTTGAAAAGATAGATACATTTTCTGTTCAATGGTGTCTAGGTAATAAGTTAGGCAAAGATCTTTTTTATTACGAAACAGAGGCCCTCGAAATCAATTTTCTGTGTGTCTATTACTCTATTTCTTAAAAAAAATATATGCCATTCTTTTTTTGAAAAATTTGCACTAATAATTAAAAACAATACATAACAGTATTTTTTATAATTTTTTCCTAAAGGAGCTAATAATTATCTATAGCCCTTTCGGAGATAGAGCCAATATAAAAAGGCGCAATGTAATTCAATTAAGATAAGTTATGCCAAAACAAAAGCCAAAAAAAAAAAACGTTACGTTGAGAAAAAGAACTTAGTTCAAACAAACTGATTAAATTGCAGTCCTTTCCTTTCAATGCATTTTTTCGCATTGGTGTTTTCACATAAACCTTCTCTTTGATAAAACCCCACGCAAAAAAATCCAGGGGCGTAAGGTCAGGGGATCTTGCGGGCCAGGACACTGGCCCCGAACGGCCAAACCACTTCTGAGAGTGGGAAGCATCTAACCACTTTCGCCACTAGTTTGCCATCACAAATTATTGCTCCATGTCTAGATTTTCCGTGCAGTACTCTTTCAATGTTAGAATCAAATTAGAATAACTTTGAACCTACGATAGTTATAATTTTTCAAAAGCAAATTATAACGCTATAAACAAATATTTAGATTAATTGGTTGACTATACTTTCCGGTCTACAACTTAAAGGAGTCTATGATACATTTCTGAGCATATTTCTGAGCTATGGAATTACCCAGTTCTTAAGAAGTTAAAATCTAATTTAGACCAAGGCCTTTGCCAATCGCGCTGCGAGTATGAATTTTTGAATAAATTTTCATATATTGTAAACAGCATTCAATGAACACCGTGTCTCAAATTTCAAGGAATCCTAAACTATCTGTTTCTGGTCATTCTTAAACAGTGAATGTAAATTAAATCAAATTCTGCAAAATATGGAATTTGAAGGCACAGTCTCTTGTAGCATTGATTCAACTTGTGAGCTCTTTGCTAAGTTTTTTGAGTAAGGTTTAGTTGATCACTCTAATCTTTTTCTTTCCTCTGATCATGATATACGTGATTGTAAAACATTTATTGGGTCACCCTATCTTTCGATTGGCAATGTTTCTCAAGACATACAAAATTGTAACTCCTGCCAAAGTACGAATCCTTACCGCATTCCACTTGATGTTCTCAAACAGTGCAATTTGTCCCAGTCCCTTTCTTTAAAACTAATTTTCAATTTATACATAACTTCTGTCTGTGAATGGAAATATGTATTCATTTATAACTCCCATATTTAATGCTAGATCCCGACAAAAAGTTGACAATTATCGTAGAATATCTGAAATTTCAACTATTCCCAAATTGTTAGAATCAATTGTAATTTAAAAATTTTATTTCGTAATGTAATAACAAATAGCATTGCAGCAACATAGATTTGTATCGGGTAGATCTACATTAACCAACTTGACGCTGTTTACAAAATATTTTTTTGGATCTGTTGAATCAGGGTATTAAGTTAACGGGAAATCCCTTGACTGCTTAATCGAGCTAAGTGTGGCTCAAGTGGTAGTGGACTGGCTTCCAAATCGGAAGCTTCGGTTTTCGAATTCCAGCCTCGCCCGAAAGACATTCATTTTTTCAGATAAAGAAAATCAAGTAAGATGAGTAGTTGACTAGAATTCAAAAACAAGCCAACTTCCACTAAGAATTTAGTCTCCCCATTAAATGCTGGATGCCACCCATGGAGGGAAATACCACTGAGCCCAAACATCTTTCTTTCCCTCTCTCTATCCCATTTTCCAAAAAATTTAGCACGTACTCAGGCACTTTGAGCGTATTCAAACCCACATGAGTGCTAAGTTCTTTAAAAAAAAAAGTGTTTGATGTATTTTATATCTTACCATGAGCAAAAGTAAATGCTTTTTTTTGTGTATCATACATTATTGTCTTTTAATAATGACTATAAAATTTCCAGACCCACTCTTTCTCGAAAACCCGAAATTAAAGACCTAGGTGTAATTTTTAATTCGAAACTTGCGTTTTCATTATTTCATTACACATATAGATGACCTTCCTCTCTTGTGTAGCTTATACATATAACTAAGAAAGGAAAATACTAAACGCTCTCTTCTTCAATATGGATGTATTATCGCCGGAGGATGTTGCATTCGCTCATAACGAATGTAACGTCAAAAAGCTGGTTCAGTACTGCACCAAGGGTTTAATCATTTTAAAACGGTGATTTTATTTTAATGAAAGGAATTATTCTTATTGAAAATGTATAGTTGTCTATCTGGCAGACAGCAAAACCATATAATCAGATTCTTTTTGTAAACAAATTATTGCACCGAAATTTTATTTTTAAGAAAAATAAAAATCATCATTATCACAAAACATTTATCGTGTAATGCAATGTTGCATTGACTACAAATTTTATTTGGTCTGGGATTTGCATAACCGACAACGTTTTCGCTTAATTCCTGGAAAAAAATTTCAATTCTATCACGCAAATTATTAAACGAATTTGTATTTAATTACCTCCTGTGACGATTAGATGTTGTCCATTGACTCTTTCTTCTGGATCATGCGTTTTCGGTCTTCCACTTCGCACAGGTGAGTAACCGTATATTTTCAAAAGACCAATTGCCAGCTGCCTTCTGAATTCCAGTTGGTCTAAGCCTTTACCACAATGTTTGTTTAAGGACCACGTATTAACAATGGCTAGATCAATCATCCACATAACAATGGAGGTGTACCATTTCTTTTCTCGAAATCCAATTCGGTAGCACGAAATTTGCTCATCTAGCAATTTTACACCGCCCATATGATAGTTATACTTATGATTGACGTTTGGTTGAGGGATATCTATCCTCCTTTTCTCAGAAAATGAAAACCTTTTCACACTCTTAATTGGATAATGTCTACGGTCATTGGACACCATAGTAACTACATTTTTATCTTTCCAGCTTGTTACAACTTGGCCAGTTTCTTTATCATAGTACGTGGTAAAGTAACCCCTATCTTTCTTTAAAAATTTCTTTCTATCTTCCAATTTTATATTTTTCAACCGGTTCTCATGCAAAGTTCCTGTTCCTCCGAATCCCATTAGCGAAAGTTTGTATATAAGATCTGGGCTCGAAAAACAGTTATCGAAAAATAATGTAAATTTAAACAAGGGGGACTCGTTGGCAATCGTTTTGCTAAAGTCCAGAACCACTGATTCTCCTAATCCTAAAAAAGGATCTCTATCCTGTCTCTTTCCTTGATAAATATCAAACTGAAGACAGTATCCGAACTTCAAAGCCGCTACCGAAGCGCCGATTATTAAAAAAAGCTAAAAACTACTCTTAGACCTAGTTTAAGTGTTATAAAGGGTCCGCCATCTAATGTTTTTTTTTTCAGCTAGTGCTTATTTCGTGAATGGTAACACTTAGCTCATGACTTAGTTTTATCCTTCCGCTTAACGAATATGGTTGTGTATACGCTTGAACAACGCTTCGCTAAGTGGGCCTGCGATCGACTTAGAGAAGATGCCGGTTTTGCCAAAAAAATCATATTTTCAGATGAAGCTCATTTTGATCTTGGCGGATATGTAAACAAGCAAAATTGTCGCATTTGGGGCACAGAAAACCCGCACGCATACATTGAAAAGCCGATACACCCAAAACGAGTCACTGTTTGGTGCGGATTTTGGTTTCAACAGGACGGCGCTACGTGCCACACAGCCGAAGCTACAGTCGATGTTTTGCGCCCTGGTTTTGAAGATCGCATTATCAGCCGCAGAGCTGATGTCGTTTGACCACCTCGGATCTGCGATTTGACACCGTTGGACTATTATTTGTGGGGTGCCGTAAAAGATAAGTGTTACGCCGACAAGCCAGAGGCAATTGACGCTTTAAAGGACAATATTCGTGAAGCCATTGGTGAAATACAGCTGCACACAATCGATAATGTGCTTAAAAATTGGACCGATCGTGTAGGCTACTGCATGGCCAGCCGAGGCAGCCATTTGAATGAAATAATTTTCCATTATTAACCGGATAAAACTAATTATCTGTCAAATCAGATATGAGCTACGTGTTACCATTCACGAAATAAGCACTAGTTGAAAAAAAAAAGTTAGATGGCGGACCCTTTAGAAAAATAGGGGTAAATAAGTAAATGTTTTTTTCTTATATTTATACTTATTTTATTTTATAAGTACATGAATATAATATACTGAAAATATGAAATGAAATAAAATATTGAATTTTTTATATTCTTGTAAAAGACTATAACTAAAATTTATTATCTATGCACCCAAAATTGAATAATTTGATTTGAAGACAATTGTTTTTTTTAATTCTTTAAGTATTCATTCAAATCTATAAACCCAAGTTGTAAACGTACTTTGGTCATACGATATCAACTAATAAAACACCTACATAAAGATTGAATGAAACCGCAGTCCAAAAAAAAACATTAATTACGAATGTTTAGCTATACTTATATTTTTAATTTATTTATATATCACAATACACATTGAACAAGTAAAAAATGTACACTATCGACTTATTTTTAATAGTTTATATTTTTGTTTTTACCTAAGTATACATTTTGTAAATGACAATTTAGATATTAAAAATTTTCTTTCGAAAATACATCAGGTAAAGAAGTTGTACATACATCTATGTATATGTACATTTCTTGTAAACAGTATTTTTTTTAGTATTTTTCATTGCAAGAAACTTGATAATAAAATGTTTTACTAGACATTTATTTCAAATAAATTAAATATTTCTTTGTACAAATTACTTAATTAATTGAATAAGATATACGGTCCTTAATTTTATTTTCAATTTAATTCAAAAAGCCATCTTTACTAACCTAATAATTTAGATGCAGTAGTGATCAGGTGCGTATTGCATAAGAAAATTGTGGTGTGTTTTAATATCCCTCTGCAATTCAAATATTGTGTTACTAATTTATTGTACATGGAAAAATAGCATTATCATAAAACAAAAAATTCCAGAATTGAATTTTTCTTTACTTGTAATTTTTCAAAAGATTTCCAAGATTATTTAATTCCAGCTCTCAGAGATGTTTTCCTTTTTGAATAACTGACATAATAACTTTTTTTTAAGATTTATAAAAAAGAACAGCAAGTAAATAAAACAATGTGTAGAGCAATCTCATATAGCTATATTTATTTTAAAAGAACATTTATTGTTAATTTAATTTTGTTCAGTTCCCTTAAAATATATTGATATTCTTTATATTGTATACAATTAATATTTTTTACTAAAAACAGATATTCTTCTTAATCATATGCCACTAAATTTGATTACATTTAAAATAAGATTTTTCAGATATCTTCACGATTTTTACTTAAATAACATCTTTTGGCCATGAATAACACAAATAATATATGGAAATATTCAATAATACAACCATAATTGTAACTATTTATGTACAAATTTTTAAATTATGTATGTATATAAATAAACACTTACAAAATATTTATTGTTCATAATGTTTGATTATATTACGGACGGCTTTAAACGTGTTTACGAGTATAATACATACATGTTTATTTATAAAAAAAAGAAGATCTTTATCTTATCTAACGGTAATATGTATCTTCGATCCTATTTAGAATTCGAAAACCCAGTATAATTCGTGTTAAAAATTAGCATATAGACGCTGTGACTATCCACTAGAACTGACAATACAATCTAGGATTTAGCATAACAACTCAATATCAAACAAAATTAATTTTGCCCCCGGATCCGTTGATAACTACTCATGGCTTAAAAGTCTTTTAATCTGATGAGTTTTGACTTTCACAATTTTTTTTCTAATATATAAAAGTACTGAGAAATATCTTTTATACTATTTGGAAATTTATTTGTTTTCTCATTAAATACGCTCAACGTTTGAGGATTTTGCAGATCGCAGGAAACAGAAGCTTTGACTGTGATAAGACTATTGACAGCCATAAGCACAATCATTAGCATAACTTTTTACTTTAGCTTTTATGTTGTGTATACAAATATCCCATTTATTCATTTAGTTGCATTCTTTATTTACTGAACTGGATAACATTTCATTTCTCACAACAGGACGGGGAGGGGAGGGTACAGTAATTTAAACTGCAGAAAAATTGAGAAAATCAATCCCGATATTAAAAAATCACGAATTCGAGACCAACAAAAGTAAAAAGAAATTATACATTGGAAATTACATCTTCCTGACGTTTTACTATATTGCTTAAGAACTGCTACTCTAAATTCCTTACGTTTCCATACCTTATGTATACCAGTTTTTCTTCTTTATTTCCAGGTAAGCTGTTTTTATTAATTCAGACAAGGAGCCCATGCGACAGCGATAGCTTCGCCTTTAAGACTAAAATTCATTCTTCGGCATTCCGAGCCTGATATCTAAGCTTTTTAATTTATCTTTCGTTAGGTCTGAGGTTCTCACGCCATAATACATATGTCGACTGCAGTTAAATTTTTCTTCAAAGTCTCAATAGGTTCCGCTTGCTTTGTATCATTCCACACCGACCTTATTCTTATTGAAAACGCACTCCATCGATTTCCGTTTTCTCCGTCCAAGTTTGAAAGCTTTGCCGCCTTTTTTATTTCGTAGTTTCCACTACATTTCTTTATTCACGTGACCTTTTCAATCACCTTTGGCACTATTCAAAAATTTCTCAAAATTTTTTCTTATAATTTTCAAGCCCAACTCATCCACTAGGTTGGTGGCCTAACATAGCCATAATTGCTAAATTATTGTGAGAGCTGGTCCCTTTTGTTTTTTTCTTTATTTTGTCATCCTATTTAAATTTTTTCAATACAGTATAAACGCTAGTATTTTTCCTAAGTCATTTAATAAAATCAATTTATTTCCTATTTCACTTTTCCCAACCGTATACAGCAATCTATTAGTAACCTATTACTTCTCTCCAATGTATGGAACAATTAAGTGATGCGTTTGATAAATAATTAATATGCGAATAACTAAATTGCGTAAACAATATGATTTGTAAGAGTTGTATTTTTGTCTTTTCTTGCCAAATTTCTTGTACCGAAATCTTTTCACTAACAATTCCTTTCAAATCCTAGAGAGGAATAGCTAAAGGTTATCGAAACTATGTGCATGTTTCTTTATCTGATTGCCCATTACTTACTTGCGTTGCATGTTTTGCTTACTTACGTTTCGTCTTGAAATCCCAATTTTATAAACATTATATATATAAGTTTCTAATTCTAGCCATACTATGATAAATACTCATAATGTTTTTGCTTGTACCGATACGCTTTTCGTCGTAAATTTAAGAAGCGGACTCTGTTTTCAGCACTTTGGCCCTTAAAAGCAATATTTTTACATTTTATATTCCCGTAATATGTTTTCAAATTGAGTGGTCTCCTAGATATCAGAGCACAGATCTGATATTATAAACTAAATACGAATACACCGTGTTTGCTCCTTTGAACAAATGATGAAAACTTAATAAAATACCGTAAAAATAAACAAACATGTGTACATTAGTCTGTCTAGTGCTCTGAAAGTACACTTATAGATTTTTAGGAAAATAAGGGCTCGTTAATTGTTTATAAAAAATATTTTGGTAAAAGACAAGCCTTCGAGTAAGCACCAGGTAAAGTGTTATGAGTATGTTAATATTTTTTTTGCTTGACTGATTTCAGATAAACTATTAAGAAATGTTGATGGCCACCGTGAGGCACTATTTGTACTCGTATGAGGGGGTTAAGATAATTTGAAATATTATTTAAAAACTATTACTATTTATTCAATGATAAAGATTATACAACAGTTAAAAAAAATTCTTAATATTTTGTTTTTTTACGCCTTCAAGCAATAATATATGTATTTTACAAAAAATGCATACAAAACGATAATAAGAAAGAATCGCCAAAGTAAAAGATAAGTCCTTTAAATTCAGGGTAATTACAGAAGAAATGACAAAATCAAATCAGCTCGTACAGACTCAGGGGCGGAAGTTTTTACCGACAATTAAAAAATGTTAGCTCGCTATATGAAAAACAAGCTTTAGAAATATATAGTATTTAATATACATATTGAAGTTAATTACTTGATTTACATCATTTTATTAAATATGATATTATTTACCAGTTGATTTCAAATTGTCGTTATGGGGGTGAGGTCAACCTAGTGTATACTTCCGCAAATATTATTCTTCGTATTCCTTGGTACTTAAGAGTTTTTAAGTGTACTTAAATTCATTGTTTTGACTGTACATTTCAGAGCCGAAGCTATCAAATGAGAAATTGTCAGAGTGATTGTTATTCTTTTAAAATGCTATAAATATTTATGAATTATAGAATACAATATACATACCGGAGTTTTTAAACGATTCACATCAGTTTTTTTAAATTTTTATTCATATATTGAAAGCTGTCTATATACATATATCATCTAAATGTCCAGCATGGGTTTGTTTTCAGTTCATGACCAGCTTGCAAGAACTTACTCTGCAGGTAATTGGTGCTCAGTTGACGTTGGTAAATCTTCAAGCTAAGCTGAGTTCGATATTTGTGCAATAATGTGTCTACGCCTATGAAGTTTTTGCCTCTGAATATGACAACTTTTATCAGAGGTGACAAAATAACAACATCTTTATATTTTTCTACTTTAAAAATTATTTAATTTTACAATTTTCCCTTTGTAATAGCTGGGGCGTTTTCAAGTACATTACTGGAGTTTTATATAATATTTGTCTCAGTTAATATTTTGCACATTCAAAAATGAAGGTGGCAACGAGGCATGCGTTGAAACGTAATTTAATCACTTTCCCTTACATATGCGCAGTTCCAAGTTGTGTGTCTTTTTCGTGTCTTAGCCACTTAATATATTTTAAAAAAAATTGTTAAATTCTGAACTACACTTAAAGGAAACAGTACACTACATAATTCAAAAAATTGCTTGATCTGCTTATAAGATTTAATATTTGAATGATCGTACTACGTAAGTAAGTCAAACATTCTACGTGTTAATTCATTATTTTGAAAACATAGAGTCTGGGCGACAACGCAACTAACATTGTTATTCAGCAAAATTATTTATTACACAATAAATGGCTTACTTACTTTATAATTTATTTACAGCAACAGCTGTCAAATATAAACTAATATATGACAGTCAAGCTAAACCGATAGTCAAATGAATTTGCCCACAATATGATACAAAACGCTTCTCTTGTAGCGGGTGATTTTGCACGTGTTTGGTTTTAATTGTCAAAAAAACACAGCAAAATGCAAAAGTGTATACAATTTTCATTTGAGTTGATAAATCATTGCTTGCCATTTAGTTTTTAAAGATTATTTCATGTAAATGTTGACCACGACTACATTTTAAGTGGTCCATATGGAGAGTCCAATTTTGAATCACTTTTCCGAGCATATGACAAGCATACATTTATCAAAATTGTATAAACTTTTGCAATTTTCCTGTATTTTTTTTGACAATTAAAAGTTAAGCGCATAAAAAATGTCCCATTGCATGTTACACAAAATATAAAAAAAATAAAAAAGTTGATAAAGTCGACCAAGACAAATATTAGTCCGGATTTATTCTGCTCAATTTTTGCTGGCCATTTCCTAAAAATGTAGGTAAAAAGTGTGAGAAGTGAATTGGGATACAAAACATGGTTGGTCCACAATTCCCTATCCTATTCTATTGGGACTTTTTCCTGCCACTCGCATTAATATTTTATTTTGTATAAGATAGGCATGAGTACGACATACGTTTTTTGCAGACCTCATACACCATGATTGAGAACATTCAATTATCCAAGTAAAGAAAATAATTACGTTAGTGAAGTTAATCAGTGGTATCCATCAGTAATTAATGCGGTAGCCATCGAAATAAACTGTGCATTCCTAAAACATATATATCGAAGTTTGCTGTAGGCGATTTTCATATCACTTTCATATCATAAATACATAAGAGAATGTTCCTTTAAACCATTTGACCATGTGCATTTCTTATATTCAGATTCCATTAATACCAACTTCTATCCGCTTTTAATTATTTTGTTTTGTTGTGTTTTTTAATGTTTCTTTAATCTGGTATTCTTTTTTGTCTGGTTTTTGTTCTTTTCCGTTTGTTTACTTTTTTTTTTTTGGGTTTTGTTTTGGAACCAAAAAAGGAGCATAGAGTTGATGTTGTGCTCGTAGACTGATATGTGATGTTTAAAATTTATATTTTAACACGCCAAATTGAGACATTGTCTTCACATTGCAATTCACTCAACTTAGAACGAATGGTAGTTTGCAGGAGAAAAATGTTAAATGTTAATTGGTACATTATCACTGTTTACAAAAAAGAGTTTTTTTTTAAATAGAAAAAGATCATTACATAAAATAAGTTTGTTTATTAAATAAAATTAACCAAACCTTCTTTTCAACTTTTACCTCTGCCAAAAGTATGCATTCTTATCAATGTGCACGAAGACCATATTATTATTAACGTTTTATAATTCACTGCCATTTCTTAAGTGTTTTCTAATTTACAATTGTGACTTAACTATTTTAGAGCAAAAACACTTTGCTGCGTATATTGTTTCTACGATATTTTCGAATTATATTTTACTCTTTATTTACAATTGTATTTTTCTTTATTGTTTCCAAAAACAGTCCTTCTTAGATAAAAAAAATATATTGTTCATTATTATTGAACGTGGAAGTAAGCTAAATAGTGTGTATGAAGCTAAATAATGTATGAACACTTTAAAAAGCTTCAGCGGAAATGTCCTCTCAAAATATTAAACAAAATCCGTCAAAGTGAAAGCGCGGACGATAATAAAGAATTGTGTGTATGGTATTTTTTCTGTTTTAATATCAAGTTTTAACAAATATATTTAAAATTGCCTTTTCTTAAAACAATAGTATGCAACTCGTAGTCCACTTTATTTACACATGATGTTACCTGACAATTACGACTAAAAAATATACTCGGGTTTCAGGAGTTATACTTAGCACAAATTTGTCCACTATGTATCGCAGAGCATACGTCCTGAGCTGGCTAAAGATAAATAATCTTATTTAAAAAGATGCAAACAATATTTTTTACAGTTACTTTAAGTTTATTTACATCGTCAATTTTAATTTATGAAAATATTTTATTTATATTATTTCATTTCTATTACGGTAATATTCTTGCGGTTTACGTCATGGTCAAAATTATGTTTCAGTTAGTTCCGTCGAACCTCCAATAAGCGTTTCTATACTAAAATCCTTAGAATGGCTGCTTTTTATTTTGTTCTGTTCTATATCAAGAGGCAAAAGGCCAGGCATATTGAAATTTTTATTAGCCGATTGCACAGAATTTAGAATTTTATTAGAATAATTATCCTCTGGAGTTGTTGAAATCGTTATTGAAGTTTCAGATAAGTCAGAGTTATCAAAGAGCAATAAGTAAGGATTTATATCACTTGTTCCCTTGTTGTTTTTTCCATCTCCTCTAAACTGAAAAGATTTGTGAAAAGTTGTTTGACAAAGTTCTCCTTTATTCAAATTTGAACGTAGCCTTTCGATTTGAGAGCATCCAATGTCAGACGAATCCGATTTATGTGATTCTTCGTGTTCGCTCTCAACGTCAATTCTGTCGCAGGATAAGTCATCAGTTGATTTTAAATTTCCATCAAAATTGTCTTCCGCAATTTTGGAGTACCCTATGTGTTGATCGTGTTCTTGGTACTCTCCACATATTGGAATTTTTCTATAGTTTTTATTAAACTCAGCACTATTAAATATGTCATTTTGAGATATTCCGTTAGAATTATCCACAGATGAAGCAGATCTGCGAAAACGGGCTACGTTTTGGCGTATTATTTCAATTTTTTCTATATTATGATAAAACGGGCTTTCCAAATTAGCAAAGAGATCGAATTTGTTATTTGTTGGCGACGTTACTTCCATTGATTCGTTTTGTGGGCCTACTCCTTCAAAAACATCGTGAGAACCTCCAAAACTTGCAACATTGAAGTGAACTGGAAGTACAGGAACTGGTTTTCTTATCCAAAATGGTGAAAATGGCCCAAAAACTGATGGAAATGGAAATCTATGTGTGACTGGAGCTCTCTTGTATCGTTTTCTTCGCCTCAGAAAACTTCCATTGTCAAACATATCTTCAGCAAGGGGATCAAGTGTCCAAAAATTGCCTTTACCGGGGTTTCCTGGTTCACGTGGAACTTTAATGAAACAATCGTTTAGACTGAGATTATGGCGTATAGAATTCTGCCAGGCTGGAAATTTTTCTTTGTAGTATGCAAACCTGGAAGAGAGAGAAATACTTTTTTTAAGGTCATTTGAAATAATAAATGTGTTAGTAGTTTTATTTGGTTTGAAAAAAATGAATACTTAAATATAGTACCTTAAAATGGGCTAAGTGGACAATTGGTAAATGGAAAGGCGTAGCAACTAACAAACGAAACCTGTTCCCAATTAATTACGTTCTACAAAAATTTACTTGTTGATAAATTTTAAGATATAGCGAAAATCCTTCGCAGAAGTCATTTTTATGCATGTATTGTAACTTGAAACTTGTAACATGTGCGACTAATAAATATATAGATGAAAGGCACACAAAATATAATCATTTCTCAATCAATTAAGTTCCAATGTCGCTGTACAACTCGTCCAAGGATATCTTCATCCGCTTTTCCTTACATCTATTTCCATGCAATTTAAATGGGTTTGAATTAATTAGGGTATTATATAAGGTTTCCTTAGAGTTTCTTGACAAAGACTTATTATTCAATTGTCTTCGTAGGTGAAGTAAGTAGCGATATGCATATATAACTCTTCGTTTGATTTCTGATGTGGTGTCATTATCATTATAGCAAATTCTGTAATTACTCGTAACTCAGAGTTAAAGCTGTCGTTTTTGACGTTCCGTCAGATTCGTCGATATTGTGTGTTCCTTCTCGTTCACAGCATATACTTTATTCTGCCTTCATTAAAAGCTTATCCCATTTTTGTCGTTTCTATTCTATACTTGTGAACGCATCAGTGTCAGTCTTCTGCCATTCTGCGTTCTGCCAATGATTTTTTCATCATCAGCTAATTTCACCGACTTTTGGGAATGATAGAAAGATACCGATGTACGTAGGTTTTGACTATTTACAGGTTATAATGAAAACAGAATAAGGACCTTGACAAAGCGTTGTATTAGTAGGTTGCATGACTTAGGAAAAAATCGCGAACTTTCAGAGTACGGCCAAAAGCGGGCTTGAGGATAGGAATGCTTGGAGGGGCAGAATGCTTCTGGCAATTCCATTGGAGCACGGCGTGCCAATTGACAGAAGATATTTTGTGTGTCAATTGACTGAATGATACTCGTATTAGTGAAATGTCTCTTACATCGCCTAGACATTTCGCAGCATTTTTGGTTATATCAAATATGTGGCCATTCTTACCTACATTGTCATTATCTCATATATCGAAAATGAAATTTTAGATAAATTCTGGACTTGTATTTTGCTTTCTGGGCTTATATTGTGCATTCTGGACTTGTATTTTGTATTATTATTAAACAGCACTAATCGGGCCCAACCAGATCGTAGACAAATGGTAGTTTAGTTGTTCGTTCTACCTCATAGTAAAATTTTTGTCGTCTCCCGATTTTTTCATTCGTTAGGCACTGACTGTGATTCTACCAGTGAATTTCCTTGTTAACCTTTGCATGTTTCTTATCGGATTCTCTTAGTTTGACCTGTTCTTTTTACTGTTAAATAAACTTTTTAAGGTCCATCTCCTAATTTTCTCAGTCACTAGCTTCTCATATACTCTCGTTTTTTTGGGGAGCCGATATTCCTAACTTTTTCTTTCCTCGTAGAGCGCACAAGCCACTCTCGCTTTAAACGCAACACAATCTCACAGGCGAGTTCTTTTGCCATATATGCAAAGTTGCATTCTTCATCAAACCAAGGCTCAAGCATTGATGTCACTGATTCACAACATTTATATCAGTTTATAACATTTATATCAGTTGACAAGAGTTTTCAAGGCGTACACGATCAGCAAAACTTCTGTCGGTTTGTGGCTATTGTAGTCGTTCAACTTTAAAACTCTTGACGTTATATGTACGGTTCTACGACATCTGGTATATCTAGCTAGTAGTCCTAGTCGACAATGGCCCCTCGCAATGCTCGGACATCTACAATACTAGAGCACTTGTGTTGATCTTCACATGACCAATTTGGTTAAATGTTAGTTTTTAGTTTTAAATGCATTTTATTTTGTTAATCATTAACTCTTACATACTAACAAAAAATCCTTAAATGCTAGCTTAAAATTACTTAACAATCTTATCCTAACTTAATGGCCCCACACAGGCGCTCTAAGCTACTCTAAATTCTTATAACTATGTCTTTCGACTTTATTGACATTTTATTTATAAATATTTATTTTGTATACTTAAAGCTAAGAAAAAACAATTTGTAAACAAAAAACTTAGTATATGGATTTTTTTTTTTTTTATAAAAACTTAATATCTAACTTAAAAGAAACCATAGCCTACCTAACATATCTAATCTACATACACAATACACACATACACACACATAGACATTATACACAATTTATTTCATAAATGCTAACCTAAACCTATGTAAGCTGGCCATCGCTATTCACAGAGTAAATAGATTGGTCAGCTCTGCCTCATTAGTGAGGCTGGTCCGTAATTGACGGAAACCCTATCTGATCCAGGTAGAGGAATGTTTCCGGTGGAACGAAGCCGTCAGAGCGCACACTCTCGTGGTAAAGGTAATTGGGGTAGTAAGCCCCAGATACCAGGTTATTCGTCGAGGTCATTGCTCTTACAATGTGCCTTCGAGTCAGCTTAATTACGAAGTTGTCCACTTGTATTAGGTTCGCCCTGTTGTAAAGGACCTCATTAGGATAAAATTTCCTGTACTCCAACTCTGGTGTTCTGTACAAGCGAAGACAAGCCTAAGGCAAGCCCTCTCAAACACCCGAATCTTTCCCATTAAACTTGCTCGTACATTGAACCACACGGGACACCCAAATACCAGCATGGGCCTGATACGGGCCATGTAGCAGATTACCTTTACCCTCCAATCGAGTTGGCTGCTATAAAACAGTCTCTTTGTAAGGGCAAAATCGCCTTTAGCTCTGGCCAGAGCAGCATCTACATTTTTGCCAAAATACAGAAACTGATCTAGCCAGATCCCAAGGTATCTGACTACATTTCGGCAAGAGGCTGTACGTGGTGTCCAATGATTGAGAACTTTCGCCAATTTTTCTGGTATCCCTAGAGGCTCCATTCAACGGCATTCTAAACAGAATGGTTTCCGACTTCTGAAAGTTGATTTTCAATTTCTAGTCATCTCAAAATCGTCTTATCTTATCGAAGTCACTCGGCAAGAGAGTATTAATAACCTCGATTTTGGGACCTGATCTGTACGCTACCAAAACGTCTGCGTACGCAGGAGTATGGGGAAGTGAGCCTATCAAGTCGCTTGTATAAATGTTAAATAGGATCGGCGAATTGACCGCGCCTTGCTGAAGACCATTTTTAATTTGAAATATTCCAATAGCAGTCACATCACCATTTTTCACGATGAACTGTCTGTTAGTTAGCATATTATAAAGAATGTACAAGAGTGGTTTACTGATTCCCAGCCTAGTCAGCTTATAGAAAACACCCTCTAATCATACGGTGTCGAAAGCCTTCTCCAAGTCAACAAGGCAGGCACCAGTACATTGTTTTTTGCCTTTATTCCATTGTATATCGGACACCAGTTTAGACGCGGCATGTGAGATATCATGTCCCGCCTTAAAACCGAATTGATTATCCGGAACTATACGTTTGTCCTCAACCCACCTAGACAGAGCTCTATTGATTACTTTTTCAAAAACCTTACTGATATTCGGAAGGAGACCGGAGATTCGCCGGATTGGATATATCCTTTCCCTTTTTGGGGGTAGGTTTAACCACCGTCGTTTTCCAATGCGCTGGATAATGTGCATTATTCATTGCATTATTAAACAGGGTGGTGTAAATGTCCACCGCTTCTAGAGGAAGATGACGAAGCACATTGTTCGGATTTGGTCCCCACTGACTTCTTAGCCCTGATTGCGTGGAAGATCTCATGGAGTTCTTCCCTCGAAATGAACGGGGGTAAGTCACCCTCCCTGGCAATGTCATTATTTGCCATATTTTCGTCGCTAAACCAGGTGAAACCAGAGCCTTCGGATCGCCAGTACCCTATTTCATTTCGAATGCAGAAGTCGTGCACCAAGACGCGATTGTCCAGGTCGTAATTAGGGCCAATGGTATCATACTTCCTCTAAAGTCGCCCCTATGGTCTCAACCTTCTCCTGCGGATCCTCGATCACAAAGAAGTCGTCATCATCAGCGGCCTCATTTGGATCAATACCTGCTATTGTCAGTAACCGTTCGTTGTCTGTTGTCCGGGCTATTTTAAGACACTGTAGGTCGTTTTGATTTTTTCTCCGAAATAGTTTATTTATTTGCGGGAACATATTCGGGTTGCTGGTGTTTACAGCCCGAACCTTGTTGTTCCAATATGAACTTACAGAAATTCTGTAATTCTCTTTTATTAGCGTTTGAATATTTTTAATCGACGACTTCAGTGTCCTAATCTCCGGGTCTTGTCGGTCAGTTAACTGTCTATACAAATTTTTGAGTCTTGTCAGAAGTCTACTTTTCTGTCGGTGCAGTGCGTCAATAGTAGGATTGCGGAACAGGTCTTCGTTAGTCATACGTCGATACCGCGGTATTGTAGCGTCCATAGTTTGTTTAATTGTCCCGTCCATTCGTTTTTACATACTTGTCGATCTCCTCGTTTGACAAATTCCTATTGGACGGTGGGTGGAGCGTGTTCGAGGAGAGCGCTCTTGTCAAGGTTGCAGAGAAGCGTGTCCATCGAGTCTTACTGAAGTTGTAAGAATATCTTTGGACAAACTCCTCCAATTCCGCAATTTCGTTGGGAACTGTAATTTCGGTGCTAAAACCGGAATGGTCACTGTCATACACGAACGTGCGCAGACAGTTTAGCGTTTGTAAATTCGTACCTGTCAGTCGTATACGTTCGTCGTGCAGCAGTAGATCCAAATAAGACCCGCCTCTGGGAAACGATGGGTTATCCGTCACTTTAAGACCGAGTCTATACATGACATCGTGCTGACCCCACCAATCGAGTAGTAGGTTCCCTCTAGTATTTGGCAAATTATTTCCCCAATCTCTGTGTTTAGCGTTGAAATCCCCGCCGATTATAAAATAATTCTCCCCTCGATTCCAGCCTCAGAAGTCGAGAAAGCGTGTCGAGCTCTGTAATGAATAGAGTGGATTGTGAAGCCTCAGGTGCATAAACAGAGGCCAAGTACAGCCGCTTTCCACTGCGGAGCGGGATGTAAACGACGACTGCCTCCAACACCCGGAACCTGCGCAACACTCCCTTGTACACTCTGTGAAATTGTATACCTTATTTAATGAAGATCGCGACATCGCCTCCACGATTGGATCTGGGCCGGTTTCTTCTTCTAACAATGGAATTATTGTACTCCAGTTTGTGCTTATCGGTTAGCTTGGTTTCGCCAGCGAAAAGCACATCAGGACTTTGGTCTTTTAGCAATTTAAACATTGCGGCTCTTCGTTCAATCCTAATCAGTGAATTAACATTCACCGCAAGGACCTTCAAAGTTTGCTCCACCATGTGCGTACCCATTACGACATGTGTTGCGTTAGGCCCGGCAGCAGCGCGTAGATCTGGTCCACCCGGTTGGTCTGTTCTTGCACCTGCTTTTGCAGCTGAGCCATCTGCCCTGGGATTGCGAGCAAGATGGCCAGCATGTTAGATGCAGCTTCTGTTGTTCTCGGCATTGGCGCCGGAGAAGCAACACTCGCTTGCTGTACCGTAGCCCCCCCTACCTGACGCCATTTGGGCGTAGGAAATTTGGGACGTGACGGCTGGTGTTTGAAACCTAACAGGTGAACGTTTGACCTCCACCTTCTGCTGTCGAGCCAGTTTTGCTTTCTTAATGTCAGCGAACCCGATAGTTTGCGGTTTGTCCCAGGTTTCCACATAACACGCACGAGAGCTGCGACCTATCGGAAGCTCCGTCAACACCCAGAGCACTCTCCTCGGAACTGTGGTTCTTAGCGCACTCCACGCATCGAGGCTGTATTTGGCAGTTCGACGCGGCGTGCCCGAACCTCTGGCAGCGAACGCATTGTATAACGCCTTCGCTCCTTGAGTCCTTCGCACTCCTTCTCTTTGAGCAGTGCCAGGATCTCCTCAGGATCAGAAGACGGTTCCAACCCCTTCAGCAGCACCCCTTTAGCTGTTGTTGTTTTTGCAGCTGTTGCTGTTTCTGCTGCTGCTGTTGTTTCTGCTGCTGCAGTTGTTGTTTCTGCTGCTGCTGGTTTTGTTGTTTCTTCTGCTGCTGGTTTTGTTGTTTCTGTTCTTGTTGGAAGCTTTCTACTTCTAGTTGCTCCCTCTGCCTGCGTGCAGTTTGTCTTTGCTTAATAGCAAGAACTTTTTCATTCAACTTTTGTATGCTGCTGGTAAGGTCTTTTAATTCTTCATCCTTATCTTCGGACTCAGATGCCGCTAGAGAGACAAAGTTGTTGTTGCTTCCTTTATAATACACCTCATCAGAAATATACATGGACGCATTATCTGATTGTTTTCTATTTTCTTGTGTTGTTTTTGCTGTTTTAGCTACCAAAGCAGCACCCATTTTTAGTTTTGTTAAGTTAGTAGTGGTTTTTAACGTCCTCCTCCTTTGATGGCTTTCGCCACGGCACCGGCAACACCATTGTTGCCTTTTTGCAACTCCCGCTATGGGAAGAGCGGAACGCTCTCCACCATCCGTCACGTGATTGGTTTTGTTTTGATAATACTATGTATGTACATTCACCGAATTTAAGAAAAACAAAAAAAAAACAAAAGTCCCAAACTTAGACCGGGATCGAACCCGCGTCTCACAATTTGACGTCGACGAATTAGCAAAACTGCAACCAATTATGTTTATTATAAAATCACTATATTTTTCACTCTGGTAAAAGTCGAAACACACGTCTATTCCTCACGGAGGTCTATGAACGACTGATTTGATTAAATGTCTTTATGAGCTGGTGTCACTTATGATAAAGTCAAAGAATCTAATTCCTAGCTAAACGTGGTTTCTTCTAGACTATGAATACTCATTATTATGATTTCCTATTTTGGAGCTATCTACTTTAAGGATTTGAATGTCCTACACATAGTATTGCTCGTAGGTTATCAGGTTGAAACCCTGCACTGCTTCTGATTTCTGTGGCAGTTATAGTGGCATATATGTATCACAGCTTTTCACGGGTGTGAATATTTCAGCGACTGAACATTCAGAATTGTCAATACCATACCTCTCTCAGCAATTCTGTATTTCCTACAATATTTTATACTACAATATATACCATATGGCCACAATACAGACAGAAATATGCTGTAGAAAATTACGAGTACCTCATAAGAATCAGTGTCTCTGATATCTCCCGATGTTACTTATGTTATGTACATAAAAGCAAAGTTCAAAGTCTGAAAGTAAAAACTAATTTCTTTGCAACTTTTAATACGTTTTGTTCTACTCGTATTTAGGTTCAAAATCTTTATCCACAAATTTAATAAAACTTTTATCATCGCCATCATATAGTACTCTATTCTATATTTTCGTTCCAAAACCCATATACAAATCTAAAACAAAACTAATGATGTTGCATTTTATAGCTCGCGCCAGTCCAGCAAAAATTTACTGTTTGTTGAAGTTAAGAGAAAAAGCGTACTAGAAAATGTTCTTAAGCGTTAAATGTCTATTTCAAACTTCGGAACAAAAAAAAAAACACAACAATTTAAATTTTCAATGTTGATTTATTGAAGACAAAAACAAGACTGACGGTTTACAGTCTTTGGTGTTACTTATAATCACGGAAAAACTAAAGTGCTATATTACATTTTAAAGAAAAGGTATCAAGAATTTGTTTACGATTACAGGGATGGTTACATTGATTTGTGGGAACTGAATGATGCTGACATTGTGAGGAAATAGAATGTTGTCCTTCTCTTTTAGTGAAGCGACAGCCAAAAGACATTTGTATTTGAAGGAGGTTTTAGTACTGCATCATCCTGGAACGGTTGTGGTTGATTTGTTATGTTTTTTTTTGGCGTCTGTTTGATGTTTAGATGATAATGTTTGAGAGTAAAAATTCCTGTTAGTAACATGGATCAGATGGTATAGATGCTGTAAGTTGATTTGGTGTTTAAGAATATTTCTTCCTTGTTGCGAAGCTGTTCGAAATGTAGTCCTTATAATGTGAGGTGATTTATTGTTGATGCAGGATTTCCTTTACTTCGGGTTGAAGGATGAACTTCAATGCTGTCCCAAAATGAGTTTATTCTGGAATAATATACTACATTATTTACCGAAATTGAACAGTTATTGAATTGGGCAATGGCTGTCCCCTATATAGTATATTTAGGGATTCAGGTAGCTTCAAGGGTATCGTTTTTGACGTATATATGTATAGATGTTGCTCGATGCCACTTGACATTTCACTTTCAGCGGGTTAATGTCTTGTTATATTCGGTATACAATTTCGATGTTTGGTTGGTAACTATTTCTTCTTTGACAATAAAACGTTCTTTCTAATTCATCGCATCTCAAATTGTAATAACTAATGTCAAGCTCATGTAGGGCAAGGTATAGGAAGGTGAAGATGGTGTATGTTTTGTTAATAGGAATTTGGATCAAGTAGTAAAAGGAATATTTGTTTTTGTTTGTTATGGGTATGCCAATACTAAATATTATGTTAGTGTCATTGTAGTACACCTGTAAATTTAGGATTTCATAAATTTGTTCACTTGATGATCTTGGGATTATAAAAGTTGCTTTATTTCTATTAGCCCTGTGTTGCTCAAAATTTGTTTTGGAATAATATGGGCTAGAGTAATAGCTTCTGCAATGTTAGCCAAGTGACTTTTTAATCCTAGTCTAATGCAATTTTTTAATATCGTTAAATTTTTTTTTGAAAATCTGGGTATCAATTTATTTAAGGTTGCGTTTTGTGTTTATTTATTTTTCCTAGATGTTTTTCTTTCTTTTCCTCTATTAAAGACTTTATTAAGTGGAATAGTTCAATTTGAAATGGATTGAGTTGTTGCAGGTAATCGTGATTATTTTTATATTTAAGGTTTTCATTAAATTTGTATGGTCTGCCATAAAACAATTCAAAATATGGCATTGTTATGCGTTATGATGGTTTCATTAAGTATATCTTCGTGATCTTTTTCTTTATATTTGTCGCAGATAATCCAGTAAATTTCGGTTAATATGGAATGCATTCTCTCTACAGGCGCATTGCTAGAGGTTTGTTGAAATGATGTTATATATAGGTCAATATCAAATTGGTTACAGAAATCTTTGAAAACATTTACCGTAAACTCAGAGCCTTGATCACAAATAATTATTTTTTAAATGCCATGTGGGCTAAGGTAATGTTTAATAGCTTTAATTGGGACTGTTTCTGGTTGGCAATGTATAAGCAAAGCCGAATTTTGAAAATTTATCGATAATGGTTAGTTGATATGCTTTTCCCGTTGATAGTATATACATCAGTATGAAATATATCTAAGGGAATGGGAGGAGTTTAAATAGACTAAAATTAAATAATTTATGTTTTTTTATAAGGGAAAGAAGTTTAGATTCGTTTGATGATAGAGAAGGATCCAGTAGTTCCTTAATACTTGGTATCTCACTTCTGAAGTGTTTTTTCGTAATCTGGCAGTTTTTTTTTAAATGTGTTCTAATGTGTTCTAAGTAGAGTGCACATATAGCATGAAGGTGGGTTTTCCTTTTTAAACAGGTACGACTTGTTAACCTTGCGTATTCGACAGATTTGTACTGCTTCTGATCGACTTAAGCAGCTGTTGTAAATTACAGGTGTCAGTAAAAAATGATGCTTCCTTAAAAAAGAATTAGATTGATCCCATTTGCGTTCTGATCCTTTTTCCGGATAGTGCACTACTTGGATCCACATTGACTTCGCAAAAGGGGGAATTCTGTATTCCAAAAGCATGTTAAGGGCATCTCTTGCATCGGTGTCTGCTTTTTCATTTCCCTGTATACCAACATGTCCCGGTGACCATATTGTTCTGACACTTATTATTCTGAATCGCACGGAATGCACGAAGGGAATCATTGCAGATAGCTGTTTTTGCTTTTAGGGGCTGAGCAAAAGCAAATGCTTCTACCAGCGCCATAACATCTCCAATAAATGCATTTTGATCAGGTGTTGTAAGTTGTTGCGTAATGATGTCTTCCTTAGTGCTGTCAGGTCTAGAAACACAGTAACCTGTTACACCATTCTTGTAGGAAGCAACAATGTACAATATACTACCAAATTTGCCAAGAGCTAATATTTCAGCGAACTTCTTTTTATATACTTCGGCTGGTGTTTGATTTTTTTGTGTGCAATCCAGGGATGTATTTATTACATTTTTAGAACACATCCAAGGTGTTATATAATCATAGCTTATTGCTTCCTGGAAAGCTATTTTCAGGAGCTTACTGTTGCGGATAGAGGTACAATTAGCTAACCTGTCAAATTCATGTAATGGGTGGTTACTATCTAATAAGCTGTTTGCCATAATCTTTGTTTGCGCAATTTATTTCATATCTTTGAAGCTGACCATATTTGTTTCTACGAGTAAGGCATCAATTGGCCTTGATGGTAGTGCTCCGATCGCAGTTCTTATTATTGCATTCATTTTAACTTGGATTTACTGATCATTTTGTTTAGTCCAATGAGAGTATATGGTTAGGCCATGTTGCGTAGCCCCCCTTATAAGTGTTTTCAGCAACTGCCTTAGTTGCTGATGCTTCCGTTTGTATTTTTAAAAGGAGCGCGCTTACATATGTCTTATATAGCATTGTAGAGATAGGTGAGCCTTGTGGAATTCCACTCTCGATGGCAGTGGTTTTTGAAAAATAACCGTTGACTTTAACGATGATAGTTCTATTTAACATAAAAGAGTATATGACCTGTAGGACATATTTGTTAACTCCCCAGTTCTAAAGCTGGTTGATTACCCTATAGGCAGTCACACGTTCGAAAGCTTTCTCCAGATCCACGGACAAAAGAATCGAATGGTGGCGTACGGCTAACTCTGCATGCGCAATATGATCCAGCATATGGAGTAGCGTATGCGTGCCTCTTCTTGTCCTAAAGCCGTGTTGGCCACTACTTAACTTATTGTCTATTGTCTACCTGAGCCTATTCTCTATTATTTTCTCGAGTAATTTGGATAGGACGGAAAGGAGGGAGATCGGACCGTAGCTATCTAATAAGTATCGGTCAGCATTGTGTTTAGGTATTGGAGTCAGATGAGCCTTTTTCCACTCGTGAGGATAGATGCCTTCTTCCAAAATGTTATTATACAGTCTAATAAGTCTTAACACTGTTCCCACTGGTAGTTCTTTTAACATTTTAAATGATATTTTATCAAAACCGGGGGTTGATCCTTTAGTACCTCGAAGAGCTTCAATGAATTCTGGGAGACTGATTGTCGGTATGGTATGGAATTTTGAGTGTTATTGAGGAGTGAACTGATTTGAAATGTTTTTTTTTTGCAAGACATTATCTGAAAAATTCTTGTCAGAACTGTATCCAGCAAATTTGTTTGCAAAAAGGTTTGCTATATCATTAGCATCATCAACAACAGAAACAACAAAATGTTATATTTAATTGCGGTTATCCCATTTCTGGAATGATATCCATTTATTGCTTTAACTTTTCTCCAGAGAGATCTGGCTTCCATTGAATGGTTCAGGGTTGGCAAAAATATTGTCTAGATGTCCGCTTTAGCTACCCGTACTTCTCTTTTTATCCTTGCTGCTATTCGGCGGTATGCAATGGCATTTTCTGTATTCAAGTTATTTTTAAGTTGCTGCCAAAGCTTTTGCTTTTCCTTAGTTAAGCTTTTTCAATTTAAATTTAACCAAATGGGCTGAAAGGAAAGGAGAAGGATGCAAAGTGGGAATAGATGTGAATGCTGCTTGTCTGATTATTTTTCTGATTTTGGCTGCTTCTTTATTTATATTTTCCGAAATTGAAGTGGAGGAGCTTACCTGCTGGATATTTTCTGCAAATTTAGACCAGTTTGCTTTAATTTTTTCTACAAAACGGGAATTGAATAGTATTGGAATGGTATAAGTGGCCAAAGTTTCAATAATAATTGGAAAGTGACCGCTGCCTATTAAACAATCGTGGGTTTTCCAACTAACCATAGGTGCGAATGCAGACGAAGCCAGTTACAGGTCTATTGCGGTGAAAGTATTTTTGGTTGAAAAGTGAGTGGGAGATCCATTATTTGATAAAATCAGATCCGTTTTCTGAAGCCACCCCTCAACGACAGCCCGGGCACTATTAGTGTATGGACCCCCATATTAGTGTATGTAAAGTTAAGATACTCTTGGTGTGATATTATGTCGTCCGATTGTCGATAAATGTTTTGCAATGTAATCGTTCTGAATAGTTCAATTGTAAGCGTTTGGGTTAAAATTGCATTTGGTGAGCTTGAGTATGTGTGTGGAATCCCCGATTTGAGTAGGAAAGCTGTTCCATCCTTATTGCGACAGTGAGGTTTGTTGTTAAAGTACGCTACGTAATTTTTATATATACCTGGTCGGAGCATTTTTTACCAACACTTTTGTTTCTTGCAATGCTATAACCGTAGGTGAGTACTTTTGAATAAGAATATCCAAGGATAGAAGATTGTTGAAAAATCCTTAAATATTCCAGTGTAATATTTTCAGTTTAATTTTATTATTTTGTCTGTTCATTTTATGTAAAGGGTTTATTATCGTCTGGAGCTACAAAAATGAAACTTTTTTTATCGGAAGTGTTGAACTTGATGTCGATGTTGAAACCATTGATTTATTGCCGTCATTTATTAATGAAAAATCATGAGTTTCTTTTAATTTGTTCATAACGTCAATATCGGCTGTCTGTTTAGCATTTGTGTATGTGTATATAACATATATAACATACACAAATATGTGCATGTAATACACATAAATAACGCTTCCACTCTTGTTAAACGAAGAGTTCAAAATGTATAAACTTCTTTCGGTACCAACTTGGCGAAGAAACAAATTCGCGTTTATTGTACCAACATCAGAGTACTTGATAGCCAATTTGGAAGGCGATCACTTCTACCCTTTGAACGAAGTGACATTTTCGATGTGTAGGCAACGATCGTCAGAATCATTCTGGTGGGACATGAGCCATCCCCTGTACCTAACAGAGTCGACGATTAGTTCCTGTGAAATGGGTGTCCTTGAGACACATGAAAGAGATTCCACCTTTGTGTGTAAATCCGCAATTATTATAGTGGGTGCATGCATCACACGATGTGGATATACAGCACACCAAGCACGGTCAAGATTGACATAGCATGTGGCATGGTATCTTCGCAGCACAATTGATGACAACTGGAGTAGTGCAGTTGCAACCAAACTGCATAATTCTTGAACCAAGCATGATATTGTTTAGCAGGCAGTCAGCAACAACGAGGATAACTTCATCCTATTTACCGCCGCCAAACATTTCCAATTTTCCAGCAGTACAATATTATCAGAACGAAGAACCACCTATTTTAGGAACAAAGGTCTCACAGCAGATCTCAAAATTACAAGATGAGATTCCTCTCCAAAGAATCCAAGAAATACTATCGAACGAAATCCGGAGCTACAAGATATAGCAATATTCAGTAGCCGGTGCAATAACACTTCTAATCATCATCACAGTATGCATCGCTGTACTGAAGTGGCTTCGAAAAAGGAGGGCTGCCAACATTAACATCGTGACCTCTCCCAATCCAACACCCCGTAGTCGACGAAGTGAACCAGTTGCGTCATTAATATTCTGTGACGAACACTTTATCGTCTAGGGGGCCCCAGTATGTGGTGTTCGACCACAACAATTTATGACATACGAGGCCAGACGATGTCAGTCACCAAAAATATACAATAGCACAATTGCGTACGCCTGTTTGCACCTCTATTCTTTTCTTGCTTATCATATTATATTTATGTGTAGACTGTAGAATAAGCAAAATTGTACTTTATGTGTAGATTGTAGAATAAGCTAAATTTTACTATTTAAGGCCAGTATGTGCGCAAATAAAGGACAGGTCGTTAGAATACACCTGGCTGTTTATTGACTTGACTTCCCCCCACCAGCGGTAAGGGGTCAAAATAATTAATGCATTGAAGCATTGAATGATTTCATTGCTCTTCAATGTGGTAAAAGTATTTAAGCGAGTTCTAGCGGAAGCCGTAGATAACTTTTGCGAGGATATGAATGCCATTCCAAATAATCAGTTTCGTTTCAGAAGGGGTATTCGACGGAACATGCCTCTTTGGTTCTATGCAACAAGATAGTGCATAACCTGGGGAAAAAAATATACTGTGTCATTGAACATAGACTTACAGGCGGCTTTCCATTCTATTTGGCATACAGGAATGATTTTTAAGTTACTTAGGCGTATCTTTCCTGGTCCTATCACTTGAATCATTGCTAGCTTCCTAAGTTCAAGAAGGGCATATCTATTGGTTTAGAAGTATCTCAAGAATTCTCTGTCCTTTCATTAGTTCCCCTAGGATCTATATTTGGACCTAAGCTGTTCAATATATTCCTCCAAAATTTTCCTTTAAACGATACTGCGAATGAGCCAGGAGCTATTTTGTATGCTGATGACACCATTATCCTAACTAGTGATTTAAGACCTCTTGTTGCTCTAAATAAAATTAGAAATTACATACCCGCTTTAGTTTACTATCTTAGTTCTTGGAGCCTAAGTATAAATACAGGAAAATGTTGAGTGACTTGCTTCAGAAATTCTTACGGAAATGGGTATCATTTAGCCGTGAAAGAAAGTAAAACACTCTCCTTCCATATTCTTGACAGTCGAATACCTCTTAAGAGAATAACAGACACGAAATGCTTAGGCATTCATCTACACAATAGATTTGAATTTAACAACGCAAGAAAAATTATAAGCAAGGCAAACGCAGCTATTATAAATACATCCATATTGAAGCAGTTATTTTCATCTAAACATCTGTCAAAAATACTAAACTGCTACTATATAAAACATTAATCAGACCAATCTTAACATATGGCTTTAGCTCTTGGTTTACCATATCACCTACGGTAGCGAAAGAACTTGAAGCTTTTGTAAGACAGAAATTTCGAAGACCAAATAAAAAATGGTTTTCTAAGAAGATTTTGTACAATTTGACTCGATTAGCACTAATTATGGCTTACGTGACCTTCAAAATGCAGAAAAGACTGCAATGCTTCTCACCCTCACCATCACTATTACCTATCCCCCTTCCAGCTGATGGAAAGAGGGTGGCGCTTCATGTTCGAATTAGAGCCTAACACAAGGTTAAGATTACCTTGTTATGAGAAAGCTTCACTGCCCAACTTGAGAGGATAAATAACTAAAATAAATTGCATTTTGAAAGAGCTCGTGCTAGTTTTATTTCACTTGTTTCTATATACCAGGCTATATAAGCGAATTTACACATCCATATTTAAAACGAATTGCTAAGCCAGATTAGTTTAATTAAGTCGGCTTGTTGAAAAAAAAAAAATCAATGTAATCAACAAAAAAAACTGTAATTTTATGTGTCTCAATAAATATAATTGAATTGAATTGGAGTGACATGAAAGTAAAAAATTAGCATGGACAAGAAAAATGGAACAGGTTTAGAAATTGGATATCTGAAGACTCAAATAAGATATCAACTCTATTTAAATGCAGTTACAAAATCTACTATTTCTTCTAAAAACAACGTCCTAAGCGAAGTTTCTACCATTAGTATTAACAGAGCAACTTCCGTTAACATGGGACAGTGTACACTAAAGGAAGCCTTTGCTTAAATCCTCGATAAATGATGTCAACATTGGAGATATACCTTTACTGTAGAAAAAATTTTTTTCTTAGAATATACGAGTACCAAAAAATCATTCTTGACGAATTATGGGATACCCTGTATAATAAATATCTCATATATGTACATATGTATATACAATGGTTTTGTTGGTGCTTTTGTGAGCTCAAATTATAAATGTTCCCAAAATTTGTGCCATTTGTACTTACGGCATGTACAACAGCTGCTAAAATCACAATTACATGTGATTATTAATACTAATTAGATTTAACTTTATCTCAAACTAGGTGAAAATGGGTAAAATTTTCTGAGTATTTTGAACTAATTTAAAGTAGCAATATTTGAAAACAATTTAATAAGCCTGGTAAATGGTTGTAAAAGTTGTATCATCCGTCCGTTTTCTTTAATTAATTTTCTCGATCTTAGGATTGAATCCACTGTTTATAGAAATTGCAGATTTTTGTTGTTAAACTGTTTATTGATAGATATAAAATAGTTACTGATGCCAATGCTACCTATATTTACATTCTTCGAGGAAAAACGGAAAATCTGAGTCATTAATCATAATAGTAAATATTAATGCTTATAACGTCACTCAAGACAAATGTCTTCGAAAAGGGAAAACTGGATAGACAAATAAAAAAACTCACTCTTTTTGCTTCATTAACCCTTTCGGTATTTTGATATATTCATAACGCCAATTCTCTCTCTCTCTCTGAATATATTTTTTCGATTTCCTTTTCTGATTAACTTCTTGAAGTATCTGTTCAATCATTAGAGCGAAAAAAACTGGTTGATGGTTGGCGTCATTGTACTTTTAACCCTCGTGCAAGAAAAGTCTGGAGTAGAATTCGTATTTTTTCGTCGGCAGATTATTTTTCTGATTTCTTTTTTACATTGATAACTGTCAAATAAATACATTATCAATTTCGATTTTATTGACGTTATTTGGCATCATTTCTTATTTTACTTTAGTTTTTGTTGCATTTTTACCTATACTTAGTTCTTAAAATGTCACAAAAACTGAAAGAACTTGAAATTCAAAATATTTTGGATGATTTCGAAGAATCCGATATTGTATCTGATCTCGAAGATGAAGATGATTCAGATGTTCTTGATGCCCTACTAGAAAACTTCAATGGTGGGTGGCCGTGGCACAAGTGGTAGTGTATTGGCTTCGAAATCAGAAGGTTCGGTGTTCGAATACCAGCCTCGCCCGAGAGACATTTTCAGGTAACTTAATTCACGTAAGACGAATGGTTGCCTATAATACAACAACAGGTCCAAGTACACTAATAATTTAGTCTCCCCATTAAATGTTGGATGCCACCCATGGAGCGAAATAGCCACTGAGCCCAAACATCTTTCTTTCTCTCCTTGTCCCATTTTCTATTAACTTAAGACGTGCTCAGGCATTTTATTACACTTAAAATACCCACTTGAGTGTTAAGTTCTTTTAAAAAAAAAATTAAGTTTTTCTAATGGACGATAAAAATAAAAGTGAACATAATTTGATCGAAGAATCTAAAGCGTATAACCAATGTGCTGAAAACCCAGATGTTGACGAGGTTCCAGTGGAATAAGATGTAGCCAGTGGTTTACATACGGGTTTAAAATGTGAAAATTTTAAATGGGTTAAAAGACTGTGAACCGTTCCACAATCTGATTTCAAGGAAAGCTACCAAAAAGATGATTTGAAAACAGCTGTTCAATATTTTTTAAATTACTTTACTGATGATTTAATAAATAAAATGCTTCAAGCAACAAATCAAAATTCGCTTTTGCGAAATGGAACGTCAGTCAACATTACAAGGGAAGAAATCCTAAAAATTATAGCATTAGAAATTATTACTAGTACATTCTGGTTTCCAAGATTAGTAATGTACTGGACTAAGGCCACCAAAATCCCGTCATTCAAGAATAATATAGCAAGGGTTAGGTTTCATTCCTTAAGTTACAATCTTAAATTCACAGTGGGAGAAAATTCAAAGAACAAACTATATAAAGTTTTTTAAAATTTTGAGATTCCTAAGAATGAAAACCGTTGCGTTGATAAAATGATGGTTCGAGTCAAAGGGAAAACAGCCTTAAAACAATACATGCCTAAGAAACCCATGAAATGGGGTATCAAGATATTTTGTATGTGTAAATAAAATGGCATTTTATATGATTTTTAAATTTGCCAAGGTAAAAATACAATTGTTGGTAAAACATCTGGCATAGACTATTCCGGAAAATAAAAACGTTAAGCTATAATTATATTACGACTCGGTAATTATTTTACGACTCTAAATTTAATAGCATACTTACAACAAAGAGGCAATAGAACTGGAAAAGCCCCGCTTGCAACTGAAAAGGAATTGCAAAAGAAAGAAAGGTATACTTTTGACTACCGTGTTGAAAGAAACAAGAGTATTTTTCTTTTGAGATGGTTTGATGGGGGAATTTTACAGCTTGCTTCTAGCCTTAATGGGGACAAGTATTTGAACTCTGTGCCAAGATTTAGATATGACTAAAAAAAGATGGTTGATATCCCTCAACCTAATATTATAACTATGTGTAATAACATGAGAGGAGTAGATAAAATGGACTTTTTGTTATCGTTATATAGGATTTCAATACAAACTATTAAATATTAAAAACATTCAACCATTTCATTGATCTAGCCGTATGTATCTCTTGGTTAGAATATCGAATAGGCTACGCTAAAACAAATTTGAGACCGAAAGATCGAATGGATTTACTAGACTTTTGCAACAATATCGCAGATGGACTTTTGGCCTTAGCATCGCAACAAGGCTCTTCCCGGAAACGTGAACGACCCAGGATAAATGACGAGTTGAATCAAAACAGCAGCCCAAGGGCAAGAAAACAATATGAACCAAGTCCATCGGTTTCCCTTCGATATGACGGATTTGAACATTGGCCGGAATATACTGTGGATAAACGGAGGTGCAAAATTATAGGATGCTCAGGATACTCCAGGTAAATGTGTGGAAAATGCAACATTCATTTGTGCGTCCCGAACGCAACAAGAAATTGTTTTAAGGCACACCACAAAGATAGCATGTAAAAATGAAAAATGTATGACCTTTTTATTTAAATTTTATTTTTTTTTATATATCTATATTATTATTATATATAGGTATATCTATATACGTACATATACATATATAAAAATACATGTACTTGTATGAATAAAACCTCTTGGAAATCTTTAATTTTTATTTTAGTTTGAATGAAACAAAACTTACTCAGCAAAAATGCAGAGTTTTGTGAATTTTTAATTTCTTTAAAATTATTTAAATTAGATTTATGTTTGAGTTAAAAAAATTGTCTTTTCAATTTTATTAATTAAAAATTTTGTAAAAAATAAAAGTGCAGAATTGAAATATAATATTAATTTTGTCTTTTGTTTTGCTGCCATTTGAGATAATTGATGTCATATGGCAACGTTCCCAAAAACCACTTTAAAACCAATACTTAACAAAAATAATGTTCCAATGTTTTTAGTAGGAGCCTCCGTAACAACAAAAAGAAAAAATATATTTTTCTAAAAACATATAAACAAACAATTTTATATTATGAAATATCATCTCTGCTAAAACAGCAGCATGAACGTCAGCTGAACCGGTCGCCCAAACTTGCAGTTTCATCATAATAATTAAGTCAAATACATAGGCAAATTTGAAGGATATTCCTAAATATCAAAATTTAGTTTTATTGTCAAAACCATTGTTTTTGCCAGCAAAAATCATTAATTATTTCATTCAAAATATTAAACCCTGTTTAACAAAAATCTGCAATACAGGCCTTATGGAAGAACTTTTCTTCGAACACGGGTACCTATCGCTCAGTTTTCGGTATAAAATACTACAAATTGCCACCGAAGTGCCACTGGTTTACATTGAAATTGTTTTTGTAACTCCTCTAAAAATCTGAGCAATGTTTCATAGAATGCCATATATCATTCCATGAAAATTTTCTGTGGAGACTACTAATAGTATGCTATGAAAAATTGCATTATATTGGTATCATTATATTATTATCATTATATTGGTATCAACCAAAAGAAAAGGCATGGTACGACTCGAGCTGTAAAGAGGCCGTCAGGGTTAGAGAAATGTTTTTTCGGTCCTACAAGACCAACCCGACAGAGGAAAACCGAAAAAAGTTCAAACGAGCCAGAAATGACTGCAACGCCTTTCTTAAGCGTGTGAAATTCCTATACGACCAAAAACTGAGGCAAAAAATACTGCAATGTCCCAAAGGCAGTAAAAATTTTTGGTTGTTAGTCAAAAACATTAGAAATTCCGCCTCATCCTCCATCCCAACGCTCATTTACAATGACATTCCAGCTGTCAGCTCTTTGGATAAGGCCAATCTGCTTGCTGCACACTTTGCGGCCAGCTCAACACTCCCAGATTGTGCTTTGTCTCCGCCTACACTTGAGTGCGTGGAATCTTCAATGGGACGAATCTACTTTCGCACTCGTGTAGTAGCAAGAGTACTTAAAGATCTCAACATACATAAATCCGCTGGTCCAGATGGTATATCTCCCCTTCTTCTGAAGAGGTGTTCTTCCTCGCTGGCAAAACCACTGCGTAAGCTTTTTCATCAATCCTACACTTTAGGACTCTTCCCGAGCAGATGGAAAATAGCATTTGTCCAGCCCGTCCCTAAAAAAGGCGAATCATCTTCTCTCTCCTCCTACAGACCCATTGCACTTACGTCCCTTCTTTCCAAGGTCATGGAAACACTGATAAATCGTCAGCTCATGGAATATCTCGAAACACGAAAACTTCTCAATGACCGGCAGTACGGTTTTCGTAGCAACAGGTCCACTGGTGATGTCCACTGGGCATGTCTCACCGAAAAGTGGAACTAAAGCGTACATCAATCTGGCGAAAGCAAGATAGTTGCACTTGATATTTCTAAGACATTTGACAGAGTTTGGCATCAGGCTCTTTTGTCGAAAATGCGTGCATTTGGGATCGACGACTCTCTTCTTCAATGGATTAGAAATTACCTTTCGGAACGTTCAATTCAAGTTGTCTTGGACGGTTTCAAGTCTGATATTCACAAAATAAATGCTGGTGTGCCCCAGGGCTCTGTTCTGGCACCGACACTCTTTTTAATTTTCATTAACGATCTCTTGTCTACTACTTCTAATCCAATATATTCCTTTGCTGATGACAGTACTCTCTGCTTTTCATATTCGTTCTCGGACTCACGGCCCTGCTCTTCGGCTGTAGTACGAGAACGGCAGCGTATGCTAAGCTCATTAAATTCCGATATCAACAGCATAACCAATTGGGGAACTATCAATAGAGTGGAATTTAATGCTTCCAAAACACAATGCTGTCTTTAAAGCGAAATTTAAACTCCCAGCCATTATCTATGAATGGCACTTGCATCGTCGAAACCGAAAAACTTTCCATTCTCGGTATGTGTGTCAATGACAACTTACGTTGGAATGACCACATATTTGATGTCGCCAAAAATGCTGCGAAATGTCTAGGTTTCCTCAAACGATGTAAGAAATATTTTACCCCCTCTGATCTGGCCTCAATATATAAGGCATTCATCCGCCCAAAATTGGAGTACAACTCCCACATCTGGTCAGGTGCTCCTAAAACATCTCTGCACCTGCTAGATAGGATTCAAAACCGTGCGATAAAACTTATTGACGATACTAATATCAGTCAATCAATGGACACCCTCGAACACCGACGAAATGTCTCGTGTCTCACTTTGTTTTATCGCTACTTCCACCACCAGTGCTCCACTGAAATCGCCAGTAGCATTCCGCCCATTCAAACTTTCAACCGTAACACCCGTCTCGCTATGAATGCTCATCAGTATACCCTCAAGCCCATTTTCGGACGTACTATAAAATATCGTGATTCGTTCCTAAGCCGTACAACTCGCTTATGGAATGCCCTGCCGATCTCTGTATTTCCTGGTCGTTATAACTTGCAAACATTTAAAAACAATGTACATCGGTACCTCTCTTTTCTTCCTCCCTAAATTTCCTTTGCCCGCGTTGTGTACAATCACTTTAAGGGTACTCAAACCCCTTGAGCGCGCGCTCATTATAAAAAAAAAAAAAAAAAAAATCATTCTATGGATATCATTCTATGAGCTGTCATTCCCATTGTAGTTTGACATTTGTGTTCATTTTTGACTGAAATAGTATGCTATGAAATGTCCACCCTTAATTTTATATCATTCTGTCATTCTTTCTTTCTATGGAAAGTGACAGATGGTATTCTATGAAATATTGCTCGTGGAGACGCCTTGTTATGCAAAGAGTCTACACCATTGACTTCGCCTGAATTTTCCAACTGGACCAGAGTTACCAGTATTTAATTTAATAATTATATAATTTTAACAAAGCGATTTTTTTTCGCTTGTAAATATTTTCACGAGCTCTTTAGATTTTTGTTGCTTTTAAAAGCTGTTTTTAATCGAAACGAGCGGTTGGTGTGGCATTATTTGAATGCACCATAGGTTTATTTGGTTAAAATGTTTTATATCGATGTCAAAATGCATGGAAATGATCACATCATTCATTAATAAGAATACATGAATCTTGTAATTAATTATAAGACGGTTCTACAGAATCAGAACGGGTAAATATGGTTGAAAGAAGATACATTTAAAATACCAGATGAAGTAGAAACTTAAAACTGAACAAATATACCATATGTATGTTGAGAATTTAATAATTAGGTTCGAAAGCAAATTATATTATTCTCTTCTTGGCCTGAGGCTAATAAAGGTAGTTAAACATAAAGTTATCTGACGCCTAAAAGGCTCGATTTTACATAAGTTGCAGGTGGTTTTAGAACAATAAAATCCGATTAACGAGAAAACTTTTAGGATGTTATACCATCTTGATCAAAGTGTTCCCGGGATAACCACCGTGTGGCGCTCCCATTGTTTCAATTTGAGTTCTGTTTTTTTTTTTTGTTAAGTTGGTATAGCTGTTGTTGACATTCTTTCCAAATCCTAGCGTCATAGGTTGACATTTGCAAAAGTTACGTAGCCAAGAGTACATCTATCTCTGTGTGTGTTGGCGACTTTTTACAATTTTAGAAATGGATTTAAATTTGCAACAACGAACTTGTATTAAATTGCGTTTCCGGATTAAATGGTGCGCGAAAGTTAGAAATGTTGGAAAAGTGTTTCGGCAACGATTCTCTAAAGAAAACGGCAGTTTACCAGTGGCACGAGCGGTTCAAAAATGGTCGTGAGACAATCGATGATGATAAACGCAGTGGCGACGAAAACATTGATGAAGTAAAAGAAATGTTGGTCAATAACCGCAAATTAACCATCACAGGACTTGAACATTGCCTATGGATCCGTCCAAGATATTTTGGTTAATGATTTGGCTTTCCGTCGTGTAGCAGCAAAGTTGGTGCCAAAAGACCTTAATTTCATCCAAAAAAGAAACCGTGTTGACCATCATTATTTGTAATTTTTTTACGAAAAATGCAACAAATACCATCCAACAGCCACCTAATTCACCTGATTTGGCTCCCTGTGACTTCTTTCTGTTCAATCGAGTTAAAAAGCCAATACGGGGAACGCGTTTCAGCAGCCGAGAGGAAGTAATGGAAAAATCGCAAAAAGCACTGAAGGACATACCGAAAACCGAATATAAAAAATGTTTCGAGGATTAGATCAAGCGCTGGCATAAGTATGTTACAGTCGATGGGGATTACTTTGAAGGGGACAATATAGAGTTAGATGAATAAACTTGTATTTTTAATTTTCTGAATAAATTCCGGGAACGTTTTGATCAAGGTGGTATATGTATGCAGTTATAATGAAAGAAAGCGTTTATGTATTCATTCACATATAATCAAAAATTGTGAATGGATGAATTCTGAATAAAGTCATTGTCTTGGGTTGGAGTTTTTTCATATGGTGAAAGTTGGGTTGTTGGATATTGCCAAGGGCCACAAAAATAAACTTGAGGTTCACGTGATAGATAAACTGACTCAAATTGCAGGACATAAAGTGCTATAATTGCCGGCCTACCACTGCGAGCTTAATCCGATAGAGTTGATATGGGTTCAAGAAAAAGGATTCGTAGCAAGCCGGAACAAAACTTTAAAAATAAAAGACGTTAAGCCACTATTAATAGATGCACTAGGGAAAGTGAACGGTAAAAAATGACATAATTGCGTCAAACATGTTGAACTAAAAGTTGAGCCTAAGATTTCGGATGTATTGGAGATGTTTTCGCCGTGGGTAGCCGTGACTCAAGTGGTAGTGTATTGACTTCCCATTCGGATGGTTCGAGGTTCAATACCAGCCGTAATCAAAAGACATTTTTTCAGGCAACTGAAATCTCGTGAGGTGCATGTTTGCTTAAATACAACACCACGTCAATTTACACTAATAATTTAGTCTCCCCATTAAATCTTGGATGCCGCCCATGGAGCGAAATAACCACTGAGCCCAAATATCTTTTTTTCTCTCTCTATCCAATTTTCCGAAAAACTTAACACGTGCTCCGGCATTTTAAGAGTATTCATACCCTCTTGAGTGTTAAGTTCTTTAAAAAAAAAATGTTTTCGCCGCAACAGCAATAGCAGATTGTTATAACTTTAAATGATGAGAATGCCAGCAACATTGAATTTTCTTCGGATTTATTTGCCATTTATATTATTATGTAAAGTTTTACACTGTTTAGTATAGTAAATAAAAAGAAATAAAAAATTAAACTGATACAATTTATTTATTTTTTCTCAATCACCAAAACAGTTACCCTGTGGTAATTATCTTCAGAAATTCCCGCCCAGAAATATACATACGAGTATCATGGTATCCCTATGGCTTTCAAGAGCGAAGTGCTTATACATTTCATTGTAACCATTGTGAGAGGTAAATATTCCTGTACTGCAAATTTTTGTTGAACAGGTGATAAATATATCATCAAGTTACCGCCAAAGCCACCGCCAAGCCAAAACTGCTATTAGATATTCATAACAACCGAGAAGCGAACATGTTGCAGCGATCTACGAGTACGAGTATATATAGGGTTTTCCAATAAGGACTTGACAATTTTTTTTTAACTAAAACGCAAAACATTTGAGATATTTCAAAAACTTTATTATCGGCTTGAAGTGCAATCAAAACATTTATGAATAGAACTCGACTTCGTTCATATGGCCACCGCGGGCACGTTTGCAGCGGTCGATTCCTTGGGCCCAATTTTCAACGACTCGGCAACACATTTCGGCCGAAACGTGTGTTCAATGTTGTCTCTGAACTCTTCCGACGTCGTCAGAATGACTTAACATAGCCCCACAGAAAATAGTCAAGAGGCGGCAAATCGACTGGCCCATTTCTTGAGATAACACGCTCACCATACTTACTCTTCAATAAATCGATTGTAGCGAGTGCTGTGTGGCTTGTGGCACCATCCTGTTGAAACCACATGTCGTTCAAGTACATATCTTCCAATTCGGGCCAAAAATAATCGGTGATCATGGCGCGATAACGCTGACCATTCACAGTAACGTGACGATTGTTATCGTCCACGAAAAAGTATGGCCCAATAACGCCGCCGTCATACAAATCGCACCAAATAGTTATTTTTTCTGGATGAAGTGGTGATTCATGAAGCACATGTGGATTTTCACCCGACCAATAACGCATCTTTTACTTATTGACGAACCCATTGAGCCAAAAATGAGCTTCGTCACTGAAGGTGATTTTGCGATGAAATTCATCATCTTGGCGCATCTTCTCCAGAACCCAATCGAAGAACGTACGTCGCTTCAAATTGTCCATTGGCTTCAATTCTTGAGTCAGCTTGATCTTGTATGGGTGTAAACCAAGATCCGTACGCAAAATGCGCCATAATGTGGTCTGAGCGATGCCTAATTCTTGAGAACGCCGTGGAATTGATTGATTTGGATCGTTTGCTACGGACGCCTGAACGGCAGCGATATTTTCGACACTTCGACCAACCCGTTATCTCACTGACATGGCAACATCACACAACGAATATGTAGACTGAAATTTTTGCAATAAACTTCTTATTACCTGTCTACTAGGGCGAGAATTACGACCGAAAATTGGAGTTAACGCTCTTAAAGTTGCAATCACCGACTCCGAATTTCGGTAGAAAATTTTTATAATTTGCAGACGTTGCTCGTTCGTGTACTTTACCATGATGAAAATGTTGAGTTTACTGAATAAATTGACAGTGAAAGTTTGATGATTAGTGAAAGAGTGCGTTCACAAATTAAATTCAAAGTTGTCAAGTCGCTATTGGAAAACCCTTTATATACATGAGTATAGTGGTAACATCACGAAGTATCTTGAATTTAAGATTTTGTTGATAACCGGGAGTCGAACTCTTGCTGACTCATCGTTATCAGAAGATACCGAGCTAATTATTACTGAACTGAAAAAGCAGGCGGCTTATTCTTTCAAATTACTTATCTTGACAAGTGGATTGTATCTAAAGACTAGGGAAGTGGTATTGGATATCAATTCTCAGTCTACATAATACTTCAGAGCCACCTAACAAGGAGATAATTCTTGTTCCGATTATTCATATTGTGAGAAACCATTCATCGAGATGCACACCGAACCAAGGGTAGTACCCGTTTTCTGACATGTCTATGTCTCCGCACTAGGTAATTCGTTGAACTGTAAGATAATGTTATACATTGGTCAAGAAAGACGCTGGTAGAATTTTCTAGGTGACAGCACATACTCAAGTACCGAAGTTTCTCTTAACCAGCCAATAACCCTATGCCGAAATTGCAGTGGAATCGACAAATCGACAACACAAATAATTCATAAACAGAAATTCCATCAGTTCCTAATACGTGAGCCAGATCGCGAGAAAATTGATATTAAATTGTAATATTTGTTTATGTATAGAAGGTTGTATAGAAGGATACAACAATTCATTATTATTTGAAACAATTATTTAGCATTAATAGTTCAGAATTTCTGATACCAAAAAAATAGATTTAGAGGATTCAGAAATTAAAGTTCAAAAAATGTTTAGAGATACGACAGTTTTAAATAACAAAGTTAATGTTAAGAAAGTATTTTTTTACATTCGTTGCAATGCTAACATGCTTAATATCTGCTGATGTTGAATTTATGATGGTAGGAGAGTACTATGTTATATATATATATATGATATATCTCTTTTCCCATAAGTGTTAAAAGCTTCTGGAATTTCTAACAAGCCCTGCGCTCTTCTGCTGGTAGTATCATATAATATATCTGTCATATAATATATATAGTTGGAAACGTGTATCATCGAAGTACTCCAGTAATATTGTCATCTTGTATACACCATATACACTTAGTGTCTTAAAGTTCGTATTTTTAGAGTTGATGATTTTCATCAATCGATGCAAGGTGTTCACGATTGTCTCCAGATGGGTTTTCGCCGCATTTCCCCATGCTAACACACCGTGTCTTATACGAGATTCAACCAGAGCATAGTAGACTAGCTTACGGACTATAACGTTTCCTTAAGTAGACCATTGCAAATACATCACCTCTTAGTTGTGGACGTAGATTATTTATGTGGCTAAACCATAAGAGTTTTCGTAAATTGCGGTTTGATAGTTTTAACGAGTTCGATGGCTTCGTTTTTAGCTGACTTTCGACAATTGTCATTTCGATGGTAAACGGTGGTTTTCGTATATGCATAATTTTTGTTTTTGCAGCATTTACAGTTTAGTCTTAGTCGTGGCACCATTTTGAGGTATTATCAAATTCTGCTTGCCTTTTGCTGAATGTAAGCACTTGTGAATTACAATTATAGCTGTGTGAAACTCATTATACATTACAAACCTTCACCCTCACAGTTGTTTCTAATAAATAGCTTTTGAGCCATTTTGCTAAAATGTGGTGATCTTTATTCAAATCTACATAGACAGGATTTGTGAGTTCTGCCATCAACTTTCCAGTTCCTTAAGTTTTTTGAAAACCATACTGATTTTTTTTTTTTTTTGTATAATTCTGTGTCTTTCAATAAAGCCGATTTACCATCAAATTCGTCGTGACACTTCTCCGCAATCGACAAGAGTGTGATTGGTCTGTTTTCGATTTTATCCTTCACTCCTCCTAAGTATGTACATGGATCGAATTATCGACGTTGAACCGATCGACATACCATGATTTAAGCTTTGGTTAATGATAATTTGAATTTGTGTTAAGGTAACTCCATTCATTTTCAAGTCACTCGGTCTAATGTTGTCAGTTCTTAGAGTCTTGTCGGTGTTCATAGAACAAAATATGTTAAAAATATCTGATTGGCTAGCTTCTTCAACCTAAATGGACTCTTGCGGGTTTATGTTTTCATGTTGCAAACATTTAATATTACACGTATATCTCAGATTTCGTCATCAGCACAGAAGTTTTTTATAATGACTTAGTCAATAGAAAATTTTTTTTCGACCTACATATATTCCAAGTTTTTTACTGGGTCATTTTGTGCATTTAACATTTTTTCTCTGTAAAAATTTTTTTTGACATTGTGTATGCTTCTATTTACGAAACTTCAAAAATTCTTGTATTTTTTATCGCACCTTATACGAGTATGTGTGCTATTTTTCATCTTCTGTAGATCTCGTCCCTTTGCTGGCACATTCTTATAATATCAAGTATTATCCAATTCTTATGCTTTGGTTCTTTTTTTATGTTTTGTTGTTTTGCTGATGCCATGTGTATATTATTCACTTTTTTAACAAAATTATTGTACAAGCATTTCCGCAGATTTCCTGACAGATATTATACCAGTTTACTTATTCTATTAATTCGTTGAGTTTTTGTTGCTTAATTTGAACACATATTTTTTCAGTCGGTTGGTATGCTTCGATATACGTAGAGGTTCTTGGGGCATAAAAGGTAGCATAGTGATCTGAAAGATTAGTTTCAGTTATTGCTGAAATTATATCCTATTTTGTGACGCTTACGTATACATATGTGGTGTATATTGTTTCTTTTCTGGTCAACCCGAGAGGATTGCTTAATGATGTTTGTTTTTGGTTTTGACGTCATCACCTCTATGAATTTAAGTATTATACAAGTTAGTTATCTTCATCTTGAATGTTTATATTCATATCACCTAATACAATTAATTCCTTTTCTTTTCGAATGTTTTTGCCTAATCTATGTTTGTATATTTATAAAAGAAAAATTCGATTTGATGTACTTTTGTTTGTGGCATGAAATCTCCGAATTTACCAAAAGAATTTGAATACGGTTTTCTCCTACAGATTCAGGAAGCTCCAATGCAGTGTTTCTATATTACAAATTAAGTTGTTTTAAACAAAAAGCTATTAAATAAACAAAATAAATATTTTTGTTTGATTTTTCCCCGTTTTTCGGTCACTTATCCTAATCTTAACAGTCACTAAACAGATCTAAATTAAATTTACATACTTATTTAGAGCTCTTATTAACAAAGCCATTGATGCATATGTCATCATTTTCCGTTTTCTTAGAGAAAAGATATGACATAAAACAATTATCTTTAAGAAAAAAGCAGTTTACTTAATTACGCAAAAGAGAGTTGGTGCCTTTTAAATCTGAAAAGATATGTACATACCTATTTATGTAAATAGCAAAAGCAGCCGATCAGTTTTACGTATGTAGGAGCAAAACCTTGTGCAATTATGTAAATTTATTCCTTCTTAAGGGTTGCCAGATCGACTAAGCTCTTTGCATAGGAATTTCGCTTATTGGCTGCAGAACTACGGAATTTTTGCATTGATAAATATGATTAAAAAACTAAAAAGTATGTACCTAAACATTTTCTGCAATGAACCAACGATGTGTATTTTGATAGAGAATCGAAATTTCTCTCCTCGATTTTATGTAAAAATGTATAAAGGACAAATTGTATTGTACTATTTCTGTTTTCGTGCAATAGGCTGTGTTTGGCCAATTTATTATTCTGAGTGTTCAAATTAATTTACAAGCAAATATATTTAAAACATAAAAGTCCGAAGAAGTTCTTAGGGTTCAATTTAAATAAAAATCATTGTACACAACAAAAAAGCCTTCTGACAGCCCAAACGAAAACGCTATTAAATAGATTAAAAGTTTTCATAGTGAATCCAAGCATTGTGTATGTGTTGTGTATTTTATATTTTTTTTTCCAATAAATGGCTATTTCCTAGGAAATATGCAAAATGCCTAAGCGTAGAGGAGTACATTTTCGCGATTTACTTCAAAAGCGAAAAAACAGCGTTTATCCTTACAAAAGGAATCTGAGCAGCAACGATCTACTTTGAACAACAATCATAAAATAAAATATATTGATGATACAGCTGTCATACTAGGGACAATGATAAAATGGAAGCATGAATCAGTGGGAATGTGTTGTTGAGGTGGGAAGGTAATATTGGATGAAATTGCTAATCCGCCTGGGCCGCTATAATCTCCAATATTTATGGAGCATACTTCGTCTAAGCAATTCATTCAGTCCATACGGTCTTATAATAATGCTTTTCAAATGACTTCATTTGGTTCTAAGCAAATTGTTGAGCAATTTGCCAACTTTTAAAGCTCAAGGACAAGTTTACCATTTGGTCGGAAGTCTACTTGCAGTAAATAATTTTCAGAAATTCTTTCAAATTTATTTCATAACAGGCATGGAAAATCAAGTAGCTACGCGATGCGATCGACAACCAGATTACACCAAAATAACAAATAAAAAACGTCTTTTAAAACTGCAATAGAATCCAATCAAAATTATCCGTAACTTTGTTAAGTTATAGTTCCTGCCAGACAGCATCGTGGTAGATTTAATACGCCTACAACTAATAAAGCTGCAGTAGTATTCACTGGACAGGAGTTTGAGAGCAGGGATATTTTATTGCACGGTCGACATGAGTCTTTGCGTAGAATTTGTGAGATCTTATGACCCTTTACAATATACACTTTCACATTGTAAGGGAGAAAACGGATACTGCACTAAAATTCCTCAAGTCAAGCGAGGATGACCGTATCTTGCATAAATTTGTATGCTTATCGGATGATGGTAAGGGAGAATGCGTTCAATGTAATCCACCGTCTCGAACAATTAATAAACCAGTATTGGGTTGACATACATATCTGGCCGGGAGTCCTCGATATATGCACGAAAGGACTCAAGATGCAATGACGCACGTTAAAGTTTATAGTTGTCCTGATCTTTTCATTACTGTGATGTGCAACAGCAAATGGCCGGAAATAACAACCAACTTCCGGTTAATAAAAGTCATGATCGGCATGATATCATTGCCAGGGGCTTTCATGGAAAATGTAAGAAGCTAATGAACTAACAAAAGAGAATATTTTCTGAAAGTGTCTTTCTTATATGTATAGCAGTGAGTGGCAAAACAGTGGTCTCCCGCATGTACATTTGCTACTCTGGCTTTCAGAAAAGATTCATTGTAATGACATTGATTCCGTGATATATGTTGAAATACCCGATCCTGAAAGATATAATATCATATCATAATCCATTGTCCTTGCGGTACTCCTAACCCAGCGTTACCTTGCATCAGCCGTAATATGTGCAACAAAAGATATCCAAAATCTTTTATGGAGCAAACTGTAACAAGATATAAGGGCTACCCTAAGTAAAGGCGACGTGCTGCATCAAATGGTGGGTGAACTGCAGAAATAAAGTAAAGTAACAAAACGTTACTATTGATAATCGTTGGGTTGTACCATATTATCCGGTTTTTCTTCGCACATTCAATATTAATGTTGAACTATGGAGTTCAGTTAAATCAATCACATTTTCTGCAAGTATGTTAATAAAAGAAGTAATTAAGCGACGTTTTCCTTACAAAATCGACAGGACGATATAGAAATGTTTCAAAGTGGACGATATATTACTACCTCGGAAGCAGTATGGCGAATTCTGTCATTTAATATTCACAAGCGCTCGCCTACTGTCGTCCAACTTGCGATTCACCTAGAAAATGGCCAACAGGCTTTTTTAATGAAGAAATTGTCCTGAACATGATTGGTGCACCGCGTGAAACCACTTTAACAGCTTCAAACTTTGCAAATTAGACACCTATCTCCTATACCATAGGGACAGAATGTGAGTGGTTATCCCAGTGTACAGAAAACTAATGCCATAGGACGTGTATATATAGTACATCCTAACAATTCAGAGTCCTTTTATCTCCGCATCCTGCTTCACCATATCCGAGGTCCAACATCATTTCCCAGTTCAAAGATGGTAAACGGATTATCTCATTGCAGCTACAAATCTACTTGCAAGGCTCTAGGAATGATAGAAGATGATACACATTGGAATGAATGCCTATCTAACGCTACTCATTCTCGATCACCGACATCTTTGCGATATCTTTTCGCTATTATTTTGGCATGAGTTCACAAATAAAATATAATGAAGACATATTAAATCACATGCGGAATGTATGTGCAGATGTTGATTGCAACGACAGCATTTATAATAAAGCTCTTTTGCTTCTTGAGCGAATCGTACAATCAATAAACAATAAAAGCATTAGCGATTTCGAACTGCCTATGCCAACTGAATGTGCTAATGACGATACATTACTTGATATGGAATTTATTAAAGAAACTAACAGAGATAAGCTATTGCAAGAAGTAGATAAATGCGAACAGACCTTGACTGTGGGGCAAAAACTAGTGTTCAGTAACGTTCTAAATAATATCGAACATAATATGAACAAAATATAGTTTTTGGATGCTCCGGGAGAAACATAGTGTCTGATTTTTAACGTAAACCACCTGTCATGTAGACTTATGTTTACGGGATGCCCATACATCCATGGGGGCCTTGCCATCGCTCTCCGTCATTCCATTGATACTAAATCGGAACTATGTTGCCGGCACAAGTTCCACCCTTGGTATGAGTCGAGGCCGACCTAAAACCTCTTACTGGTCTTAGGGTCGCAGCACCCAGTACTTATTGCAACTCTACATTGGGTCAACCAAAAGGAAGACCCTCCCGCGATTTTTGGGTCTAAACCACAGCCATCATGAGGCTCCCACAAGGGGGTCTACCTCTTCAATTCAGGCCCGGACCGAGATAAGGGGGCTCCTGACTCCCATGGTACCGTGATTTAAGTCCTGGTAGGGACTACCGGTAGTCCAGCCGCCAACAAGACCTATGACCGGCAACTTGTGACTGATCGAATCGTAGCAACCTTCGGTAGCGTCATCTGAAGATGATTACGATAAGACCAGTACTTTGCTCTGCCCCCGTTCATTATTAGACAACGTCATTGCTGGGCGAAGCCTAGATAAATGAGCGGGGGCCCTCCGGGAGGAACAGGAAAAAACCTTTTTAATTTTAGCAAAAGGTAGAGCTACTGGAAAGGTTGCAATAGCGGTAGCGAACAGGACGCGCCGCCTTTAAATTACCAGTCAGTAATGCGCACATTAGTAGTGCAGTTTGTAATATTTCTAAGCAAAGTGCAGTTGCAAAATTGTTACCAAAATGCTCTCTAATTGTTTGGAATGAATGTAATACGAGTATGTCGCATAAAAAGCCATTAGAAGCCGTTGGCAGAACTTTAAGGGATTTAAGATTAACTAATGCGCCATTTGGGGTTGTAATGATATAACTAGCAGGTGACTTCCGTCAAACATTGCCAGTTGTAACTCGTGGTACTCAAGCTGAGTTAATGCCTGCTTGAAGAAATCTGCAATATGGCAATTTATTGAAAAAAAGAGTCTTTCAATGAATATGCGGGCTTATTTGCAAAACGACGCCGATGCTGAAACATTTCCAAATATCCTTCCACTAATCGGAAATGGAGCGGTATCAGAAGAAAATGGTAAAATTACTATTTCCGTTGGAAACCAAGTTAGCAACATCAATTAATTAGTGGAGCGCATATATTCTTCTGTTCAATATATTAACAGCAAGACTCTCTCTTGGTTCAGAGAAAGAGCTATTCTTGCACCAAAAAATGATTCTGCGTGCCAAAGTTAATGAATTAACTTTAAGCAAGATTAACGGTGACGTACGAATATATAGATCAATTGACACCGTTCTAAATACTGATGACTCTATAATCTCTCCAACAGAATTTCTAAATTTTACAAATCCAGCAGGAGTACCAGGGCATTTAATTTTCTTAAAAGAAGGAGTGCCAATAATTTCATTTAGAACTTATGTATGTCCCCCAAAGCTGTGTAATGGAACAAGATTGCTGGTTAAAGATACGAGACCTAATGCAATTTTAGCTACTATTATAACAGGACCATGGGCACTTCATTATATAAAGTGCGTACGAAGAGCAAAAAATGTTCATCGGATTACAAATTTAACCATGTCTATCCATGTTCTCCCTATCATCCCAGAGGAAATGGATTAACGAAAAGGCTAAAAAAATGCACCTACGACAATTCAGACTACCAATTAGGTATCTAAATTTCATGAACACCCCCAGAGAAGACCTTGGAAACGCAGGTCTATACTCAAGGAATCTTAGATCCCTTATTCCAACTACTTTGTCTTCACTTGTAACATTACCTCAGTACGACATCATTAAGAATTTAAAGGAAGAACGTCAACATCAAGCTCAATATTCAAACAAAAGAGTGAGGTCTACAGGTCACACGTCACAGGTCACACTACAAGTCAATTAATTGTAACGAGAGCAAATCCCAACAGCGAATGGAAACCATCTGTTACAGAGAATAGAGTCCACCCACGTTCTTACATTCTCAGAGATGACAACGGCAACAAATATCGTCGAAACTCTAGCCACATCAAACCAACAAAAGCCGTCATACAAACACAAGTTTCAATACCGATAAATCTAATTCACAGCTGATCCATACAAGCCCTTCGCACAACTCCTCAAACCAAACTTTACATATTATCAAAAAATTCACAGACTTAAATAATGTTCCTAATGTTTCATAAGGTACCGCTTCATCCTCAACAAAGCAGACACCGTCAACCGCCACAACGAGATCAGGAAGCGTTTCCAAGCCACCAGAACGATTAATGTACTAGCATCTCGGGAAGATGCGCCAAGATGGGAGATGTAATATAGCTGCCCAACCTACGCCACAACTTGACATTCACCCACATGCTCATTCTTTAACCTCAACTCTTACCAATTAATACTTACATTCTGTAATAGCCGAATAAATACATGAATTATAATAAAATTAATAATAAAGTAGTGATAATTATTTACAGTATCTTCTCCTCCACTCACCATCTATGCAGGCACCCTCATCCATTTTTCATAAAGTCCATGCTGAGATTATTAAAGTCTTATATAGGATATTTTTTTTTTTTTGTTCAAGGGAGGGCGTAGCTCGTCAATTGCCTTCTTAACACAAAGAAGCAACGATTAGCAGGATTTATTCTTCATTTGATCTCAGCTCTGGTGTCGTTGTCTGAATTGATAGCCCAGTTCTGGTAGACAAAGTCCTTAACTCCCTTATATATGTCGACTCTGGAGGATGACATTCTGTATATGTTCGGTTTCGAAATCGCTAGTCCGTCTTCACCGTTTCCGTCTCAATACTCGCGAAAGTGCCACTGATATCAGGCTGCTTTCTTCCGATTATGTCAATATCATCGGAATATGCGAGTAATTGGACGGACTTTTGAAAGATTGTACCTTTTGTGTAGATACATGGGTCTACACTATTATTTCAAGAATGATATTAGAGAAGTCACATGACAGCGCCTTGTCGCCTTCTCTAATTCTTCTTTTGACATTAAAGGTCTGGGTGAGTTCTTTATCGACCTTGATGAAGCAGCGTGTATTCTCCATCGTCACACACTGACGAGTTTGGCAGGGATGTCAATAGTAGACATTGCTCTATATAGCTTTTCTCTATTGATGCTATCATACGCGGCCTTAAAAAGGTGATGTGTATCGATTTGGAAGTCCAGTTTTTTTTCAAGATCTGCCGTAGTGTGAATATTTGGTCGATGGTGGACTTTCCTTAGGACTAATCAGATTGCTGAGGAACGGCAGGTAGGACCTTGTAGGCGATGTTAAGATGTTAAGAAGACTGATGCCGCTGTAGTTGGCGCAGTTCAGGTGGTCTCTTTTCTTCAGGGTCAGATAAACAATGCTGAGGTTCCATTAATCGGGCATACTTTAATCCATATTTTACATATTTAAGCTTTGAAGAGCTCAGCAGTCAGCAGCGCTTCAGCAGCTTTGTTGAAGTTACGCTTAGATATACCTATATTTACTTCGTCCAGCTAGTGTGGACGGAATTATTGGTCTACATCATCCAAGTTGAAAGGTTCATTCTGCCTGATGTGGATATTTGGTTCGTAATCGCTGTTATACGCTATGACGAGCACAAGCGCGTGCTCATAGTAACTTGAATTTCCAGCCTTCATTCCATGACAATGGTGTGAAAGGCGAGACATGAAAAATACACTTTCCACTGACTCGGAACGTTAATGTTTATCTAAACAGTTTAAACATTGTTGTTGTAAGTTCGTAATCGGGAGCTTTCTTTGGTTTTAATTTTATTATTTCGTGTTTTAGTACGGTTAGGTGTTCGCAGAAATAGAGTAGGTACTGAGAGGTGTCAACTTGGCGATACCCAGTGTTGTAACTGTTTTTACACATCAACTGTGTTATTTTATTTCCAAGTGGTAACTATAGGGTATTGGTCGACGTCCATCCGAACTCGGCTTGCCAAACTTATAAACGCAAGTGCTCACCGAAAGACAAAAATATCAGCACTCTAAACGGAACAGCGGATGAATTCTTCCCCAGATGGAATCAACGAATAAAGCAAATAAGACCTATATCCGAGCTACTCAGGCATATTTGGAGCTCAGGTTTGTAATGATTTCCAAGATTAAGTCAGGGTATTCGAAAAGATATGGTGGCGGACGAGCCCTTAATGGTCCAACGACAGCGCTCACATGCCCAAACGGGTTACTGGCTTTGGTCTAACCGATCCCTCGTCCTAAGTGTATATATATCAGTTAGACACAGTTACTCAAACAGTCAGTCAGACGTGTTTTTCTTGTTCTCCCTATTCAACTGTTTAGTTAATTTTCGTCAAGATTTAATTTTACGGTTCATAACCCCCAGTGCTCGAATTCTTTAAATTTGTTTTGTCTGCTAGCAGCTTTCAGTGCAAAGCCCCTATCCATATTAAATTGCAACCAAATAATACAAAAAAATAAAAACAATAATTCGACCTATATTTGACCTACACAACTAATTTAAACATGTCTTGCGGAATTGCTAATCGATGACAACAATGCTGACTGGGTAGCTTGCAAGGGCATCTGTGGGAAAGCCTTTCATGCCGTTTGTGCCGGGTTAAGCAAAAGAAATACGGTGTTTATCAAAGAATTCTCCGATAACCTCCTTTTCTTCTGCGGCGAGTGCAAGAGTATCTCACTCTCGTATGTGCTTTTGGAAATAAAATGGCTAAGCGTTTCAAATGGACAGTTCTTCAATCAGCTTATCAATCTCTTCAACTCAACTTGGACACCTTCCGAATGGCAGCGTAGACTTGATAAGCTTGCTTCGAGGAACCAATTGGTCACTACGCTTCTTATCAAAGGCGCTCCACCAAACGCTGATGTTGACTGGATGCCGAATTTCTTCGTAAAGAAATATGGCATCACCATTAGACACTGCAATTTGCTTCCAACGTCTCACCATAGAAGCAAGCGCAGCTTCAAGCTTCCGGCTAAATACGAATGGTTATTCCATAATCCAGCCAGAAACTATTTAAATCTTGGAAAATACGACCAAGAAGGAGGATAAAGTCAACCAGTCCATCTTACCTATACCAACCAATAAGTTAACAAGTAAATCCAAGTTGCTAAGACCCACTTCCCCGTCCCACAACAAACCCAGCACCAATTGGAGTTTTAAAACCAATTTTTTTTCCTAATTTGTAGCATCGCACATACAACTCCAACTCCATCTATTCCAGCCCAAACCAAGCTTCGACGTCAACGTGTCTCTTTCGACTTAACCCAAACAACTCAAACTCCCAGCATTCAGCCCCTAACACTTACGCCTTTCCCTAATTATTTCCCAAATTTCGATCTCAAAACGGGGGCTAAATATCCCAATTTCATTAGTTCCCATATTATAAATCTATCATCTGAAAATGTGTCTAAAGCCCCTTCAATTACCGCTGCTTCACCCTCAACATCTTCGTCCACAAGCCCCATTTTTGACCGCTTCTGCCTCCCGCAGTTAAATTAACTCCACAAACTTTTGACACAACAGAATGTCGTTATGCACTTTATAGGCTTAGAGAAAAAAAGACGTACGAAAATATACGTCCCCTTCTAGCGTATATCTGAATGACAAATCCGACTCAGTTTGCTGTGAAACAAAAACTAAAACAAGCGTCATGGTCTCCATACACCAGGAAGGTCTCCCTACTGACCTTACTAATCTGAGAAGCTTATATATCAAGTTCCACGAGATTTATCCAAAAAGTCTCAGACGAACTTACTGCTTTCGTTAACTATGTGCACTCAAAAAGGATCTCAAACCTTCAACGGAGCAGAGCTGGCAACGAAAATTTTTTTCGTCCCTAATGTGCTACCATTGCCAGTGTTCCAACCATCCGCTCCTACGGCCTTCGACATAACCTTCCTCTTACCTTCCTCTTCTGCCAATCTCACGCTCTCCCATTTGAAGTCTACGCTCTGACCAAAACTAATCTATTTCCCGATCTAATTCCCGATAGAAAGAGTCAGGATTTATTCCCCCTAGATTCAACGTTTTTTGAATTGACGATCTTACCCGTCTGAAAGGTGATTCTCCATGTCGAGGTGTCCTACTGGCCGTCCACATTGACCTAAGCTCTTCTCCAATCGATGTCTCTACTTCCGCTAAGGTTGACTATGTTTCAATAAAGATAACACTCCCCTGCAGGACCCTGTACGTTATGTGTTTTTACAAACTACCGGTGTAACATATCAAATCCTACCACCTCGTTATCGATGCAATTATCTGATCCTCTCGTTGATATCATCGTATTCTGTGATTTCATTCTACCTCAACTGAACTGGACTCAATCAGATGATGAATCTTTTTTTATCGCAAGTCCTAACTCGAGCAAAGAATGCCTCTTCTTGGACAAGCTTGCAGTCTCTAGCTTATGCCAAGTTAGTGGGGTATCGAACAATATGGGTAATCAATTTGACCTCATTTTCAACACTGACCCCATAAACTCCTCGCGCTCTGTCCCCTTTCACTATCGGCCATTAATAGCTTTCACCCACCACTTCTTCTTTCTCTTTTCCACCACTCTCCTATCCGGCATACCCCATCCGCAGCTGCATCTTCTTACGACTTTCATAAAGCGAATTTCCACAAAATTAACGCATATCTTAATAAGTGTTCTTTTAATTTCGCCAATATGTCGCTCAGTGATGCTCTCTCTATCTTCTACAGAGAATTATTGAGTTCTATTTCTCTCTATGTCCCCTTTTCGCGCAAAAGAAAAACCCTTCTATGACCCCCCGTGGTATAATCGTAAACTTCGCTCTTTGCGTAACAATAGAAACAAATTATGGGCAGTTTTCCTTTGATCCAATTCCTTTGCTGACTATTCCAACTATCTGGGGTTATACCTTCAATTCGCCCAGCTTTATAACGTACTCTACCAGCGATACCTTGATAGTGCGCAATCAAGACTTATAAACGACCCTGAGTCTTTCTACGAATTCGTTAACTACAAAAAAAAAAAATCTGACGGTTTTTCCCCATCCCTCTCATACGAAAATATATCATTAACTGATCCGCTAGTTTTTTTAAGCAATCTTTTGGGAATAATTCCTTCGTATCGGATCCCTCTTATTTCAAATACCTAGTTGACTTCCCCACTGGCCCCAGTATTTCTCAAAGCTTTGACCATATTTTAATAGAAAATAAGTTACAACAACTTAATGATGAATCTTACCCGGCCCAGACGGCCTTCCATCCATATTTCTGAAAAAGTGTTTCTCCACACTTTCCCACCTCCTTTCAAATCCCTTCCGGTTATCGCTCTCTCAAGGTCAATTTCCACATATATGGAAGTCTTCTTTCATAACACATATACACAAAAACTTTAATCTGTTTTTGTTTTTGAGCAAAGTCCCTAAATACCGCAACATAGCTAAATTTTCACATATACCTAAACTCCTCGAAAGCATTTTGTACGAAGCCTTAAGCTTCCATTACAAGTCTCTTATTTTCCCTAATCAACACGGCTTTCTGAAAGGTAGATCAACTACAATTATTCGTGTCCTTTTGACAAGATATCTCATAAACTAATCCTGTTTAAATTGTCCATCCCCCGCTTTGAACCCATCTTGCTAAAATGGATATCTTCTTACATGGATAATCGTTTCTATAGTGTTCGTTTCAGGTCAGTACTATCGGCCCCTTTCTTGGCCATTTCCTTACAACATGACTTCAGCCTCCTACAAGTAGATCTTAAAAGTTTTTCCATCCGGTGCATGAAGAACTGCTTAGAACTCAATATGTCACCAAATGACAGTCGATTACCTTCTCACGTAAGTGCAACAAGTCTCCTCCCCGAATTTACTTTCTCCACCTATATCCCTTGTTGAGTCTATCCGCGATCTTGCCATATTATGCGACAGGGAGCTTAATTTCCTCTAACATTTTGATGAGATAATTATTAAAGCAAACTTATCACTTGGCTTCGTTAAAAGATGGTCCAAAGAATTTTCAAACTCGTACGTGATCAGATCACTATACATCACTCACGTTCGCCCCCTTCTCGAGTACGCTAGCCAGGCATGGTGTCCCTTTCAACGAGTTCATGTATCCCGTAGTGAAAGGATCCTGCGTCGTTTTCTTCGATTTGTTCTTACCTCCCTATCGAAGCCGTATCAAGCTCATTAACCTGAATAACCTTGAGGAACGAAGGGACGCAGTTGACATTCTTTGCATTCACCGACTCCTCTCAGGCTCCGTTGATCGCACGCCTCTTTACAACTCCATTTTCTTTTACACTAACCCTCGAAATCTACGCTGCCACCGTCTTTTTTATCTACCAATCCACCACACCACATATGGCTTTAACGAACCAATCTCCTCCCGTACGCTGCGTAAGATAAACTTCAACCTTTCAGTTTTCGATTTTAATCGCTGCACTCTCTCCCTCAAATCCGATCTCCTTCACCTTCCCTAGCTTTAAGCCGTAGTGATAAGTCCTAGATATTGCTAAACTTATTTTCTTTTAGTTTTTAAGCCCTAGTTTATAAGCTTGCATTAAACCAAATAATTGGGGGCTTTTGCCCCCACCAAAATAATAATGGCTTCTGGCTTGCAGCTTGTGCCGCTGATTTGGACTTGGAATGTTGGGTCCCTTAATATGCCACTTGCAGCCGATAAACTAGCGGAAGCCTGGACTGCTGCAAAGCTGACGTTACTGCCATGCAACAAATGCGATGAGATGGGCCGCGCAAAATGTGGATGAAAAAATGCGACATCCCACACTCAAGTGAGTATTATTACTCTTAAAATGTCTGAGCACGTGTTAAGTTTTTAGTAAAATGGGACAGAGAGAGAAAGAAAGATTTTTGGGCTCAGTGGTAATTTCGCTCCATGGGTGACATCCCACATATAATGGGGAGACTAAATTCTTAGTGTAATTGGACTTGTTGTTGTATTATATTCAACTTATGTGAATTAAGTTGTCCTAGCTATGACATTAAAATTGTCCTCGGCGACTTTAACACAAAGCCGGGAAGAGAGAGCATCTTTGGTAGTACTTTGCGAAAGAATATCCTTCACGATACCATCTCCGATAACGCATTCAGGCTAATCGGCTTAGCTGCGGGTAGAAACATTCTCGTAGCTGGCCGCATCCCGATATTCATAAGGGGACCTGGAGAACTCCTGACCAATCAACCGTCAACCAGATTGACCATATTGCGATCGACTCAAGGCACTCCTCAGTATTATGGACGTCCGAACGTTCCGAGGGGCCAACATCGCCTTCGGCCATTATGACTACCTTTCTGTAGCCGAACATCGCGAGAGCAAATTAATACTGTGAGGAAGTTTGAAGTCGGGCGGCAACAATGGCAGGAGATCGCCAAATCATTTTCCGGTTGAGTTTATATTAATCTCTTAAGAGGTCCTTTTCCGACAGCATCAAGTATCGGAGAGCAGCTGCAACATTGCAACATTGCGGCAACATTCTACGAGCATTTTCTTTCACTAAAAATCAATTAGCGTGGCTTTACCGTCTGCCTGATTGACAATTAATAAAACTAGAATGTTTTCCATTGTATAGCGAAAATATTGAATTTTTTTAAATTAATGACTATTCGTTCATGATAAAGTGAGGCATTTTGCTATTTGTGTAGCTTTTTGACATCGCATTCATTAAGTAGTGCAACCACAGTTGATGACAGTACATTCACTTTGAAGATCTGTTGTCTAATTTCTTTGAAAATCTGGCATTGTCAAATGAAGTGGAAGACATCTTTCCTTTACTACAAGTTGCACAGGTCACAAAATACTGGCAAGTCCTCTCGGTGCGGTATGCAATTAAGTCCTACTAGCTCACCTCTAATCTTGAATACTAGAATTATTTCATGCGCACTATGTTTATCCTGAAAATAGTTCTTTTCACACAAGTTGTGATTTGTTTACTACGAACCATCCATGAAAGCTTGCCGCTTAGCTTTTTCACTGAAGGAAAATTCTATCACTTTCATATATCCCAGTACAATCTTCCGATTTATTTGTCTGAAAATGCTGTGTCGATTGCACTCTCTCTTGTCATCACTTCTTTGTATCATCCCGTTTACTATGTAATTAATATAGAGGGTAGAGGTAGAGGGTTACCACAAATATGGCTTTTCATTTCATGATGCATATTTTTCCAAGAAAACATTTTCAAAATGAATTGAAATTATTTTTTTCATTAGTGTGTATCCTTTTACTTTTTCTTTCTGTCTGATAATATAATTATGGCTAATGATATTAATTTATATAGGTGATTCCAAGGAAGTAAAAAATAATTTGCGATTTTAAATGCTAATTACTATAAGTGTTCGATAAGTATTTATAGTTAAAAATAAATTATGTTGAGGAAAAATACGTTGTTCATAATATTATATGTAAATCAATTTTGAGTGCAAAAATAGTATTAGTTTACCGTTACGAGAGATTCTCTCCACGCATCCATATGTGGCTTCGCATGCATTAAGAGTTGCGTATGAGAAAAATTATTTTATAAATTTTTATTTATTTCATTCCAATTTTATTCAGAGATAGATAATTTAAACTTTATGAACGAATTTCAAATGTCAACTCCTGAAGATGGATCTAAAAGTGATGATGATGAACTAGCAGACTCTGATGTGGAATTCGAGACCACACAACAATATCGATTTTATTATAGTGCCAGAAACTGACATCTGAGCCTGTAATCGAACTAGTTACATTGACTTCAAAACAAAAAAAGGCAAGACTGAAAATATTTTGCATTGGAGAAAAAAACAATTGGAACCACATGATGAAAAGAATTTTCAATCTAAGGGTGCAACTGAAGAGCTAGATTCGGTGATTGGGCTGAAAACACAGCGGATTATTTTTCGTCCGTTTTACGGATTTCAATTTATCGTCGCTTGGGTTATACAGGTCGCTTTACAGTCAAAAAAGTGCAAAAAAAATGCGAAAATATATTTTCGCATGACCGATTTATGCTCAGTAAACGTATGGCTCCGTCAGAATGACTTTCGCCTGCCATTTGTATGATTTCAAAACTAAACGTTTTTGAGAATAAATATATGCAAAACAAACGAATCACTTTTGAAAAAATATTTTTGGCCTTGCATGCAATCAGATTTGATAAATGTATAACATAAACATTACACTATTCTCGTAATCCTTAATGCATACGAAGCCATTTATGGCTTGTTTTTTTATTATTTAAACACATAATAATTTTTGATTTATTTTGTTAAAAGTTGGTTAACAATCCTTCAACAAAACCATTTTAAGATACTTTTTTTCCTTCTCAGCATGAAATAATGCTGTAGAGGGTTAAAAACTACTTTTTCGGAAAACGAAAGTCATCTATTCTAATCACTTTTAGAATGTAATCCATAAGGTCTTCGTATTAATTGAAGATAGAATGTTTTTGGTCATTATCATGCTCTAATAATATAAAAGCTAAATAGCTTTTCCACAGTCCTTTGTATTCGTATTTTCTATTTGTGCGCAATTAGTTTATAGTCAAAACATTTGTTCCAGCCTCTATTAATGGCTGTTTTAGACATGGAGTAAATTTACAAATAAGTGTCTTATGGTCAACAGTATTAAACTCGGTCCTAAAGCCAACAAAGAGGACGTATAATTTGTTACAAACTGATATAAAAGACTCCGTTGTGCTCCTCAAAACAAATACGAGTATATGATGGATCGTATACAACTTTGAACAGCAGCAGCAGCTTACTTTCATGGATCAGTACTGATAGACGGAACTGAAGGATAGTTGTAAATAATTTATACACTTTAATAATGAAATGCCTCTACAGTTTACAGGATTTAATATAAACGGTAAACCAACTATGAATTTTTACTTCACATGTGTGCTTAGTATGGTGTTTGTGTTTTCTGTGATTGTTTTTTTTTTATAATGACTCGGGAATTTAGAATGGATGTAGACAATAGTCGCTTGTTAAAAAGTAATGACTTTTCTGGAGAGGTTCATGTCTGTAAATACAGACCACCTGTTTTGGCACTTAGTGAAACACAGGTAGAGCCCCACCCACATCTCTCAGACCACTCTGATCTGAAGCCACCTGGCTACGAACTGGTGCGATTATTCTTCTCACACCGCGGTCTCGCCATTTACGTGCGTAGTGATGTAGCTACCAAACTCCACCATAATGTAGTCAGTTTACATTTCATGGATGAAGAGCATCAGACCACAAAAAGGGCGTGGTACGACTCAAGCTGTAAAGAGGCTGTCAAGATTAGAAATTACCTTTCGGAACGTTCAATTCAAGTTATCTTGGATGGTTTCAAGTCTGATATTCACAAACTGATATTCTGCTCGGTCTCCGATAATCTTTTCAGTCTTCATCAACGATCTTTTGTCTGCTACTTCTAATCCAATATATTCCTTTGCTGACGACAGTACCTCTGCTTTTCATATTCGTTCACAGACTCACGTTCCCGCCCTTCGGCTGTAAAATGGGAAAGGCAGCGTATGTAAAACTCATTAAAGCAATTGGGGAACATCAACAGAGTGGGATTTAATGCATCCAAAACACGAAATATAAATACCCAGGCATCATTCATGGATGGGACTTACATAATCGAAACGGAAGAACTTTCCATTCTTGGTACATGCGTCAATAACAACTTACGTTGGAATGACCAAGTATTCGGTATAGTCAAAAATGCTGCAAAATGTCTAGGTTTCCTCAAGCGATGTAAGAAATTCTTCTGCTCCACTGATCTGTCCTCGATATATTGTATAAGGCATTTACACGCCCGAAAATGGAGTACAATGCCCACATCTGGTCGGGTGCGCTCGAAACATTTCAAAACCATGCGGTAAAACTCATACGTGATATGAATATCTCTCCAATAATGGACACTCTCGAACACAGACGTAATGTCTCGTGTCTCACTCTGTTTTATCGCTATTTCTACCACCAGCGCTCCATAGAAATCGCCAGTAGCATTCCGCACCTTCAGACTTTTAACTCGCCATTATAAAAAGAAAAAAATCGCCATAACTAGCGCCATTAACTGTTACTGCCTAATCAGCCACATTTTCAAAGAAGAATGGTCCGATAATACTTCCAGCCCAAAATCTGCACCAAACAGTGACACGTTTTGGATGCATTTGTATCTCAACAAGTAGATTTTCTGAACCCCAAATTTGGCATTTTTGACGATTAGCAAAGCTATCAAGATCTAAACATCACTGTAAATGATTTTGTTTGAAAAATCAGCATCCACTTGTTGTTGTTCCGTAATCCATTCAAAGAAATCTTTTTGTCAATTGCCCTTTGTGAGCACGAAGATGCAAATATTTCGTGAAAATACGCTATATGAAATTTTTTTCAACGTCGAATTCTTGACCACTGATGTATAATAGATGTTCTTAAACTCTCACGAACTGCGTCGATGTTTTGTGTTGAGCGACTTGTTGAAAGACGGCCAGATTGTCTAGGATCACTAATTGACCCAGTCTCCCTGAACTTTTAAATTAATCTTTTCACAGTTGGTAAAGGTAAAGCCCTTATTCCGACCATATTTTGTACGAAAATTGCACGCCCTAGCTGCCAAAACTTCATTCTTCTTAAAATATTGCTCAACAATGAAAACACGTTGTTCTTTCGTGTAGCGTTTCATTTTTAATAACCCTGAATTGGAAACACTGTACCACACAAATGGCGCAAAATTCAAATCCAACGAGACTTTTGGGACACCCTTTATTTCTTGTAGCTTTTAAAAATCGAGATCCGAAGTGGTTATAGTTTAAGTAAAAGGGTGTCCAGCCGAAACTTTTCAAGTTTAATATTTAATAAAAATAAAATTATAGAATTATTCTCATATTCCATTTATACAAAATGGATTTTGGCAATGGGTGTTATGATTTAAAAACCATATCGTCTAAATGCCGTCCATTCTTCTCAACAAACTCTTGCAATCGGACTCTTAAATTTGTGAACACCTTGGTCCCATGCCAGCAACTTTGCCGGTATTTTCTTGCAGAGTCTGAATTGTTCGGCGATTGTTTTGTAAACCCACGAACTAAGATATCTTCATAAAAAAGCCTCACGGTCTAAGGTCCGCTAACCGAGGTGCCCAAGGTATGTTTTTGTATGTATGTTGCTGATTAATTTATTGGCAAAGATAACCCTTACCTTCACCATTGAAACTCTAGCCGTTGTTGAACCCGGGAAACAGCAGCAGTTGCGGTGCCAAAAACTCGTTGATTACACGTCAGTTGTGGCTATATCTTGCCGTTTTTAAATCTACGCAAACTGACCATTGATGTTGAATAAACGATATTTTCTCAGAAACAGGTTTGATATTTTCATATTCTTCGTTAAATTTCGAAGTTTCTTCATCTCACTATTTCAGTCTGAGTGGAATGGAAGCGTTCCACTTGACCGTTCACAGTGCTAGTATATGGAGGGGTCTTGAATATTTTAATGCCTAGCTCATCTTTAATCATGAAAGTAATAGATGCATAATTGAAAAATTTTTCGTTATCGACAACTACTGTATCTGGGATACTATAGGTAAAAAGTACATCTCCTAGTGGTTGTCCAATGTCTTCAATTGCTTTTGAATTGAGGATTTTTGCTTGTGGGGACAAGTTTTCCCTCAGTTAAGAATATGTCTACATGGACAATCTCTCCAGGTTGTTTGCGAATGGGTGTATCTTGCAGTATTTGCACATTTTCGTTATTCTTTTAATTTTAGAAGCAATTGCAGGGAAATAATATTTTTCAGAATCTGATTTTTGTTCCCGTGTTCATTCCTGTGAGCTCTTTTATGGGTTGGAATAATATTATTCTCTTGATCTGGTTCAGTTTTGATGTCTTCAACCTGTATTTGTGTAAATCGAATGCGATAACTGCTGAAATGTGGTTGTTAGATCTCTTGGATCATTCCCATTATATTTTCTTCAGTTTTTTAACCATTGGTGAGAGATGGGTTTAAGCGTGTTTTTAAAATATCAATTAGTTTTTTCTTCGTTGAAATATGTCTCTGTGATTAAGTGACGGTGTTAAGTAGTAAGTTTAAAATCTTTGTTAAAGTCTGGGTAACTAACCATCGTATCTTTGGAAGTTTTTATTTTGTCTAGCGTTTGTTGTGCATCTTCATTAAGTTGAATAACTTTTTTGCTCGATTGATTTCTGGACGTTCGTACGGCTTTCCCTCTCAAAAGGGCTGTTAGGGATTTTTGCCAGTTTGGCATACTCCCTAATAAACCGGCGATAGTAACCGGACAGACATAAAAACGATAGCAGGTCCTTAAGGGTTTTAGCTGTTTAAAATTGAGAATGGCCCCAACTTTTTCTGGATTGATTTTTTTACCATTGGATGAAATACTGAATCCTACGAATTCTATAATACCTCACTCTTGTAGCTGCACTTTCATGTTTGCAGTTTTCAGAGCTTTGGAAACTTCTTCTATGTTTTCTCGATGCGAATAGTTGTCTTTGCTGAAAATGATGATATCGTCTATGTACACAGAGAATATATTTCCGATATGATCTCTCAAGATATCATCTAGTGCTCGTTGGAAAATGTAGGGGCCATTTTCCCGCCCAAATGGAAATCTTGCAAATTCGTATTTGTCATTATTTATCGAAAAAGCATACCTTTAGCGGTATCTAGTGAAATCCGCTTTTTAGGTCGCTACCGTGGAGGGATTGTTTTTCCCTAATTGCGAGAGTACCTCATTAATATCCAGTATGGAATACCGGTCAGCTATTGTGATGGAATTCAGTTTACGATAGTCGATCACTAGTCTGTATTTTTTCTAGCCTGAGGCATCAAAGTTTTTTGGAACAATCCTTAAGGGGCATTGGGTATGGATAATATTTCGAATATAAAAAAAATACGTGAGTTTTTCATCGGGTTCATAAAACAGTATGGGTTCTGGTTGTTGTTCCGAATTCAAGTGGTTTATTTCGGGATACTGATTCAGAGTTGGATCTATTTGTTACATTTGAGGGTATTGCTCTTCGAGTTAACGATTTGATTGTATTGTTTCTTGTTGTCACTATTTGTATTGATGTGGTAGTTCCTTTGTATCTTATTGGGGTGAATATGAGGCTGAGACATATTCGCAGCCCTTTTACGCTGCGGTGGTTGCCGAGTGTTTATTCGGGAATTGTTGTTGGTGATTATTGTAGGACTCTTGTTGTTGAAAATTCTTGTGGGGAAGTTTTTGTCGTTGAATGTTATTGAATGGAACTAGTCTTTGGTTAGTCAAACCCTGTTTTTGAAAATATGCTAATTGTGGATAAAACGGAATTCTATATACCAAGTTTTGTGGGGTTGTGGTTTTCTACTAGGAATTACTGGGAGTGAATGGTGATTTAGTCTCCTATTTAAGCTTTGGTTGGCAATGGCATATTGTGCTCTATAGTTCTGAGGGTTCTCTTATTGCTAATATTCTAGGAAGATCTCCTCTTAAGTCCCTGATAAATGTATGCAGCGCCTTGTCCCTATATGTTTGCATAAGAAGTGAAAGTGAATCATTCTCGATATCCATGCAAGATATTTTACTCAAAATCAATGAAATATGAGGATATGGATATTCATGGATTTACCATGAACGAGCGATGACATTTGGTACCGAGGTCTATCTTTTGTTTTTTTTAACACTCATGTAGGTATGAATACACTTATAATGCCTCAGCACGTGTTAAGTTTTTTATGGAAAATTGGATAGAGAGAAAGAACAATGTTTGGGCTCGGTGGTTATTTCGCTCCATGGGTTGCATCCAACATTTAATGGGAAGACTAAATACTCATTCGAAGTTGGCTTCTTGTTGATTTCTACTCATCTACTCATCTTACTTAATTTTCGTTAACTGAAAAAATTAATATGTCTTTCGGGCGAGGCTGGGATTCGAACACCGAACCCTCCGATTTGGAAGCCAGTCCACTACCACTTGAGCCACGACCACCCACTGCTTGTCTGCATAATGTAGGGTCAAACTGCGTAAAATGCTATCCCAGCTTAAGATGGTATTATAATATTCCAAAACGAGGTTAGCATTCCCAACGATTTTATTCCGTATGACACTTAAGATACCGAAATATTTGGGTGACTCTTTTAATGGTTCCTATATCTGTGAAATACGATCAACACTTTTCTTCCAGGAGCTAAATTCTCCTGGCTGGTCTCGTAAGCTACGAAATATGTCAGAGATTTTATCTAGATCGCCTAGATTTCCCCTGCGCTCTGTGCTGATTATTCGGTCGATAATCAAAATATTAATTCCAATATTTAGTATTTAATATGTTCACTTTTAGTATATTAAAAATTTTAATTTTCAAGATTTCTTAACTTTTCAAATTGCGTCACTTTATTATAATTTATTAATCTATTTGAATTTATTATTTTGTTGTTTTTTTTATCACTTTTAATTCGTTAATTGTTTATTTAATTTAAAAAAAAACTTTATTCACTGAGTTCAAATTTGAGATTAACTTAATTCTAACAATGTTTAACCTTAAATAGACTATAACTGCTTACGAAGCAACCCCGTATCCATCCGATGTTTGGTAATCAGGTGCACGAGAATATATCGTGTGCACTGAATTCTTTTGGTCAAGTGCAGTGTGAGCACCACAAGTTGTGTCAGCGTTAAGTGCACGCGATGGGCCTCGGGGTAGCTCTGGTATATGATGATTCGTTGGAACGAATGAATAGGTGTAGCGAAGTGGAATAAAAATTTTGTTAACCTACTCGTATATCATACTCGTAGATAGCAGATAATGTGCAATGGAATGCAACAAAATACTGACTGAAAGTAAATTAAAGTACAGTGAAACCTTCTAAATTGGGCACTCCAAGGGACTAAGAAAATGCGAACCAAATTGGAGGTGCCCCGATATGAGAGGATCTCTAAATTAAGCCAAATATCTTCTGTCCCAATTATACATATTTCTGAAACAGGGCCAGACATTGCATTGGAGCAAATGGAACAGCCGCACCGGGCGCAAGATTTTATAGATTCGTTAAATAATGCTTTGCAAACATCGTTTTCAAGAACACTGCAAGATTAACAGAAAATATTTTTCCCACTAACCTAATCGCAACGCGACAACACTTCACACTTTACATTCTCATAATAATAATAAACACACCAAATGTACACTGATACCTAACATCAGCTTACGGCCTTTTCCAGTGCCTGTGTCTGTACTCTGTACGTAAATACAACAGCATAGTAACGCAGTTGCAGTTCATCAAAAAAAAAATATCCTCTTTCATCGAACCTATAACTATAAAAGTCGACGACATGGAAAGGGAGCTGGAAAAGGTTGCTGATTATCAAGATTTTGCTATAGGTATGATTGCACGTTTAAATTCTCGTCTTTGCAAGCTCCTAAAGAAACAGAATCCGCAGGTAACAAACGTGAATACATCATTTGGCAATACAACAGCTGTTGCGCACTGTCCCATTAAACTTCCTACATTGCCTCTAAGAATGGCTTCCCTTTTGGGAACAGTTTCAGGCAACAGTGCACAAAAATACGAATTTGGGCCAACAGACAAATTCAGTTATTTGGAGTCTTTGTTTGTTGGGAACGCAAAAAAGTTATTGCAGGATTTACGGCTTCTGAAATGTGTTACGATGCAGCTATCTCCCTTCTACAAGAGCAATATGGTGATACAGAGCGGTTCATCGACAAGCAAATGCAACAGCTTATCTCCCTTCGACCTATACATTCGAAGACAGATGTTACAGGTTTGCGGAATCTGTACAATTCCATTACAACCTGCAGTCGCACTCTTACATCGTTGCACACACCACACAGCCAATACTTCGTAATGTTGAAATCGATTTTACTCCGTTGTCTACCCACCGATCTTCGTGTGGACTATTTTCGCACAATGGAAGGCGATAATGATTGTTCATCAGCCGAATCAATGCAAAAAAGTATCTCTACTCTTTCTAACAGTGGAGATAAGCAGGTATAGAGCATAATGAATTTTTTAAAGAAAGAAGTGGAATTACTAGAAAGAAGTCGAGTTGTCCCTGTCACAACAAATGTCAAATCCTCTACATCCAGTACTACAATAAGTTTACTTTCGCCGAGCGATGAGGACGAGTGTCTCCTTTGCTCATCTGACAAGCACAATACTAAAGAATGCGATAGCAAAATCAGTATTACAGAAAAGAGAGAGGTATTGCGAAAAACCGGACGATGTTTTCGATGCGGTAAACGTGGACACTATTCTAAAAAATGTCGCAGTGCAAAGTTTATGTCGTGTCGAAAATGTAAAGGAAAACACATGTCATCGACTTGCGACCCTTCTTTCCATCAAGCCAAAATCCTACCCACTGTAATTTCAGAAACTAGTGTAACACAAAATGTTTTGGATGTTTGCGTGTATAATTCTTCGTTTCAAAATTCAATCGTCTTTTTGAAGACGGTTCGGGGCATAGCCGCAGCTCCGAGCAGCAAAAAAAAAACATTTTAATTCGCTTAATAATCGACGGCGGCAGTCAACACTCAACACATTCGGGAGAGCTTGGTTGCTAAACTCAACCTTATTTGCATTGGATACGTCAACATCTCAGTGGTACCATTTGGCAGCACGGAAAAATCTCCATTTAAGCAACTGAAAAAAGTATTAATCTCCATAAAAAGCCAGTTTAGCAACAAAAGCCTAGAGCTAGAAGCATTAGTTAGAACCCTCCGATTTGGAAGCCAGTCCACTACCACTTGAGCCACGACCACCCACTGCTTGTCTGCATAATGTAGGGTCAAACTGCGTAAAATGCTATCCCAGCTTAAGATGGTATTATAATATTCCAAAACGAGGTTAGCATTCCCAACGATTTTATTCCGTATGACACTTAAGATACCGAAATATTTGGGTGACTCTTTTAATGGTTCCTATATCTGTGAAATACGATCAACACTTTTCTTCCAGGAGCTAAATTCTCCTGGCTGGTCTCGTAAGCTACGAAATATGTCAGAGATTTTATCTAGATCGCCTAGATTTCCCCTGCGCTCTGTGCTGATTATTCGGTCGATAATCAAAATATTAATTCCAATATTTAGTATTTAATATGTTCACTTTTAGTATATTAAAAATTTTAATTTTCAAGATTTCTTAACTTTTCAAATTGCGTCACTTTATTATAATTTATTAATCTATTTGAATTTATTATTTTGTTGTTTTTTTTATCACTTTTAATTCGTTAATTGTTTATTTAATTTAAAAAAAAACTTTATTCACTGAGTTCAAATTTGAGATTAACTTAATTCTAACAATGTTTAACCTTAAATAGACTATAACTGCTTACGAAGCAACCCCGTATCCATCCGATGTTTGGTAATCAGGTGCACGAGAATATATCGTGTGCACTGAATTCTTTTGGTCAAGTGCAGTGTGAGCACCACAAGTTGTGTCAGCGTTAAGTGCACGCGATGGGCCTCGGGGTAGCTCTGGTATATGATGATTCGTTGGAACGAATGAATAGGTGTAGCGAAGTGGAATAAAAATTTTGTTAACCTACTCGTATATCATACTCGTAGATAGCAGATAATGTGCAATGGAATGCAACAAAATACTGACTGAAAGTAAATTAAAGTACAGTGAAACCTTCTAAATTGGGCACTCCAAGGGACTAAGAAAATGCGAACCAAATTGGAGGTGCCCCGATATGAGAGGATCTCTAAATTAAGCCAAATATCTTCTGTCCCAATTATACATATTTCTGAAACAGGGCCAGACATTGCATTGGAGCAAATGGAACAGCCGCACCGGGCGCAAGATTTTATAGATTCGTTAAATAATGCTTTGCAAACATCGTTTTCAAGAACACTGCAAGATTAACAGAAAATATTTTTCCCACTAACCTAATCGCAACGCGACAACACTTCACACTTTACATTCTCATAATAATAATAAACACACCAAATGTACACTGATACCTAACATCAGCTTACGGCCTTTTCCAGTGCCTGTGTCTGTACTCTGTACGTAAATACAACAGCATAGTAACGCAGTTGCAGTTCATCAAAAAAAAAATATCCTCTTTCATCGAACCTATAACTATAAAAGTCGACGACATGGAAAGGGAGCTGGAAAAGGTTGCTGATTATCAAGATTTTGCTATAGGTATGATTGCACGTTTAAATTCTCGTCTTTGCAAGCTCCTAAAGAAACAGAATCCGCAGGTAACAAACGTGAATACATCATTTGGCAATACAACAGCTGTTGCGCACTGTCCCATTAAACTTCCTACATTGCCTCTAAGAATGGCTTCCCTTTTGGGAACAGTTTCAGGCAACAGTGCACAAAAATACGAATTTGGGCCAACAGACAAATTCAGTTATTTGGAGTCTTTGTTTGTTGGGAACGCAAAAAAGTTATTGCAGGATTTACGGCTTCTGAAATGTGTTACGATGCAGCTATCTCCCTTCTACAAGAGCAATATGGTGATACAGAGCGGTTCATCGACAAGCAAATGCAACAGCTTATCTCCCTTCGACCTATACATTCGAAGACAGATGTTACAGGTTTGCGGAATCTGTACAATTCCATTACAACCTGCAGTCGCACTCTTACATCGTTGCACACACCACACAGCCAATACTTCGTAATGTTGAAATCGATTTTACTCCGTTGTCTACCCACCGATCTTCGTGTGGACTATTTTCGCACAATGGAAGGCGATAATGATTGTTCATCAGCCGAATCAATGCAAAAAAGTATCTCTACTCTTTCTAACAGTGGAGATAAGCAGGTATAGAGCATAATGAATTTTTTAAAGAAAGAAGTGGAATTACTAGAAAGAAGTCGAGTTGTCCCTGTCACAACAAATGTCAAATCCTCTACATCCAGTACTACAATAAGTTTACTTTCGCCGAGCGATGAGGACGAGTGTCTCCTTTGCTCATCTGAGAAGCACAATACTAAAGAATGCGATAGCAAAATCAGTATTACAGAAAAGAGAGAGGTATTGCGAAAAACCGGACGATGTTTTCGATGCGGTAAACGTGGACACTATTCTAAAAAATGTCGCAGTGCAAAGTTTATGTCGTGTCGAAAATGTAAAGGAAAACACATGTCATCGACTTGCGACCCTTCTTTCCATCAAGCCAAAATCCTACCCACTGTAATTTCAGAAACTAGTGTAACACAAAATGTTTTGGATGTTTGCGTGTATAATTCTTCGTTTCAAAATTCAATCGTCTTTTTGAAGACGGTTCGGGGCATAGCCGCAGCTCCGAGCAGCAAAAAAAAAACATTTTAATTCGCTTAATAATCGACGGCGGCAGTCAACACTCAACACATTCGGGAGAGCTTGGTTGCTAAACTCAACCTTATTTGCATTGGATACGTCAACATCTCAGTGGTACCATTTGGCAGCACGGAAAAATCTCCATTTAAGCAACTGAAAAAAGTATTAATCTCCATAAAAAGCCAGTTTAGCAACAAAAGCCTAGAGCTAGAAGCATTAGTTGTGCCTGACATGTGTGTGGACGTATTGTGTGCTCCTGACAGTTCTTGTCCTGTATACCATGGTCTCCAATTAGCTGATTCCAAACATGTCGATATAGAATCAGGGGAAGGACTCAGTATTCTAATTGGTTCCGACTTTTACTGGAGTGTCGTAACCGGAAAGCAGCGAAGAATTTCGTCTGCCTTGAAAGCTGTAGAGACAATTCTCGGTTGGACTTTACAAAGACCGCTCTCAGTTTCTGGTAATAGTAATGATTTAACCAGTAACTCATGTGTTTCTTTCATTCTCAGTACTAATTTGATACTACCTTCTTTGCACGATGTCGATATAACATCCTTTTGGTCTTTGAAAGCTATTGGAATTAAAAGTGAAAAAGTTGAAAATTAATGCTTGACCGATGAATTAATTTGCAAATGCATCACGAAAAAAGGCCCCCGATATGAAGCGACATTACCGTGGAAAAAACCAGACATACTTTTAGGCAACAACAGAAAAGATACTGTGAAGAGATTAGATATGCTTGCTACCAGATTGTTACGAGTCCCTGAAAAGTTTAATGAATACGATGCCGCCATGCAAAGCTGATTGCAGACGGAATAGCTGAGCTAGTTCCGAAAGGTAAACCTTCTAATCTTGTATTTTACTACCGCACAGACCCGTTTACAAGTCTGAAAGCACAACTACGAAGATGAGAATTGTGTTCGATGCTTCGGCTAGTACAGAGGAAGTGGTTTCGTTGAGTGATCAGCTGTATGTGGGTGCGAACCTGCTGCCGGATATATTGAAGGTCCTACTAAATTTTCGGCTGAGACGTTTTGGTATTATTGCGGACGTGGAAAAGGCTTTCCTCCAGATTTCTTTGAATGAAAATGACTGTGACAGTCATCGTTTTATTTGGCACTCTTCTTTGAAATCGTCCAGCCAGAACCACGAATACGAAGACTACAGAATGGCGAAGGTCACGTTTGGGGTGAAATGTAGTCCCTTTCTTTTAACTGCAACTTTACGACTGTACTTTACTCGCGAAGGAAACCAGTTTGCTCATACATGTGAGATATTAAGGGATAGCTTTTATATGGATGCCCTGGTAGTGAGTGTCGATACGGAAGAAGAAGGCGAACGAATTAGCAAAGAAGCCGTGGAGATATTGAAAAGCGCTTGCATGAACCTAAGAAAATTTAACTCCAACAGTCCGCTCATCAGAAAGTATCTTGGTTCTAGTGATACACCAGCAATGCAAAAATTGTTAGGCCTTATATGGTTTGTATTGAGTGATGAACTAACAGTGCCTTTAGAATCGATTGAAAGACTTATCACTTCTAAAGTAAACAAAGGCACTAAACGAATTGTTCTACAAGCTATAGCGAGAATTTCTGATCCTTTGGGGATGCTGGGACCAGTTACTGTCAGGATTAAAATCTTATTCCAATCCATTTGGAAGAAAAAATGAATGTGGGATCAAGATCTTACTTCTGATTTGCTGACTGAGTGCACAAAGTATTGTGCGTTTAGAAGAGATGACATTTCCACGATCTGCACTTGGGATTACTACTCCTACACTACTTCAAATCCACATATTTGCAGACGCCAGCATGAAGGCATATGGGGCAGCGGCCTATGTAGAAAATACGTTAACTTCAGGGGAAAACTACTGTGCGTTTTTATGTGCCAAAAACAGAGTAGCTCCATAAAACAAGACGGAACCAAACAGCTTACGTTGCCAAAGCTGGAACTAACTGCCGCCTTAATAGCATCACGGTTGTGCTCATATATAAAGAAATATTTAAAGGTCTCCATTCATAGATTTTACCTATGGACGGATTAAAAAATCACTTTAAGCTGGATTCAAGGTGAATTTAGTCGTTAGCACAGGCCAACCTGTGCTTTCAACTTCTAATCTTGCTCAGTTGCTGCCTTACCTTGGGGATGATGGAATAATGAGACTGCGTGATCGGTTGCAGTTAGAAGAAAAACCTTCCGAATTGAAGCATCCCATCATCTTGCCACCAAATAGTCTTCTCGTTGATATTCTTATTGACGAATATCATCAAAATACTCTGCATGGAGGGGTAAATGTGGTGCTGTCACAACTAAGGAAACGGTTTTGGATACTAAAAGGCCGGCAAGTAGTTAAGAAGAGGATCAAAAAGTGTGTCATCTGCCAAAAGCTATGGGGTAAGCCTGCTGCACAGCCATTTAGGCCTCTACCTATTGAAAGATTAAAGCTGTCGCGTCCCTTTGATAACGTTGGTGTCGATTTTGTCGGCCCAATATACTGTTTTGAGCAAGGCAATTGTGATAGGAACAAAGCATATCTCAACGTCTTTACATGTGCTGCTGTGCGGTCTGTGCATTTGGAATTGGTTCCCAGCTTGTCTACCGAGTGTTGCGTAATCGGTTTTAGACGTTTTGTTGCTAGAAGAGGAATACCTTCCGTAATATATTCCGACAACGCACGGACATTTCGAAGAGCGGCCCTAGAACTAGATGCTGGTAGTCCAGCTTTTGGAGATGAGATATTACAACGTTTTCTCACAGACGGACGCATAAAATGGAAGTTTATGGTGCAATGAGCGCCATGCAGAGTTAAAAAAGCATATTAAAGGTTGTCATTGGAAGAGCTAAGCTTTCTTTTGAGCAGTTGAGAAATCTGATTGTCGAAGCTGAGTATATGGTGAATGCCCGACCGCTAACATACATTAGTAGTGACCCACTTGATGCTGCTCCGCTGACTCCTGCCGATTTTTTAATGGGTCGCTATGAATTCTCCAGTACCAACGATAAGGACTTTAGTTCCGGTGAGATCCAGGATATTTGGAAAAACAGGATCAAGCACACCAGCATGTTGTGGAAGCGATGGCGGATTGAATATATGCAACTGCTACGTTCTTTTCACCATAACAAAAACGCATCATCGGTGCAACTGCACACCAACGATGTTGTTGTTATTTTCGATTCATCGAACCCCAGAATCTTATACTGGATTAGCTTTGTAATATTCTAATGTGTACTCACACACTCTTATACCATACGCATGTGTAATACTTTTAAATGAATTCAACATACCACTTAATTTAATACAATGAGTCGCTTTTGTTTACTTTTCAAGGACAGTCATTAAATTGTCGATAATAAAGAACATATAATTTCCCATACAAATAGTCTTTCTATTAAAACTCGATCGGTGTTTCCTTTTTAAAGATTTTCCATAAGAACTAAATATTTTACGATCATTGTACATAGTAGGCCGGATAGTACTAGTAATGGAACAGCTAACTTTGGTAGTTAGAATAGTTGACCATAACAAAAAAAACTATGAAGTTAAGGAATAAATCATAAGATTTTTAGTTGCAGAAGAGACAACCGGATTTAGATTAACTGAGCTGGTATTTGGTGAGCTCTTAAATTTTAACCTTTCTTTATCAAATTGCCAGGTCCAAGGATATGACAATGGTGAAAACATGAAAGGCAAAAATTGTGGTATGCAAGCTAGAATTAAACCTCTGGAACCAAGAGCTTTGTTCGTCCCATGCTCCTCGCATTCGCTGAATGTAGTCATCCTTGATGCTGTTCAATGTTTTTTTGACGCAGTGAAATTTTTTGACACAGTTGAGAGTTTATATGTTTTTTCTCTAGCTCTGTAAATACATGGTCGGTTCTGAAAAAAACATATTATAAGTTTAAATAAAACCCCTATGTACGACCAGATGGGAGAGCAGAATAAATGCGATGAGACCGTTATACCTACATATAAATACTTAGAAGTATGAAGCCCTTGTTGAACTATCACAAACTGACGACCCTAAATCCAAAATAAATGCCCAGTTCTTTGGCGGCAAGGTGACTGGTTTTAGATTTATTTGCTGCGTTGTAAGATAAGATTAATATTGCTAGCAAGTTCCTTCAACAACGGAATATGTGCCTCTAGCTGGCAGTTGAGATTTTTTGTTCAACAATAGAATTGAGAAATGATGAAAAATTCTCCTTGTTTTTAGAGGAAGCTAGAATCATAGCTGTTGATCTAGAAGTTCCCTGCACTTTTCCAGCTATCGCAGTCTTGCGGTCCCGGAAAAGACAACTCAGTCTTCCTACGAATGAAGAGATTAGCCATTCGTAGGAAAAAGCCGAAAGAAAGATTTAAGATAGAATTTTATTTTAAAGTTTTAGATCAAGCCATTTCATCAATTTCTGAAAGATTTGAACAGATAAAAGACTATTCCATTTTAAATTATCGAGAAATCATCATGTTCTCAACTTTGATTAATGAAAATTATTCCGCGATAGACATTTTTAATTTTATTCATAACAGAAATATGAATACTCTTTTAATAAATACTGGTATAGCCCTAAGGTAGTTTAACATTACCAGTTACTGTAGCATCAGGAGAACGCTCATTTTCCAAACTTAAGATTATAAAAAATTTCTTACGTTCTTCAATGTCCCAGGAACGATTGGTATCTTTGGCAACCATATCAATTGAAAAAGAAATTATGTGGGAGCTTGATAGTAATTTTCTAGTAGAAGGTTTTGCCAAAATAAAGGCCCATAAGTTCATATTCAAGAAACCATAAGGCAACACTCTTTTTGATTTTAAATTTCCTTGCCTATGGAAATACCTAGCTTTAGTTCTGTAGTTTATATATTTTTGTGACTTCTTTAAAGAAACCTTATTCTTGTAAAATGTACGTAAATTAAATTCTAGCTTTAAACTTTTTCATCTGTTTTCTTTTACTGGGCAATAACTTTTTACCAAAAAAAAAAAAAACAGACAAGTGCAATAACATGTGTATATGGTTTATTATTTATTCAATAGTTGCGTGAACGTATTTAATTTATATTTATCAGTTCCTAAATTTTTTTTCTTTATTGATGTTTTTGGTTAATTTTAATGCATGAAATGTTTAACAAGTAAACCTTATCCGAACTTTTATGGGAAACCTAAAAAAAAAAACACATTTGTATTCTGCCTCCTTGGGTGATGTGGAAATGTGTAAATACATAATTAAATATTTTCGATTTTGCGATCGTTTTAAAATTTACTCATATTGATTAAATCTACATTTTTAAGGGGCGCTATTATTATTCTGTGCCGGGCACCAAAATTCATTGAACCGACCCTGTTCTGAAATAAAATGTTCCTGAAGTGTTATCTGTCCAATATAAATGATTAAATAATTGCACAATGTTCAATTTTTAGATAATTATTTACTACATAACATATATGCATATATGGTATAATATATGCACATGGGAACTTAATTTTTTTTTAAATAATCAGTAAATTTCGATTGAACCAATTAACTTTTCAGCATTTCTTCACTCTCTCCAATCTTTTCGTATAATTTGGGCAAATTTTTTTGAATGGCATATGAAGCTACGAGTATGTCATTTAAACATTGAAGGGTTCGAGCAGAAGTCACTGCAGGATATTCGTCGTCGGACTCAATTTTAGTTTTGCAGTTATCTTCAGTTACTGCTCACATACCTGAACTTCTTGATCGAAATTAACGAATTCTGGCGGAACATCGGGTAAGGTGATGTCTTGAACTGTAGTTTCAGTAACTACCTCAGTTTAAGCTGGAAAAACACACGATCCGAAAAAAATTTAAATAGTTTTCTCACTAACTTTATCCCAAGCTTTCTTTAGCCACCGCCAACCGTCATTTTTAAGGTCATATCTGATACATTTTCCGACTCATCAATTGTGGATATTAGATAATCCAACATATGCTTTCTCTAGTGTACGTTCAGATTCTTTATAATGCCTCCGTCCAATGGCTGCAAGTAGGAAGTACAGTTATGAGGTAGAAACTTCAGCTCGCTGTTCTTGAGAGGATGTTCGCTCAACATTTGGTGGCATGGTGTGTTATCCAAAAAGAGAAGAATTTTTCTTTTTGTAAAGTTTGGTCAAACGCATGAATCCAACTGGAAAATATGTGCGATGTCATCCATGATTTTCTCCAATCGATGTTTAGAAGCTGCTGAATGTCAACATTTTTTAATGCCCTCGGCTTAGCAGATTTTCCTATCACTAGCACTTTTTCTTTTTTTTCCAAAGCGTTGCAAAGGAGTATGACAGTACGTCTTTCCTTTGAATGTTTACATCCAAAGCAATTTTCAGTTTTTAATGCCAAAGATTTAGATGGTGGTATACGAAAGAATAAACTAGTTTCGTCTAGATTTTAGATGTTTCCAGGCATATAATTTTTGCACAATGCATTAATTCTTACTCTGTAGTTTTCAACAGCTTGCATATTTTTCAAGGCATCCGTTTGAGGAATTAAAATCGTTTACTGCCAAAATTCCAGCAATCCTATATGCCTTCGTTTGCAAACTTGATCCTGAAATTGAGATGTTTTATGACCTTGCATACTGAAACCATTGATAAACTTCCTTATCCAGCTCCAGCGAACACGGTGATTTCCATCTTTTTCGAGTTAAGAGTCCATAATTATTCAAAGATTGCTTAATTTCATCCTTCAATTTTATAATTCGCTGAACTTGACTCTTACTAATTCCGAATTTTTTCGCAATTTTTCTTAACTGATTTTGTTTTTTTCATAGAAATCAATGATTTTATTTTTTTCAGTAGATCTATTCGGCATATCTTCTACTCATTTTCGAAATTCCTGAAAGTAAAATTTGTTGCTGCAGAAAATCTGTGAGACAAACCAGTACAATTAATAAATTAACTTCACTCACCAGGGTCAAAACTGAAACCAACCAACTGAAATTAGAATATCCAACGCAACGGATGCATTATAAACACTACTAAAAGGAATAAGTGCTTTGTGGCAACAACAGAACAAGAGCAAGGATTTTTTTTTACAAACGCATTTCTGACATTCCGGAACATTCTTAATTTCTACCTCTCTTTTCTTTTTGTCCCAATTTGGAGGTTGGTCCTTGGTCCAATTCAGAGGTGCCTCGTTTTCAGAGGTTCACTTATATGAAAAACTAAGTGTATGCATAAAGTGCGATTCATTTCGGAGGTGCCCCAATTACAGAGTATCCCAATTAGGAGGTTTTACTGTACGTACTATTACACTGTGACATAGCAAAACAAACTCTTTTTTTTTATATTTTTTTAAACATATACTCGTATGTAGAATTTAATTAAATCAATTCCCATTTTCTGCAGATTAATTACATATAGTCTAAAGATTTACAAAGACAAATTGGCATGTTTAAGAAATTATCCAAACTGAATTCAGATCTCCTCCTTTATTGAAGCGTCTGGAAGCAAATAACAAAAAGCATTTTTTAGTAGGGGGTCGTAGTTTTGCATTGCACCATAATTGTTTTCCTCTTGCCGAAATCTTTTTTTGTGAGTACGGACTTATTTATTTCCTTGTTACGTTGATTCTTTTTGCACTGTTAATTTTGTCTAAAATTTTGAACACATATTTTTGAGACAATAATAATTCATATTATAACAGAAGAAAAGGCACCATCTTAAAAACAAAAAAAACCGTTCGTCGAATTTCATAGAGCTTAGACGTATATCTGACTTTCAAATTATTCCAAATCTTAGGGTTTATAAAACAAGTTATTTAAAAACACTTTCATTTTTTCCTTTTTGTACTCAGGTTTTAAGCATCTAAGGGTGTTTAGGAATAAAAAAAAACAATGAAAATAAAACACACTGAAAGCGAATAATTGTTTTCTTAGTCACACTATATGTTTTTGTCTTCATATTTTAATTGTAAAACTATTACCTTATTTTGTTTAAAGATTTTATAGTTTACATAACGCGCGCGAAGATCTTCTATTTTCCGATATTTGGTCTTTTGATACTTTTTTCCATGTTTTACTAACGTTGTACTTCAAATAGTTTATATATTTTTTTCAACTCAAATAGTAAAACAATGAACAAATTCACAATCTACCATACACGTACACTGACTGCACTGAGAAAATTTAATAAGTGAACACTAGAAACTTTACAGAGACACGAATGATCCTACAAATCTATTGAGACTATAGGGTCGACAATAAAGTCTAATAATGGTAGAATAAAACATGTACTAACAGGAAAATTCTTAGATCAATCAATAATGCTTATATGTACATATACATACGTAGGTACATACTCGTATAAGTTAACACAATACCCACGAATTCGGTACAAAATAAAACAAATAATATAAATACGGCGCATGACTGCTAAGCTAAGCACTTTCCCGCACATTTATACACAAATGACTAAAGTAAATTAAAGTGTCGGGTCAACGACAAATTCGCACGCTTTGCCAGACGCTGGCGCTGCAACATAATTTCCCAGCAATCCATGTCCGCCGAAGTATACAAATAAAATCGTACTTTAGAATAAGTTAGTTAGTTAAAGCAAAAATAAATTTGTTAAGAAAAATTGAACGTGTATGAAAACAATTTTCAAACTAACAATAAGAAAGAACGAGGCCCCTTATTTATCCAGCATACCATAGCTTCACGAAAGGAAATCAAGAAAAGGCGGCCCGCTTCCTGCTGAAGCTCATTCATAATGTAAGGATGGATTTAAGATTAAGATTAAGATATTATATTTCAGTAAAATTTATGTGGAAAAGAAAGACCATAGGTCCACACTGAAATTTTGTTTTAGGAAAGATAAAATATTATTAAAAAAGAAAATATAAGTTAAGTGAACCAAATATTTATTTTTTAAACCAACATCAATAAATTTATAACTCGGAAAAACTAAAATTACATATAAGTAAAAAATTAAATAGAACAGAATATTAAGATAAAGATAACTTTTTTGAACAATAATTATTTACTTCTGGTTATATTATCGATTATGCCTAGAAATGAATATTTGGTTAGGCAACCAAGATTGGACAATGTTGGAAAACAAGATTATCCTCAAACTCAAGCTCAGGCTCAGAATGACATGGACCAATTACCCTCGTCATGATGAAGTAATTAACGAAGATCAAAGAGCTAACTTAGCCGATACGGATAAAATCCCGGGTGTTATCCGTAGTCTAAGAGAGTTTTCAGGACAGCCCGGAGAATACAGTTCGCGAAAAAAGTGTTGAGTGTAACCTAAGAACCTACGATTCTCACAAAATCTTAATAGTGGTCCTTCATGGGATTATAGGTCAAGCCGATGTGGCTGAGGGGTGTACTCAATTGGAAAAGAATCTCGAGATATCTTACTTGCATTATCTAGGTAAGTGAGATCTCGGAGCCATAGAATACCAAATGACTTGCATGGTACAAGCTAACGAACCCATTGAAGGAATTTACGAAACGGTGTACCACCATGTATCCCTAATTCTTTACAAAATTGCAAGTATATATGAATAGTGACCCAAATGCAATGAATATAATAGTTCAAACGTATATATTCAAATGGCTTTTGATACATAAGTTTGAGGCCTTAAAAGTGGTTAGCCGAGGATTCTTTTGGGCATGAGCGAACCCGCAGACATTCCATGGGCTCTGTATCTCTGCCTTAAATTACAAAATCTAGACTATCGGACATAGTATGCTACACACAACAATTGTACTGCTCGGAGGATTGAACAAAATTTCTCACATTCTTTGCCATCATTTTCTCCAAGACTTCAACTCCAATCTTATGCACCGGCGCAAACTCAACGTCCACCTAAACCCAAACCCCCCTCAATTCCAACGAAACTATTTCTTCGGGAGCCCAGAGTATTATCCAACCTATCAACCTGAAAATAACCATAGCAAATTCCAAGCTTGGCAGCCAAATCCTTACCAATACAATCAACCCATTGCAACCGAAAACTCAACACCCCGTTGAAACATTACGATTGATTATCAGACACCCTAAATTCACACAAAGCGACAAAATTTACCTCAATGACACGCAATGACTACGTCGGCTGATCCCACTAAGAAGAAGCTAAGCATAATCAAGCCATATAGGGAAAAGACCTGAATCAGAATCAATAGGGGGGGCCGTGGTGTTCATTCATTTTTTTTTCATTTTATATGCATTTTTATTATATGACTTAAATTACTCTTATATACTAAACAAAAAACGCTTAAAAATTAGCTTAAATTACTTACAAATAATCTTATTCTAACTTACTGGCCCCATGCGGGCACTCTAAGTTAAACCTAACACTTAAACTATGTCTTTCGACGAATCTTACAGTCTACTTTTATTTCTATTTTTACATTTATACTAAAACTAAGAAAATGAATTTTAATTAAAAAAAACTTAGTGTCTGGACTTTTTTTAAATTTTTCATAAAACTTAAAACTAAAAGCCTACAATCTACCTAAAAATAAATCTTAACCTACTTAGCCTAATGCATACATACATACATATATATACACACATAATATATATATACATAATATATAAATAACTCTTCATAAGAAATTTGGGGGTGGCCGTGGTGTAGTGGTAGTAGCAAACACTTCTCACTCGGAGGGTCCAGGTTCGAATCCTGCCCATGGCAAAATCAGTTTTTCATTGTATAATTGGAACTCAGACAAAAAAATTCTGCGTGTGAAGGCATAACACTGACACGTAGATTTGGCTGTTATAAGAGTTTCAAGCAATGAAAAAAATACTGGGAATTATATCTCGAATCACTCTGAGTGAAGAAAAACTCTCCGTCCTATTCGGACTCCCACCCCTGGAGAGCAAACATAGAAACCAAACACCTGAGTTTCAAACCACTACAAAAACAAAATTCCTTTCTCCTCCTTCTATCTTTCCGCCCGCGCCATGGCAACAGTAAAAGGGTATCAACCCCTTAGGCGCGCGTAAATTATAAAAAAAAAAAAATATGTATGTATATATATTTAAATTTTTTTTTTGTTTTTATATTTTTTTTTTTTCTTAAAATCTAACTTAAACCTACCTACAACTATGAGCGCCGGCCATGGCTAAAACAAAAAAAAAAAAAAATTAGACTGGCCCACCTTGCTTCACATGAAGCTAACTATCACTGGAGGAATTCGACGACGAAGCATCCTCCCCTTCAAAAAGCCACCAAAATTGTTGGTGCTGCTGAGCAACATCCCTCCTGTCGCGACTCCCTACCGCCCTACTGAACCGGAGACGCTCCGCACTGCCATGTGCGACGTCTCTGTCGTAGTTAAGTCGCCTGTCCGCAGCTGTTCGAGCGACCTGGAAGATTAGCGGCACCGCCAATCTGTCCTGGATCAGACCTTTGCTATCTAGGTAGAGGAACGCTTCTGGAGGAATAAAGCCGTCAAAGCGAACCTTCTCGTGATACATATAATTGGGGTAGAAAGCCCCGGAGATCAGGTTGTTCGATGCTCTTTCAATGTGCCTCCGAGTCAACTTAATGACGAAATTGTCCACTCTTATTAGTTTCGCCCTATTGTATAAGACCTCATTAGGATAGAATTTTATGTACTCAGACTCTGGTGTTCTGTATAAGCGAAGACAAGTCCTAAGACAAGCCCTCTCAAACACCCGAATCTTTTCCAATACGCTTGCTCTCACGTTGAACCACACGGGACATCCAAATACAAGCATGGGCCTGATAAGGGCCATGTAGCAGATTACCTTTACCACCGCATCGAGTTGGCTGCTATAAAACAGTCTCTTTGTAAGGGCAAAAGTACCTTTAGCTCTGGCCAGAGCAGCATCTACATTTTTGACAAAATACAGAAACTGATCTAGCCAGATTCCAGGTATCTGACTACATTTCGACAGGCAAGAGGCTGTCCACGCTGTCCAATGATTGAGAACTTTCGCCAATTTTGTCTGGTATCCCTAGAGGCTCCAGACAACGGCGTCCTAAAGAGATTGGTTTCCGACTTCTGAAAATTGATTTTCAACTTCCAGTCATCGCGAAATCGTCTTATCTTATCGGAGTCACGCTGTAAGATTTTTGGACCTGTTCTGTACGCTATCAAATTGCTTGCGTACGCAATAGTATGGGGAAGTAAACCTATCAAGTCGCTTGTAAAAATGTTGAATAGGATCGGCGAATTGACCGCGCCTTGCTGAAGACCATTTTTAATTTGAAATATTCCAACAGAAGTCACATCACCATTCTTCACGATGAACTGTCTGTTAGTTAGCATATTATAAAGAATGTACAAGAGTGGTTTACTGATCCCTAGCCTAGTCAGCTTATAGAAAATACCCTCTAACCATACGGTGTCGAAGGCCTTCTGCACTGTTTCTTGCCTTTGTTCCATTGGATATCAGAAACCAGTTTAGACGCGGCATGTGAGATATCATGTCCCGCCTTAAAACCGAATTGATTATCCGGAACTATATGTTTGTCCTCAACACACCTAGACAGAGCTCTATTGATTACTTTTTCAAAAACCTTACTGATATTCGGAAGGAGACTTATCGACCGGAGATTCGCCGGATTGGATATATCCTTTCCCTTTTTGGGGATAGGTTGAACCACCGCCGTTTTCAAATGCGCTGGATAATGTGCATTATCCATTGCATTATTTAACAGGGTGGTGTAAATATCAACCGTTTCTAGAGGAAGATATCGAAGTACGATATTCGGAATACCATCGGTCCCCACTGATTTCTTAGCCCTGATTGTGTCTAAGATCTCATGGAGTCCTTCCTTCGAAATGAACGGGGGTAGGCGACCTTCTCTGGCAATGACGTTAATTGCCATATTTTCGTCGCTAAACCGGGTGAAACCGGAGCCCTCGGATCGCCTGTTCCCTATTTCATTTCGAATGCAGAACTCGTGCACCAAGACGCGATTGTCCGGGTCATAATTAGGGCCAATGGTATCAGTGGCCTTATATACTTCCTGGAAAGTCTGGTCTAAACCTTCTCCTGTGGGTCCTCGATCACAAAAAAGTCGTCATCATCAGCCGCCTCATTTGGATCAATACCTGCTATTGTCAGTAACAGTTCGTTGTCTGTTGTCCGGGCTATTTTAAGACACTGAAGGTCGTTTTGATTTTTTCTCCGAAATAGTTTATTTATTTGCGGAAACATATTCGGGTTGCTGGTGTTTACAGCCCGAACCTTGTTGTTCCAATAGAAACTTACAGAAATTCTGTAATTCTCTTTTATTAGCGTTTGAATATTTTTAATCGACGACTTCAGTGTCCTAATCTCCGGGTTTTGTCGGTCAGTTAACTGTCTGTACAAGTTTTTGAGTCTTGGCAGAAGTCTACTTTTCTGCCTATGCAGTGCGTCAATAGTAGGATTGCGGAACAGGTCTTCGTTAGTCGTACGTTGATACCGCGGTATTGTAGTGTCCATAGTTTGTTTAATTGTCTCGTCCATTTGTTTTAGGTTCTTGTCGATCTCCACGTTTGACAAATTCCTATTGGACGGTGGGTGGAGCGTGTTCGAGGAGAGCGCTCTTTTCAAGTTTGCGGAGAAGCGTGTAAATCGAGTCTTACTGTAGTTGTAAGAATATCTTTGGACAAACTCCTCCAATTCCACAATTTCGTTGGGAACTGTAGTTTCGGTGCTAAAACCGCAATGGTCACTGTCATACACGAATGTAGGCAGACAGTTTAGTGTTTGTAAATTCGTACCTGTCAGTCGTATACGTTCGTCGTGCAGCAGTAGATCCAAATAAGACCCGCCTCTGGGAAACGATCGGTTATCCGTCGCTTTAAGACCCAGTCTGTACATGACATGGTGCTGACCCTACCAATCGAGTAGTAGGTTCCCTCTAGTATTTGGCAAATTATTTCCCCAATCTCTGCGTTTAGCGTTGAAATCCCCGCCTATTATAAAATAATTCTCCCCCGACTCCAGCCTCAGAAGTCGAAAAAGCGTGTCGAGCTCTGTAATGAATAGAGTGGATTGTGAAGCCTCAGGTGCATAAACAGAGGCCAAGTACAGCCGCTTTCGCCTGCGGAATGTATATAACAAAGCAGATATGTATGTAACAAAGCAGATACACTTAAATAAGAAAATACCTTAAGTGTATACTAATTTTGATAAGCCATAAAATGTTAAGTCTCCTAAAAGTAGGCTGTTAGTTTTCTAAACTGTAAAACAACTATACGCAATATGTTAGGCTGCAGATTTCATTTCCAATTCACAGTCTCTTGGTGAAGAAAAAACACTCTTAAAGACCCATGTTAATAAAATAAAGATGCCAGTTTTTGCTTAAAAATTAATACTGTCTTTACCAAGCTTGTGTTCGGACCAAACCTCTAAAATTTTTCCCGAATAAGTAAATTAAGTTTGCGTACGGTTGCCCGGACCAAACCATAAATAACGTAAATTGAGTTTGCGTACGATTGCCCGGAACAAACTGTAAATTAATTCGAACCAGATAATTTAAAGATTACAATTGGCGCACCAACGTAGAGGTCCGATTTCACTCCCGATGCCGCCGTAGAATAGCAAAGCAACCAGTGGTACAACATCGAACGACGACGACGTAGCAGAAGAAGTAATCCATTCATCGAACTCGCAGAACTAGACGATGATGGGAATCATCAGCTTGATTGCCAGGAGAGATTTTCCGGCACATACGACACCGCCAAAGTTAAGGCATTCATTACGAATGTCTTCTTCTTCAAAAAGCGACGAGTGATCTCAGACAAAGACGCCTTGCTGGAATTTTCAATGCTACTCACGGATGCCGCTAGTGTATGGTGGGAAGGTGTAAGCCATGAGGCAGATTCTTGGGAAGACGCTCTTAAAGTGTTGCTAGAACCGTACGCACCAACCAGACTAGCACACGTCATATTTGGCTTAGTCAAGAGAGCATTGTTTGCAAAACTACCAAACCAAAAAATGAGTGACGTTCACTGCCTCGACGAATATACCACCTATTTCCTGATTCAAGCGGAAAGTGCAACGTGACGACTTCAAAACTTTAGCCGAGCTCAACACTCTAGTTCGAAACTATGAACGAGTCCAGAAGCCTGTACAAAAGGAACAACACCAGCATCAGGAGAAACCAACTAAACGCTGTGGCTTCGCAGAACAAAAGGTCAACATATGAACGAATGCCGGAAACTTAAGGCAACCCAGTAACCAGCCAAACCAAAGGAAATGGGAATCGTATGTTTTGGATGCGGACAATTTTAATTAATTTTGGTGGGGGCCAACGCCCCCATTTATTCGGCTTAATACAAGCTATAACTTACAAATTAAACTTATATTAAAACTTAAAACTAAGGTTGGTTGGAGTGGTGAAGGAGAACGGATTTGAGGTAGGAAGTGGTGCGGTGGAAGTCAAAGACGGTAGGGGTTGAGTTGATTTGACGTAGCATACGGGAGATTGGTTCGTTTGCGACATAGGAGGTGTGCTGGGTTGGTGGATAGAAGAGTCGAGGGGTACGTAGATTACGAGGGTTAGTGTTGAGGAAAATGGAGTTGTAAAGAGACGCGCATTCAACGTGACCTGAAAGGAGTCGATGAATGAAGAGAAAGTCTGCTGCATCTCTGCGATCTTCAAGGGTATTTAAGTTGATAAGGTTGAGACGGTTTTGATAGGGGGCAGATTAAAAGGATCGTCCCAGGGCATACCTCGAAGAGCAAATCGAAGAAAACGGCGCTGAATGCTTTCAATTCTCGAGATATGAACACGATGATATGGGGACCATACTTGACTGGCGTACTCTAGGAGCAAAGGTAATATAGAGGGACCTGGTCACGTATGGGTTGGTGAATTCTTTGGACCACCGTTTTACAAAACCTAGTGCAGAGTTGGCTTTGAGGATTATCTCATCCATATGTAAACGGAAGTTGAGCTCGCTATCACACAAAATGCCGAGGTCGCGAAGAGATTGTACGGAGGAGATAGGTTGGTTATGGAGAAGATAGAGTCGGGAGGGAGATTGGTTCCGCTTATGTGAGAAGGTGATTGATTGGCATTTGGCGATGTTAAGTTCCAAAGAATTTTTGAGACACCAGATCGAAAAACTATCAAGATCTTGTTGAAGGAGGAAATAGTCATGGGGAGAGGAAATGCTTTTGAAAAATTTGGTATCGTCGGCGTAAAGGGAGACAGACGAGTGTTTGATGATCATATCGAGATCATTTATGGTTAATATAAAAAGAAGGGGACCGAGATGGCTGCCTTGTGGAACTCCAGAGGTGGCCAAAAATGGTAAGGTAAAAAAGGTAAGAGGATATCCATTTTAACAGTATGGGTTCAAAGCCGAGGGCAGACAATTTAAAGATGATTAACCGATGAGAGATTTTATCGAAGGCTTTGCTAAAATCGGTTGCAACTACATCGACTTCATTGCCATTCTCTAGGGCAGAGAGGGCAGAGAGTTTAGCGATGGTTATTTCATTCTTTGATCTTTTCTTGTGGATCGGGGTTATGAAGGAGGATTTCCAAGCCTGAGGAAATTCTCCTTGTGAAAGGGATAGACGGATGAGATTAGAAAGGGCAAGGGAAAGAGAGGAAGAACATTTTTTAAGAAATATGGCAGGGAGGCCATTTGGGCCGGGTGTGAATTCGTCATTGAGCTGGTGTAATTTGTATTTGATATAAGACGGGTTCAAAATATGAGAGAGAAGTGGGCCATTGGAGAAGTTCAGTAGATAACTAAAATAGGATGGATCTGGTACAAAGGAGTCGTTGGTGAAGGATTGTTTAAAAAAAGTGGCAAATAGGTTGGCAATGGTGAGAGGGAAGGAGTGTAACCATCGGACTTTCTTTTGTAGTTAACAAATTGGAAAAAGGATTTAGGATGATTTATAATGTTGACTTGCGCATTGTTAAGGTAGCGCTGGTAAAGGGAATCGTAAAGTTCGGTGAAATGAAGATAAGCACCAAGATAGTTGGAATAGTCGGTAAAGGATCTGGTACGCAGGAAAACAGCCCACAACTTATTTCTCTGATTTCGTAAGGAACGAAGCTTGCGATTATACCAGGGAGGACTAGTAGATGATGTTTTAAGGCGGGAAAACGGAACGTAAAGGCAAAAAGAATTAAATATTTCTTTATAAAAAATGGGTAAGGCATCATTTATACTTGTGAAAGTTAAAGAGGGATCTGCTGAGATATTCACTGATTTTGTGAAAGTTTGCTTTATGAAAGTCGTGGGATGAGAGAGTTGTGGGGGAAGTGGACTGGAATGAAGAGTTATGAAAAAATTAAAGTAGAAGGGGGGGATGGAATAGACTTGAGTCTGTTAAGCGATCTGAGAAGAGACATTCCTTAGCTGGGTTGGCATTTGAAGCGATGAAAAACGATTGATCATCTGATGAAGTCCACTGTAGCTGAGGAAGATTAAAGTCGCCGAAAATAAGGATATCATCAATAGGGTCTGAAAGGTCAATTTAATGATCGATCGCATCAATAATAAATTGGTAAGATTCGATAGGTTGAGCTGGTAGAATGTAGCAACATATAACGTAAAGGGACTTGAGAGGCAGTGATATTTTTATTGCGACAAAGTCGGCTTTATAGGATGAAGAAATTGTAATGGGGGAAGAGTTAAGGCTGTTGTTCATCGCCAGTAGGACGCCTCGACAGGGGAATCTTTATTTGGGCGGGTAGGATCGTCGTCGCGGAAAACATTTAAAAGTAGGAGGGAACAATTCCTGGTTCTTTATGTCGGGAATCAAATTGGTTTCGGTCAAGGCGTACATATCAAAGGGAAGACCATGCGATTGACGTAGGACAACATTGGTTTTAGAGCGAAGACCTCTTACATTCTGGTAGTAAAATGTAAGAAGGATGTTGTGGGGTGGAGGTGTGAGGCAGGATGGTTTAAGCGCTGGCAAGGGAGGCACGTTATGGAGGAAAAAATTTGTCGTGGTCGGCTCGGCTTCGCTGTAGGTGTGATACTCGTTTAGAGTGAACATAGTTGCCGAATGCAGCAAGGTCGTCTGCTACTTTCTGAGGGGACATGTTAAAAATCTCGTGGCACCTGACATAAAGGTTCCTGAGACTGATAGGGTCGGTAGGGAGGCCTTCCTGCTGGATGGAAACCATGACGCTGGTTTTGGTTTTCCCTTCGTAGCAGACCGAGTTCGATTTGTCATGTAGATAGGCAAGAAAGAGACGAATGTTTTCATATATCCTTCTTTCTCTGAGCCTAGAAAGAGCATATCGACTTTCTGTAGTGCCATTGGTTTGCTGTGTTAGTTTAACAGTGGGGGGATCAAGAATAGGAGCATTGGAGGAGGGAGATAGAGATAAATGATTGGATATGGAGTTGGACGAGGGATGAGATGTGGGGTTTAGGGTATGGGAGTTAATGAAATTAGGGTACTTAGCTCCAGTTTTAAGGTCGAAGTTGGGAATTGAGTTGCTAGCTGGGTTTAGTGGCGTAGAAGGTTGAGAAAGAATAATATGGGTGGTTGGGGTTAAGTTGAAAGAGACGCGTTGGCGCGGGGGTTGTGGTAGAACGAGGACAATTGGGGGATTACAAGATTGGTGTGTAAGGGCTTTGTGTCGGATAAGTGAGGAGGGAGGATTAAAATTGGGGAATACGTTTGTTTTGAAGCTCCAGTTGGGATCGAGATTAGAGCTTCGTTTTTTGGTAGCATGTTTTTTATTTGGAAGGGAGTTGGAGAGGGGTCTTTTTTAAGTTTATTGTTAAAACTACCATTATTTTTAAAACTTTCATTACTCTCGAGATGTGCGTTTTCTCGTTCCTCAGAGCATTTAGTAATTCTTATCTTCACAGGTTTAGTTGCCTTACCAGGAGGAGTAGGGAACAACCACGAATATATGGTTGGGATGTTAACTTTGAAGCTAGAGGAACTGTTGGAGTTAGCGGGGGAAATCATTTGGCACTCGCTAATGGTGATAGCATAACTTCAGTGAAAGAAATTCCGCACCCAAGAAACATCAGCGTGTTGAGGAGCCCCTTCAACGAAGAATGTCGTATGGTTTCCCTGTTTCAGCTTTTCGAGTCTGTTTTACCATTCGGATGGGGTCCATGAAGTTCCAAATTGTTTGAGCAGTTCGCGTGGAGCGGCTACGGGCGGGATTCTAGTTGGTAAAGGCAAAACGGTTTCGGTTTCCGTTGGTAAGGTGGCGGGCGGAGTATTTGAAAATGATGGCAAATGAGACTCCGTGTCTACTAATTCATTATGAATTGAGACATTGTACGGGGAACTAGCCTGGAACTGAATTTGATCGGGTATTCCATCGATTTTGTGGGAAGCCAATCTCACTTCTTTACCGATTTTAGCAACAGTCAACCGAGTTGCTATGAGTTCCTCGCTGACGTCAATCATTTTTAGTGTCAGTTCATCGAGCGTAGAATCTGATGGATGCGGGGTGTGATGTGTTGTTTTGGAGGAGGATTGAAAAAGCAAGTCGAGATTAGTACGGAGAAGGTTGATAGAGTCGTTTATGTGTGTGAGTTCGTTGGATTTAAGGAGGTTGGCAAAATTTGTTTTGAGGAAAGCTTTAATTCCGTCGAAGTGATATTTGATCACTTCGCTCTCGTTGTCGTGGTTAGATTTGTTTTTCGACAGATTTTGGATCGCTGCCAGTTGCTTTTCGATCATTCTACCTGTGGACTTGTAAGCTTCCACATTACTGTCAATGCAGTTTATTGAGTCCTCAATCTTTTCTATTCTGTCCAAAATAGTTCTGCTAATATGACCATTCTCGGTTAGCATCGCATTAATAGACTCGTTGTTGCATTTAATTGCCAGCATAACGTGAGCCAAGGTGATCTCTTTGCACTCGTCGCAGTAAAAATTGAAAAGACTGCAATACTCCTTGAGGTAGGTTATGGATCTTCGGGGAAGTCCGATGCATATGGCATGGAATGATTTTCCACAGAGACCATTGCATGCTACCCATTCGGCGTTGGGGTCAACATTTGAGCACAAAACACTAGCACAGCACTTTTCCATTATTTGTTTATTAAGGTTAATTTTTGTTTTGTCTTTGTTTTGTCTTTGTTTTGTTTTTGTTTTGTTTTTGTTTTGTTTTGGGGTCAAAACTTGCACAGTTGAGTTTGAGGAATTGACAGACAAAACTAAGTCGACGAACAGCGACGGTAGATATACTGAGTCGGCAGTTTACGGGGCTTTGAAAATAAGTGGAAAATAATAACTGAACTCAGTGTACGGGAGAAAAAGAAAAACTCCTCCGCACAGGTTGACAATTGCACTAAAACTGCACAAGGTTGCTACAAAAGAAATTGCCCAAAATGCAGCCAGAAGTCGGTATCCGGATCAGGTGGAACGTTCAGTGACATGGAAATAACTGCAGGTGGTAGCATACGAGCCATAAAGCTAGAGATACAAGGTGTTGAAACTGTTGCATACATTGACACGGCAGCAAGAACTAGTTTGGCCAGCGTTTCGCTTCATAGACTACTGGAAAAGTCACGACATATATTCCGCAGCGAGAAAGCAGAGGTTACTTTTGCGGATGGGATTCCACGAACGGGACACATTTTAAGGACCAACACACGCGTTATATTAGGTAATCGCTCAAAGAAGTTGAGTATTAGCATTTTTCCTAAAACTGCCAACCAGGTAACCCTATTGGGGATCGACTTCCTAGAAGAAGCTGGAATCGTTCTCAACTTGGCTCAAGGAGCGTGGTACTTCGCAGATCAACATCAAAAATGGATTTCCCACTTCAGGTACATCCCTGAACCCGAAAAAATCTCAAAACTTGAAAAAGCATCAACTGCCAGAGGTGTCCAGTGGAAGCTTTACGAGATTGACAGTCCAGAGCCAATATCACCGAAATAAATCTACGAGATTCAAAGGATTGCGCCAATATCTCCGATCCCAAAGGCACCCTAAAGGCCCCGCAGATGATAATTTTCTTAATATGTCTATAGACGAGGAATAAGTCCCAGCCCCAGTCCCATCGACTAGCACAGAATATTCTGCGGAGGAACTTTACGACGATTTTCAGGACTCGCTACCTCTACATGTGAATGTCCCATCACGAGGAGTACAAAATGTATTTTTAAATACATAAGACCACACCCATCAGACTAGACTTGAATATGTTCGACATCCAGCATTTGGAAACGAAGAAACGTCTAGAATTGAACACTCTACTGGAAGAATTCAAAGAACTGTTTGTCTGCAATGAAAAAAATTAATGTTGAAGGGGTAGAACATACCATCCTGACCGGTCAACATATACCAGTTGCTGCACCACCCTACCGACTGTCAGAACCAAGAAAAGAACAGTTAAAAATGGAGATTTTTTTATATAATTTACGCGCGCCTAAGGGGTTAGGTACCCTTTTACTATTGCCAGGGCGGAAAGGTAGAAGAAGGAGAAAGGAAAAGTGTTTTGTAATGGTTTGAAACTCAGGTGTATTTGGTTTCGATATTAGTTCTCCAGGGGTGGGAGTCCGAATAGGACGGAGAGTGTTTTCTTCACTCAGTGTGATTCGAAGGTTATAATTCACACTTGTTTTGTGTGCTTGAAACTCTACAACAGCCAAATCTACATGTCAGTGTTACGAGTATACCTTCACACGCAGAATGAGCTAGAATTACATAAATGAAAAACTTGTCATGGGTAGGATCCGAACCTTGACCCTCCGAGTGAGAAGCGATTTCTAGTGCCACTACACCACGGCCACCCGTTAATCCAGAAGATGCTGAACCAGCGGATCATTGAAACATGCGACTCCCCTTGGGCATAACCAGTGGTAATGGTACCAAAGAAAGATGGCGAGGTAGGAGTATGCGTGGACTACCGGAAACTCAACCCGATCACAGTTCCGGATCGATACCCACTCCCCAGGATCGATGACATGCTTCACACTGCCAAGACCACAAGTTTATGTCAACCTTGGACTTGCAGTCAGGTTATTGGCAGAACAGAGTTAGAGAAGAGGATTGCAATAAGACAGCCTTCATCACGCTGTTCGGAAACTTTCGATTCCAGCATAGGCTTTTGGGCTGAAAAAGCACCAGTAACATTCGAGATGCTGATGAATCAATTTTGCGCTGGGTTAGGTGAAATCGCTCTTCATGAATACTTGGATGACATTATTAGTTTTTGGGAACATCTTAGCGACTTAAGAAAAGTGTTTCGCCGGTTGAACCGGAAAGTTAATCCCATACAAAGCAAGTTATGCTGCTCGGTCATTAAATATTTGGGCCATATCCTTACGCAGGAGGGAATTAAAATAGACCCAGAAAAAACGAAAGCAATCTCTGATATGAAGCAGCCAACAAACGCAAAACAGGTTCTCACGTTTCTCCAAACTTGTTCGTGGTACCGGGGATTCATTCCAAAATTTGCAGATATTTCTAGACCCCTCAGCAATTTAACCAAAAAGACTGCCACATTCCAATGTACTCAAGCCGAAGAGTCTGCTTTTAAGAAGCTTAAAACTGCGCTTGTGACGGCACCCATTCTACAACAAGTAGATCCAACGAAAGGATATTTCCTTAAAACTGATGCAAGTAGTTTCGAGGTTGGAGCAGTACTTGTCCAGGGGGAGGGCCCTAAAGAACATCCGATTGAGTATGTAAGCCGACTCCTGACCATCGCAGAACGGAACTATTGTACAACGGAGCGGGAAGTATTGGCATTAGTTTGGGCCGTCAATAAGTTCCCAGGTTACATTGAAGGAGCCGAAGTCACGCTTCTAACAGACCATCAACCGCTCAAATGACTCATGAGTCTTAAGTCTCCTACTCGGCATTTGACAAGATGGGCCTTACAGCTTCAGCAGTACAAGATCCAAATAAAGTACATAACTGGAAGTATATAACTGGAAGAACAAATGTGGTGGCAGACACTTTATCACGTCCCTCACAGCAATGTGTGGTGTGTCACACCGAAATTAATATCCCTGCATGCAAGAGCTATGCGACAAGGGAGGAATAACTTAAGGATGACCATCTCTTAACCATCATACAGGCATTGGAATCAAGAGATGGTACCGAAGGCGAACAGTATGCATCTCAAGGTTTTATAATGAACAATAGCGTGCTCTACAAATATAACAGCGAGGTAGAAGAGTCAGCCCTAGTCGTACCCCAGCATGAAGTCCCGAATATACTAAAGGCACTTCACACTTCACCTACTGCGGGACATTACGGTGTCGATAAAACCATAGCTAGGATCAAGGCGCATTTCTACTGGCCTAAGCTATATTCAACGGTCTAAAATTTTGTACGGAATTGTGTTGCATGCCAGAAGTACAAGCCGAGTAATCTCCGACCGATGAGTTTATACCAATCAACAGCCCAAAATCAACGTTTCGAGGTATTGTTCATCGATCTCTTTGGACCTCTACCTCCAAGTGGCAACTATAAGTGGATATTCGTAATCGAAGACACTGCAAGCCGTTGGATTGAACTATTCCCACTCGTAGAATTATTAGGTGAGATCTTCTTACGATATGGTATCCCAAGGAAGGTTATAAGCTATAATGGACCACAGTTCATTTCATCCATCATGCGATACTTAACTAAGTATCTAGGCATCGAACAAGTATTGACTCCGGTGTATCATCCACAGCCTAATATGGTAGAGAGGAAGACTCGCGACTTGAAAACCCAGCTTGCCATCCTTCTAGAGAAAGAGCACGACACTTGGTCCCAACACTTGTCCACAATACGGTTTGCCATAAATACCGTTGTAAGCTCTATAACTGGACAAAGTGCAGCCTACCTGACATTTAGACGAGAGCTACGAGCCCCAATCCACATCATGCACGACCTCAGTGAGATAGTCACCAATCAGAATTTCGCTTCAGAAGTCACCCCTACACTCCACTTGCTGACGAAGGTATTCGAGGAAGCTAGTGAGTTAGATAAAGCCAACAAAGGCAAGCGCCTACAGCAGTCCAACAAGAAAAGACAAGAAGGTCCCAGTTACAAAATTGGGGATGCCGTATTAGTCACCACTCACGTATTGAGTAAAACGGATAAGAATTTAACTTCGAAGTTTATTCCTAGGCATGACGGACCCTTGCCAAGTAACAGACCCGGAGGCTAACGATTTCCCACTTGAAACTTACCACACTTCAGCACTCACCCCATTCAACTCATCCAATGATTTTACGAAGACGAAGCCAGTCAACCCATTAAGAAGGAGAGGACGATCACCCAACCCGGAAGCTGGCAACTCGTCGAGACGACTTCGGCGCCAGAGGGGGAGACTGTAACAAAGGAGATATACTTAAATAACAAAATACCCTAAGTGTATACTAATTTTGTTAAGCCATAAAGTGTTATGTTTTTTAAAAGTATGCTATTAGTTTTGTAAACTGTAAAACAACTGTTTGCAATATGTTAGGCTGCAGATTTCATTTACCTTTGTAATTCACAGCCTCTTGTGTCAGTTTTTGCATTAAAATTAAAACTGTCTTTACCAAGCTGGTGTGGGACTGCCCGCACCAAGCCACTAAAATTTTCCCCAAATAAGTAAATTAGGTATGCGTACGGTTGCCCGTACCAAACTGTCAATTAATTCGAACCATATAATTTAAAGATTACAAATATAACTTTTAGAAAAATAATAGTAAAAAATTTGAAAGATCAAAGCAAATTTGAAGACTCAAAAAAACACAAATAACTAGAAGCATCAATCAACAGGAAATCAGGCTCATCAGATCAACGTTACATTGAAATATACTGGGTGAGTTTTTTAACTTGAGACATACAAATTACTCGAAATATACGCGATATCGCGAAAAATGTTTCAGACAAAAGTCACAAGGTTCTGAAGGGGACATAAGATGGTGACCACGAGTTTGACCTTGAGCCCCATTTTCAAGGTCAAACGAAGGTCACTTTTGATTTTGTAATGGGAACCCCTATTTTTTTTGACAGATTCGTAATCTGCGTGAAAAATTACAATTCTTTTATATGAAACACTTTTTTCAAAAATGCTTTCTCTCTAGGCTAAGGGATAAAGAGATATACGAAAATATACCTCTTTTTCTCGCATATCTTTACGACAAATCCGACTCTGTTTGTTTTGAGGGAAAAACGAAAACAAGTGTCATGGTCTCCATCCAACAGGAGGGCCTTCCTACCGATATAACTAGTCTCAGAAAGCTTTACAACAGGTACCACGAAATCTTCGACACACCTCCTCAAAAGGTTGCAGATGACCTCGCTGCTTTCCGCATCTATGTACACTCTAAAAGAGTTTCCCACAGTCGAGCTGACCACGACAAACTTTTTCGTTCCTAACTTCTTTGCTTGTATCTCATCTACATTCCCTACTCCTCCACGCAACAAACTACCTCTTACATTTTACTACCAAAACGTAAGAAGTTTGCGCTCTAAAACTCGTGCTATCTTGTCTAAATTACACGGTCTCTCTTTCGACGTCTATGCCCAATTTGATCCCCGACATAAAGAGCCAGGAGCTATTTCCATCTTCTTATAATGTTTTCCGAGATGACGATCACTCTCCCCCTATGTTTAATGATCCTGCCATCCCTAAAGTTGATTCTCCATGTAGAGGTGTCCTACTTGCCATTCACAATAACCTCAACTCTTCTCTCATCGCTATTTCTTCTTTTGTTAAACTTGACTTTGTTTCAATTAAAATAACACTTCCCAACAGGTCCATGTACGTTATGTGTTGCTACATTCTCCCAGCTCAACCTATTGAATCCTACATCCTTGCTATTAAAGCAATTGACCCACTAATTGAACTAAGTGATATCCTTATTTTTGGTGACTTTAATCTACCCCTGCTAAAGTGGACTCCATCGGATGATCACTTATATTTTACCGCGTCAAACGCCAGTTCATGCAAGGAATGTCTTTTCATTGATAGCATAACTGACTCAAGCCTGTGTCAAGTAAGTGACGTCCCTAATTCTATCGGTAGGCAACTAGACCCTATTTTCACTAGTGATTCTATTAACTCCACAGTAACGTTGGTCTCTTTATCCTATCAACTGTCGACAACTTTCACCCCCTCTTCTTCTCTCATTTTTCCATAACTCTCCATCACAGCCCACTTCTTCAACTACCACCTCTTCTTACAACTTTCATAAAGCTAATTTTCGCAAAATCAATACCTATCTTAGCAAATGTTCTTTTGATTTTGCAAACCTATCCTTATCTGATGCTGTCTCCATTTTCTACAGTGAAATATTTAATTCCATTTCTCTCAACGTCCCCTTTTCACGGCATAAAACATCATCTATTTCCCCTCCATGGTACAACAGAAGACTTCACTCTTTACGAAACAGAAGAAACAAATTATGGGCAGTTTTCTTCGCACCAATTCTTATTATGACTACTCTAACTATCTTGGAACTTACCTGCAATTCACCCAGCTCTATAACTGCCTCTATCAGCGCTTTCTCGACACAGCGCAAACCAACCTTATCAACGATCCTAAGACATTTTATCAATTCGTCAACTACAAAAGAAAATCACACGGTTTCCCCCCTCTCTCTCGTTCGATAATATATCATCGACCGATCCACATATTATTACCAACTATTTTGCAAACTTTTTTAAACAGTCATTTGCAGACAACCTCTTCGTACCCGACTCCATCTATTTCAAGTACCTTCCCAATTTCTCAATTGGCGCCTCTCTCTCTCAACCTTTTGATCCCACCCTTATCGAACAAAAGTTACAAAATCTCAACGATGAATTTGTATCCGGTACAGATGGGCTCCCAGCAATATTTCTCAAAAAATGCGCCTCCAATCTTTCGCACCCACTTTCCTCCCTCTTTCATATGGCCGTCCCCTAAGTTTGGAAGAGCTCTTTCATAACACCGATTTACAAAAAGGGATCTAAAAATAAAGTAACCAACTACCGTCCCATTGCTAAGCTTTCTCACAGACCTAAAATGTTCGAAAGTTTCTTATATGAAGTTCTCAGCTTTCAGTGCAACTCACTTATATCACCCAGTCAGCATGGATTTCTAAAAGGTAGATCAACTACTACAAACTTAGTTGAATTCGTATCCTTTGCGCTTTCAGCCCTAGAAAATGGCAACGAAATTGTCGTTATTGCTACAGATTTTGCTAAGGCCTTCGATAAAATATCACATCAACTGATTCTTTTCAAATTGTCTTCCCTCGGTTTTGACCCCATATTGTTAAAAGGGATATCTTCTTGTCTGGAGAACCGTTACTATAGCGTTCGCTTTAGGTCAGCCTTCTCAACCCCGTTTTTACCCACTTCTGGTGTCCCACAAGGCAGCCATCTAGGTCCCTCTTTTTTATTTTAACTATAAACGATCTTGAGAAGATTATCAAACATTGTTCCGTATCAATTTACGCCGATGACACTAAGTTCTCCAAAACTATTTCTTCATCCCAGGACTCTGCTCTCCTTCAAGAAGACCTCGATAGGTTTTCTACTTGGTGTCTAAAAAATTGTTTTGAACTTAATGTCTCCAAATGCCAATCTATGACTTTGTCCCGTAAGTTCAATCAACCCCCTCTCGACCTTATTTTCTACATGACCAACCTGTACCCCAGGTTCAATCCCTTCGCGACTTTGGAATTTTATACGATAAAGCGTTCGCATATTGATGAGATAATCCTTAAAGCCAACTCATCGCTCGGTTTTATCAAACGTTGGTCTAAAGAATTTTGCAACCCTTATGTGACAAGGTTACTTTACGTTACCCTTGTCCGGCCCCTCCTTGAATATGCCAGACAAGTATGGTCCCCCTTTCAGCGAATTCATATATCCCGAATCGAGAACATTCAACTTCATTTTCTTCGATTTGCTCTTCGTGGACTACCCTGGAGTGACCCATTTACCTTACCTCCCTATCGCGACCGCCTCAAACTTCTTAACCTGAATACCCTCGAAGAACGCAGAGACGTAGCTGACATTCTCTTCATTCGTAGACTGCTCTCCGGTTCTGTGGACTGCTCTTTCATTTTACAATTCTATTTCCTTCAACACTAACCCTCGTAATTTACGATGTCCTCGTCTCTTCTATATCCCAACCCACCGCACCTCTTATGGCTCTAATGAAACAATCTCACGCATGCTCCGTAAGGTCAACTCATACTTCCCCCTTTTTGATTTTAACCTGAGCACTTCTCATCTTAAATTTGATCTCCTCCACCATTCCCTTACTTCCTAACCCTTGTTAGTTTTTAAGTCCTAGTTTTTAAGTTACTTTAAGCTTGTATTAAGTGAAATAAATGGGGGCGTTAGCACCCACTAAATTAAATTAATTAATTAAAAATCAAAACGATTAAGAAGTGCAGCACGGCTTCTGCCCAAAAGATTTTTCAAGAACAACATCCTACACCTGTTCTTCGCGAAACCTACTCTACAATCATAAAAAACTACCTCAACCAGTAAAAGTTCCGTCAAACATAAATAACTGTGTATCCCATAATACATCTTTCGGAAAAAACAACCCACAAACGTCAATCGCTGTCCCACCCCAGATAACACCATCAACAAACTATTACAATAAAAGTACAACTGCTCAGAATAACAACAATAACACCATGAACGCACCCAACACCCACACTAACTCCGCACACACCAAATTTAACGACAACCAACCCTCTACATCTTCTTTCAAGCCCTCTGAATTCCACACTTATACAAACTCAAAAAATTTAAATATCAACTCATACAACCAAAATCAAACCAACCTTCCGAATAAAAAATCTCAAGCAACTACAAAATCTATAAACTATTACACAACATCTTATCAAAACCAATCATTATTACACAATGCCTTCAGATTTAGTGGATGATGATGACATCTAACACTAACCACCATTCAGCTCATCATTCGGACTCCGTAAGGAGGTTTTTTTTTTTTATAATGAGCGCGCGCTCAAGGGGTTTGTGTACCCTTAAGGTGAGTGTTCACAGCGCGGGCAAAGGAAATTTAGGGAGGAAGAAAAGAGAGGTACCGATGTACATTGCTTTTAAATGTTTGCAAGTTATAAAGACCAGGAAATACAGTGATCGGCAGGGAATTCCATGAGCGAGTTGTACGGCTTAGGAACGAATCACGATATTTTAGAGTACAACCGAAAATGGGCTTGAGGGTACACTGATGAGCATTCATAGCGAGACGGGTGTTACGGTTGAAAGGGTGCAGATAAGTTTTAGGAGCACCTGACCAGATGTGGGCATTGTACTCCAATTTTGGGCGGATGAATGCCTTATATATTGAGGCCAGATCAGAGGGGGTAAAATATTTCTTACATCGCTTGAGGAAACCTAGATATTTCGCAGCATTTTTGGCGATATCAAATATGTGGTCATTCCAACGTAAGTTGTCATTGACACACATACCGAGAATGGAAAGTTTTGCGGTTTCGACGATGCAAGTGCCATTCATAGATAATGGATGGGTGTTTAAATTTCGCTTTAAAGACAGATCAAAGACAACTGAAGGGATATCATTTGCAGTTGTTAACGGAAACGGTTTAACCATCTTAAAAGGACTCTTGCCTTCTTTTTCTTCCATCTTCACAGTCGAAGCCGGAACCCCTAATAACATTTTATACTTACAATAAAAAAGACATAAAAAAACACGTCCTATCAGACTGGAAATTTAGGAGAAAATTTAACTGGTCTGTTTACCAACACTTGTGAAGAGTTTTCCAGTAGGGACTTGACAACTTTGAATTTAATTCACTCTTTCACTAACCATCAAACTGACACTGTCAATTTATTCAGTAAACTCAACATTTTGATCATGATAAAGTACACGAACGAGCAACGTCTGCAAGTTATAAAAATTTTCTACCGAAATTCGGAGTCGGTGACTGCAACTTTAAGAGCTTTAACTCCAATTTTCGGTCGTAATTCTCGCCCTAGTAGACAGGCAATAACAAGTTTAGTACAAAAATTTGAGTCTACATATTCGTTGTGTGATGTTGCCGTGTCAGTGAGACAACGGGTTGGTCGAAGTGTCAAAAATATCACTGCCGTTCAGGCGTCCGTAGCAAACGATCCAAATCAGTGAATTCAACGCCGTTCTCAAGAATTGGGCATCGCTCAGACCACATTATGGCGTATTTTGCGTAAGGATCTTGGTTTACACCCATACAAGATCAAGCTGACTCAAGAATTGAAGCCGATGGACCATTTGAAGCAACGTACGTTCTCCGATTGGGTTCTGGAGAAGATGCGCCAAGATGATGAATTTCATCGCAAAATCATCTTCAGTGACGAAGCTCTTTTTTGGCTCAATGGGTTCGTCAATAAGCAAAATATGCGTTATTGGTCCGGGTGAAAATCCACATGTGCTTCATGAATCACCACTTCATCCACAAAAAATAACTGTTTGGTGCGGTTTGCATGCCGGCGGCGTTATTGGACCATATTTTTTCGTCGACGATAACGATCGTCACGTTACTGTGAATGGTCAACGTTATCGCGCCATGATCACCGATTATTTTTGGGCCGAATTGGAAGATATGGACTTGGACAACATGTGGTTCAGTTTCAGTTTTAAATGCATTTTATTTTCTTAACACTAACTCTTACATTCTAACAAAAAATGCTTAAAAGCTAGCTTACAATTACATAATAATCTTATGCTAACTTACTGGCCCCACACAGGCGCTCTAAGCTACTCTAAATTCTTATAACTATGTCTTTCGACTTTATTTACATTTTACTTAGAACTATTTATTTTGAATACTTAAGGCTAAGAAAAAATATTTGTTAAGAAAAACTTAGCATATGGAGACAACATGTGGTTCCAACAGGATGATGCCACAAGCCACACAGCACACTCTACAATCGATTTATTGAAGAGTAAGTATGGTGAGCGTGTTATCTCAAGAAATGGGCCAGTCGATTGGCCGCCTCGTTCGTGCAATTTAACGCCGCTTGACTATTTTCTGTGGGGCTACGTTAAGTCATTGGTTTATGCCAACACGCCGACGACGTTGGAAGAGCCAACATTGAACGCGAAGTAGCGGCCGTTTCGGCCGAAATGTGTGGCCGAGTCGTTGAAGATTGGGTTCAACGTATCGACCGCTGCAAACGTGCCCGCGGTGGCCATATGAGTCGAGTTCTATTCACAAATGTTTTGATTGTTCTTCAAGACTATAATAAAGTTTTTGAAATATCTCAAATGGTTTGCGTTTTATTTAAAAAAAGTATTCAAGTCCTTTTTGGAAAACCCTATACAAAGAATTTAACGCCACTGCTGAAAAAGTCATCTTTCCAACTAACGCACCTATAATAATGTTAAAAACTTTCATTAGACTTAGAATGGGGCAGACTAACATTACTCACAAACATATAATTACAAAAGAACCCCCACCTCTCTGCCACCTTTGCGAAGAAAAACAACACTTGACCGTAAAACATCTTTTAGACTGCAAACAAGTGAAAACAATTTGTCATTTGAAATTTAACCAAAGTCTTAGGGAACTCTTAAGCACTATAAGCGAAAAAAACATCAAAAATGTATATTATCTTATATCAGCCATTGAGTTAAATAATATCTAATCAACTAGCCGTAGGCCATAGCAGCTAGCGCGACTACCATATATATTAATATGCTTATAACATAACATAAAACTTAATTTAATACATTCCTTAATTTTTTACTCAATCGTTAGAATTCACCTGCACATGTATTACCTTAAAAATATTGAATATAAAAAAAAAACATAAAACATGAGGGCACAATTTGCTCATAAATATGCAAAGAACGTAGGTAGTAACAGTAGCCACAACAATAATAATAATAAACAAAATAATAACCATAATAACAAGCAAAATAATAATAATTTAAGGTTTTCAAATCGATGAGTCTGTGAACAACAACCTAATAAAAATCAACAGTCACCTCCTGAAAAAATTAACATTGGTAGTTCTAATCAGAGGCAGAACTACTACAAGAATAACAAACAAAATACTTTTAACCAAGATAATCATAATAATAACGGTAATCGGCAAAATAATCATAATTATAACAATTATAGAAATTATTAATCTAATAATCGACCTCAGCACGTCGATAAAAGACCTCATCAAGGATCTCAGCAAACCAGTCAACAAAATAAAAAAATCTTGAAATAAATAACATGAACGATGAAGCTTTTTTAGATAAAAGCAACCCCAATCACAATTACCCTATATACCATATATCGAACAGACAGAGATGATAAAAGGAGAATAAAGATATTAATTGATACAGACGCTACCAGCTGCTACTGTAGACCGAACGTTCTCTCAATAAGACAAGAACTCGGTATAAAAAACCGAGTAAAAACAATAAACGGTTATACTATTATAAGTCATTTTAGTGAGGCTATCATATTTGATAGAAAAGTAAGTTTTTACGAAATTAACAATTTAGAATGCGATTTGCTCGTAGGTTTTATGTTGCTTAAGCAAGCAAAATAACTTTAGACTTTAAGAAAGGAACCGTGAAGTATAAAGAAGGAGAGGAAAAAATCTTCAGTTCTGATGACACAAAAAGTAATATTGCAAAATCAATGCTTTCTAAAGCTTATGGTCGGCACAATAGCGGCAAAATAAATAAAATAACTAACATTGACAAAGACAGTAATGATAATTAAATCTTTGAGAAAGATTATAAATAATAAGATAGAAGAAACTCATTCAAATATCAATTTAAATACATTATTCAGAACAGACGTTGAGGCAGAAATCCGAACACTTGTTAAAACTCCTATATGGAGTAAACAATACCCTATCCTCTGTCAGTTAATACGTTTGTAAATAAATAAATTGAAAATATGTTGAATAACGGAATTATTCAACCAAGTAAAAGTCCATATAATTCACCAATATGGGTGTTAACTAAGAAAGGATTTAAGGAGGATGGAACTCCAAAATTAAGATTAGTAATGGACTATAAGAAATTAAACGAGAATAAATACCCGTTACCAGACATAAATGTCATATTATCGAATCTAGGAAAAGCAAAATACTTTTCCACTATAGATTTAAAATCCGGATTTCACCAAATAAAAATAAAAGCCACCGATATCGAAAAAAACTGCTTTTTCCGTAAACAACGGAAAATACGCATTTCTGAGGATGCTTTTTGGCCTAAAGAATACCCCAAGTATATTTCAACGGGCAATGGACGATATTTTACGTCATCATATTGGAAAAATATGTCATATTTATATAGATGACATAATAATATATTCAAAGACTATTAAAGAGCACACCGAACACATTAAAATTATTATTGAAACTTTGAAAAATGCCAATATGAAGATTTCATTGGAAAAATCAAAATTCTACGAACGACAGATAGAATTTTTGGGAATGTGGTTCCGCATAATATTATCAAAACCGATCCTAATAAAATTAAAACTATTTCAGAATATCTGATTCCAAATACATTAAGACAACTAAGAAGTTTCTTAGGCATGACAGATTATTATCGTAAATTTATAAAAAATTATGCTTCAATAACAAAACCTTTAACCAAATTTTTAGCCGGTGAAAACGACAGAGCTTCAAGAAATATTTCAAAAAAAATACAAATTACTCTAGATGGAGAGGCAATTTCAGCTTGCGATAAATTAAAAAAATTGCTGATTAATCAACTGGAACTAGTACAACCTGATTATAACAAAAAAATTATTTTAACTACAGATGCTTCAAACAACGCCATAGACATAATCCTAACGCCAAAATGAAACGTTGGCATGTTTTTATTGAAGAATTTTCACCTAATATAATCTATAAACCAGGAAAAACAAATGTAGTAGCAGATGCTCTAGACAATATTTAAATCAAATATCAGAGGATTTCTCTGGTATGGCAACATAACACTCCGCTGAAAGCAGCGATAATAATACCATTGAAACAAAAAAACCTTTAAACCAGTTTAAGCAACAAATTTTACTAAGCCAAGCTAGGTTTACCATAAATGAACAAATAACTAATTTTGGTAAAACACGACATATTTAGAATTCGATACACCACACCGTCACAATATATTGCACTCCAGAGGACTTACGAGTATATGTCATAAAACAAAAACTAAAAGAAACCTTCAGTAATCGGTTTCTACATACTAAAAATTTTCCTTTAGATATTCCCAACACTGAAGACCAGGCAATTATCATACAACAAACTCATACAAGAGCTCAAAGGAGTTATCAAGAAAATTTAGGTAAAATATCCTCACTTTATTACTCGCCTAAAATGAAAAAAACAATTTAAGGAATATATTAGAAATTGTGAAATATGCAACGAAAATAAATAGGAAAGACATCCACTAAAGGCACCAATTGGAGAAGTTCTAATTCCCACAAAAGAAGGTGAACAATTGCAGAGTTACAGAGTTTCCCTGATGCAAAAAGTATAATATTATAATATTAATTACTACAGTCCAATTCAAAACTTTTATGGAAAGATTAAAAATTCAAACATATTACCCTAGGCATAGTTCAGCAAAGGGACAAGTTGAAAGAGTACACTCGACACTTATAGAAATTTCTAGGTATCTTAAACAAGAATTTCACCTTATAAGTGATTTAGAATCTGTATTGAGAGCAGCTCAACAATATAATAAGACGATACATTCCGTTACAAATATGAAACCCTGTGACGTTATTTTTAACAAAGAACCTCATAATGATATACAATCTAAACCTTATCTATGAAAAGAATATAGGTGTAAGAAATAAACTATTACCCAAATACAGGAAACAAGAAGTTAAAGAAGACTTAATAAATACGATTAAAATTTATTCTAAAGATAGAATTATACATAAAGATAATATTAAGAAATAAATTTCTTTCTTTTTCTTACATTAGGCAACAATGTTATTATTACTTCATAATCACTACAACCTCCGCTGAAATCATAGATTACACTCGGGAAGATTATATTTTAATAAAAAATGGCTACGCAAACATTTACAATGAATATGGAAACATATTTCATTTTACTAATTTGACTTATTTCAAATTATTAACGCAAAATAGATACATGAAATTTGGCGACTACAGAAGTATCAACAATAACGTAATCTACAATATACAAATATAAGCAATAATTTGGAAACGAACTGATAGAGTCTCTACTGAAAAACCTACAAGTAACACATTATCGAAATAAGCGTGGAATAAACGAATTATGTAAAATATGGAAATGGATAGCAGGATCCCCAGACCACGACGACTTAGTTTTGATTAGAAATAAAATAACACAGTTAGTAAAGGGTCCGCCATCTAACGTTTTTTTTTCAACTAGTGCTCATTTCGTGAATGGTAACACTTAGCTCATGTCTGATTTGACAGATAATTAGTTTTGTCCTTCCGCTAAACTAATATGGTTGTGTATACGCTTGAACAACGCTGAGAAATATTGCCTGCGATCGACTTAGAGAAGATGCCGATTTTGCCAAAAAAATCATCTTTTCAGATGAAGCTCATTTTGATCTTGGTGGGTATGTAAACAAGCAAAATTGTCGTATTTGGGCACAAAAAACCCACACGCATATATTGAAAAGCCGATACACTCAAAACGAGTCACTGTTTGGTGCGGATTTTGGTCCAGAGGCATAATTGGGCCATTTTTCCTCGAAAATGAGCAAGGAGTGGCCGTTACAGTCAATGGCGATCGTTATCGGGCCATGTTGAACGAATTTTTGTTCACAAAAATTGAAGAGGAGGATATTAGCAACATTTGGTTTCAACAGGACCGCGCTACGTGCCACACAGCCGAAGCTACACTCGAAGTTTTGCGCCCTGTTTTTGAAGATCGCATTATCATCCACAGAGCTGATGTCGTTTGGCCACCTCGGAGCTGCGATTTGACACCGTTGGACTATTATTTGTGGGGTGCCGTAAAAGATAAGTGTTACGCCGACAAGCCAGAGACAATTGACGCTTTAAAGGACAATATTCGTGTAGCCATTGGTGAAATACAGCTGCACACAATCGATAATGTGCTTAAAAATTGGACCGATCGTGTAGGCTACTGCATGGCCAGCCGAGGCAGCCATTTGAATGAAATTATTTTCCATTATTAACCGGAAGGATAAGACTAATTATCTGTCAAATCAGACATGAGCTAAGTGTTACCATTCACGAAATAAGCACTAGTTGAAAAAAAAAGCGTTAGATGGCGGACCCTTTAGTAAATAATAATAAACAGTTTACAACAAATTTCGAAATTTTTAACTCAATTACTCAAATTAAAAATTCCATACACTCATTAGAAAACAGCCATTACGAAAAATGATAAAACGTATTAATGAACTTATAATTATAGAAATCCAGAATACAATAAATACTATAGCTTTATCAAAAGTAGGCGTTTTAAACCACGCCATTTTAAATTACACAGCCATTCAAGATATAATAAGACACGAACATGAAACATTAATAATAACTGACCTTTTAGACGTTTCTAAATTCAAAATTTTACAAAACGAAGATGTAATTATTGTTCATATTAAATATCCTATAATAAAGAAAACATGTAACCTATACGAAACAAGAGCCATAAGCCAACAAGATGGGAAACTATTAATTGAAAAAGAAATAATAAAATGTAAAGAAACTTTTTATAATGTTAAATCTTAATAGAATTAATTAAACGAATCTTAATAGAATTAGGAAACACATATTGTGCACTAAACTTAAACGAAACATGCATTCCAAAAATATTAAATAAACAAAAAGGTAAATGTATAAAAATCAAAGAATATAATAAAAAAAATAGAAATAATTAAAGATGGCGCAATACTTGTGTCAGGCAAACATAATTTTGATAATAATAACTTAGATGATATATACTCCATAACATATGAAAATAGTTATAGATGATATAACATATGTAAATCCAACAACAGAAATTTTAAACTATTTAAAAACAAATTTTGTAAGCCAATTTGACATAATAAGTTACATAGAATCCGAAAACATTGAACTCAAACTTGAAAATATAAACATATTATCATTTATGAAAATCACATTGAAAATCATACGACTTTAACCATATTAATTGTACTAATAATACTAGCTTTAACTGTATTTGCATCATATAAATTCCTTGTAAAATATCGTTTATACAAAAGAAACAACGCAACAAGAGACATCGTTTTCAACAATTTAAATTCAAAATTTCAAGATATGACAAACAAATTTCCAGAAACGGAACGTTTCTCTTTATAAAGGGGGGAGTTAACTCCCTGAATCATTACCTTCATCAATGGCAAAAACTGCTTAATTGCAATAGACAAAATTATAAGGAAGATAACACCCTGAATCATCACCATCATCAATGACAGAAACTGCTTAAGTACGGGTACCGGTAGAACTGCCGTAGCGGTATTCTTATTCGTTCACAATGACGGTATTTATTATGCGGTATTCACCTTAAGTACTTGCTTGTTTTTTTTTTTTACTTTGTCACGACACTATTTTGCTTTAATAAAAGTACGTACCTAATAATATTTATGTACATTGATATGCGGTGCGCGGAAGACGGCGGTCAACTGTGCTTGCTGCGGTACAAAATTGTATCGCTGCAATACCGCAATACCGGTTGCGGTATACCCTTGCCAGTGTGTGCATCTATATTTACCACAATAGGATTACGTACCGTTGTACCGCTACCGCGTACCGCTCTGGTGTGTGAGCCCCTTTGCAATAGATAATAAGAAGATAACTTCAACAAAGCAACGGAAGTTCTTCTACAGAAACCTATTGAATTACAGTAAACAAAAAGCAGCCGCTGACCGATGTCAACAAGACACTACACCCACGCAAACATATTCATCACAATCCATTAGTATAAATAGGTTCGCAAATTAGATTAGTTTTTAAGTCTTATTCTGTAACTTCAATCGATCACTTCGGTGATATTTCTTTCTCTAATAAAGTTTTATTTTTTTAACCGAGTCGCGAAGAAAATTAATAATTTGCACAGATGATTAAAATAAGTCCATCTACTAAGTGTTCTTTTGTTTATTTTTATTCTTTCTTCTTAAGTTTACGGTTCTACGAGTATAAGTCTATGAATTAAATTTACATATGTACGAGTACACCTTGGCTTAGATTATAGCGTCCGCATGGGTCCAGTTAGAAAGAATAATACATTTTAATTTAAATAAGATAATCTGTAATACTTTATTTTTTGTCTGGCTTTTAAGAATTATAAATTATGGTAAATAAAAATGATTTTAAACAGTAAAGTATCGTACATATGTAATTTGTGAGAAATTGTTCAGATACGGTACAAAATATAGATCCTTGGTGAACTGCAGAAAGAAAAACTAAGGTGAACTAGAGTTTGGGTTCGTAACGGCGAATGGCGGCCAAATTCTTACCAATGTTAAAAGCCATTTAATAAACAATCTCATTTCGAAGTATGCGCTCTTAAAGTTGAAAATAAATAAAAACAATAAAATACTAACTAGGCAATTAGGGAGGAAGTGGAATGAAAATGGGTTATTTTTATTTCATAATGGTATAGCTAGTGTTCTTCGGTATCTGTAAAAATATCGTTTGCAAGATAATTTAAAAAGTTTCTCCATTCATCCGATAAAATTAACATTTTATAATTTCTTCATTAATTGGATGCACTTGAAATCTTTTCTTTACAATAAAAATAAGAAAGTCAATAAGGGCGCAAGTTGTTCCCTTTATCGGTATCAAAACACTAATTGAATTAAGCGAAATCGCATGCTCATAAACACCAATCGTTTGCCATTTCACTGTTTCCTTAACATCGCTTGAAATAGTCAGAAAAGACATAGCGTCGCAAGACGAGAATTTGCTTCGGAATAAACGCGAAATTTTACAATGTTTATTTTATACCAATGCTATTACAGTCATAATGTTAGAAGCTATTCTAATGAACTGTTTGATACGTTCTAATAAGGGTTATAGATCTACAATTTTTTTTCAAAGTTTTAAATTGAATACGGGCGATTAAAGCATCTGCGATCAACTTTTGAAGAGGAAATGGTGGAGAACTATTTTAATCTTACAACGATCCAAGTATAGCACCTTCGTGAACAGTTTGCAAATGGCCATAATCTGGAATAATGAACTGAAGGTAGATTGTTACATTACAAATGACATGTTACATTACAAATGACATGTGGCATTACAAATGACGCTTTTAGGGCAATACAAATGGAAGGTAAATAAACGTAACGACAGTTAAAACTGACGACTCAGACAAAGAACTACTCCATGTAACTCCTTTTATGTTCCTTTCAATGGAATATCTCAGTATTTCGTAGAAAAATGAGTTAACACTGCATTGGTAAAGTGCCTACAGTAAAAGTATTAACACATCCGCAGCATCATCGTTACGGTCATATTAAATACTACAGAATGTTGCGTCAATTATGCCTAGCACACTTACGAGTAGATGCTTAGCGAAGGCATAGTGACCCGTCACGACGCCTATAACCAGTCTGCAGTTCTTTATATTGAGGGACAACAAGAAAGTCGCACTAGGACCTGGACCCTAGATAAGACTCAGTACTTAAAGTGCAGGAAGGATGCCACTATAGAGCAGACACTTCGTTCCCTCCACCGATACCTCTTCATCGTCCAGAAAGTTACCAGCGCCGCATCCTGTAAAACGAGCAAGACCACAGTCTAAAGACAGTCAGCGCGCAAGGTTATCAAAACACCAGTTCGAGTTAATATGTTTTGAATAGCGTTGTCCATAGTATTGCTTTCAGTCAGAGATTTAGCAACATATTTCATATTTTGCACCTTGGAAGTGTGCGACGATAATTTTCCTTTCTTTACTTTACTAGCACTTTTGCTACTGTTTTACAACAGCATTCGTAATTTTTTAAATAACGCGAGTTACTTTGAAGTACGGTAAAACTTGGAATAAGACACTTATTTTTAAGAAAAAAAAAAGTTATCGGCGGATAAAAAAAATGGACATTTGGTAACAAAATACCTAAGATTTGATATGACACCCGCGCTGTATGGAATCATTTTAAGGGTACTAATAACCGTTTGAGCGCGCACTAATTATATATAATAATAACTTATGTTTTACTTGTTCCTGAAACAAGCATCATTAGTCAATAAAAAAAAAAACGTTTCTTCCACATTCTTAAGTTATAAATTATTATCGTAATGTACCTATATTACTTAATTGATTCAAAGGTAGAAAGCAATTGACACATACAAAAACAAACAGTGTGGTTGGTGAGTTTTATGTCTGTTTGGTCAGGTATTACATAAAAAAAACACAATTATTTACGGCGATTCGTCTATTGCAGTATAATATATCGCATGTAACTATACATATGCATGTGTACTCGTAGTTTATACCTTGATTGCGAAAGTAATCTGAAACCTGAAGATTTCTATCGCTGTGTGCGAATATTCACAGGCACTTGTTTTTATTCATGTTATACCTAGTTCAAATAGAAATAGATCCCATCAAAAAATGTAATTTATAAGCTCAGCCATCATATGACATACAACAAAATACAAGTACAAAAAAAAACACACTTTTGAATTATTGCTTTCGGGGCAAAACGCAATATTTGGCCATTTAGTTACGTTAATTCAGCGAATAATGGTCCTCTTAATACATTAAGATATAAAAGAGTTATTATTTTATTGGTATACACGTCTCCGAGTACAATTCCGAAATATAACAAATATTGGCGCACTCACCTTGTCATTATAAAATCACATATCCCACTAAGGGTTAATTTTTTATGCGGCGACTGTAAAATTGCCATGGTAATGAGAGCAATATAAGAATAGGGCGGTTTAACTAAGGGCGCGTGAGGCTTATCCTCGCTTACGTTTGTATTGGTTGATGACTGAGCGATGAGGGCGGGCCGTAAGTCCAAAGGAGGCGGAGATAAAGACGCTGTGGAGTGCATTTCAATGTACTCCCAGGCGGAACAACTTCTTTGCTCGCAGATTTACAAGAACGCTTTTTTGTATCCAAATTATAATATAAGTTTAACTGGTTCAAAATATTATACTACATAGGAACTGGAGTGCTTTCACTTTTACTGTACTATGTTTTAAAAGTTATTATAAATATTGCATATCACATAAAGCGGATTTTGATTGTTCGTATGTGTGAAATCGTTAGTTAATTTTTTTGTTTTTATTTTATATTATTGGATTTTTGTTGAGGGGTATATAATCCCGGTACCATTAATTTAATCAACATCACATTCTGTTTTTTTTTATTTTGCGTTTTAAACTTTTACACCTACGTTTTTAAGTAAATTACACTGGAAAATGTCTTGCGTCTGATTTAAACAAAATCTTTTTACGAAATGTTCACTGAAATGAAACGAAAATCTCTCGCCCAAAATTTTATTTCTACACAACTCAAACATTTATTTATCGAAACCGCTGTCTGTAGATAAGGAAAGTAGTATTCAGCTAGTAACTGGTGTGAATGAAAACAGAGTTGGGTTATTTGAAGGGATGACGTAAACAAAATATTTTAGAGGATGCCATAAAATGGTGTTCTATGAATATAAGATTTGTTTTTCTATTGTACATCAAAAGGGGATGAAATTTCGCTAATGGGTAGGACATGCTGTACTTGTTATATACTTTCTCATTCCTATATAGATTTTGTCCTGGCATCTGTGTGTATAGGTGTACAGTTAGGTAGTTGGCTACACATACCACCTATGCTTTTACTCTTCCTACATACTTTGCAGCATCAACAACAATACAATATTCTCTGGTGACAGAAGGAAGATTTCCGTTTTTATTTGTTATTCCGTGACAAGTCCCTGTTTCCATTGATGAGCTTATGTGTTCTTTATGTTCTAATAGATGAAGCCATTGATATACATACATATATACCTATATGTATACGATGAGGATAGGAGATAGCTATTTACTACCTTAACGCCATGGTATTTTGTTATATTTCTAAATATTTTTATTTTCCTGAATCTACACATGTATCAGAATGTGTTTATGATTTGATTATGTATGAAGATATTTTTAGAGGGTGTGAATTGTTAGATAATTATTAACTAAACAAAGAAACGTAAATACCTATTTTGTTATTGAAACTTTTTACAGCTGTATAGTAGGCAATAACCACTTTTACCCTTTATGTACATACATACATGCATACTCGTATGCACATATACTCGTATATGTGAGTAGGCACATTTGGGATACACATGCATAGATATGAAATTTAAGTTTTGTGGGAATTAAGTCATAAACGCCTTCTCAAATAAGCAACTCAGGCTTTAACTACATATGTATATAGTTATATGTATGTTAATACTAGTGCAGGGTATTTGTTTTTAGAGAAAAACCCTGAAATTCAAATAAAACGGAATCAATGTTAACATTTAATTTTTAATACCTACAATTTTGAAAGTATGACCAATTCACCTACATTTCAGTCACAGTACTGGCGTCGCCAATGGTTGCTGATTTATCCCAATAAACCAGTGCCTGCAAGCTGCCTCAAAGGTTTATTAAAAGTCCATCTCGCGATATTAGCTTTTCGCCAAATTACTATTACAATAAGTTGGTCGATGGCTTGGATAGCCATAAGGTACCTAGCGAAACTACGTTTCGCCCAATTCAAAGTCATCTATATTTTAAAAGAAATTGTCTTTTAGCATGGTCTACTAACGATCCTCATTTACCGAATTTTAGCCTCATTTTTAAAAATATAAGGATCAATTATGTCACTATATGTGTATTTAACTCCGGTGCTCACAGTACGCGATCGTACTAAAAGTGTACTGCGCAACAGAGTATACGTGGATGTTAATTTATCGATGGTTCGACGAAAGGCTTGCTCAAGTGTACGGTAAAATAAACAAAGTGCTTTATAAGTTCAAATTTTTTTTGTGATCGAAGATAGGCAGTAATAAGTAGAGACCACAAAAGTGTAACATACAAGGGGAATGACGTCATTGGCCCGGACCACGACCTGAACAATCGAATCCTCTTATACAATTTCTGCCTTAAAAATGTTATGGTGGACTGACGATTTGAGAACTCTGTTCCCTGAGTTTAATGACGAAAATTTGGCAAATAATGTTATCGCCTACGAGAAGGAATTGCTATGTGCAGAGAGCATCAAAAATCTTCGAATCAGTGGGGATTAAGTAATCAGTGGAAACAGATGGCATGCAGAACATGTGCTTCAAAGTTTAACAAAATGCAATGCAATTCCGAATGCACATTATCCAGTGCATTGGAAGAATCGGAGGTGCACTCAATTCCCAAATGGTATAAAGATACATGATTCTTCGGTTGACAAATCTCATTCCGAATATCATGTAAGAAACAATGAACGGGTGCCTGCTTGATTGACTTTGAGAAGCCTTTTGATATCGTATGGCTAAATGGACTCTTCTTCAAGCTGAACAGGATGGGTATAAATAAAACAATAAAACACTATTGTACATTATTTTTATTTGGCATTTAAAGCGATTTTCAATCAGGTGTAGTTTATTCGCCAATGCGAATATAAATATAAATATTCTTCACAGGCGATCTTGTGGGATTACTTCACCATGCCATAGCTTAAGCAGACGACTTGATCGCGATACAAATGTCAGCTTCATACAGATTAAACGATATTACGAAGGCTGGCTGGACGTTAAAGATCAACTTTCAGAAATGGGAAACACCTTTGTCTGGCGCCTCTACCGATACCGGAAAGAATTAGCGAAATTTGTCGATATTTGGCAAAGTAAACGATTTTTTTTATGAAGATTTACAAAAAAAAATATTTTTCTGGAGACGAATGTCGTTTTATAGCGTTCGACTCAATTCTGGTTACAATTTTATCTAATGATCCTATTTATTGCCTAAGATTACATGTTCAGCTAAGGTATAGAAATATGAAACTTAAACTTTACACAGCAGAATCCTGAACATGGGAAAACCCAAAGATGAAACATTGAACCATCGTCCGGTGTGTTTACTCAAATGATAGCGCATATTGTAACCCAACACATTCGGTAGATGTGTGAATCCGCGTGTGACCTGAGTTCACACAAATAGCGTAATAACTCCTCCCTCCTTAAAAGTTAAGCTTTATTGGTTGAATTGAATTTGAACAGGTTCTTTTTTCGTTGAATTCTTAAATTTTTGTATTATGACTGACATAATTATAATGATTATTAAGTGTACGTATGTATTAGAAATTAATGATAATTGGTTAACGGTTCAACATTTCTTTAATTTCTTAATGTTGTTCAATTGTAAATCGTGCAAAAATTCTAAATCTAATTTCATCCAGCTCAAGATTATATTTGGTTGTATTATAGGGGCAAAATCTGGAAGGTTCTAATCTCTTGGTTGGTATAGTTTTTATCGTTGATGGGTATAGTATCATTGTCAAATTTTACTGCAATTGTACTTTTAGCACTTGGCTAATGCAATGCTCTATTTGTAGTTTCTCGAACCGTGCATATAATTGCATGTGCTCTGCTGTCAGGTGCTAGCTTATTTACTTATATATATATATTATATATATATACTTCCAAGCGGATCCAACCCAATTTATTTATCTCTCTTTAATTTAGTTTACTCCATTTATCTCTCTTAACAATCGTTCGTTGAATCTACTGCATCAATTGCGGTCCTAGATATATCTTTGGAATGTTCTTTTTTTTTCTCAGCTGATTTTCCTTTTCTTTTTCCTTCTTTATGAGTTCGGTAAGATCCTCGTTCACTTTATATTGGAAATCAATAAGATTTTGGTAATTGATTTGTAAAATACATCACTAGGCTTCTTTTTGGTAACAGAATGGATTGAATTTTTGTATCGATCTACAGCTATTTCAATGATTTCCTTCATTTTAAGATCTTGATATTTTTCCGTAGACATCTCGTTATTTCTAGTATATTCGAATGAACTCATTCTATAGTTTCATTAATTTCGCTTTTTTTGAGGAGGAGCTAAGTAGGTTTTCATGCCAAATGTCTTAATGTAGTTTGAGATGATGTGAGTGATGAAGCTACTCTCATTATCAGTAACGATAAGTTGAGGCACTGAAAAATAGTAAAGAATCTTTATCATTTTGTTCTTTAAATAAAGGGTATATGGAAGAACTTTGTAAACTTAGAGAATTTATCAATACGCGATGTAAATTTTTCTCAGGTTATTTCAAATATATCCATGTATATTATTTCAGTGGCGTAAGTAGAAATCGGTGTTTCTTGAAGTTCAGGTCTAAGCGAATGTTTACCATATTTATTTGAGTTGCAGGTTTCGCAGTGCTTCATAATTTTTTTATCAAATAGTTCATTTCCGGAAAAAAGTATTTTTTCCGTATCTATTTCTTATTCTCCGGATGGTACCGATGGGCTTCTTGAGTGATTCTGATTTTGTTTCCTTCATTACGCAAATCTTCGACTACTCTCTGTGTTATTCTGATCCTGAGCTTAGAAAAACATTCTTTAAATATTTCCTGAAGCAGTGAAATGAATGTCTCAGGAATCGTTACCCCATTTCCTACATTCGGATTTAGTTTTACTTTTGGGGCCTTGGTTAAGGTTTCCCTAGTTGTTATCCGCAAGCAGAGGTAATGTCTAGCACCAAAGGTTATATGGGGTTCCTCGTATGCGATCAATTCTCGTCCTTCTAGGATAACCAGAGATTCCTCGAAACATGCACTGTGCATGGTCTGTGAATCGGTTGTTGATAGATTATTGGCTTATGACTTGAGTCTGAATAAGGGGTCGGCTCCGAGATTTGTTTTCCCTGGTTTGTAGACTAACTTATAGTTATATTCTTCCATTCTCGCCTGCCAGCTCTTGAGCTTGGTTGAGGTTGCTCAAAACAAAAGTCAGTGGCTGATGGTCCGCCAAAAATTCGTATTTTCTTCGCTCCATATAATAGTTCCGCAGGTTGTCAAGAGCCCGAGCAATTGCTAGCGTCCCCTTCTCGTTAGTAGCATAGTTTTCTTCAGACCTACTAAGAGATGTGGAGGTGAAAGTTATTGGTCTGTCTCTACCGAGTTCACCCTCTTAGAGTACTGCACCTAACGCAGAATTTGAAGCGTCCGTTGTCAATATAAAGGACTTCTCGAAGTCAGGAAATATCAGAATTTCGGAAGATGTTAAGAGTTCTTTTATATTTTTAAAAGGTTTTATTTTCTCAGCATTCAACTTGGTTTTAACCTTTTTTGACGCATTGGCCTTTAGGTGGGCCTTTTCCCCTATTGTAAGATTTATCAAGATTCCCTTATGAATCGTCTGTAATAGGAGGTGTATCCAAGAAATTCTTTTTGGTTCTTTGAGGTATCCTGGTGGCTTTAGATTACGAATGGCTTCCATTTTATTCCTATCGTCTTTTATACCTTTGCTGGTCATAAGGTATACTAAAAATTCAGTTTCTCGCTTAAGAGATTGTGTTTTCTCCAAGTTTACTAATAGATTTGCCGCTTCCAAAGTATTCCTCCTCATTTTTGTCAAATATTATTATGTCTTGGGCTTATTATTATTATTTGGGCTCAGTGGTTATTTCGCTCCATGGGTGGCAACCAACATTTAATGGGGAGACTAAATCATTAGTGTAAATTGACTTGGTGTTGTATTTAGGCAACCATTCACCTCACGAGGTTTCAGTTGCATAAAAAAATGTCTTTCGATCACCGCTGGTATTGAACTTTTGAAGTATATTACCACCCTATGTTTCCTTTCACCAGTGCAGTGGCATCTGTCTTCTTGGGTACTATCTACACAGCGAAGAGTTGTATGGCCTCTTTGATAGGCTTATAATTCCATCTTGCAAAACCTTTTGAATTTGCGATTCAACTTCCGACTTAAAATTGTTTACCTTTTTTTTTAAAGAATTTAACACTCATGTGGGTATGAATACACTTATAATGCCTCAGCATATGTTAAGTTTCAGTTACGAAAATGGGATAGAGAGAGAAGGAAAGATTTACTGAATACAGATAACCTTTCGTATATTTAGCTTCGGCTGCATTCGTTTTGATATCTGCTCTTATTTTAGTATCTATGAGCTCATCATTGCTGAGATTTATGATGTTTATGTTTATATTTTATTGCTCTTAATGTTAATGTTGTTGACTTGAACCGATTTTTTCCTCCAGTGGGATTCTGATACCTGTTTTTATTATTAAAATGTTGTTTTTCCTATCTACGGTTGCCTCTAACTCTTTGAGAGTGCCATCGCCAATACTACCATAAAATGTTTTTAAGCCTAGATAGTATCATTTCCTACATTCTTGAAAAATGGACCAGAGATTTTCCTTTCAACTTGAATTTCACCAGCGGCTGATTGAATTTTGAAGGGTTTATTAGCTGGTTGCCGGTTTTGTGTCGGTAGCAAGTTCGGGTCTCACAAAATTGTTATTGGTTCCTGTGTCGATTAGAAATTTCAAAGGGGAACCATCTCTGATGAAAAAATAATGTAGGGTATGCAGGAGAGGCACCTATAATAAAATTTACTTCAGTGGTATCTTCCCCCAGTTGTTCTGTTGTGTTTTCAGGTGCAAGATTTTCTTTCTCGACATCTCGAGGAGTACTCTTCTATTTCCAGTGTTCCCGTGTTAAACAGTTTTTGCCGCTTGAGTGGATAGTTGTCCGAGCGGTTCCTGGTCTGATTATGTGCCTGGTAATTGACATCTGTTCGAATTTGTCCGGTTCATATAATTAGCCTGTTTCGTTTGCATCGACAGGGTTTTGACACGGTTGAATGCAGTGGTGGAGGATAATTCCTTAGTGGTCCAGTAGATTGATTTTGACTTTGACTTTGCTTAAGCGATGTTGATTTTGTTGATGCGGCTTATGCTGGATGTTGCATAGGTGGTGTTTTGTATCGCTCCTGTCTGGATGATGTTGATATGTGGTTCATGGATGCTTTCATGCTAAAGTTACCTTTACTGTGTACGGCCATTATCCTATAGTTCAAGTTCTGGACCTCTAAGCAAGAGGCGCATACTTCGGATAAGGTCTGTGGTTTCTGGATGATGAGTAGATTTGATAGTTTACCATTTAGTCCCCTTATGAAGACATCGAGAGCTCGATTGCGGTAGTTTTCAATTAGTGCGTTGATCATCTCATTACTGTTGTCCTTAGCCTTGATTTTATTTATGATAAAGGAGCATTGGTAATTCACACTGGCTATTATTCACCTGTGATTGGCCTTCCTTATACAAATGAACTTAGCTGGTTGCAGAGTTCTTATATCTACTTTGGGATGGGATGAGGGGCATTTTTTGATGGTAAACCAGCCTGACTCTCCGACTGCCTCGTAATCTTTCAGAAGAGTATCAACATTATGAATCCAAGATGCGTATTGGACCGGATTTACGCAAAACATTTGCAATTTCTCCACTCTATCAGGTAATCACTTGATTTCCTTCAGCTTCTGCTCTGTTTTAAGATCTTGTAATGAAGTACTGTTTGAGTCAACGGTAGTGGACGTTACTTCCATCGATATCATCCTACGCTAGAGTTCTCTGATCTTTTCTGGGCATTAACAGCTCCCGTAAACAGAGTGATAGCGGTTTCAATTACTTCCATATTTGCTTCTGAATTATTTATTTATATTGGATTGTCGTATGAAAGAATGGTCTCTTTCATTGCTTTTTTTGTAATATATAAGTGTGTAACAATATTCTGTGTACCTAGTTATTCACTATACTTATATTAGTTTTTTCACAATTTTCCCATTACAATTATTCTTTTTCAGCTATTGGCTTTCCTGTTTTCTTAATTTATCCCTACAAGTTTTTTTTTCTTGGTTATTATGCTGGTATTGTTAAGTACGGTTTCCGTCAGTTGCTTCAATTAAGTTGCGGCGTGGCTCGGTTGTTGCTGAAAGGTCCATATTCTCCTTTTTGGCTGCTATGTAGAATCTTCTTTTGTAGTGGCTTACTGTGGTACGATTTTCCTTCACTACTACTTCAGCTAATAACTATTACACTCCAACCCCCACTCTTGCGCCTGTAAGCGATTTTTATGGAGACTTAAAAAAATATATATTTTTTCTGGAAACGTCTCTTTATTGGTTCAACTTAATTCTGGTTGCAATTTTAAATAGCTCTATTTATAATCGAAAATTACAGTATAATAAAGTATAGAAATATGAAAAATTAAACTTTACGCAGCATAATCCTGGGCATGAGAAAGCACAAAAATGAAATATTAAACCGTCGTCCGGTATGTTTACCCAAATGCAAGGGCATATTATGCAACCCAGCACATTCAGTGAATGTGGGAATCCACGCGTGTGCTAAGTTTACATAAATGGCGTGATAACTGCAACATGGGCAACCACTAGGTTGTCGAAAGTAGTCAAACACCTTGGGGTCTGACTTTATAATTATCTGTATTTTAACGAATCTGTATTTTCCGAATAAGAGGAGATATACTCTATGCCTACGCCTATGATTATTTCTATATATAAATTTATTTCATTATTACATTGTGTTTTGTGCATTGTTTACTATATATTTCTGACAAGCATGTTTCTTTATCATGTATTTTACAAAAGGTATGTCTTAACTCTAGTTTACAATTTTCAATAATAACATATTTATTTTCGTATTTCTCGATTTATTTATTTACTACAAGTCTACCCTCTGATTGGCATATTTTAAATGTTGATACATCCATTAAAACTGTCATAGTTATTTTTTCCTGTTCATGTTGTATTATTTCTTTAATGTTGTGAAGGCTTTAAATTCCAGATTGATTTAGCTAAAATAATTGTTTGTAATAAGTTTTGCAATTCTACTATTAATTTATTTCTTTCTTTAGCTATTTTCAGCTGCGTTTTAGATAGTATTTTATGAAGTGATTCGTACATTTTTTTAATTGCATTTAAAATGTTAGAATTGGTAGTAAATTGTTTATTGTTATTTGATATAGTACATTTGTTTTGTTATTTAATACATTAACAGTAAATCGTCATGGTCTGGTGTTCCAGAAATCCATTTCCAATCTGTGCCTATTTCATTAATTTGTCTCTTACTTCTTGTGTGTGTCAGATGTTTTAGTAATGTTTTAATTACTGTCAGATCTTAATCCTTCTATTGCAGAGCGTACGCTCGAATAACAAACTTAAGTATTATCACATGATGTAAAATTGTAAATGCAGCTTTACCTTCAGTATTCCTTTCTGTCATTCCTTTACTCCTATTTTCTTTTCGCGGCTATTCGCAAAAACTTTCTTTCATTTTATATTTTTCCTTTCGTTCGCCATTTTACAGTCAGCAAGAGAGGGAATAAACTGCTGTGAGTTAAACAAAAAATATTTGTCATATCTATAAATGTTCCTTTAACAGAAACAAATGTTGAATTTGTACGTAAAAGGTTTCGTTTAATTAAGAATCAACCGCCAGCGGTGATAATGTTATTTCGTATTTTGCAATTCGCAAGCCCGCTATCAACGAATGCAAAGAACGCAACCAAGAAGAAGTCTTCGCCTTCAGAAAATTTCCAGCAGCCAGCAAATCGGTCAAAGCTACATGGACTCAGAAAATACTGCCAAACCGAGTGCCGTTTCTAATACCGAAACAGACGCAACCTCAGCCACACAGATGACGCCAATTTTTATTGCCAAAACGGTTGCTTTCACCACCACAGCCTCAGCCGCCGTATTACAAAGTGGTGCTTTCACAAACGTCGCCTCCGCTGCAGCAGGTAAAGTAAAGAAAGTACTCTTTATTCATTGCAGAAACTAATCACCATGTAGGAAAGCCTTCTCAAAAGTACGCAAGTTAGGTTAAGCGAAGGTGATTCACAATGCCAAGCACTTAAAATAGCTTTACAGAGTAAAACATCAGCAGCTGTCTCCCTCGGCCCCATGTCAACCACGTATGAAAGGGATTCATTATTCCCGCTACTCGCTACTTCACCGCCTTCCAGCTCGTCATTGGAAATTACAGCACATTCGTTGTTTCTGCCTGGGCATAACACCTATAGTTACTCAAATATACAGCCATCAATTTACGCCAATATGCTAAACTCAAATAGCGTGCGCACAAATATGAATCTGAGAGATACATGGCATAGTAGTGCCGGCTTCCAGTAGTACGATATGCGAACGGCTACGCCGAACAATATTTTTCCACAATCATCGTCCTCGAATTCAATTAACAGTGGAGCGCAGATACTGCCATAGAACTAGCCAATGTTTTACACCGTGTGTGCGTATCGGACGTCCAGAGCAGCTCATCCATAGTCAGCTAACCCAAATGCGAGAAATAACGCCAATTCCTGAAAGCGAGTGTAAACACGTTGTTGATGCCACAGTACCTGAAAGGGGCCGATTGTATTTACCATGCCTGAAGACGGGGCATGGAATGCGTCACTGCCATTACAAACGCCAATGCTCCATTAGCGGCTGCTAGAGAAAACATCATGAATTGCTCCACGAAGTGTCAACCAGTGATCCTCCCGCATAACAGTCACAATTGCAAAGCAACCGCAAACAAGAACCAATTCTTAGCTGCACATCTAGTGCGACAGTAGGCAAAGACGTCTTACTACCAGTCACACTTTACGGTCAGAACATACGCTTTGCTAGATGAAGGCTCTTCAGTAAACATATTGGATAGCGCTCTGGTACAGGAACTTGTCTTACGAGGTCAACAATATAAGCTAGCTATTCAATGGATTGGAAGCAGAATGGTCCAGGAACCAGAAAAAGTCGCAGATATATTTGTCAGCAGAATTAGGATGAAGAAGAAACACCTGTATAGACACGTATATGGAGTTTCCAACCTCAATTTACCAACAAAAAACGTAAGCGAAAGCGAGTTGAATGCCGAAACAAACCGCCTCAAAAATCTGTCATTGCAACCGTACTACAATACTGAACCTAAACTCTTGATTGGCCTGGACCATTACCACTTGGGGTTGCCGACAGACTCATCACCAACAAACGGAAATGGACCTTACGCCGCGCCGTTAGGACAGAACTAGACTGGGTTGTGTTCGGCGCAACAATGAAAATCGGTAGCGCAACGCCTTCATGTCTCTTTCCTAATGCATCGAGTAATGAAACACTACATATGCTGGTAGCTGTGTACTTCGAAATCGATGTTCGTGCTAACGAGATTTTGCAGTCAACAACAAAAAAAGTCGATAGAAGATTCCAAATTAGACTATTATGGAACCAGAACGACGTAAAACTACCCGACAGTTACTCTATGACACTTAAGCGGTTAATTAAAATCAAGTGTAAAATGAAGCGAGATGAGAACTTTGCTGCTGCTTATAGATCGATTATCAGCGATTATCAACAAGAATTATGCCCGGAAATTGTTAAGAGCAGAAGTAGCCGATACTGGACCTAAGACATGGTACCTGCCACACGGTGAATCCACATGAGCTCAATACGCTTCACCTGGTATTCGATGACGCTCAACTCTCACTTAATAAAGTGACCTCAACAATACCGAGAATCTTATTTCATTTCCACGAAAGAGCCAACGCTGTGGAGACATCAAAGAGATGTTCACCAAATATTGATTTGACCAGAAGACAGGTACGCTCAAAGATTTCTTTGGCGTGATGGAAATAAAAAAGATGTTAATTAAATGGTAGCCATGACATTCGGAGATGCATGCTCGATTTGTATTGCCCAATATGTGAAGAATATTAACACCTTAAACATCGCACCCATCACCCACGAGCTATCGAATCTATAACAGATCATCATTACGTTGATGATTTTGCTGACAGCTTTGAATCTGAAAAGCAAGCTATCGAAATATCAAGTTAAGTACGAGAGATTAACAAGGATGCCGGCTTCGAAATACGGAATTTTACATCAAATTCTCCAGATGTTCTTAGGGTCCTAAAAGAAATTGATGTATCTGTACCAGTGAATTCCAGTGGCAGCTTAAGGTCCGAGAAAGTTCTTGGCACCCAACCGATGATAACTTTAATTATAAATTACAATTCCATCACGTTGAAAAAAAGGTTATTGCTGCCGAAAGATATCCAACAAAAAGAGAGCTCATGAGCATCATTATGTCGGTGTTCGATCCCCTTGGATTTTTAAGTCACTTCACCACCACCGCTAAGTAGCTCATGCGTGAAGTTAGGAGAAGTAACGTGCGGTGAGATGAGCTATTACCAAACGAAGGAGCAGATGGCGGCAGCGATTGCCAGACGTGGCCGAATTTAACATCCCACGTTTTTATTTTGGAAGTGGATCACCACAAGAGCTCCAGCTCCACATATTTGCCAGCATATGATGCTAGCGAGATACGCCCCGCTGAAGATTTTAACTGTTCCGCGTTTGGAGCTTCAAGCAGCTATTTTAGGGATACGTCTGATGAAGACTATATTAGAACAACACTTTGTCAACGTTATTTCCACGGTCCTTTGGAGCGACTTAACAATAGTTATCAATTGGATTTTGTAGGTCACAGAATAGCAGAAATATTATCAGTTACGAAGTCAGTCCGACCTCAAACCCTTATCACGTTTGTTCAAGGGGACCGAGTTGGCCAATAAGATGCATCGTCACCGAAGGTAATGAAGACGACGGTGAAGAACTCCCCCCGAAGCGTTCCTTGATTATCATGAGTATTTGTTTAATAGACTTTAGTCGTTTCTCCTCCCTTGAAAGATTTATAAGAACCGCGGCCTGGATAGTAAGATTTGTAAGCTGCTTGCGTAAACAACCACACCATTAAATTATCTAACACCATCTGAGCTTAACGCAGCAGCAGTATTGTTATGTCGCCAAGTCCAACTCGAGGTATTCGCCGCAGAGCTAAAACAAATTGGTACCGACCAAGCGATGGCAGGAAAAGCTTATTATATAAAGTTTCGCCATATTTCGACAGCGATGGCGTCCTAAGTATCTCTGGTCGAATCGATACCCTCTGGTCGAATCGATGCTGCCACTGTCTGTGAAATCCGTCGCAAATATTGGATTCTGCGCTTGTGACTGGTCTTGCGCAAAGTGACTTTCTAATTGTTACGTATGCAAAATCAAAAAAATTATCATAGTCACGCCTATAATGGGTCCTTTACCGAAAGACCGACTGACACCATTTGTGATTATTAAGCCCCTTCATGGTGGCAGTAGGTCGCCACATTGAGAATCATTATTTACATGCTTATTAGTGTATGCTACAATATATGGTATATCTACAAGTAGCTTACGATTTGTCGATGGACGCGTGCATCATAGCGATTCGTAAGAGGTTCGACGAGCCGATGTTCGCACATTGAAAGGATCGATACAACTAGCTTCGTGAACGCTATCTGTTCTAGACGTTGATATTGGTGAATCGTGGTCGATTCACGGGGGTGGGGGTGTTGCAGAGCATACGCTCGAATAATAAACTAAAGTTTTACCACACGACGTAAACGCAGCTTTACTCTCAGTCTTCCTTTCTGGCATTCGTTTAGTCTTATTTCCTTTCCGCGGGTATTCACAAAGAATTTATTTCACTTCATTTCTTCTCTTTTCATTCGCCATTTTACCGTCAGATAGGAAGAGAGTAAATTGTGGAGAGTTAAACATAAAATATTTGTCATTTCAATAAATGTTCCTTTAATAGAAATAAACATTGAATTTGTACGTCAAAGGTTTCGTTCAATTAAGACCTTAAAAATTCGAATCCCTTCCAACCGCCAGTGACGACACCATCTATGTGTCTTACTTATAATATACTCCAATAATTTAGATCTCTAATTCTGATACAATGTATTTAAAATATGATAAATTTGTTACATGGAATAGTTCTCTATATTTGCCATAAATTGAAGCTTTTCCGGTTTCTAATAATATTACTATTATTACTTACTATTTCTCTAGTATAATCTATTATTTCTGCATTTGTTCATACGAGTGTAGTTATTACTACTATAATATCATTATTATTATTTTTCATAAACTACTTCATTCTTTGATAACTTTTGATTTTTTTTTATTGTTTTTTATTGTTTTAGTATTTTCTCCTCTGATTTAGATAATTGTTCAATTAAATCACGTTTTACTTTTTTAGCAGCTTCGCTACCACCAGAATATGGTGGTGGTGTGGAAAATGCCACTTTTGGTTTTTTTGCTAGCTGACTTCTGGATGTAATTTACTCAATTTGTACTAGAATTTTTATGTTTTATTCTAAAATTTTTGGAAAAATAGTAAAAAGTAAACACTGCGTGATCATCTAATTCGTAAAAACAGTTTTTATTGAACAAATAAGAAGTAGGTAAGTACTTAAACAATAAAAATAATTCAGAAAGAAAAACAAGTTAATAAATATCAAAAGTAAACAAATTTTAAATTCACAAAGACGAATGGTACTCGTCAAAGTTCACAGTTTCAAGTAGTGTCCTTAGGTTTTTTTATTTTTTGAATACTGACGACAAGCTTTGCATTTGAGTTTTCCTCTATAATTTTTTTATTTTTTAATTTTGTTTTACTAGTACTTGTGTACTAAGCCACTAAGTGGTCTAAATTTCTTGAAGTAAATTTTCTTTCAGCAACGCATTTATCACAGATAACCGATATAATTATACAGGGACATTTTGAGATGGCCAAAATATGAATTTGTATGAATTTGTCATTAGAAGTTGAAAAATTCCTTTCACATGGGTAAAATGCAAGAAGCTGGTCTTCGGTGCCCGTGCCTGTCCACGTTTGTTTAACACTGGAACCATGTTGTGCTCAAACTATGTATTAATAAAACTTACATGACACTTATGCTTCCACTTACCGATATGAACACCTTCGCGGAACCTTGATTGGTTCTCGCCTTTCTTTAGTGTTTTTTTTTTTTTAAATCTTTGCGCAGTGTACCGGTACAGTAGGTCTTTTTATCTAGGAGCTGTTTCTCCAAACTGAAGCTGTTATAAAAGTTGTCCATGTAGATTGCGTGACCATTGTTAAGCTTCTTCTCAAGCTGTTGCAGAACAACTTTTCCAGCATGCCCCTTTCCTGAAGCTTCGCTTTTATTACTACATACGATATAATTGATGCCATACTTATAACATTTGGTTTTTAAAAATTAACGAAAATTCAACCGACCCCTCAACGATATCATGCTCTCATCCAAGGATAACCGTTTTGAAGGATAATAACACTTGGTAATTTTTTTATTGAAATAATCAATTACACTGCGAATTTTGTATAAAGGGTCGTTACTATCCTGCTCCTCTGCACTGCAATGAAGACATCGCATTATGAGCAGAAATAACCGAAAACATGTAGAGAAAACAGCATGTCTGTTTTCCAATAATCATGAAGCCGATTAAGTTCAATTGTACCATATAAAAAGCAATTGGAGAAAAATCTTTAGTTCAGGGGTTGTCAATTCCTTTCAAGTATTGAGCCTGGATCCATCGGTCACTCCATGCTGCAAAACTAGTATTCTAGCTTGTACGTTCGTTTTTGTTGTTCTTCTTCAAAAAAAAAAATGAAAATAATCAATTGGAGTTACCCCATTCCGCTTGGTAAATGAAATTCCCTGCATCCCGAACGAATCGGTATCACTACCAACTGCTAACTGGACTTTCACCACTTGTCATTTCCATGGCCCCAAAATTCTTAAGTAATAAGCACGAAAACAAAAAAACGGCAGCTTTGCACGTACTTTCACAATGTTCATGTGCTGTGCCAATACAATTTCCATGTGTAATGACCAGTGCCAGTAGAGAAATGGGTAGATCGAAAAAACGAAGTCCGCCCGCACATACGCGTGGCTGGCATCAGTGGTGCTCTCATTAGCCCGCACATGTACTTGTAAGTGTTTGGCAGCGAAGCGGTTAAAAAGAGTGTCAATCGTTTCTTCATTAATATTATAACACCGGTTAGCAAAATTTTGTAACAAGAAAGGTGCTTACTAATTTTAAATTACCTACCTATTTATTCGAACACCATATTTATTTTAATCTGATCGGGTTTAGTTTTAGTGTTACAGCTACTACGCACAAAATTAAAGAATTACCGTTTTTAGGTTTCATTTTGCCATTCAGAGTATTTATTATACATATATTACATTCTAATGTTATTTCTATTACCCTTATCCTTGTTCTAAACATAACTAGACAAAAGTTATCATGTTACATACAAAAAATTTTTTTTTGTTGACCAGTGTAATCGAATGAATTGTTTTGCTATATTGGATAGCAGCTTAAATATTGATTCTGATTTACTCATGTATCAGCTTATATTCTTGTTTAAGACATCGTGCTATCTCCAAAATTGTAGAATGTGTTCTTTCTGCTTGACCGTTAGTGAGGTGAATCCTCTTTTGTTATCTAGAACAAATGTTTTGGCATTTGGAAAGGTTTGTAGTATTTCTAATACTTTTTCATCTAGGTGTGTTTTTCCTTCTATTAATTTTACTAACAGAAATTTCGAATATGAATCTATGCATGTTAAGTATTTTAGTGACTGTACCGAAAATATATCTAAGTGTAGCTGCTCCCCTTCTTTCTTTGGAATTGGAGTCTCGCCAACCGCTGTTTTCGGAGGGTGCTGCACATATTTGTTTTTATTATATACATATATGACCTTATATATTCTTTGAATTGGCTATATATATAGTCTGGTCTATAGTATTCATTTTCTATTTGTTGCTATTTGTTTCATATTATCCCTGTAGTTTCTTTTGGTGTGCAATATTGAATGGTCAACTGATTAGATCGTCGACCCGAAGATCTCTATTTAATCTTTGTTATCAGGAAAGGAAGATCCTGGCGTATGTGTTGACCGATGGCCAACGGTTGCGTAAAATTGCGAAATGTACTTAAGTTATGCTGCACGATGAAATGTACTCTTTGGAAACGACTACGAAAAAGTAGCGAACTGTTGCGAGCGAAAAATAAATAACGGACGAGAAGAGTTTCCCCTAAGGGTTATGAATACAAAAAGCTTTCTATTTTATTGTTGCGATGGTATTTATACAGAATTTGATTATAGTTTTCCACATAATAACATATGTTATTTGTCAACGTTTGAAATTCAAAGCGAATTCAACAACTACTCGTATCAAAACATTCGGCTTGCATACAAAGAGCGCCATATTACTATTGCTTAATACATTTTTGGTATAAGTATAAAGTTTTGCATGTACATGCATACATATACTCGTATTTATATGTGTCAGCTAATGATTATGAAGATGGTTTTTACCGGTTTTTACGTCGTATAAATATTCTGGTGTTCAATGTATCAATGTATCCATCTGTTTGGATTTTTATACTCTGTTCAATAAAAATCTGCAGTATGGGCCTTATGGGAGAAATTTTTTCGCAAATGCATTTTATTGTAATCAGTCAACAAAAACGTGCAGTACACGGAGGATATGAATATTTACCTCTCACTTTGGTTGCAATGAAATTCATAAACACTTCACTCTTGGAAGCTCTCATAGGGATTCCATGATATGAATATTTGCCGACAGGATTTTCTGAAGATAATTACCACAGGTAGGTGGCGTTTTGATGATGTTATTGTTTTTGAGAAAAAATAAATACATAGCATTAGTAACATTTCTTATTTACTTTTATTTGTTGTGCCAAACAGTGTAAACTGTCGTTCTTCATTTAAAGTTATATCAATTTCCTCTGTTTTGTTATCGTGGCCATAGTTTTGTATTAGCTTCAAAATTCGACTGTTCAGGGTTCAATTCCAGCCGCGCCCGAAAGACATTCTTTTTTTCAGGCAACAAATACCACGTAAGATGAGGGGTTGCCTAGAATACAACAACAAGTCAAATTACACTAATAATTTAGTCTCCCATTAAGTGTTTGATGCCACTCATGGAGCGAAATAAACACTGAGCCCACAAATCTTTCTTTCTCTCTCTGTCCCATTTTCCTAAAAATTTTAGTGTTAAGTTTAAACAAAACAACAGATGCTATTTTCAATAGGAGTCAAAACAGGGCAGCGCAAGGCTTTGCTTAAAACCTCTGCATCTCTCAATTTCCTTGTTCTTTATCTTTAGTGACATAAACATGGTACTGGATTGATACATATATTGAGTACTAGACGCAGTAAGTAAGACAAAATATAATTATATTCGAGAGCTTTATCAGTGACGGTAACACTCCCCTAAAAGTCTTCGACACGTTATCCGGAACACCCTGTTTTACATGATCAAACACTTGCGTTATTTTGTGAAAATGCATCTGTGTAAGTGCGTATTCCATCTCTCATTACTTTCGATTACATATGGATGTTATATGGTAATGTGTGGCTGAGATGAATATGAATATGCGCTGCGTATTTATACACTATTTATTTCTGCCTTTAAATAAAAAAAAAAACAAAAACAAACATGTATATTCGGCAAACTACAATATGGCACTTAATGTCTAATAGCTCTAATTTCATCAGTCATTCATATACCTTAGTGGTTAGCAGATGCATTTTTGTGCTCGGCTTCACAAGTGTAGAGGATAAACAAAGTGTACTTTTAAACAAAAAATTATCAAGTGTCCGGTAGCCGAAGTGGCAAACACTCGGACGACATTCGTACCTGGTGTGACGATTCGGAGGGCTGGGTTCGATTCCCAACGGGAGACAATCTGTTTTTATTTCTAATTTTTATCGAAATAATAATAAGTGAAGTATAAAAAAAAAAAAAAAAAAAACACAAGTGATGGATTGTGGAGAGCGGTCCGCTATTGTAGGAGCGAGGGAAGGGAACAACTTCGCTTCATTGGCTGAAGTTTGTGGTGGTAAAGCCATTTACCACAGCTAGAGCTAGGCGGGAGAAACGGAGTTTGCCGTTCTTCCTGGTGCAGCTCAGTCCCGAAAGCCGTCTGGGAACATCTTCGCTTCATTGGCTCAAGTTTGTGGTGGTAAAGCCATTTACCACAGCTAGAGCTAGGCGGGAGAAGCGGAGTTTGCCGTTCTTCCTGGTGCAGCTCAGTTCCGAAAGCCGTCTGGATAGTCTAAGGAGTATCAATGTCCTAGACTACCAAGTGGTTCAGTGGGAGAAATTAAAAAGGAGCGAAGGCGTTATACAATGCGTTCGCTGCCAGAGGTTCGGGCACGCCGCGTCGAACTGCCAAATGCAGCCTCGATGCGTGAAGTGCGCAAAGAACCACAGCTCCGAGGAGTGTGCTCTGGGTAGGGACGGAGCATCCGATAGGACGCAGCTCTCGTGCGTGTTATGTGGGATCGTGGGACACACCGCAAACTATCGGGGGTTGTCCTAAGTTCGCTGACATTAGCAAAACTAGCTCGGCAGCAGAAGGTGGAGGTCAAACGTTCACCTGTTAGGTTTCAAACACCAGCCCTCACGTCCCAAATTTCCTACGCCCAAATGGAGTCAGGTACGGTACAGCAAGCGACTGTTGCTTCTCCAGCGCAAATGCCGAGAACAACGGAAGCTGCGCCTAACATGCTGGCCATCTTGCTCGCAATCCAAGGGCAGATGGCGCAGCTGCAGCAGCAAGTACAAGAACAAGCCAAGCGGGTGGACCAGATCTACGCGCTGCACCTGGGCCTAGCGCAACACATGACGTAATGGGTACGCACATGGTGGAGCAAACTTTGAAGGTCCTTGCGGTGAATGTTAATTCACTGATTAGGATCGAACGAAGAGCCGCGATGTTTAAATTGCTACAAGACCAAACTCCTGATGTGCTTTTCGCTAGCGAAACCAAGCTAACCGATAAGCACAAACTGGAGTACAATAATTATATTGTTAGAAGAAGAAACCGGCCCAGATCCAAACGTGGAGGCGGTGTCGCGATCTTCATTAAAGAAGGTATAACATTTCACAGAGTGTACAAGGGAGTGTTGCGCAGGTTCCGGGTATTGGAGGCTGTCGTCATTTACATACCGCTCGGCAGTGGAAAGCGGCTGTACTTGGCCTCTGTTTATGCACCAGAGGCTTCACAATCCACCCTATTCATTACAGAGCTCGACATGCTTTTTCGACTTCTGAGGCTGGAATCGGGGGAGAATTATTTTATAATTGGCGGGGATTTCAACGCTAGACACAGAGATTGGGGAAATAATTTGCCAAATACTAGAGGGCACCTACTACTCGATTGGTGGGGTCAGCACGATGTCATGTACAGACTCGGTCTTAAAGCGAGGGATAACCCGTCGTTTCCCAGAGGCGGGTCTTATTTGGATCTACTGCTGTACAACGAACGTATGCGACTGACAGGTACGAATTTACAAACATTAAACTGTCTGCGCACATTCGTGTATGACAGCGACCATTGCGGTTTTAGCACCGAAATTACAGTTCCCAACGAAATTGCGGAATTGGACACGCTTCTCCGCAATGGACACGCTTCTCCGCAACCTTGATAAGAGCGCTCTCCTCGAACACGCTCCACCCACCGCCCAATAGGAATTTGTCAAACGAGGAGATCGACAATTACCTAAAACAAATGGACGAGACAATTAAACAAACTATGGACACTACAATACCGCGGTATCGACGTACGACTAACGAAGACCTGTTCCGCAATCCTACTATTGACGCACTGCATCGACAGAAAAGTAGACTTCTGTCAAGACTCAAAAACTTGTACAGACAGTTAACTGACCGACAAAACCCGGAGATTAGGACACTGAAGTCGTCGATTAAAAATATCCAAACGCTAATAAAAGAGAATTACAGAATTTCTGTAATTTTGTATTGGAACAACAAGGTTCGGGCTGTAAACACCAGCAACCCGAATATGTTTCCGCAAATAAATAAACTATTTCGGAGAAAAAATCAAAACGATCTTCAGTGTCCTAAAATAGCCCGGACAACAGACAACGAACGGTTACTGACAATAGCAGGTATTGATCCAAATGAAGCCGCTGACGATGACGACTTCTTTCTGATCGAGGATCCGCAGGAGAAGGTTGAGACCATAGGGGCGGCTTTCCAGGAAGTATACAAGGCCATTGATATCATTGTCCCTAATTATGATCTGGACAATCGCGTCTTGGTGCACAACTGCTACATTCGAAATGAAATAGAGAATTGGCGATCCAACGGCTCTGGTTTCACCCGGTTTAGCGACGAAAATATGGCAAATAATGTCATTGCCAGAGAGGGTGACCTACCCCCGTTCATTTCGAAGGAGGAACTCCATGAGATCTTCGACACAATCAGGGCTAAGAAATCGGTCGGGACCGATGGTGTTCCGAACATCGTGCTTCGACATCTTCCTCTAGAAGCGGTGGACATTTACACCACCCTGTTTAATAATGCAATGAATAATGCACATTATCCAGCGCATTGGAAAACGGCGGTGGTTCAACCTATCCCCAAAAAGGGGAAGGATATATCCAATCCGGCGAATCTCCGGTCGATAAGTCTCCTTCCGAATATCAGTAAGGTTTTTGAAAAGGTAATCAATAGAGCTCTGTCTAGGTGGGTTGAAGACAAACATATAGTTCCGGATAATCAATTCGGTTTTAAGGCGGGACATGATATCTCACATGCCGCGTCTAAACTGGTGTCCGATATCCAATGGAACAAAGGCAAGAAACAGTGCACTGGTGCCTGCCTTGTTGACTTGGAGAAGGCCTTCGACACCGTATGGTTAGAGGGTCTTTTCTATAAGCTGACTAGGCTGGGGATCAGTAAACCACTCTTGTACATTCTCTATAATATGCTAACCAACAGGCAGTTCATCGTGAAAAATGGCGATGTGACTTCTGTTGGAATATTTCAAATTAAAAATGGTCTTCAGCAAGGCGCGGTCAATTCGCCGATCCTATTTAACATTTATACAAGCGACTTGATAGGTTCACTTTCCCATACTATTGCGTACGCAGACGATGTGGTAGCGTACAGAACAGGTCCAAAAATCGAGGTCATTAATACTCTCTTGCAGCGTGACTTCGATAAGATAAGACGATTTTGCGATGACTGGAAGTTGAAAATCAACTTTCAGAAGTCGGAAACCATTCTCTTTAGGACGCCGTTGTCTGGAGCCTCTAGGGATACCAGAAAAAATTGGCGAAAGTTCTCCATCATTGGACAGCACGGACAGCCTCTTGCCTGTCGAAATGTAGTCAGATACCTTGGGATCTGGCTAGATCAGTTTCTGTATTTTGGCAAAAATGTAGATGCTGCTCTGGCCAGAGCCAAAGGTGCTTTTGCCCTTACAAAGAGACTGTTTTATAGCAGCCAACTCGATGCGAGGGTAAAGGTAATCTGCTACATGGCCCTTATTAGGCCCATGCTGGTATTTGGTTGTCCCGTGTGGTTCAACGTGAGAGCAAGCTTAATGGAAAAGATTCGGGTGTTTGAGAGGGCTTGTCTTAGGGCTTGTCTTCGCTTGTACAGAACACCAGAGTCGGAGTACAAGAAATTTTATCCTAATGAGGTCCTTTACAACAGGGCGAACCTAATACGAGTGGACAACTTCGTAATTAAGCTGACTCGAAGGCACATTGCAAGAGCAATGACCTCGACGAATAACCTGATATCTGGGGCTTACTACCCCAATTACCTTTACCACGAGAGTGTGCGCTCTGACGGCTTCGTTCCACCGGAAGCATTCCTCTACATGGATCAGATAGGGTTGATCCAGGATAGATCAGCGGTGCCGTTAATCTTCCATGTCGCTCGGACAGCTGGGGACAGGCGACTCAACTACAACAGAGACGTCGCACACGGCAGTGTGGATCGCCTCAGGTTCAGTAGGGCGGTGGGGAATCGCGATAAGAGGGATGTCGTTCGGCAGCACCAGCATTTCTGGTGGTTGAATGATGGAGAAGATGCTTCGTCGTCGTTTCCGTCAATTACGGACCAGCCTTACTAATGAGGCAGAGCTGACCAATCTGTTTTCTCTTGTAAATAGCGATGGCCAGCTTACATAGGTTTAGGTTAGCATCTAAGAAACATATACATATGTCAGTATATACAAAGGTGTATACTGACATATGTATATGATTGTGTATACTGTCTATGTGTGTTTATGTGTGTTTTGTGTATTTAGGTTAAGTAGAGTAAGGTTTATTTTAAGTTAGATATTAAGTTTTTATAAAAAAATAAAAAAAGTCCAAATGCTAAGTTTTTTCTTAACGAATATTTTTTCTTAGCCTTAAGGATACAATATAAATAATTCTAAATAAAATGTAAGTAAAGTCGAAAGACATAGATATAAGTATTTAGAGTAGCTTAGAGTGCCTGTGTGGGGCCAGTAAGTTAGTATAAGACTGTTAAGTAATTGTAAGCTAGCATTTAAGCGTTTTTTGTTAGTATGTAAGAGTTAATTAGTAAGAAAATAAAATGCATTGAAAACTGGTGGGCGATCCTCCACTATTTACGCAAACAGCATAGCTGCTTCGAGGGGTCACTGGAGTCTGTCGTCTGGGCATTATTGGCTATTATGTTACGCTTTATGACGATCAACGCTACCAACAAAGAATACGTCATAATCACAATACAAGAAGATGAGCTATGGGAGAAGACATCCAAGCTACCCAGCAAATATAAAAAACATAGTGAATTGCAAAAAACGTAAAAAAGTATTAAAACTTTATTTCCTTAATCTGTGTTACTCGTATGTAACTTAAATTACTAAAAAAATTTATTTTGGTTAATCGTAGTTATTTCTTTTTTTTAATTTTTTAAAACTAAAGTCAATTGAATTAAATAACAAAATTTTAATTATTTAAATAAGTTTCACAACCGTTAAATTTTTAAAAACTATTATACTCGTAAAAGTTCAATTACCTGCAGATAAGCAACATTCTTTGCGGGTCACTTAAATTATTAATTTAGTGGGGGCCTCCATTTATTTCGCTTAATGCAAGCTTAATCTAACTTAAAAACTAGGACTTAAAAACTAACAAGAGTTAAGGGTTAGGAAGTAAGGGAATGGTGGAGTAGATCAAATTTAAGACAAGAAGTGCTCAGGTAAAATCAAAAGGGGAGGTTTGAGTTGACCTCGCGGAGCATGCGGGAGATTGGTTCGTTAGAGCCATAATAGGTGCGGTGGGTTGGGATATAGAAGAGACGAGGACAGCGTAATTTACGAGGGTTAGTGTTGAAGGAAATAGAATTGTAAAGGGAAGCGCAGTCCACAGAACCGGAAAGCAGTCAATGAATGAAGAGTATGTTAGCTACGTGTCTGCGTTTTTCGAGGGTGTTCAGGTTAAGAAGTTTGAGGCGGTCGCGATAGGGAGGTAAGATAAATGGGTCATTCCAGGGTAGTCCACGAAGAGCAAATCAAAGAAAACGACTTTGAATGTTCTCGATTCGGGATATATGAATTCGCTGAAAGGGGGACCACACTTGGCTGGCATATTCAAGAAGGGGCCGGACAAGGGTAGTGTAAATTGACCTTGTCACATAAGGGTTGCAAAATTCTTTAGACCAATGTTTGATAAAATCGAGCGATGTGTTGGCTTTAAGGATTATCTCATCAATATGCGAACGGAAGTTTAACTCTCTATCGTATAAAATTCCAAAGTCGCGAAGGGATTGAACCTGGGGTACAGGTTGGTCATGCAGAAAATAAGGTCGAGACGGGGATTGATTAGACTTACGAGACAAAGTCATGGATTGGCATTTGGAGACATTAAGTTCAAAGCTATTTTTTAGACACCAAGTAGAAAACCTATCGAGGTCTTCTTGAAAGAGAATAGAGTCTTGGGGTGAAGAAATAGTTTTGGAGAACTTAGTGTCATCGGCGTAAATGGATACGGAGCAGTGTTTGATAATCTTCTCAAGATCGTGTATAGTTAAAATAAAAAAGAGCGACATAGACGGCTGCCTTGTGGGACACCAGAAGTGGCGAAAAACGGGGTTGAGAAGGCTGACCTAAAGCGAACGCTATAGTAACGGTTCTCCAGATAAGAAGATATCCATTTTGGAATGGGGTCAAAACCGAGGGAAGACAATTTGAAAAGGATCAGTGGATGTGATATTTTATCGAAGGCCTTAGCGAAATCTGTAGCAATAACGCCAATTTCATTGCCATTTTCTAGGGCTGAAAGCGCAAAGGATACGAATTCAACTAAGTTTGTAGTAGTTGATCTACCTTTTAGAAATCCGTGCTGACTGGGTGATATAAGTGACTTGCACTGAAAGCTGAGAACTTCATATAAGAAACTTTCGAACATTTTAGGTCTGTGAGAAAGCTTAGCAATGGGACGGCAGTTGGTTACTTTATTTTTTGATCCCTTTTTGTGAATCGGTGTTATGAAAGAGCTCTTCCAAACTTAGGAGACGGACATATGAAAGAGGGAGGAAAGTGGGTGCGAAAGATTGGAGGCGCATTTTTTGAGAAATATTGCTGGGAGCCCATCTGTACCGGATACAAATTCATCATTGAGATTTTCTAACTTGTCTTCGATGAGGGTGGGATCAAAAGGTTGAGAGAGATAGGGGCCAATGGAGAAATTGGGAAGGTACTTGAAATAGATGGAGTCGGGTACGAAGAGGTTGTCTGCAAATGACTGTTTAAAAAAGTTAGCAAAATAGTTGACAATAATATGTGGATCGGTCGATGATATATTATCGAACCAGAGAGATGGGGGATAACCGTGTGATTTTCTTTTGTGGCTGACGAATTGATAAAATGTCTTAGGACCGTTGATAAGGTTAGTTTGCGCTGTGTCGAGAAAGCGCTGATAGAAGCAGTTATAGAGCTGTGTGAATTGCAGGTAAGTTCTAAGATATTTAGAGTAGTCATAATAAGAATTGGTGCGAAGAAGAACTGCCCATAATTTGTTTCTTCTGTTTCGTAAAGAGCGAAGTCTTCTGTTGTACCATGGAGGGGAAATAGATGATGTTTTATGCCGTGAAAAGGGGACGTTTAGAGAAATGGAATTAAATATTTCACTGTAGAAAATGGAGACAGCATCAGATAAGGATAGGTTTGCAAAATCAAAAGAACATTTGCTAAGATAGGTATTGATTTTGCGAAAATTAGCTTTATGAAAGTTGTAAGAAGAGGTGATAGTTGAAGAAGTGGGCTGTGATGGAAAGTTATAGAAAAATGAGAGAAGAAGAGGGGGGTGAAAGTTGTTGACAGTTGATAGGATAAAGGGGCACAACGTTACTGTGGTGTTAATAGAATCACTAGTGAAAATAAGGTCTAGTTGCCTTCCGATAGAATTAGGGACGCCACTTACTTGACACAGGCTTGAGCCAGTTATGCTATCAATGAAAAGACACTCCTTGGATGAACTGGCGTTTGACGCGGTAAATAATAAGTGATCATTCGATGGAATCTAGTTTAGCAGGGGCAGATTAAAGTCACCAAAGATAAGAATATCGTCGATGGACTCACTTACGTCAATTAGTTGTTCTATTGCTTTAATAGCAAGGATGTAGGATTCGATAGGTTGAGCTGGGAGAATGCAGGAACACATAACGTACAGGGACCTGTTGGGAAATGTTATTTTAATTAAAACAAAGTCAACAGAAGAAGAGATAGCGATGAGAGAAGAGTTGAGGTTATTGTGAATGGCAAGTGGGACACCTCTGCATGGAGAATCAACTTTAGGGATGGCAGGATCATTAAACGTAGCGTGATCGTCATCTCGGAAAACATTATAAGAAGATGGAAATAGCTCCTGGCTCTTTATGTCGGGGATCAGATTGGTTTCTGTAAGAACATAGACGTCGAAAGAGAGACCGTGTGATTTAGACAAGACAGCACGACATTTAGAGCGCAAGCCTCTTACATTTTGGTAGTAAAATGTCTAAATTGGGAAATCAGTTGTTATTATTCGTGGGAGGGGGTGTGGGTGGTTGAGCAGTGACGGTATCAGGGGCAGGGGTTTAATTAACGCGTTGGAGCTTGGATGGAAGAGAGGCACTTGGTACTTTTGTGGAGATACGTGAAGGGGGTTGCTTACGGAAATATTTTGGTTTTGAGGCTTCAGTTGGGGTCAGGTTTAGGATGTGGATGGGGAATGGGTCTGGCCGATTTATAATTATCTTTTGATGAGACGTTGCTTCGATTTTTTTCTACGTTTTTGTTGGTTGGTTGATCCGTCCATTTGGAGACCCGCATCTTTCCTAGCTTGAGGTTGGTGTTGGATGAGTTAACAAATAACCATTCGTATTTAGGCGGTAAATTAATTTTGAAATTCCGTTTGTTTTAGTGTTGAGATATTGAGAATATTGTGCATTGGCTGATGGTGATGCCATACCTCTTTTTGAAAAATTCAGAAGTCCAAGCAACATCTGCATATTTTGGAGCACCTTTAATGAGTAGGGGGGTGAACATCTGATTCGTTGAGCGGAGTCGGTCTAGCCTGCCGTTTTTAAAGAAAATAAAGATGAAGATGAAAATATAGCAGCCAGCCAGGGTTGTCAATGCGACCATAAGCTCGTAGGATACCCTTGGTATTGATATACGCATAAGCTGGTATAAGCTACTCCCTTTGGCCAGATTGTTACCATCTCCTATCAAGCTTAGCTTAGGGCCATAGCTTTCTTTCTGAGCTCGGCGGCATAAAAGAGACTCAGCGGCATCTAACTCAGTAACTGTAAGGCCATTATCCTCTTTGGAATCAGTTAGATGGCGGCATCGATTCACAAATCGGATGACTCATGCTGCTGCTCGTCGCAGTCTGGCGAAAGAAGAAAATTGGAAAAAATTTATGAATTTATAACTTACTCTTTTTGGTCCTCTTGTTGTCGTTCTTCCTTGGCAAACTCAGCAGGCCATATCTCCTCTTCGTGCCACAAGAATGTTGGTCCGTTGAACCACCTTGTCCTCAGTGGGTATCCACCTCCAATAAGATGGTTCCGCGGCAGCAAGGATTTCTGCGATCCTATGTGCGACAAAGGGCTTATAACGGCGATTTTGCGATCCGATCCATTTGATCACCATTTTGGAGTCACTCCACAGAATACGGCGGTTGATTTTAACGCAATGTTCCATTGTAATTGCCTGTATGAGTAGCGTTCCAAGGACGGTTGCTCGGGAATCGTCATCGGAAGCGTCGAAAAATAAACGCATATTTCAAGGCTTGTATAAATCCAAACAGTGGCGAAGTGTGGTAGATACCAAGTTATAGGGCCAACCAGACGCGCTTCTGCTGGCTGCAACTTGCAAGCGCAGCCTTGCTAACGTAACTTTGGGTTATTTCTTTGTAAGCAGCGGCGAAAGCAGTGTCAGGCTTCATCTTCTTTTCCAGGTCTACCAGTCTTTTCTTAGCCATGACGTAGTTGTTTGGCAGATCCACAGCATCGCTCTTCCACAAAATACCAGTCAGGAATTGGCCATTCACCTTGATTGTGGTTGATTGACTTATGCCTCGGGCGCGAATGTCATCTTCAGATCACACCATCGGTGCAGAACGAACCCCAAAGCTTTCGGTGTAGAAATAATCCCTGACCAATTTGTGTATGTCGCCCTCTACCAACATGCAGGAGTGGCTGGGAACGACTGATGGCTCGACACCTTTTCTTGGGCCAAATACGACCCATCCGAGTTTGGTCTTGGTAGCTTCTTGGACCCATCTTCTTGAGTCGTACTGTCTCGGTCGGCAGACCTAGGTGAGAGTGGTCTAACCCGATGAGAAGTTTGGGCTTGACGTCTGACTAGGCTTCGATGGGTAAGTGGTTCAGTCTGGCATAGTCCCCAATCAATTCGTTTTATGCAAAGTCTGCACCGGCAGTCGAAGGTCAGTAACAGCGTACACGTTACGGAACATGAACTTTCTCTTTTGTCCTACACCGCACATTTGGCGACCGTCCAAACCCAGTTCATCCACTAGAGTACGATCCATCATTGTAACTGATGAACTTTCATCAAGCAGAGCGTATACTTCGATGCGTTTTCTTGGTCCAAACAGTTGAACTGGTAAAATTCTAAAAAGCAGCTTTGAATTCTGGTTTGACTTGGCTACTCAATTCAAAACTGAGCCTCCCATATCCCTTGGCTATGTTGGCGGGTGTTCGATAGAACTTATCGGTTCGTGCAACAGCTTGTGATGGCTTCTTTTACATCCCTCGACGTCACATGGTCTTCGACGGTGGCAGGTTCGTGATGTGTGTCCGAGTTGCAAGCAGGTGAAGCATAACCTTAGGCGTTTGACATCGCTCCATCGGTCATTCAAACTACTCTCATATTAGACATTCTGGGGTATAGTTGTCGTTGGCTGCATGCAACACTAACCTTCGATGTTTGGGCTTCACTGTTATATTCCTTAAAGTACAAATAACACTTGCTAGTTTTTTCAACCAGTTGCTGAAGTCGATGATTGTAGGGTATGGTTGTATCGGTTTTGCATACGTAGCCCGGTAGATTCGTTTGCTCATCGGGAGTTTGTCTATGAGCTCGACTAAAAGCGTTTGATTGCACAGGTATTGTTGTTCATTAACCGGCTGCAAGAACACGGCGAGATTGTTCACTTTGAGGCAATTTCCTTGACGACTCGCAGTTGGCGACGAATTAATTGTTCCAGGCTGCCAAATCGTGAACATTGGTGTTCTATGACTGCATTTACGTTGCCTGGGTGTATAATCAATGACTACTGTTTCCCTTGCTTTGGATTTCAGACATTGAAGGCGTTGACCCTTTCCTAGGTTGGTATAGTCGTACGCGGCTGTGGACTCAGCTTATGATGTGGCGAACATGGGCCAGTCTTCCGGACGACCGCTGAAATCTGGCTTTGCACTTGTACTTTGTACTTTGCGCGGTGCTCCTGGTGAAGTTAGATTGTTAGCAGAAAAAAACTTACTGGGTGTTGTTCCTCGCATAAAGCTGATGATGATGGCGTGTAGTTTACGGTTGACGGCAGTGCAACTGTAAAGGGATGATACCGTTGGCAACGGTAGTGCATTTGTCTGGCTTGCTTTCAACTTGTAGGCGGCAATTTAGTTTTTGCATTTCTTGTATCAAACTATCTTGCTGTACTTTGGCGACAATGCTGGCGTGAGCTGGAGCTGTAGGTGCATTTTTAATTGTGTTGGCTGTGGATTCTTCCGAATCTACAGGGGAATTTTCCATTGTTTTTCATTGTGACTGTGGTGGCGAGGGGGCAGAACTTTCTCAATTGTCTTCAACATTGGCGGCAGCTGTGTCTGCCGAGAGTATATGCAATTATGCTTCACGGCTTGGGAGCATAAATTGCGAAATAAAAGACGTCAAAAGTTGGATCTTCGAAAATAATACTCTTAACGCAATTTGATTGTAGTATGTATTTTATTTCTATTAATGGAAATTTAGCAGTGGAATGTGCCTTTTTAAGGGAAAGTTCTTACCGCAGTTTGTGATCCATCCAATTGCTCTTTTGACGTTGAAATAACGCCATAGTCGCATTCCGCCGAATGGAAACACTAATTTCGGGAAAGAGAAACGAAAAATGAATAGGTTTTATTTTTCGTTGCGCATTCGTGGCATTTCTTCTACTTAGTCTGAAATGGCTCACTTCGCACAGAGTGTGTTCGGCAGATGGTAACATATGTTACCTCGAAAACAAACTTTTTCGAATTAAACATGTCGCTTTCTGATAATGCATATAAACGGTAAGCTTTATATGTAGCTTGTCGTCGAGTTTTGTATTCTAAATCTATGTGTATATGATAAAATCAATAAACAGGGGCTTTCCCCGTACGCCTAGCTCTGATTTATAAGACTTTGATATCATGGCAAAGCCAACATCCATTTAACCCTTTCACACTCAAAGGAAATATTTTTCCCTTTCTTAAAAATCATAATGGATTATTCAATTATTATCTAATCGATATTCTTTTTACTGAATGTCATAATAGGATATATATCTAAGGCGGCTAATGTGTTCCTGAAGGTTTAAATAAAAAAGAGCTGTCAAACTCTCCTTACGTCATTACCAGAACACTCGTGGGCTGAACTCCGTAATATTTTAAAGTTTTTTAGATTGGTAATAATAAAGTTACTGTGTTTCTTCACGCGTTTTATGTTGTTTGGTAACTACAATGTTATATTATAATAAAGCAAACTGCAGATAATGAGCACAAATACCTAATGTAAAATTATCTTAAGGGAAATATTCTTCCTTGTGGTCCATAAGTGATATATTTATCTATATATTTTTTCTCAGAAATGGCTAGAAAAGGGTGCAGAGAATTTCACATTGAAGATAAAGAAATAATCCAGTTGCTAATGGCATATAACAGTGATATAGAAGATGACCTTCAGTTAGATGAAGAAGACCTGTAGTTCATTGCCCAAGATGTAAAAAATGGGACCAGTATATGTAGTTGAAAAAAAGGACTATGTGCAAGATCAACCTCATCAAGACTCATTACCTTCTACTTCAGATACATCAGAAGTTATCTGTATTTTCGGCTGGAGAAAAAACTCATACATACCACACGTATTCCGTGAAAGTGAGTATGATTTTGAGCATATAAATATATTGTCTGACCGGCATGACATCTTGTTACCAATAGATATTTTCGTGGAGGTTACACAATTTGATCAGTTAATATCTGATATAATAATAAAAGAGATCATCAAATACTCATAACAACATGAAAGTCCTTTTACAGTTACCGTGGACGAAATGAAGGCGTTTTTGGGCATGAATTTTGTTATGAGTTACCATGTTTTGCCAACTATGAGAAATTACTGCTCGACTGATGAAGACATGGGTATCCCTTTCATCGCTAGTGTTATGTCAAGTATTAGATTTGAGCAAATTCGGCAAAATTTACCCGTTGTGCAACATTTCAATTCTTGTTTTGAAGCAGCAATGAAGAACTCAAAAAGGTAATCCATTGATGAACATATGATCAAGTTCAAATACAAACCTATAAAATGGGGGTTCAAGATGTGGTGTAGAGCTGAGTCTTCCACAGGATATCTATTCCAGTTTGATTTATATACTGGCAAGAAAACTAATACAGAAATTGGACTTGGTGAATTAGTTGTACCCAGTCTAACGGAGCAGATAAGGGTATTGGTTTTGAAGTGTATTTTGATAATTTTTTTTAACTCTCCTGCTTTGCAATATAAACTAATGATGAATGTTTCGCAATATATTAAAACTGACTCCTTTGTATTATTTTTCCATCATTTTTATTTATATTTTTCATTTATAAAGCAATAAATAAAAGACATATAAAACAAACCTAACTGTTACTTTATTTACCCTTATGGCCCACAGGGAAAAATATTTTCCATGAAATTACAGAAAAAGTGTAGGCCCATCTTTGTTTTCCTAATGATATTTCCTTATTTTACACCCAAAACAGCTAATAAAATAGTTGCTTACTTTTATTTAAACCTTAGATATCTTATTGTCCTGTAAGGGTTAAAATGAAGTGGCTCTTAGACGATCTTACACTGCAGTTTTGAAGACCTTTGCACCCCCTGGTTTTTGAAGTCTTACGTAATGGCACCAGAACTTCGGGTTTTGTGACATTATATGGCCCGAATCTGAGCCAGGAAAAGATTGTAGTCAGATCGGTTCCAAAATCTTTCTCAGATATACCACTGAGTCCTTTGTTGAGAATGACAACCTTAGACTTTAGTCCTCGTTAAGTAAACTTTCGTTTGTGCCTCGAGCGTGGTAAGGGTGCTAAGAAGATTTTTAAAGAACATAACCCGCGTTAGGACTGACTAGGCCCTCGTTTAGGAGTTTGGGACAGGCGGAGACTTTCATTGATATTTAAGATCGCACAAGAAATCACCTCGACGTATCTGAAAATTCAGCAACATTGCACTTGTCCACAAAGCCTGCAGACTACCTACTGGCATTTCACAACTTTTGTAAATCAGCTTGATGTGTTGGGCATGAACTATGCTTCCTATGAGTGTGATGAAAACACCCTGGACCTTTATCTATGCATATCCGGTTGACGCTCGGTCTTGGCGTAGTGGTTGCTTGTACTGTAGGCACCATTTCAGTGAATCGATGCTCATCTTTTCACGTCCTGATTGATACAACTAATAGTTTCCAGGTCATTCCCTAAAATCGCCGATAAAAGGAATGAGAAGTAGAGATGGATGTCAAACATAGATGATGCACAAATTTCTATCCATTTCATCATTTACTTTCGTAGTTCTTTCGTTATTTTGTACGTTTTATTTATTCTTATGTCGCTATATTAAATAACTGTTTGTGTGATAATTTGTACTTTTGTACGATTTTCTTGTTGCAAGCAAGTTTGAAGTAGCTGATAATATTTCTTCAGGTCTGATTGCATCCCTCATGTTTATGCCTTTTCGCGTCAAGATGCTTTTCACAAGGTCCAAAATCTTGATCCTTAAATAATTGCAAAATTCTATCATCAAAAATGAAAATCTGCCTTTTGTATCCATACCCATTTATTTTTTTGCATAGTTAAGAGATGTTCGTATCACTCAAAAAAATTAATCACAATTTGTTTTTGCTCATTATCTTCTGGATTGATTCCCGCTATTAATGTATTAGTTAAATCTAACACGTCTTTAAATAATTTATATTTTTGCTCACCCATTTTATCAAACATATTGAAAAAACTCGCTAACAACAGGAGCTACCTGCTAGGATGAATAGCGAATGGCGAATGAAGAAAAAAAAATAACTTTAACATCAAAGCAAAATAGCAGAAACTGAATATCGTACACCGTGGTGCATGGTCCAAAAGAGAATTCAAAAAAACCGCCCAACAAAAAATTAGTATTATAAATTGAGACTACGATATATTGAGAAATGTATTGTATATTACTACAAAAAGATGAAAGCAATTCACTCAAATGTGTAGCTCTTTGCCTTAGTTCTCTGTTCCGACAAAAAAAACTGTACCCTTATTAATCTCTTAATTTAATATTGAAATTATTTCTTGTTTTATTTTTGTATTTTATTTACATTTTCCTTTGTTTATATATTGATGTGCGTGTTTAATATTGATGTATCAATTCAAATATTTGTTATACATACATATATCAGTTTATTCACTAATTTAAGTACTCATGAATTAATTCATTTATTTCTTCACATGTATATATTTAAGTTAATCAATATAAATATTATATCTTGAATTTGGATGTATATTTGTATATTCCGTATGAACTAAAAAACTTCTAGACCGACTTACTCGGGTTTTTTTTGGAAAATGATCAGTGTAGTTCGGAAAAGGTATTGGAATCCTCGATCTGACCAGTAGAAATAAAGTTAGGGCATATCGTAAAAAATAAATGGTGTCAGAATCGGTGTCCATAGCAACCTTTTTCCAATTGTGTACATCCTAGTGTAAATACAGAAATAATGGATGTTATCTAGTTGTTTTTAAAAACCTATCTACGGATCAACGAAATTTCGGTGCCATTTGCGATTCACTCAAAAAGTGTGCGCATCCTAAGTTTGGCGAAAGCATGTAGTGAGAGTTAAAAGAACTTGACAAAACCAGTAATGAATAAATGCAGATTAATTAAACAGTAAGTAAACGACAGAATTTCATCGTTAATCAAAACCAAACTTACAATGAAATAGTAATGATTCAATGTATTTTCAGGTTTCAAAATGCCACCAAAAAAAATATCAATTAATATCAAATGGATGAAAATCATCTAAAGCTAACATAGCGGGGAATTTCGCCTTCAACAAAACCCCGACAAGGCTTCAACTTCTAGAGCTGCTGAAACGGAAGAACATCCTAATTCTCGCCTTTAAGAAGAACGTAAAAGAGTATCAACTTCCAGAGCAGTAGAAACGTCCCAAGTCCCAATTGCTTACGATTGGCTCGAGCAAGAGAAAGCAGCGATTTAAAAGTTGGAAGCATTTAATTACGACAAAGGCTATGATTACAGAAATCATGAGGATGTTATTATTGCCTTGCAAGTTTGCTGGCATTGCAGTGTTTTAAAGTTAGCTTTTTTTACAATTAGCGCGCGCTCAAGGATTTTGAGTACCCTTAAAATTTTTGTACATAGCACGGGCGAAGGAAAATCAGGGAGGAAGAAAAAAATAGTGAGTTCGGCAGGACATTCCATAAGCGAGTTGTATGGCTTAGGAACGAATCACGATATTTCAAAGTACGTCCGAAAGTGGGCTTGAGGGTATACTGATTAGCATTCATAGCGATACGGGTGTTACGGTTGAAGATTTGAAGCGGCGAGATGCTACTGGCAATTTCTTGGATCACTGGTAGTAGAAATAGCGATAAAACAATGTCAGACAGGAGACATTTCGTTGGTGTTCGAGGGTATCAATTGAATGACTGATATTAGCGTCACCTATGAGTCTTATCGCACGATTTTGAATTCTATCTAGCAAGTGCAGATATGTTTTAGGAGCACCTGACCAAATGTGTGCATTGTACTCCAATTTTGGGCGGCCAGATTAGACAGGGTGAAATATTTCTTACATCGCTTGAGGAAACCTAGACATTTCGCAGAATTTATGACGACATCGAGTATGTCCTCATTCCAAAGTAAGTTGTCACTAACACACATACCGAGAATGGAAAGTTTTGACGATGCAAGTGTCATTCATGGATAATGGCTGGGTGTTTAAATTTCGCTTTAACAACAGCAGACAGCATTGTGTTTTGGAAGCATTAGATTCCACTCTGTTGATAGTTCCCCAATTGGTTATGCTGTTAATATCGGAATTTAATGAACTTAGCATACGCTGCCGTTTCCGTTCTACAGTCGAAAGGCAGGGACGTTAGTGCGGAAACAAATATGAAAAACAGAGAGTACTGTCATCAGCAAAGGAGTATATTGGATTAGAAGTAGCAGACAAGAGATTATTAATGAAAATCAAAAACAACAAGACGTACAAAAAAGACGTAGCCAAATGGCACACCAGCAACTCGTTTCGGAAACACATCGATCATATGACGTACTCCAATATCCAATCCTGTTCCCGCGTGGAGAATATGGATACCATTTCAACATCATGCAAACTGACCCCAACACGAAGTAAGATTTCTACATGGATACGCGGCTGAATCAAAAAAAAAGATGCCATGACGTATGTTCGAAAGTAAGGACATTCATTACCTTCATATGCAATCCAACATGGAGTGAAATCACAGATCTGCTTTTCACCGGCCCAAACTCGCCGCACAAAGTTGATATTCCAGCTCGAGTTTTCAAGCTTCACGGACGTCATCACTAAGAACCATATTTTTAGACCAACTCGATGCTGAATGTATTCAATTGAATGACAAAACAGAAGCCTGTCGCACGTTCATATTTTAATTAGGTTGAAGCAAAAACCTATACCAACAAAAGTTTACAGCGTGATTTCAGCTATGCTTCTGAATCGAGACGTAGATCCCATCCCAGAAAAATATGATTCATTTGCCATGCGGAACACTTGATACAAATTCACCATGCAGGATTGATTGCAAGTGTACGATATCCCTGTGAGCTGATCAATGAAACTACAATAAAACTGGAGGTAATGGATGTCCTCTGTATAAGCGAAGAAAGCCTGTTGATAGTGGATACGCAACCACTATCCAAATGCGATATATAGAGTTTGACCTCGATAACAGATGTGACGTACTAACCGCTTCTTTCAAAAATGTTTGATGCTCATATTACGAGTAATATCGAGTACTGCAATTCTGTGATGTCGATCAAATACATTTGCAAATATGTCACCAAGGCAGTGACATGACAGTATGTATTCGTGCCAATAGGTCAAAGCGGATATTCGCATTTAATAAACCCTATTAAACTGTTCAGCATCCCGCTGTTAACTTGGAAAATGTTCAGCGCCTTTACTTTACTAATGAAAATGCACAAAATAGAGCAGAGAAACTACAGAACTCAACACCCACCACCTTTTTCCAATTGTGTACATCCAATGATTTTGCTAAAACGCTGACGAAGTGCAAAATACTAGACTTGGAACACATAGACAAAGAAGTTTGTGTGAAGAAAGAGGGGTGCAATTGTTCCTGAGTATATTCGTCGGATGCATTGAGACGTGTATATACTGTACATCCGAATAACTGTGAATGTTATTTGCATGCATAAATGTACGAGTACAATAATATTTCATATAATCAAATGTCCTACATCATTCGTTTCTTTGAAAACCGTCGATGGGGTAGTATGCCAAATGTATAGAGAAACATGCTTTCTATAAAATGATCAGCATTGAGACACAACACTAACAGAGGTATCGCTCACAAGGCATACAAAGCAAATACGTATCTTGTTTGCCATCACTTTAACAAGATGTGCACCAACGAATTCCCGATAACTGTTGGAAACGCTAAGCGAAAGCCTCAGTGAAGACATTCTCAATCAATCACACAAAACCGATCCAAATCAGCAATATTCGAGCCATATTTTTAATGAATCTCTAATTTTGATTGAGAATTTATGCATATCAATATATGCAATTCTATCAAGGCTTATTATTGCAGTTGTCTGAGAACTGTCGGATGTTGTGCTTAAGTTATGAGTGTTTTGTGGTATCTTGGGTATGCATGTCATCAAACAAATGTAGAAATACCACCTGCACTTTTTCTGCATAACGTTTTAATATGTGGACAAGCTAATGAAGAAAACTTTAATGAGCCGTAACAATCACTGACTGTTATCAACCATACCATTCTAAATAAACTTATATTAAAAACGAGGGCTTTGAATTTTTTTCTTTTCTTAAATCCTACCATATATACTGGGTGAGTTTTTTAACTTGAGACATCCAAATTACTCAAAAAATACGCGATATCGCGAAAAATGTTTCAGACAAAAGTCACAAGGTTCTGAAGGAGACATAAGATGGTGACCACGAGTTTGAACTTGAGCCCCATTTTCAAGGTCAAACGAAGGTATTTGTTTTGAGGAACTGATTATTATTAGCAATGTTTTCCAGATTAATAATGCAGGCTACTTCAATTCAAGAGAAAATTGAAAGATTTATGGAGAAAGTGGAAGGAACATAGATGGTGCTGTTGCTCTTTACGCCCAACGTTTCCCAGACCAGATACGATCGCGCGCTTCATTTTATCGGGTCATCCAACGATTCACTGGTAATTCCTTTTTGGTGTGCAACCAAAGAAAAGGAATCGGTCAGATAGGGTGGCTGTTGAGGACAATGAAATAGCAGCGTTAGCTGCCGTTGCACAAGATCCTCACATTAGCACTCGCCAAATAAGTCGTGAATCAGGAATTTCTCAAACGACTGTCTATAAGGTATTAGATATGCATAAATACCATCCTTATCATGTTTCAATGCATCAAGAACTTTCTAGTGAGGATTTTCGCAACCGGGTTTCCTTTTGTCAATGAGCACTTCAGCAAATTGAACGAGACCCCCTTTTCTTCGCCAAGGTGTTATTCTCTCTTGAGTCGACTTTCACCAATCACGGTACGGTCAATCGACATAATATGCATTACTGGGCTACCGAAAACCCTTTTTGGTTGCAACAAGTTGAACGCCAGCACCCTTGGAATGTTAATGTTTGGGCGGGAATTATTGGGGATAAATTAATAGGTCCATATTTTATTGAAGGCAACTTGAATGGCGAAAAGTATGCAAACTTCTTGCGGGACCATCTTCCAGTATTACTAGAAGAACTGCCATTGGAGTTGCGGCAAACAATATGGTTTCAACATGATGGTCGTCCAGCACATTATTCTCAAGTAACCCGGGGCATATTAAACAATGTTTACCATCAACGATGGATCGGACGAGGGGGTCCGAGGCAATGGCCTGCTAGATCACCTGATCTTACGTCACTTGATTTCTTCTTGTGGGGCTACTTAAAAAGTGAGGTTTACAGAAAAAAGCCAACAACATGAAAAGACGAATAACTGATGCTTGCCGGAAGATTAAGCCAGAAATACTTCTCAGTTCTGTTGGTTCATTTAGAGCGCGGATAGACAAGTGTATTGAAGTGAATGGTCACATTTTCGAGCATTTGTTGAAATAGTCTCGGGAAATAAACGTCGAAATGGGAAGAATTCAATGATTCAACAGTGAGAGTCAAGGGGACCCACTCTAATTAATTACAGCGAATTAAACAAAATACTGCTACGTCCACGTCGTTGTTTCTGGGTTATGCTAAACGCAGTATGTAAAAACAAATGACAAACCTACGAGCAATACGACTGAGCAATGAAAATCAGGAATTATCATTTGAAAGTGATCTTGAAAATGGGGCTCAAGGTCAAACTCGTGGTCACCATCTTATGTCCCCTTCAGAACCTTGTGATTTTTGTCTGAAACATTTTTCGCGATATCGCGTATTTTTTGAGTACTTTGGATGTCTCAAGTTAAAAAAACGCACTCTGTATATGTATATTCTTGCCTAGCTTTGGCCAAGTGCATAATAACGTTAACGTCTATACTAAAAAAAAATGTAACATTTTTCTCAAGTTTATATAAAAACCGTATGTAAGTACTTACCATCTATAGATTGAGCACATCGTGATTAATTTATGCCAGTTAGGACTGGTGGAAAGTGCTTTCCTTGGTTAATATTGGCTGAGTCTTAGGTTTTTATACTCCAAATTAAAGTATGAATGTGCTCTTCCACGTAACGGTATAAAAGTGATACGCTCTCGCTGAAGATTTTTTCAGAAATTAGTGATTTATAAAAAAAACTTTATTTTCAAAGTCCTCATAGCTAGATTGATTATTTCAAAAACTGAAAAAACTGTTAGAACCAATATTTTACTTCATTCAAAGGATAGTGATATCAGTTTTAATTTGATATCAAAAGATATATGTATGTGTATGCGTCTTACCCTTCGTATGATATATGATGTGGTATGAATATAAACTGACAAAAATCATCAGAAGATCCACCCGCAATACAAACTTCACATAAGAAAATCTCGAAATCTCCACATTCGATTTTCATAACACTTCACAGTTTTAATGTACTAACGCACAGAGTTATTTTGATACCAGTCTCATTGATGTACTCTCTTGACCCGAATACCATGCAATTTTACCCCCCTCCTTTGCACATGTATGTATATACCAAATAAAACTACCAAGAATATTGTTTATCCACTAGCATTACGATAAAATAAGGAAATTTACATAATTTCACAGTTGCAATAATATACTTGTACCTACATGTGTTTTTTTCTATGGCGCGGGAAAGCGGTCGGGTACCGCTAGTATATTTATATCTTTGATATAAATTCAACTGTAATATATAATTAACTTATTACAGGTTTCAGGTTTTATTATTGCTTCCTGTAAATATGAATGCGTATTTTATTTTAAATTGAGTATTTATTCTAAAAAAATAAAAGAAATGTTTTTGTAAAAAAGTATATGTAACATATGTACTCGTATTTGTAATTCATATATCTGTATTGTAAATGTACAGCCCAGGGTGGATCAAGGTCTCAACCAGCAAACTTCTCCATATACGCAGATCGATCGTAAGCTTCCTGCCTCTAGCTGTGCACAACAAGATTGTTGTTGTACCTTTTCAAATTAATCTGCATTATACACACTAATGTAATGTTACAGTCTGTTTCAAATCACCGTGCAATTTATTGTGCATGAGCCCTCTTTTCCAGTCTATTCCAGTAATCCATACCATAACCATACTTTGATGTTGATTGCACTGAGTACATGGATAAATTAACCTAGATGTCAAACTCTACTAATACTTTTTCAAACTCTTAACTTTCGCACAGACCCACTGTAAGTGAATTCCAACACTTTTACATCTCTATAACTTTGTCGAGTTTGTCAAAATTTGCTAGAATGATAGCAATTCACAAGTGCATTTGCTAGAATGCGAGCGATTTGCACGAGTGTGTGTAATGTAGATAACGTTTTTTGCGTAAAATGGGCGCGTTTGTGTAAAATGAAGGGAAGTTTGACATCTAGATTAGTTTATCTGTGGCTGAGACTCAGTGCAATCAACATAAAAATATGGTTACGCTCAAATTTCATCTGGTTCACTTCCAGAATTACTGGAATAGACGGGAAAGAGGGCACATGCGCAAGAAATTGCACGGTGATTTGAAACGGACTATAGTCTGCCGGTTCCTATTGTAGTTCAATGAAAATGTTATTTCAAATCTCTCCCTTTAGTACAAAAAACGTATTTTTAAATAAAACGTTTCCACATATTTATTAATAACATAAACCAAGAAACAAACATAACTTGGTAATTATTATTAAAAATAAATATGTAATATAAATCAGAAAAGTAAAATGAGCGACAGTTTGTGGTGGAGCTCAGTTCAATTTAAACAATGAACAAACAAATAGAGTGTTTCATCACAATTGATTAATTTTACAATAATTACATGAAAAAAACTTAGCTCTAACATTTTGGGGTATAATTAAAAAAAATAATAATAATAATGGAGTGCTAATGAAATTCCGCAAAGGAGTTTTTGTTTTTCAGGGTGAAGCACAAAAAAAAAATCACATTTTATGCGGGATACGGTAGTTTTTAAAACGCACCTCTTCTTACGCCACCTACTTTGTTTGACATTCTGCTTTGGCATATAGTCCATTTTATGTTGACGCGTCTTTAGTGATGGTAAGGCCGTAGTGGTAGTGTGGCGACGAAGATGTTTACTTTCCAGAGGAACGTATTCCTCACCACTATCGCTATCTGAATGCTCCATATGCTCGTCGATCAGTAAAGTTCCCATATGCAACTTAAATTTTCTTAGCTGTTTAATTTGTTTAGCACCAGGTTCGTTTTCCCGTAAACGGCATCGTAACCATGAGTTGGTGACAGCCATATCCAATAAGTGATTGATAAATTTGATCGTTGACGGCTAATATTTTATCTGTCAAATTCGCCTCTCCCATGTTTCCATTTTATAAAAAAACAGCCGGAACACTGTCTGATAGACTTTTTTTCTAGATCATCTACGACAGTTCTCTAAAATTGCATTAGTAAAGATTGTCGATAACATTGTTACCGTCTTATTGTCCATCTAAAATGCCAATTCTGGACTTACTTACACAAAAACCTTTCTGTTTCTGTGAAAAAGTCGTTTCATCTACCATAACACAATATGATTTCACATTAAAGTCCCAGTTAGTCAAATAGTTTTAAAGTGGTAAAATAATGGTCGAAAAACAAATGATGACCTGGGACTTTGAGATGATTTTAACCAAATTGCTGATTTATTATATCCGGAAACGTATATGATGCCAGAGCAACACCTATATATGAAATATATCTAGCCATATTCCAAGGTATCTGACTACATTTCGACAAGCAAGTGGCTGTCCGTGTTGTCCGAAAAACCAGTCATCGCAATTTTAATTTCATCGTAGTCACGTAGCAAAAATATGTTAATGACCTTAATCTTTGGACCTGTCCTGTAAGCGAATAAGTCATCTGCGTACGCAGTAGGAACCGATTCTGGGTTTTTTCTCTTTTGATTGATAGTCGACGACAAATTATATATTTCAAAGTAGGGATCATCTGAATCATCTCAGAAGAGAACAGCATCGGATCATTTAGAATGTTCAAGATGTTATCCTCATCTAAAGCTGTAATATATATATAATATAATAATATATAGAACTTACTGCATATAAAACATACAACTGCAATACAACAATGGGATAAGAACCAATATTCTACAGATAGAACTTAACAAAAAAAAAACATCGTGTGCTTGACATAATTTTATATCTTTTAAAGCTAGGATAAGATTTAGTCATAATTATGTTTATATATCTATGTAAGACAAATACAGAAATGATAATTTAGATATACTCGTATTTTGATCTTTTTTTCGCTATTTCCGCAGTTGTACAAATGAGGACAACCCTCTGCCATTTAAACAAATACAACTTCGACACTTGAGGCTTGGCTGACATATCGTTAATACATCAGCGCAAGTAACATATGCAATTCCGCAATTATCGGTAAATCCACCCAAACCAGCAAGAATGGGGTCACACAATGCAAGTCCCCCAATATTAGCAAATGACACTAAAAGCAATACTGCAGACTCAGCAATTAGCGGCTAGAAAAGCAATAAACCAATTATAGGCAAGCGACCAGTACTTCGATTATAGCCATTGTTGATCGCAGCGACGCTGAAGACGGCGGGTCATCATAGGCTAAGTTAAATTAAGATTTTTCATAATAAACGAATGGTCCCCGTTGACCGATAAGAAATTTATAAATTGTTTTTTTTCTTTCGGTTCTCAACGCGATACATAACTCGTATGACAAGTTTACGATCCCAATAAATATTTTAATTGAGAAGTGTGCAAGATTTTTTTAAATTTCTATGTTTTACAGGTATGAGGCGGGTTCGCAGGAGCTTAAATGCACTCCATCAACATCTACTCGTAATTGCTTATATTTAATGTACTTGTACACTGTTGGCTAAAAGTTTGAGGCCGCCCTCAATGCTTGAACAAAAATCAAAATCTTAAAAATCAAAAAAAAACCTTTAAGATGAATGAGAAACATACGTACTTGAAATCAAAATAAGAAGAAAAATAATTTCATTTTGTTCTAGACATACTCGTAAAGGGATTTATTAAAAAGAAGTAAAAATAATTAAACCGATTTTTCGTCGATTACTTTTTTTTACAATCTTGAAAATCTAGCTATGAGTTTTTGAATTGTTACCTGTGATATAATATATTGCTCTCGAATCCTTCTATCCAACTCCTGCCACAACAGTTCTATAGGCTTTAAATCAGGTGTGTACTGCGGGCATATTATGATGAGTAAGATTTCTTCATTTTCCCTCTATTTAAGGTAGTCTGGAAATGTGTTTTGTTTAGTGTGTTTAGGGTCGTTGTCCTGCTGAAACACGAATCCTTCGAGAAATTAATCATAGTCCAGAGGTCACAGCGTTTTCTTCCAATATTTTTTTGTATGCCTCCTTATTCATTTTTTAAAATCGCTCGAAACGGATCCCCCACTCCAATTGAAGAGAAACATTTCCAAGCCATAACAGAACCGCATATTTGCTTGACGGTAAGAACGACACAGTCTGGGAGCATTTTTCCTGGTGAAAACTGTCCGTTTTGTACTAAATACCTTAAACTATTATTCATAGCATCATAAAACTGTGTTGAAATCTTCTTCCGTGCAGTCTTTATACTTGTTGACCATTTTGTTTTATGGTTGCAGCGGGGATTTTTCCAGCATAACTTCATCTTCGTGCATCCCTGAAATGTCTCTGTGGCCCGGCACCCAACAAAGGTGAATGTTGAACTGCTCTGCCATGTGAGAGATGATTGGCATTCAAGGGAGGTTTTAGAATATAATGAGACTGAGTCCAGGGACTTGATAGCGGCCTGAATATCCGAGAAGATGCGGATATCCTTTTGCAGATATCACGTTTTTCTTCAGCCAGGACAGAGCTTTTTTAATCGCAAAAATTTCCGCTTGGAACACGCTACAAGGATTTGGAAAACGGAAAGAGAATCTCAGATTTAGCTTATCTGAGAAAACACCTCCACCAACTCCGCTATCGGTTTTAGATCCATCTGCGTAGAGATGGATTGACATGTCCTCCATGAAAGTATCTTCCTTCCATTATGATCTAGAGGGGAAACTTACATGGAAGTTTTTGTCAAACCGAAGTTCAGGTATGGTATAATCGATGTTCTCTGTGAGGATTCCTAATGTATTAAGAATGCTGAAGTAGCGAAAGGAATTATTTGTACATTGTTTAGTCGCTTTAAAGCGAATAGCTGTAGTCGTAGCTATTTGCCTGCTGAAAATATCGAGGGGTGTTAAATGAAGTTTTAGTTTTAAACGCAATTTATTTTCTTAATCATTAACTCTTACATATTAACAAAAAATGCTTAAATGCTAGCTTAAAATTACTTAACAATCTTATACTAACTTACTGGCCCCACACAGGGACTCTAAGCTACTCTAAATTCATATTCTTATTTTACTTAGAAATATTTATTTTATATACTTAAGGCTAAGAAAAGAAATTGGTTAAGAAAAACTTAGCATATGGACATAATTTTATTTTTTTATAAAAACTTAATATCTAACTTAAACTGAACCTTAGTCTACCTGACCTAAATACACAATACACACATAGACATTATACACAATAATACACATATATTAGTATATACCTTTGTATAAACTAACATATGTATGTATTTCTTAAATGCTAACCTAAACCTATGTAACCTGGCCATCGCTATTTACTGAACCTGAAACGATCCACACTGCCGTGTGCGACGTCTCTGTTGTAGTTGAGTCGGGTGTCAAATGAAACAGAATGTCTAATGCCGCAAAGGGGGGTAGACCGCAAGGATCCGCTTATGCATAGACGTGCTGTTCTTTGGACTCTGCTTGGTTTAATGCAGTTGATTAGATTTTTTTAAGGCCCTCCACCAGACGACCACCCCGTAAGTAAGTATCGGTCTTATGACGGAGATGTATAGCCAGTGGATAATGCGAGGTTGAAGGCCCCATTTATACCCAATGGATTTTTTTGCAAGAGAATAAAGCTATTGTAGCTTTATTGGCTCTTTCTTGAATGTTAGGTTTCCAGTTTAATTTCCTATCAAAAATGAGACCCAGATATTTTTCTGTATCGGAAAACACTAAACTGGTACCGTTTATTGAAGGAGGGTATATAATTGGAATTTTGTATTTCCTGGAAAAGAGGACACGATCAGTTTTATTTATGAGACGGCTATAGCAACGTTATCCGCATAGGATATCACCATGCTACCACCCGCTCCCAGGTATATTAGTAGTTCCTTAACTACTAAGTTCCAGAGAACAGGAGAGAGGACACAGTTTTGCGGATGACACATCTTTTAGTAGAAATCTCACCAAGTTTGGAGCTGATTAAAGACTTCCTCTATGTCCAAGAAAGCAACCATTGTGTACTCTTTATATTGCAGAGCCGTTTTCACCGACTTTCCTTTACAGAAGGCATGTTGAACCGTTGACAGAAGTCTTGGATCAATTTTAGCTCGTATATGGAAGTCAATCAGTCGTTCTAGATTTTTCAGAAGGAAAGATGATAGACTTATAGGTCTGAGGTCCTTTGGGACAACATGAGAACATTTTCCGGCTTTGGGAATGAATACTACATTGACTTATCTCCATTACAATGGAATGTGGATAAGTTCCACACAGCTCCTCTTAATATTTTCTAGCACAGCCAGAATAATATCTGAGGTCCTCTGTAGCTCAGCAGGTATTATACCGTCCGGACCAGCAGACTTTACGGTTTGAAACTATGCAGCGCCCAGAGCAGTTTGTCTCTTGTAATCAGACCAAGAATTTTGGTCCCAGTTGCTGTAGGAATGTTTGGGCTGCTACTGGCCGCGATTTGGGAGCTACCTGGAAAGTGGGTGCCCATTGGCAGGTTGAGTGCTTCATCACTTAAGATTGTCCAGGAGCCATCAGTTTTTCAAAAAGCTTTCTTTTCTTAGCCGGGATGCCTCAGAGGTTTTTGTGATTTTGTCACAGAATGTCCTCCAGGATTGTCGCTTTGCCTTCCTCAGTTCTTTTTTGTATACTTTGAGGGATTCTTTGTATGTGTCCCAGTCAGTCCCTTTTCTTGTGCTTTTTGCTACGCTGAAAAGTTTTTTACAAGTGTTTCTGAGCAGTCCCAGTGCTGATGTCCACAAATCTTGCTTTTTCTTGCATCTTGGTTAAATAAGAGGGCAGGAAGTGGCCATAGCCTGATTGAGAGCCAGAGTAAATTCCTTGACTTTCATGTCAAGCTCATTGGTGTCACGTGGGGGACTTGATAGTTTAGAGGATAGCATTTCTGACAGTATTCCTCTGTATTTTGGCCAATCAGTTTTCTGGTAGTTCGGGAATGCTGGTTGGCTGGGGAGCATCACTCAGGCTCAATTGGATGTATCTGTGGTCTGAAAAGGAGTGTTCAGACGATGCCATCCAGTTCGTTAGCCTTTGAGTGATGCTGTCGGAGACAAGAGTGGTATCTAGCACTTCCTGTCGGTTTCTAGTTATAAAAGTGGGCACATTGCCAATGTTGCAAATAAAGATTTTAGTACTGAAAATATAGTCGAAAAGTGACTCACCTCTATCATTGATGTCCGTACTGCCCCATACCGTGTGATGTGCGTTAGCGTCGCGGCGACCGATGATGAGGCCAGTTTTTTGCTTTCCAGCTTCCAATACCACCCTTTCTAGGTTTTCACCAGGGAGAGGGTCCACATGATCGTGGTCAAGATAAGACGATTCCAGTCAGTAGGAGCCTCTGGTAGTCTCTAGTCTGGCAACAGTTATATCGGGGTTGCTGAGGTTAGGAAGTAAAAATACATTATGGCTACGTTTCGCTAATATACAAGTTCTGATCTTACCTTTGTCTCTTATATAGAGCGGAGCATATACCGGTGTCCTAAGTCCACGAACCACACCTTTTACAATTTATGGGTCCTGGATTAGGATAATGATAGACTTTTACTATTTTTAATGAGTTGTTTACTCAAGACTAGAGGAATCTCAACTAAATTCTTATGACTTAAAGGTGTGGTTTTTATGTAAAATTTTTGCAATCCAGGCCGACAAATTTTGGGATTTGACAACCCTTTAGATATAAGGAACTGTAAGCAAATACTGAATCGGCAATCAAAGGTCATACAATTTAATATTTATGAAAAACATAAAAAACTTCTCCACATTTTCTTTCAAAAAAACTGTAGGATTGTAAAATAAGTAGCATAAGTATTTAAAATGTTTTACTATATAAGTACGAGTACCTACCTATGTAACACTTAACATACAACTATGAACTTTTTGTTATAAAATGAAAATTTTAATTGATTTAACTTTATTTGTTAATAATGAACTTTTGTAAAAAAGGAGAAAATACATTTATTATTGTACTGGCTTTTACTCGAAAAAAAAACAGTAAGAAAGCTTTTCTCGAAAAAGCTCATCTCTTCACTTCGAATGAAAGCCCAGGACGATCAGAACCAAAGTCTGTCTGTTCGTTCGAACAATAGATGAACTAACCTACAATAGATGGAAAACTTTCCAGATATTGGAAAACCAAAACCGGTTTTCTACTGATCGCCTCTATCCATGTGACCCTGGCTGTGAATACGTGTGAATTGTCATCAATGGCAATTTCCCTCCCATTTTTCATAAAATCTGCCCATTTTACTCAAAAAACGTCAACCACATTACACACACATACGTGCAAATCTCTCTCATTCTAGCAAATTTACGTGCAAATCGCTCTCATTACAGCAACTTTACTTGTAAATAGCTCTCATTTTAGCAAATTCTGGTAGGTTATAAAGATGTACAATGTGTTGGTAATGAGGAGAATCGTGGTTTTTATTTCTTTTTCTTTTATTCCAAATAAATTGAATTCATTCCCTATATATTTGCAACAGTACGAGTATGTTAGTTCATCTATGGTCAGATTTAGCACTTCGCAACAGTCTCGTCGGGTTTCCTTCCACTAGACTAGAAAAGTGGTAAACCTGCCTTTACCCGGTAAACCGAGCTAGGGTGGTCTGGTGAACAACTACCTATGAAGCACACACGCTCGATCGACTCGCTATATTCTTTTGGTTGACTTTCATTTAGAATATAGATTAGAATTTGCCTTTCTTTTAATTCTGTTCTCCTTGCCTCAATTTCTATAATAAAACGGTTTATGCCAGTTGTTAACCGGAACTCTTTGGGTTTTTTTTCTTGCTGGTTTTCTTTTTTTTTCTTTCTTCATTCGAACGAAACATTTGTTGGGTTGCCTGTTTAACGTTTGCTGTGGTTCTCGAACAACACAATACGGGGGGCCCCGCCCTAAATGAAATTATTGGAGGCGGGTGTTGCGTCGCAGGCCTCCGACCCCACGTTCCGGCGGGAGGAGTAGTCTCACGCTACACCTATATTCATAATATTCACGGAAGTTGACTGGCACAAAAATCAATCTTAGATTAACGACTTAACAAGTGTTTCATATACATATATGCATTTATTTTTTTATATATCTGTTACGGATATTTATTTATTTTAAACCATCTTAACATAAGCTAAAACTTAATAAATAAATGCATACCAAATATTATAAATATAATAGAGCTGATTTAATTATTAAAAACCACTTGATATTCGTTCTCATAAGAGTTCTTCTATAAAATACTATAGAACTTATTTACAATTTTGTGCAATTATATTCATATCAAGATATGCGCAGAACGTCAAGGGCATTTGAAATCCACTTATTGATCCAGCCCTCATATCCGTATGTACATGTATTATGCTTTTATTTTTGAAGTGGCAGTATAACCAAGTGTGCACATTTCAAGGAACGATTTGCAGATATGTATTTTTTGCTAACTTTATTATACGGGCCTCAAGTATACTTACACATCAGGTTTCGATGCACAATCCTTATCATTGGTACCCATTTATTTGTAAGTGTTTGAAACACTTTAAATAAATTTTGCGATTTTGCTTAGGGGAAACGTTTCCTGCATTATTCATTATATCAAAATTACATTATTAATTTATTACAGTCCCCAGTCTTTACTTAACGTACTTAATTATTCATAGATAAATGTGCAACATTGGAAATGACGATCAAATTAATTGCTTAAATTGATTAAAAATGGTAGAAACATTTTTCTTCAAATAACAAAAATCAAACAAAAAGTTTCTCTGGATAAAATGAAGCCGCTTAGGAATAACGTGAACATAAGCAACAATGTTTCAATATTGATGGTTTTCAATTCGACAAGTTGCAGGACCGATTAAAAACAATTATGGGCCTACTTCACAAAGTAATCATCATCCCTTACCACGAGTTCAAAAACATTGCTCAAGCGCATGCTCAAACGAATGTTCCTTAAATGTGTATTTAAAGTGTAAACCTGTTACATACAATATCGAATAGTGTTGTAATGTTCGATTTTACAATAATACTGTCATTTACTTTTCCTTCGAAACCAATAATATGAAGTGTTTAGCACCTAAATACATTTTAAATAACATAATTATTACATAAATTTGTTCTTGCTAATGTGGTAGAGATAACCCTTATAGAGTTATATTTATTATATTTTGAATTTCAAATTGTCCTATTTCTCTAATTTATTGACGAGGTAGTACACATACTGGTATCCATAGCATTAACAATTTACTCTCTGTAACTCTTCTTTTATATGTATGAAGGTATAATAAGGTATAATAAAACATATCAAACTTTTCGCAGTAGCAGTCAACGTTAGTACTTATATTGTTTATATTTTTATAAAAACATGGTAAAGACATTAGAATTATTATTTTGAAAGTATTCAGCGACGCGCTTGTTAATTCGGGATGTACATTGTACTCGTACACTCCGAATGGATTGTATTGAATTTTTTTATTGTCACTTTATCTTGAATATGGTAGTACAATTCAATTTTCTCGAAAATGAAAAGTGCATTTTATAGTTAGAAGTATCCGATTTTCGAGAAGTCGGTCAAAAGCTTGAATAGTGAGCTAAATACTAGCTAAGAAATTTAATATAGTGATATAAATATGTATATGAGAGCCGGTAATTAACGCACACTTTAGAAAATTATTAGTATAAAAGGTACCCAGCGTAAAATTTTCAGGTTTAAATTACTATATAATTGCCCGTAAGCTAACATAGTGTGGTAAGTGAGAGGGTATCACTGGTTGGGGGCGCACAGCGCGTTCGTGGTTGTACAATATTTAAAGTGCGGTGATTCGTTGGTCCGTGTGTTCGTTTTGTACTTACTACAATATTCGAAGAGTAAGTGCTGGGCCGAGCAAGAAATTTATCTGGTGCTTGGTTTAAAAGGTTAGACAAGAAGGAACAATGGATAACCAAACTCCTCCTGGACCATCAATATGTGGCTCAGGTTTGACGCAAAGTTATGCAAAATCCACGTAAATCGATAAGGAAGATTGCGGCCTGTATTGGAATAAAAAAATCAATAGTGCCCATTATTTAAAAAAAAAGTAAAGTTGCACCCATACATATCCCAATTCATGCACTTTCTCAACGAAAATGACCATTCTTTACGAGAAACCTTAGCGAGAACGAATCGGGAACGTTTTCGAGCATCACGAACACTTGGAAACATATTGTTTACTTACGAACCATATTTTCATATCGATGGCTATGTTAATACATGAGATACTGGTGCTCCGCCATCAAAAGCTATTTTGTTGTCCAAAAACGACAGTGTTGTGCACAATTTCTGCCCGAGGGATTATTGGCCCTTATTTTTTTAACCAGCGAGAGGCAGTCACTGCCGACATGTACTACCGAATGATCGACGAGTTTTTAGTACCGCAACTGCAGCTATTTCCCGGTTTAACTTAATTTCATCAAGACGGGGCAACTCCACATACAGCTACAAGAAAATATCCGACATGAGGTTGCTGTCATTGAATTTCGTGTATTCACAAATTTAATAGTCCGAGTGTGTTGAGAGGAATGGGCTGCATTTAGACGATATTGTTTTAAAAAATTTTGTATAAATAAAATATGAGAATAACTCTGTAGTTTTCTTTTACTTAAAATCGATGTTGTTTTGGACAGAGCCAGAGAAAGCACTTCCTACACGAAGAATGCTTTAAAATAGCACAGGCCCCAAACCTACAGGTATCCTGTGTGGTTCAACGTGGGAGCACGTTAACAGGAAAAGTTTGCTTGTTTGAGATGGCTTGTCTTGGCTAATATTCCCTTCTACAGTACCTTAAAGCCAGAGTGCATTTAATTCTATCCTAATCAATTCCTTTTTGATATACTCGTACATATTATTATACCTAATTAGAATGGGCAAATTTGTCTTTAAGCTGACTCTAAACCACATTGTAATAGGGGGGCCTGGACGAATGACTTGGTCTCCGGAGTTTGTCTTGATCTAGGATAAATTACCGAGGTTAAAGACCTCTTTCGAATTGCTTGGTACTGTGGCGAAGAAAAGGAAATATCTTCGCCGTTTCACTCTATTTTGGGTTGGCACGGTGAGCAACAGGCTCAGTATTCTAGTTTCATTTTATTTCTAAACTATAATCGGCTTTTAAACTTTAGGCCAAATAAGACAATTTTAAGTTAATTAAAAAAAAGGAAATGAAAAACAAGCAAACAAGAATGGGTAACAGTTCATGCGTGAATGTGAATGTGTTTTTATTGAAACTGGTTTTTACAAATTGAATTATTAAATAAGTTTTACATAGTTGAGATAAGTAGCCGACTGTTAACATCATGTCTGGCTAGGTCTATTTGCAGAACTACATACATATACGTAAGTGTTCAGCACTAAAAGGTTAGTAACTAACAACTAATGATTGTACGCTTTCTCTCGGCGTACCAAAGATTGAGACCTAAACTATTGACTAGAACATAGTAAGAACATGAAAATAAACAAAGACAATAATAGATATAATATTCTTAACGTTTCACTCACTAATTATTTATATACATAGATATATAATATAATAGTAAGTGACCGCATGCAATTGCCCTTTAGAATTATGCACAGTTATTTTAATATACATACTTTATTCTTATGAATCTATATATCAAAATGATGTGAATGCTTTTTCTCTATAGTAGATATTGATATTGCTAACCCCTTAGGTTGTTAGAAAAGGCTCTTTCAAAAAAGGGAATAAGGAGGTTTCCTCCTTCGACAGGTAGGGTCAAGGGATTAGATCTATTGTTGAATAAATTAAAAGGAGAGAGGTAGTAATTATCTTCAATTGCATTAAACTTGGAGTCAATTAATTATATCACAAGGCTGTTCAGATGAGTTTCCATTCGCTGGAGTCTTTTGAGAGGAGGGCTTATAAGGTAGGGCATTAAAGGTATTATTTTGCATTCCTCGTATAGCACTTTGTTGCAATTGCAATTGTCAACCTGTGCAGACGTGTTTTTCTTTTTCTCCCGTATACCGAGTTCAGTTATTTTTTCCACTTATTTTCAAAGCCCCGTAAACTGCCGACTCAGTATATTTCCCGTCGTTGTTCGTCGACCTAGTTTTGTCTGCCGATTCCTCAAATTCAACTGTACCACTTTTGGCCCCAAAAACAAAACATAAACAAAACAAAACAAAAATTGTTCGTCGACCTAATTTAACCTCAATAAACAAATAATGGAAGTGCCGTGCTAGTGTTTTGTGCTCAATTGTTGACCCCAACGCCAAATGGGCAGCATTTAATGGCCTCTGTGGAAAATCATTCCATGCCATATGCATCGGACTTACCAGAAGAGTCTACAAATGCAACAACGAGTCTATTAATGATGCGATGCTAGCCGAGAATGGTCATATTAGCAGAACTATTCTTGACAGAATAGAGAAGATTGAAGACTCAATAAACTGCATTGACAGAAATGTGGATGCTTACAAGTCCCCAGGAAGAATGATCGAAAAGCACCTGGCAGCGATTTAAAATCTGTCGAAAAATAAATCTAAGCACGACAACGAGAGCGAAGTGATCAAATATCACTTCGATGGAATGAAAGCTTTCCTCAAACCAAATTTTGCCAACCTCCTTAAATCCAACGAACTCACACGCATAAGCGACTCTATCAAACTTATCACTGATCTCGACTTGCTTTTTCAATCCTCCTAAAAAAAAAACCAAACCACCCCGCATCCATCAGATTCTACGCTCGATGACCTGGCCCTAAAAATGATTGACGTCAACGAGGAACTCATAGCAACTTGGTAGACCGTTGCCGAAATCGGTAAAGGAGTGCGATTGGCTTCCCACAAAAGCGATGGAATATCCGATCAAATCCAATTCCAGGCTAGTTCCCCGTACAATATCTCAATTCTCAATGAATTAGTAGACACGGAGTCTCACTTGCCATCATTTTAAATATTTCCCCCGCCGCCGTTTTGCCATTTTGCCTTACCAACTTACCCGCCCACCGCCGCTCCACGCAAACTGCTCAAAAATTTCGGAACTTCATGAACCCCCTCCAAATGGAAAAACAGACTCGAAAAGCTGTAAAAGCCAGCCCTTAAACCATCCCGTCTCATACCTCATCACCACAACATCCCTCTTACGTTTTACTACCAGAATGTAAGAGGTCTTCGCTCTAAAACCAATGCTGTTCTATGACAATCGCATCCTCTTCCCTTTGATATTTACGCCTTGACCGAAACCAATTTGATTCCCGACATAAAGAAGCAGGAATTGTCCCCACCCCCCCCCCATCCCTACTTTTAATGTTTTTCGCGACGACGATCCTACCCGCACAAATGATGATTCCTCTGTCGAAGCGTCCTACTGGCGATGCGATCGATAACAGCCTTCACTCTTCTCCCATTACAATTTCTTGATCCTCTAAAGTCGACTTTGTCGCGATAAAAATATCACTCCCCTTCAAGTCCCTTTACGTTATATGTTGCTACATCCTACCACCTCAGCGTATCGAAATCTACCAACTTGTTATTAATGCGATCGACTATTTAATTGACCTATCAGACTCCTATGATAACCTTATTTTCGGCTACTTTAATCTTCCTCAGCCACAGTGGACTCCATCAGATGATCAATCGTTTTTCATTGCTTCAAATGCCAACTCAGTTAAGGAATGTCTATTCTTAGATCGCTTAAGAGACTCAAGTCTATGCCAAGTCAGTGGCTTATCCAATTATATGGGCAGGCAATTAGAAATTATTTTCACAACAGAGCCAAAATTAGCTCCTCAGTCTCACTTTGTCCCCTATCTCTCTCAACAATCGATAACTACCATCCCCCCCTTCTACTTTAATTTTTTCATAACTCTTCATTCCAGTCCGCTCCCCCCACAACTCTCTCATCCAACGACTTTCATAAAGCAAACTTTCACAAAATCAGTGACTATCTCAGCAGATCCCTCTTTAACTTTCACAACCAAAGTATAAATGATGCCTTATCCATTTTTATAAAGAAATATTTAGTCCTTTTCCCCTTTACGTTCCGTTTTCCCGCCTTAAAACATCATCTACTAGTCATCCCTAGTATAATCGCTTCGTTATACAATATCAGTATACACCTTTGTATACACTGATATACGAGGGCGGGTCAATAAGTCCGTGACTTTTGGAATAAAACACAGATTTTTTGATAAAAAAATAATTTTATTTTTCAACGTAGTCTCCCTTGAGCTCTATACACTTTGTCCAACGCTTCTCCAATTTTTTTATCCCTTTCAAAAAAAATGATTTGTCGAGGTCCTCAAAATAGGCCTTTGTTTGCGAGATGACTTCATCATTGGAGTCAAATCTTTTTCCACCAAGCCATTTCTTCAGGTTTGGGAACAAGAAGTAGTCGCTCGGAGCCAAATCTGGAGAATAGGGTGGATTTTTGCCATGGCAACTGCACATGTGTGCACCCTTGCATTGTCTTGGTGGAAAAGAACTTTTTTCTTGGCCAAATGAGGTCGGTTTTTTTTCAAATCGTCATTGAATCGGTCCAATAAGTTGGCATAATATTCCCCATTGATTGTTCTTCCCTTTTGAAGGTAGTCAATGTGGATTATCCCACGTGCATCCCAAAAAACAGTCGCCATAACTTTATTGGCTGACAAACCCACCTTGGCCTTCTTTGGCACCGATTCACCCTTAGAAACCCACTGTTTTGACCGTTGTTTGTTCTCTGGTGTGTTGTGATGGATCCATGTTTCGTCCACGGTTACAAAACGGCGCAAAAACTCCTCCATATTGCGATTAAACAACGCCAAACCTTCCTGTGAAGTGAAGCACACGAAATTCACTTTTTTCCATTTTCTCCTCAAATTAGTGAGTAGTCTGATAAAAATAGCTGTCAAACACAAACTAACTGACGCAGCAAGTTTAAATTTTGACAGGAGTCAACTGACAGATGCCTGTTGACAGGAGCAGTGTTGCTGTTTCAGTAAAGAGGTCAGAAATTCAAAAAGTCACGGACTTATTGACCCGCCCTCGTATGTATATGTTTCTTAAATGCTAACCTAAACCTATGTAAGCCGGCCATCGCTGTTTACAGAGAAAACAGATTGGTCAGCTCTGCCTCATTAGTGAAGCTGGTCCGTAATTGACGGAAACGACGACGAAACATCTTCTCCATCATTCAACCACCAGAAATGCTGGTGCTGCCGAACGACCTCCCTCTTATCGCGATTCCCCACCGCCCTTCTGAACCTGAGGCGATCCACACTGCCGTGTGCGACGTCTCTGTCGTAGTTGAGTCGCCTGTCCCCAGCTGTCCGAGCGACATGGAAGATTAACGGCACCGCTGATCTATCCTGGATCAACCCTTTTTGATCTAGGTAGAGGAATGCTTCCGGTGGAACGAAGCCGTCAAAGCGCACACTCTCGTGGGGTAGTAAGCCCCAGATATCAGGTTATTCGTCGACGTAATTGCTCTTGCAATGTGCCTTCGAGTCAGCTTAATTACGAAGTTGTCCACTCGTATTAGGTTCGCCCTGTTGTAAAGGACCTCATTAGGATAAAATTTTTTGTACTCCGACTCTGGTGTTCTGTACAAGCGAAGACAGGCCCTAAGGCAAGCCCTCTCAAACACCCGAATCTTTTCCATTAAGCTTGCTGGTACATTGAACCACACGGGACAACCAAATACCAGCATGGGCCTGATAAGGGCCATGTAGCAGATTACCTTTACCCCCGCATCGAGTTGGCTGCTATAAAACAGTCCCTTTGTAAGGGCAAAAGCACCTTTAGCTCTGGCCAGAGCAGCATCTACATTTTTGCCAAAATATAGAAACTGATCTAGCCAGATTCCAAGGTATCTGACTACATTTCGACAGGCAAGAGGCTGTCCGTGTTGTCCAATAATCGAGAACTTTCTCCAATTTTTTCTGGTATCCCTTGAGGCTCTAGACAACGGCGTCCTAAAGAGAATGGTTTCCGACTTCTGAAAGTTGATTTTCAACTTCCAGTCATAGCAAAATCGTCTTATCTTATCGAAGTCACGCTGCAAGAGAGTATTAATGACCTCGATTTTTGGACCTGTTCTGTACGCTATCAAATCGTCTGCGTACGCAATAGTATGGGGAAGTGAACCTATCAAGTTGCTTGTAAAAATGTTGAATAGGATCGGCGAATTGACCGCGCCTTGCTGAAGACCATTTTTAATTTGAAATATTCCAACAGAAGTCACATCACCATTCTTCACGATGAACTGTCTGTTGTGTAGCATATTATAAAGAATGTACAAGAGTGGTTTACAGATCCCCAGCTCAGTCAGCTTATAGAAAAGACCCTCTAACCATACGGTGTCGAAGGCCTTCTCCAAGTCAACAAGGCAGGCACCAGTGCATTGTTTTTTGCCTTTATTCCATTGGATATCAGAAACCAGTTTAGACGCGGCATGTGAGATATCATGTCCCGCCTTAAAACCGAATTGATTATCCGGAACTATATGTTTGTCCTCAACCCACCTAGACAGAGCTCTATTGACTACCTTTTCAAAAACCTTACTGATATTCGGAAGGAGACTTATCGACCGGAGATTCGCCGGATTGGATATATCCTTTCCCTTTTTGGGGATAGGTTGAACCACCGCCGTTTTCCAATGCGCTGGATAATGTGCATTATTCATTGCATTATTAAACAGGGTGGTGTAAATGTCCACCGCTTCTAGAGGAAGATGTCGAAGCACGATGTTCGGAATACCATCGGTCCCCACCGATTTCTTAGCCCTGATTGTGTCGAAGATCTCATGGAGTCCTGCCTTCGAAATGAACGGGGGTAGGCCACCCTCTCTGGCAATGACGTTATTTGCCATATTTTCGTCGCTAAACCGGGTGAAACCAGAGCCCTCGGTTCGCCAGTTCCCTATTTCATTTCGAATGCAGAAGTCGTGCACCAAGACGCGATTGTCCAGGTCGTAATTAGGGCCAATGTTATCAATGGCCCTATATACTTCCTGGAAAGTGGCCCCTATGGCCTCAACCTTCTCCTGTGGATCCTCGATCACAAAAAAGTCGTCCTCATCAGCGGCCTCATTTGGATCAATACCTGCTATTGTCAGTAACCGTTCGTTGTCTGTTGTCCGGGCTATTTTAAGACACTGAAGGTCGTTTTGATTTTTTCTCCGAAATAGTTTATTTATTTGCGGAAACATATTCGGGTTGCTGGTGTTTACAGCCCGAACCTTGTTGTTCCAATACAAACTTACAGAAATTCTGTAATTTTCTTTTATTAGCGTTTGAATATTTTTAATCGACGACTTCAGTGTCCTAATCTCCGGGTCTTGTCGGTCAGTTAACTGTCTGTTCAAGTTTTTAAGTCTTGTCAGAAGTCTACTTTTCTGTCGGTGCAGTGCGTCAATAGTAGGATTGCGGAACAGGTCTTCGTTAGTCGTACGTCGGTACCGCGGTATTGTAGTGTCCATAGTTTGTTTAATTGTCTCGTCCATTTGTTTTAGGTAATTGTCGATCTCCTCGTTTGACAAATTCCTATTGGACGGTGGGTGGAGCATGTTCGAGGAGAGCGCTCTAGTCAAGGTTGCGGAGAAGCGTGTCCATCGAGTCTTACTGTAGTTGTAAGAATATCTTTGGACAAACTCCTCCAATTCCGCAATTTCGTTGGGAACTGTAATTTCGGTGCTAAAACCGCAATGGTCGCTGTCATACACGAATTTGCGCAGACAGTTTAATGTTTGTAAATTCGTGCCTGTCAGTCGTATACGTTCGTCGTACAGCAGTAGATCCAAATAAGAACCGCCTCTGGGAAACGACGGGTTATCTGTCGCTTTAAGACCGAGTCTGTACATGACATCGTGCTGACCCCACCAATCGAGTAGTAGGTTCCCTCTAGTATTTGGCAAATTATTTCCCCAATCTCTATGTCTAGCGTTGAAATCCCCGACGATTATAAAATAATTCTCCCCCGATTCCAGCCTCAGAAGTCGAAAAAGCGTGTCGAGCTCTGTAATGAATAGGGTGGATTGTGAAGCCTCAGGTGCATAAACAGAGGCCAAGTACAGCCGCTTTCCACTGCGGAGTGGGATGTAAACGACGACTGCCTCCAACACCCGGAACCTGCGCAACACCCCCTTGTACACTCTGTGAAATTTTATACCCTCTTTAATGAAGATCGCGACACCGCCTCCACGTTTGGATCTGGGCCGGTTTCTTCTTCTAACAATATAATTATTGTACTCCAGTTTGTGCTTATCGGTTAGCTTGGTTTCGCTAGCGAAAAGCACATCAGGAGTTTGGTCTTGTAGCAATTTAAACATCGCGGCTCTTCGTTCGATCCTAATCAATGAATTCACATTCACCGCAAGGACCTTCAAATTTTGCTCCACCATGTGCGTACCCATTACGGCATGTGTTGCGTTAGGCCCGGCAGCAACGCGTAGATCTGGTCCACCGCTTGGCCTGTTCTTGAACCTGCTTTTGCAGCTGAGCCATCTGCCCTTGGATTGCGAGCAAGATGGCTAGCATGTTGGGTGCAGCTTCCGTTGTTCTCGACATCGGAGCCGGAGAAGCAACAGTCGCTTGCTGTACCGTAGCCCCCCTACCTGACGCCATTTGGGCGTAGGAAATTTGGTTCGTGACGGCTGGTGTTTGAAACCTCACAGGTGAACGTTTGACCTCCACCTTCTGCTGCCGAGCCAATTTTGCTTTTTTAATTTCTGTGAACTTAGGACAACCCCGATAGTTTGCGGTGTGTCCCACGTTCCCACATAATACGCACGAGAGCTGCGACCTATCGAATGCTCCGTCAACACCCAGAGCACACTCCTCGGAACTGTGGTTCTTTGCGCACTTCACGCATCGAGGCTGCATTTGGCAGTTCGACGCGGCGTGCCCGAACCTCTTGCAGCGAACGCGTTGTATAACGCCGTCGCTCCTTTTTAATTTTTCCCAGTGAACCACCTGGTAGTCTAGGACATTGATACTCCTTAGACTATCCAGACGGCTTTCGGGACTGAGCTGCACCAAGAAGAACGGCAGACTCCGTTTTTCCCGCCTAGCTCTGGCTGTGGTAAACGGCTTTACCCCCACAAACTTGAGTCCTTCGCACTCCTTCTCTTTGAGCAGTGCTAGGATCTTCTCAGGATCAGAAGACGGTTCCAACCCCTTCAGCAGCATCGATTGCCGCTTTTCACACTTCGGTGTGTATGAGTAGTGCTCCGTCGTCGTTTCTTTTAGGAGCTCTTTAACTTTCGCGTAGCCCTCCACTGTATTACAGTGGATGGCATGGCGATCGTTCCCCAATCTCTTAATATTGAAATTATTACCAATGACCAACTTACACAGGTCCTTGGTTGCAATTACCTCCAATTTATAGGTGTTGATAGGAGGCACCTTCTCCTTCTTCTTCGTCTGCTGCTACTGTTGTTGTTGTTTTTGTTGTTGTTGCTGCTGCTGCTGTTTTAGCTGTTGCCGTTGTTGTGGCTGCTCTTGTTGTTGTTGTTTTTTTTGTTTTGCTTTTTGTTGTTGTAGCACTTGTGCTGACTTTTGTTGCGACTGCTTTTGAGCAAGCTACGACTGCTGTTGTTGTTGGGATAGCTCATGCTCTTCCCTCTTCCTTCTGACCATTTGCCGCTCTTTAATGGCCTGTAAACTCTGCTGCAGCATTTTGATGCTGTTACTTATGGACTCTAATTCCTCCTCTTCGTCGTCAGATTCGCTTGCTGCCAATGCAGCGAAGTTATTTCCTGCCCTCACTCCACCAAGCTTTACAGTGGTCGTTTGTCGGGTGGGACGTTCTGCCAAGTTAGAGGTTGACTTTAGCATCCTCTTCCTCTTTGGCTTTGGTGTTTGGTTCGAACCACTCGAAGCCTCACCTGCTATCTCAGCCGATCCCGCTATTGGCATAGCGGACCGCTCTCCACAATCCATCACGTGAATTTGATCTCTTTTTTTTTTTTTTTTTTTTTTTACACTTCACTTATTATTTTAATAACAAAAAAAAAAAAAAACAATGTCTCCCGTTGGGAATCGAACCCAGGCCTCCGAATCGCTACACCAAGTAGATGTCGCCCGAGTGTGTGCCACTTCGGCTACCAACCACTTTATACTTTTTTTGTTTTAACGTTTGGTTTATTTATTTTCTTCACTTGTGAAGCCGAACACGAAAATGCGTCTTATCGCCACTAAGGTCTATGAACGACTGAGTTAAATATGGTCCCCATATCATCGTGTTCATATCTCGAGAATTGAAAGCATCCAGAGCCATTTTCTTCGATTTTCTCTTCGAGGTATGCCCTGGAACGGTCCTTTTAATCTGCCCCCTATCAAAACCGTCTCAACCTTATCAACTTAAACACCCTTGAGGATCACAGAGATGCAGCCGACTTTCTCTTCATTCATCGACTCCTTTCAGGTCACGTTGAACTCTATTTCACAACTCTATTTTCCTCAACACTAACCCTGGTAATCTACGTACCCCTCGACTCTTCTATCTACCAACCCACCACACCTCCTACGGCGCGAACGAACCAATCTCCCGTATGCTACAAAAAATCAACTCAAACCCTACCGTCTTTGACTTCCACCGTTCGCCTTCGCTACTCAAACCAACCTTACTTTTAAGTTGTATTTTAAACTTAATTTTTAAGTTATACATAGCTTGTATTAAGCCGAATTCGCCCCTACCAAAATTAAAATTAAATTAAAATTAAATTGTTGTAAAACTATTTTTTATTCGCCTTTCTGTAATTCCGCAACAGAATCTCAACTCGAAAGTCTCAAGTTCTTTGGCCACTGTAGCAGAAATAGTGACAAAAACGTACAATCCGTATGCGAGAATAGGTCTGATGAGCATCTTGTAGAGAAGAATTTTCGTTTTTTTTTTTGATAAAGCTTTCCATTGCAATAAAGGTTTCAAAGTTGCTATTATAGCTTTTGCTTTAAATAACATCTTTCTTGTGTGTTTGAAATTGAATACCTAAGTATTTCAATTCGCCACGAGGAGATAATATAACATTGTTAGCAATTGGTAATGTTAGTTGCTTACTTCACCTTCACCGTTAGTCGATGTCCTTTTCCACTTGCGTTTCTAAAGCAGGTGATGCCACATTTATTTGCGCTTATAGTAAGACCCCATTTTTTGAAGTATCCTTCTAGGAGAGGAATTTTATCTTTTATTTTATTTAGGGCATTTTGTGGATAAGGATAATCGTATCAACTGCATATAGAATAGCGCCTGGTTCAGAGTCCATGGGATCCTGAAATGGGAAATCCGAGAGAAAAATATTGAACAGCTTTGGGCCAATTATTATTGATGCTTGTGAAATTCCTGATTTGAGGCCCAACATACTCGTATTTAATAGACACAGACGAAAAACGATTGTTTAGAAATCTTGAATTAATTTTGTTAGCCAGATTGGAAAATTTAGTTTAATTAATTTGAATATGAGACAACTGTGCCAGAGCGATTCGAACTCTCTTTCTAAGTCTAAGTTTTGGATTATATTGTCGCATAGAAGAAGTATCGCATGTTCTGTGGAGTGTTCTTTTCGAAAACCGAATATTTGGGATTACGTTTCCTTCTTCACAGAATGTGTCTATATTTTCTGCCAAAAATTTTTCAAAAAGTTTTCCAATATTCGATAACAGTGGAATGGGACGAAATTGATTTATTTCATTAGCTGCTCCTTTTTTTGACATTGGTATAATTCTTGCCTTTTTCCAGATAAAGTTTTTCCGGAAAAGTAAACATTGTTTATACAGTAATTGAAGATGTAGGACAGTATTTGGTCGAGAGAACAACAACTTTTCCTTAGTATGTAATTCTAATATGTAATTCTAAAATAGTATGTAATTCTAAAATTTGTCTATACCGGAAGAATGTTTATTGTTGACGCCTGTACGTAGAAGTTGAATTTTTTCAGTAGAAGTAAACGGTGGTATGCCGGGATTGATCGCATGTAACGTTGAGGAATATTTAGTCAAGGAGGATGAGTTTTGGTCATTAAACTGTGATACGACTGTGTAAACTTCATTCATCAAATCGGGGTCAAAAGAAGGTATCTTTTCTGTGTAAAGGGAACAAAAATGTTCTTTAAACGCATTTAACTTTGCCTGGTTATCAACCAGCATTAGTTCGTTACTAAACAGAGTGTCCCTAGAGACATCACTACCAAAAAATGTTCTACCTGTGATTCCATCGATTCCCTTAAATGCATGAGAGGAAGGCTTTATGTTTCGCAGCCTAGCGTAAAATGCGTTGTTTGATTCTATGTTGATATTTTGTTTTATAATTTTGCTTAATCATTTAATTCTAGAAGATGGTTCTACATATTCCTGATTGACTCTATTAAGGTGTCTGTGAAAAATTCGTTTAAGTTTTCTTAACCATTGGCTACGAACTTTGATTAGTTTTGTTGTGAATTCTGATATGCAATTGTATGTGGACTGTGGAGTTAGAGTTTACAGTGGAGTTAGAGTTTATAGTCTGAGTCATTTTCGAATTCAATTCATTTATAAGTAAGTCTATTTCATTGTTTGAGATGTTGAGAGTTTGTTGTGTAAACTTATTCTAAAACAGTCCCAGTTGGTATTTTTGAATGACCTGAAAGTGGGTGCAGGTAATAAAATAGGTAAGAAATTAAGAAGCCTTAATTTTATTGAGATTCCAAAATGATCTGAAGGGGTAACAAAGGTATGATAAGGTGTAGATGAGTTTTAAAACTAGCAGAGACAATGAAATAATCTATTACGGATGATGATAGACGGAAGGTAGGACTATTAGGGGTGATTAAGTCAAAGCTTGAGAAAGCGTTGCTATGAAACCAGTTATAAAATGAACTTCCTTTCCTTTTTTGAGTTCTGTCTCCCCAATGAGGATGTCTCGCATTAAAATCTCCTCCGAGAACGTTCTATTGAATGAGATGAAAAGAGAAGAAAGTCTGTCTAGTTCTCTTGGTAAATTTCTCCCAGAATCGGAAGTAATATAGATGCTGCCAAGCAATAAGGGAAAAGTTGATCCATCAGCATTCTGAGAAGAGATTCAAGCTAGACTAACTGAGAAAAGACTACAAATGAATGGCACTTCCTTGTATTCATACTTATGGGCTAATATTATTGCGGTTCCCTTTCCTGAGTCATTTCTAATGATCTTGTAGTCTTCAAATTTAGGCTTGTGCCTTTTTTGTAATCTCGTCTCGGAGACAAAGCAAATTTGTGATTTTTTATTTTTAAGGGTGCTTAATAGTGCTACTCGTAATCTCGTTTCATGCGAAATAATTGAATTAAAATTCATTGATATAATGTTCATATTCATATAGATCTTGTAATGGAATATTGAACAAAGTATGAGATTCCTTAAGGAAGTCATTAAGAACAAAGGATTGTTTTCCAGGTGAGGCTGTTTATGATGATTATGGTCATCATCTTCTCCTGATTCTTGTCTTTTTCTCTTTCTAATAGACTCATTGTACTTGTTAGCTAAATGTCTTAGGTTGCTGATAACTAGAGTGCATTCAGCTGAATTGGGAGCTTGTCGTCTCTCTGTGTTTGCAGAGAGAGGAGAACGTTTTTCTAAGCTCATGTTCACAGCTTCGCGAATTGTATTACTTGTATCATTTCCCTGTCTATTTTCACTGTTTATTGTTTCGATAATTAGATTTATTTTGGAATAACAATATGTATTTACTCACTTTTGGGTCTCTATCTCACTAATAAATCAAATTGATTTTTTTGTATACTTGCTGTAGGTAAATCACTTTATATGTATATTTATGTCTGCAAGTGCACTCTAATTACGTCTAAACACTTCGGCTTTTAGAGTCGAACTCCTTAACACTTCATGCCAAGAAAAGCAGCCTACATATATACTCATATACACTCCATAAGAGATATACCACGTTGATCAAAATGTTCCCGCAATTTATTCGGAAAATTAAAAATACAAGTTTATTCATCTAAATCTAAATTGTCCCCTTCAAAGTAATCCCCATCGACTGCAACACACTTATGCCAGCACTTGATCCAATCCTCGAAACATTTTTTATATTCGGTTTTCGGTATGTCAATCAGTGCTTCCTGCGATTTTTCCATTACTTCCTCTCGGCTGCTGAAACGCGTTCACCGTAGTGGTTTTTTAACTCAATTGAACAGAAAGAAGTCACAGGGAGCCAAATCAGGTGAATTCGGTGGCTGTTGGATGGTATTTGTTGCATTTTTCGTCAAATTACGAATAATGATGGCACTGTGCGACGGTGCGTTATCATGGTACAAAATCCACGACTTTTTTGCCCACAATTCTGTTCTCTTTCGGCGAATTGCTTCACGCAAACGTTCATAACGCCCAAATAATACTCTTTGTTTACTGTCTGGCCTGCAAAAATTCATGATGCACTACATCGTTGTAATCTATGAAAACCGTGAGCATTGCCTTCTTTTTTGACTGAAAACGACGTGGTTTTTTTGGTCTCGGCTCATTTGGTGAACGCCATTCACTTGCCTGATGTCTGGATTGCGTGTCGTACTCATAAACCCACGTCTCGTCTCCAGTAATGATCCTTTTGATGAATGTGGGATCGGATTCAGCCTCGCAAATCTTCCCCTTTGCGACGTCAACACGGTCTCTTTTTTGCATGAAATTGAGGTCTTTTGGCACCAAGTATAAATAAATAAATAAAAAAAAAAATAAATAAATAAATAATTTGCGGTTATTGACCAACATTTCTTTTACTCAATGTTTTCGTCGGTTTTCAATATCGATGGTCTGCCAATGCGTTCATCATCTTCGATTGACTCACGACCATTTTTGAACCGCACGTGCCACTGGTAAACGACCGTTTTCTTTAGGGAATCGTTACCGGAACACTTTTAAAACATTTCCAACGCTTGCGCACCATTAAATCCGTTTTTTACGCAAAATTTAATACAAGTTCGTTTTTGCAAATTTAAATCCATTTCCAAAATTGTGAAAAATCGCCAGCACACACAGAGATAGATGTATTCTTGGCTACGTAACTTTTGCAAATGTCAAGCTATTATGCTAAGATTTAGAGAAAATGTCAATAACAGATTTACCAACTTAACAAACAAAAACAGAACTCAAATCGGAACAATGGGAGCCCCAAACGGTGGTTATTCCGGTTTTTTTTATGAAGGTGGTAGTCTATATACGTAAATGATACTTTTGTTTATGTATTATATAATTAGCGGATTTTGTGTACAATTAAAAAGTTTGCACACAGCGCAGGCGAAAATTATGAATTAGTTTTAGTAAGCCAAACTTTAATTGCAGATACAGTGGTCCAAATTCGTTTGTATGCATTTAATTTTTTTAGTAATTTGTACACTTTAAAAAAAAATTAATTTTTACATTCACATATAGCACATCAGTAGTGTGAGTAATGTGTACCAGCTAAATACAAATTGTAGCGGGACTTTCTACGTTGTACCAAGCAAGAAATTTTAGTTTGTGTCATATTTTACTGAGACACTGCTTATACGAATCTGCGTTTCGCCTGGATATATTACACATACTACGTTTTTCTTCTAAAAGGTAAAGTATATTAAAGATTTAAGCTATTCGAAGGTAAGTCGAAGAGATTTTCTCAAATATTCGCCATCGATTTTTGTTATTAAAAATTTTTGTATAGCGAGTTTTTGTAGCTTGTAAGATTTATACATAAAAAAAAAATAAATGTTGTTTCACTTTTTAAGAAAAAAAGAGTTGTCTGAATTGGAACAATAAGCTTATGACTTAAATAAATACTTGAAAATGCACCTCGAAATACATATAATTCGAGTACATACATATCTATATGTATTACGTTTAGCTCAAAGAGCCCAGATCAAGACAGTAAGTTTGAATAAGATAACTTAAGTTACGTAAGCTTGTTTTTATGCATTTTTCTTCCCCAAGAATTATGAATTACGGTAAATAAAAATGAATTAAAAAGTAAAAGTAAAGAGTTTTGATGAGTTAAATGAATTAAAAACAACATTGTGCATCGATTTTTATGTACACCAGAAATGATCGCTGGGAACCAATAAGAAATTAAAAAGTTTAATACAGGGTGACCTATAGTTAGCATTATGGTTTAACTATTTAATAGTATTTTATATTTTTTCAGGATTGACTTGGGAAATATGTTCAGGAGAGACTCAGCATATAGCAGAGAACAAAAGTTGTTCAATTTTATTTTGAGAGGCAGCATTCAATTGCACAAAGATCATATGATCTGACACAGAGATCATATCGTAATTTCTTTAATGTTCGAAATGCCCGCAGTGCTCCAACAATTTATCGATTTTGTCAGCGTTTCCAGCAACAAGGGGCTGTTTATTATCTTCCGCGTGGCGGAAGACTTCGTGGAGTTTGAAATGAAGTAAGCATTGCTCGGGTGCGCGCGAGTATAGAGGAACACCTCAAAACTTCCACCAGGCGACGTTCCCAGCAGTTGGTGATGTCTAGGGGATATTTGCAAAGATGAAATTGATTAACGAGTTAAAACAAAATTATTCACAAATACGCATTTCAATACGCTCGGCGTTTCTAGAATATTTTCGAGTGAACAACGAGTTTATTCACAACCTCATAATGAGCGATGAGGTTCACCTAATTGGTAATGTAAATAAACAAAACGGCAGCCTTAAAGAGTAAGGTATATGCAAATAAGCCAAGAACCATACAAAAGATAAGGCCAATACTCGAGAAGAAGGGAGAGCGTTGGGACCTGTAATTCTACAAAGAGTTAAGGAAAATGTTCTTCTGGCCGAAGTTAATAATAGGCACCATTTGAGGGATGTTATATTCAAAAGATAAAGTAGACATTTTTCCAAACTATTATATAATATAAAGGTTAATAAATGCAAAAGTTAAATTATGTTTTAATTTTTTTTTTCTGGATCGCTAACTGCGTTTGAGTAACCTGGAGTTCACAATATTTGGGGCTGGAGCCTGGGAGTATATGTATGTATCTGAAAATGATACTATCATTACGTTTCTCTCTATTCAAGTTGCCTATTGTCGCTAATTCATTCGAGTTAAGTGAACGACGAGAAGTTCAGATTGTCAGCAACATATTTAGAAAATTTTAATGACGTCGAAGAATATTTTTTGCCCTACATTATCTAGTAAACGTGTAAATTTTGCAAAGAGAATTAATTAAATAGTAGGCCGTGGATTTGTTGACACGACTTAATACAAAGTTGGGTGACGATCTAGTTTCACAAAGAATGGCCTATTACACCAAACTACAAATTACAGCCACAAATTTGTACTTGTGAATACTAACTACAAATTTATAATCTAGGTTTTTGTTTCACAAAGTCCAAATATATAATTCTCAAATTTCTGATTAGAATGCAAACAAAATTGTGGAAAAACAATTTTTGACAACAAGTGTTGAAAATTTTGCATTTGTGAATGACTTGTGATCTACAAGTGTTTTCTCATCAGTTTTTTGAACATATTGGCGAAAACCTTTTGTCGATGAACTAACAAAATAAGGTCTTTGTTGCGTCTCTAATTACAGATGAAAATGACATTGGGTTTGGAAGGTTTTCAGGTTGCTTAACCCATGAGATAAAATCGAACTAGCGGAAAAACGTTTTAACTTCTTAACTTCTCAAGGAATTTTAATTTTTAAGGAACAAAGACTGGAAATACTTCGAGGCGATGCGGAAAAAAATGTATTCAAAATATTTGCCTGTTTCTTGTCGCGAAATGATAGCCAAGATAATGCAAAAAGTATTTTATGACATTGATTTCTTTTGTAATCGTAACTGCTTCAAATTCCAAAGTTTTCGATTACTAAAAATCAACTCCAATTTTTGTGCTCTGTAATAACGACCAACTTCAGAAATTGAGTTTCTCAAAATCAACAATTGATTTACGGATATCCCGTATATAATTTGAAAGCCCCTTTCAAATTAAGAAAAAAGGGGACTTTTTTGCAACAGTCGCATACACTTCCCGGCCAATTCACGTATGTATTGGAGAAGTTATAGTCAGACCTGCATCCCAACATATAACTAATGGAGTGATTTCCATGCCATCCGACATATGCAGATTCAAATTTGCTGCGAGTATGTATGAATGTTTACTTAAGTCCAGCCTAAACATTCATAAACATATAACATGCCTAATATGAAAGACACATGTAATATATGTACATTCTGAAAATTCACAAATAATAAAATAAAATATTTTTTTCGGCAATTAAGTAAAAGCTTCCACATATGCGTATTGCTCATTAGGCCAACATACAAAATTTCCAAACAGTAAATTAATAATTGTTTTACAAACTCGGTAAGTGCATTCGTGTGCTCAAGATTTATAAATTCTTTGTATGTCATCAATTCCAAGGAACTGCCCTCCGTTTTCAAGTCAGAGTAAGGCTGTGAAAAACTGTTGCCTTGGTGTTAATGCTAAGTTTTTATAGGTCGTGTGATCAATCTGCGGTACAATTATTGCTGGTATTTCCTCTACCTTACAAATACTTCATTAGAATTAAATTAATCCAAACTGTGATAGTTTATACACAGCCGATAAATTATTTTCCTATACTTCAAACAAAATTGTTTCTTTCGCTACTATCGCTACTACTATTACTCGTACTTCGTTGCAAGCACATTTTTTCAATTAGAAGTCCATGAACAGGGGTGGCATTGATAAAAAGTAAGTTTATTTCCTATCATCCAACTCAATGCAGTGAGTGCAAAACGCATAAGTCTGTTACAATGACATTACAATGACAGGGAGGTGTGGTCAAAAATTGTAAACGCAGCAAGTCGTATATATCATAGACGGCTTTTACACAGAGCATGAGTTTGTTTCTTTTAAACTGTCCTTCTGTGATGTGCGCATTTTTACACGAAGCCCTTTTCCCATTCTTTGGTTTTTCATGTTATTTGACAGCGCTCTTTCATTTAATCTTTGGCGCTCAGTGTTTCATAATTGAAAATGAGCCCGCTTGTTAATTCTTTGGTCCATTTAAGTTCATCCGCCATACTGAAATGTTGTGCTCGTAACAACAGCCAAAGAAATAATGAAGCAAATGCGAAAAAGAAAGAAGAAGGAGAAAAAGAAATGTCAAAAAAGTGCAATGAAAATCTTACCCACAAGCAGTAGGAATTTGGTTAATTGGGTATTTTTTGTTTCAATATCCCTCTCTTTGGCACTCATTTGAATCTTTCAAAACATGCGCCGTGTAAAAGCGGTCGTATGTAAAGGAGTGTACATGTCGCCGCTTTGTTATGACAGACAGGTAGGGGTATAAAACAACACTATGAGTTTGTGTGCTCATATTTCAAAACGAAAACTTTTTCTTAACATTATGTTGCGTATGTTATATTTACCGAAAACAAAAATTATCTAGTATACGAGCTATACTTGACGGAGCAAGTCAGTTTTCTTATATAGAAAGAGCCCGGTGAGAATTAAAAAATTAGGCTATCGCTACTTTCGGGTCCAAGTATAGTGGATAGAATTCTCAGGTGGTATGGGTATTAGCTCAACTAATGGTAACTATCTACTATTCAAGAGCACTTTTTAGCCTGCTAGACGAAAAAGAGGACAGTATATTGCAGTTATGGTTACTGGTGGCGCTGTGGAGTAAGAGAGCTGAGGAGAATAATGTGCAAGCTTTTCCCTATGCTTTTCCAATATATGTAGTTTCTACATTTTGCTTGGCCTCGCAAGCCTTGCCCTTCGACCAATCAAGTTTGATTCTTATTATTGAATTCAGAGGAAGGACTCTACAGTTCGCTCCATTCGGATCCATTATTACTAGAGTTGCATTGAAAGTTGGGTTCTACCACATGAAATGTCCGATTTCCGCTCAGTCGGAAATAAGAATTTCTCGATTTGATTCTTATTATTGAATTCAGAGGAAGGACTCTACAGTTCGCTCCATTCGGATCCATTATTACTAGAGTTGCATTAAAAGTTGGGTTCTACCACATGAAATGTCCGATTTCCGCTCAGTCGGAAATAAGAATTACTCGAGTGAGCATCTGCTCCAGAACGTTAATTTTTCCTTTTTTATAGAATATAGTGGTACGTGTGCTTAACCGTTATTTTTTTTTCTAGGAATTACTTACCATGTTGTCGGCAATTCAAATTCGAATCCTCTTCCTTTACGAATTTAAAATGCGACATAATGCGTCATTGATAATGAAAAACATTAATGACGCATTTGAGGATGTAGCGGTAAACGAACGCACTATACGACGTTGGTTTGGGAAATTCGGTTCGGGAGATATCAGCCTCAAAAATGAACCACATGGGAAGTCGGAAACGTTAGTTGACGACGATGTTTTAAGAGCAATGGTGGATGCGGACCCAACAAAATTGGTGCGGGAGATCTGAGCATCGCTTACATTAAGAAACCAAACTGAACCGTTTTTGCACCTGAACCGTTTAGTCACCTGTGATGAAAAGTGGTTACTGTATGATAATCGTAAAAGATCTGGGCAGTGGTTGGACGCAGAAGAAAAACCAAAACCTACCCCAATTCCGATCTTCACCTAAAAAAGTTTATGGTGACAATGTGGTGGACATCGAATTGGTCAATCCATTTTTCATTTCTTCCACCAGGAGAAACGATAAACACTATCAAATATTGTAAGGAAATCGACATATTGTATTCCAAGTTGGCTGAATAGCAACTTGCGTTGGTCAATAGGTACCGTCCGACTATTTTGCATAACAATGCTAGACCCCATACCTCACAAGTAACCGTGCAAAAACTATTGCAGTTGGACTTTGAAATTCCTCCGCATCCTCCGTACACTTCTGATATTTCCCCAACGGATTACTTTTCCGCAATCTGGATTCATTTTGTCGGCAGAAAGTCTTCCGGAACCGAGCAGAGGTCATAAAAGCCTTTGAAGATTTCATTGCCTCAAAAAGTCAGCACTTCTACGAAAAAGGAATATTTGACTTTGTATCACGTTGGAAGAATGTCACAGATGCCAACGGATCGTATTTTGATTGAATAAATATTTACGGAAAAATGTTGATCTGTTTTGATCTGGTCCACAACCGTAGCCTGCTTCTGTAGGACCTTGTATGACCTGTTTTGTATAGAACAGTATAGAACAGAATAACTAGGATATCAGGAACATCACTTTTCATGGAAGCATACTTTTTCTACCTGTCGGTATCCGCCGGTAGGTTCTTTGACAATCCCGAGCCAGATTACCTCTCTTAGGTAATAGAACTTAAAAGAACGCCCATAGTTAGTGGTACGTCCCGTGCTTTTGTCAGACACTCTATTCCTATTCAGAGCGCATTTTTTGAATACTTGTCGCATTTTTGGCGTTAAACACTTTATTAAATGTTGTTAGTTTACTTTACTTTTGCTCATTGTACTCACTGATACTCCAGGAATTTCTTTAAACCAATCAGTTTGCTGTTAAAAGTGAAAACTGAGCAGAACTGGTAATACCCACTTCTTCTATTTTACCCTAGTTAGGGGAAAGGCTTAGCCCAATATCATCGCACCTTTTCTCTCAAAGATATACAAGGAGCTCCTCCAGATCCGTTGATGATGATGATGATCTCCTTAGCAAATTGGGTTGTAACTTGTCAGTATAGAGGGGAACAACTCCGTGGTCGTACTCTTCAATAAATTCCTAATTCTGTTACAGCGCTCTACTGAAATACAGTGGATCTGATATACGATCATACTCGTACATCTAAAATTGTTTTTTTTTTATTTAATATCGAAATTATTACCAATAGCCGATTTAACATACGAGCTATAACATACAATCTTGTCACTTACGGTCAGTTTAATTTAGCTGATGCTACAATTGCTTTTTAGACTCGTAAAAATTGAAACCACTTCTTCGGATTTTTAACAAAATTGTTGATAAACTTCTTTTCTAGGAGTTCCTGCCTGAGCATGATATCGATTAGAGATAAGAAATGACCAGTCGTTCATAAAGTTTCAGTCCGATGACATCAGTATTCCAGAAAATCCTGTCTGGAACTTTGACAACCTGGCAATGTGGCAATGTTATTTACAGAAATTCTAGAGTAGGGACCCCAGTACCCATCCTTGTGGGACTCCGGCGGAGATTTTATAGTATTTTTTTCAATCAAATCTCAACCTTATATTGGTGAAGTAGCTGTATACAATCCTTCGCAAGTAGTATGGCGTATCCATTCTATTTAGTTATCTTATAAATGACCAATATGCTGAGTTAAAGTCATTTTTGATGTCCAGCGTCACTACTACACTATATTCCTTTGTTTCCTCTATTACTTCGGCTGCTATGTCTACCACCGCTTTTATGGCGTCGACGGTTGAGCCCGATTTTCTGAATCCACACTGTTGATCTGATAATACGAGTACTCTCTTTTGTTCTGCTACAGTGAGCAATATATCATGTATGAAGCATTCAAATATTTTGCTCAGTGTGTCCAGTAGATATATTCGGCCATGTGATGCGGGTTCTCCAGGTGGTTTGTTTCCTTTTGTTGCAGCTTCCACTGTTCTGGGAAAATCCCCTCTTTCAAACACTCTTGCATTATTGTTATAAACATGTCTGGTCTCTTTTGAACGGCGGCTTACACTGCCTTATTTGGGATGCCATCAGTTCTAGATCGCTTTGTTGATAACTATCTTCATGTACTGAGAAATTCGTCTGTTGCTATTGTTGGAATTATATTGCACAGAGTTGATGGTCTCTGTGGGAATAGGTGCTCCACAATAGACCTTAGCATTGTTGCACATGATATTTGTGGAGACCTACAGCCCTTCAGCTTAGACATTAGCATTCTATAGGCCGTGCCATAAGGGTTTATGTTTGTTTCGTCGCATAGGCGCTTGAAGCATCTTGCTTTGCTTTCTTTGATCGGCTTTTTTAGGTCCCTTCTTGCCAGTCGCAATATTTCTATTCGTTCTTGGAAACTAGCTTCCCTTCCAGAACGTTCCGCTCTCCGTTGAGCTTCTAATCAGTTTGCTCTGAGTGTACCCAGAAGCACGGTGTAACCATTTTACTGGATGTTTGACTGGGCATTGTTGTGTCACATGCTGTGGTTATAGTGTGAGTGAGAGATGATGCGACAAATTTGTGTTGTGCAGTATGGAGTTACTCATGAAAATAATATCGATGATTGATCCACCTTTTCTAAAAGTGTTTACTCGACCATTGTTAGTAATGCTTACGTTCATGGATGCGAATTTTTCTAGTAGCATACGTCTTCTGGCATTGGTGAGCCTGCTACCCCACTCTGTTGCCTAGGCGCTAGAGTCTTCGTGGTTTTTGGCTCCGTTTTGAATCTGGGGGCTCATCGTTTGGCTCCGGTCTTCATTTTTATGTCTGTGATGCATTATTTTATCGAATGACTTATTTGTCCTTCTCGTCATGCATCACTCTTTATTGTTCTTAGCTTTACGAAAACCTTTTAAGCTTAGCCGGTCAGGATTAACCTATTTGTTGACCACTTTCCGATTAACTTGTCCTAAATTCTAATGGGATATGAACTATTAAAAACCATTGGAAATACTATATGTTCTCTTTATCAGGAAGTTCTTGGAGTGACCCATCGGCCGTACTCATTTCGGCTAGTTTAATAATCATTTAGTGTCCTTTAGTTTCTGTGATATCGATATACGTATATGTAGATATCGCTTTTGTATATATATTCTAAAGTTACGCTGTTCATACGTTAATATTCTTTAAATTTTTGAGGAAATTGCGTTCTTATTTCAGCTCAGTTGCTTGCGAAATCGCTTGTAGCGTGTCCTACATTCAGTGATTTAGTTCGGCGTATGAACTTATTGAAACACCTCAATGCAAGGTTGGGTACGCTACAAGGTTGGGTAAATACAAGAACTGTAGTAAAACTGCATCAATCTAGTTCTATGATAGAAAAGACAGGCTCCCACCCAGGTTCGTAAGCTCCGATGCGGAAGCTCGACAGGGTTTTGACGGAATAAAGGCTTACGTATAACCATGAAGATTCAATACTGCAGAATATTGGGATAATAAAAAAGGTTATTCATTTCTTTTAAAGGTTATACACTACTCATTAAACCAAACAATGTGTCTGATGAATTAACTTGTTTTTCACCTCTAAGAAAACGAAAGTCAAGAACTTCAACACATTCGGAACAACCAAGCGATATCAGCAGCATCTATAGGAAAACATTATTTGTTACATCATTGAGTTCACATCATGTTGAGTAGAAACCAAAGAGCTCACCCAGCTCAGCAAAAGTTTTCCCTCCTTAAAATCCAAGCCGGCAGAGAAGAAATACTGTTTAGAACAAGAAAAACCAGCAAAACTTTGTGGCCAAGTCTCCCATAATTTTTACTAAGCCACCAATTAGTTTTTCAGCAACGAACAACGTATGTATCGTGTGACCCTCTAGTGAAACTAGACCAGCAAGAGCAAAAATGGAACATGTGCATTTTCTGATTCAAAGGAGTTGTCTTGTTTTCACAGGTGTAGAAAAACGGATTTTTATATCTGCGCCAAATTACAAAACACAAACGCAAAGAAATACATCCTAAGCAAAGAAGTGACGTATTAGTTTTACAACAGATTTTCCGCTACTTCTTTGACAATTTCAAACTAGTCGCAGACTACACTAACTCTGCTTCCACTTTTACAGTCATCTACATATACCAAGTGTATGCATAAGTTTTTGGTAAAAAAAAACGTAATTTTCTAGGGAAATTAAGTTTTTTTATTCAAATTATTCGCCATCGGCTTCTACACATTTCGCCCACCTTTCAGGTAATATATGAATAGCATGCCAGAAAAACTGCTTGTCTTTTGCGGGAAACCATTCGTCGAGCTATTTTCCAACTTCCTCGAAATTGATGAAGTGTTGCTCTGCGAGCACGTGCCCCATTGATGCGAAGAGGTGATAGTCAGATGGCGCCAAGTCTGGGACGTTCGGCGGGTGCAGAAAAATAAATTAAAAAGAAATCCATTTTTCGTCACCCGTCTCAATTCGATGCAAAAATGATTTCCTTTCGTGGAAACTTTGCGATTTTCCATTTGATGTTCATTCAAATCGTGTGGGACCCATTTACCGAGTTTGTAGATATTCCCCATTGCTCGTAAACATCTGCTGATTGACACATGTAATGCTTCTGCTAATTGCCGTTGAGTTTGAGTTGGGTCATCATCCAATAACTCCTGCAATTGCTCGTCTTCGTATTTTTGTGGTTTCCCAGAGCACTCAATGTCTTTCACATTGAAAGCACCACTTTTAAATTTCCGAAACCATATCTCATATGTTTTCATGTGATTCTACCAGCAAACCATGACTTTCAAAAGCCTTCTTCTTTTGATTAAATAAGAAAAGCAATGCGTGCTGCAAAAGTTCTTTTTCAGGCCTAAAAGTCGACATGATCGCTGAACTGAACGCTGAAATGTTAGACGAACAAAATGACGTATGTGTCAAATGCATACACCTGGTATATATTTTGTGGTCAAAAGCAGACAAGACTATCAGCTGAAAATTCAAGATATCATATATAGGGTCCTATACATATAATACAATATATTGAGAGATTGATTATCATAAAAGTCACTAATGATAGCGTAAGAAAAAACACCGGGAGACAAAAGCATATAAAAAAAATAGATAGAAAATTGATGTGTAACCAAATTACGCATAGTAAATGACAGTGTGTTTGACATAAACAGTGAAATCGTTATTAGAAATTGTCTACTGTGTTTCTTTGCTTACGAATGGTACTGTCATATCATTGTATTGCATTTCTATTTATGTGTGAATTTGTTCATTATGTTATTATTCTTATGGAAAAGTCTTTAAAATTTTATATTAGTTCTATTATTTTGAAAGATCGAAAAAAAAACTGCCCTTGTATTAAATTACTCTAACGAATTTTTGTTGGACACTTAAAGAGGTTTAAAATTAGTTGAATAAACACCGCAACACGTAGGACCAGAAGGATGCAAATGTATGTAAAAAAAATATTGTTTAAGCTTAAATCAGTTTTACTAATAATGCGACCCTATCAGTTACGATTAAGATCTATTAGGATGCAATTAAACTAAAATCAATAATCAAACATTCTTTAAAATAATTTTCGTTTCTGCAATTTTTCCTAGAAGAATTGGTATCATGAGAACCAATATCCTCGAATGAAATATACTTATGATGACAGCGTGCGACACATAGCCTTATATTTTTTGCTAAGTAGCAGTTGATATATGTACGTTAATCCAAGAACTGAATGAATGCAAATCTTGCTCTATTAGGAATCTTATTACTTGTTGCATTGGACAGTGCTAAGTCATTATGTTCTATGATGCCTCACATGAATAGGCCAAAGGACAGGATGTCGAAGTACACCACCGAAGTACGAAAAACTATCTTTTCTTGTTTTCCTATATTTTGTATTTATGTTTTTTTTTTTTTTTTTTTGATAAAAACTTTTTTTTTAATTTGTTATTAACTAGTATTCCTTGTTGTAGTTTCTGACATTTGTAATTTCTGAATTTTATGATGCGAATAATGTCTCTATGCTTAGATCTGAGTACTATAAAGGAAAATGTTCTTAATGTACACTTGAAATATGCAAATAATAATAAATTAAAACTTGTTATTTACTTGAAGTTCTAGTGCGTTGGCTTCTATTAAGCAATAAGGATGCAAACTTATACTTATATACTTTCTATATATATATATATACTTTATACTTTCTTCTCTTAAGCCACCAAAGTTTAATTTTTGAAGTAGTATTGAATGGTTTACAAATCAAATGCTAAATGAAAAAGTCTAGTTTCACTTTGATTCATGTCTAAAATATGGAAATATGATTCATGTCTAAAATATGTACTTTATACACTTATGTTAACGATTTCAAACATATTGTGTACTAAAACAAAAAAAAACTTAGGTTTTCCGTAGAAACTGAGTATTATACGAGTATTTACCATAATTTTCTTTAATTTACTTTAAAAAACGAGCGATGAGATAGCCAATTTTACAAATTTGTACAATTATGGCTAATTTTGTACACACACTTTTAAAGATAGGAGTACCGTCACCATTTTATGCCAACATGTCATCGAAAATTTTGTCAAAAGGACCAAAGTGTGACATCAGTAATGAGGTGATCATTTATCGGATATTGGGTTCCGTACCTAACCACCATGCCTACACGCTTTATTAAAATAAAAACATAAGGACTTTTCAAATAAACACTGCGTCTGTTTTTTTAAATTCTTTATTTATTCTTTTATTATTGATACAGCTTTGCAAATATTTTGTCTTCTGTACAACGACGAACCATTTCGCTACCAAAACGTCGTGTTTTACATACTCGTACACATATATACTTGCGATTTCTCCATGTAACTTCTTATATTTTGAACCACCTGACGTTGCGAGTGCTGCTGATGGCTATCACGCTAACCATATTGTTGGAGCTGTTGTTGAAGGTAATAGCAGCGATATTCTATCTGAAATAACGCACTCGCTTTGTATTCAGAATGTGGAACTACAAACTTATTTATTTTTCACCAGGAATTCGACACCTGCTGGTTTTACCTTTTCGCAGTCCGCGTGCAGTAGGCCTTTTTACTTATTGCAGCTAATATTAGAAGCTTTTCATTCTATTTGTTGCTACAATGTTCACATATTTTTTTTCCACACTTAACAATTAACTAAGAAGCGATTGTATAAATTATTAAAGTGAAACTCTAACATTTACACTAAACTCACAAATTGAAATTGTCATGTATTATATCAATATATTTGTGCGCGCATAAATATGTTAAAATTTGTAAAAAAATGCATATGGTTGTACGTTCATATATGTATATACATACATGCATATGTGTAATTAAATGGAAGAATTCTTTAAACTGCTTCCTATAACATCTATTAGGAACATATTTGATTTATTGTACTAACAAAATTAAGTTGCTAATCTTTCATAAGTACATATTTAATCAATTTTCTTTTTAATGTACAGTTTTCATTCAATTTTCCTTTAAACAAACAAAGGTTACAAGTTTGAGACATCGAAATGCAATTTAAATGACAGTGTAAATAAACAATTGTCCTTTCTGCTATAGCACTTATTTGTCGTCAAATATTTGATCTGTTCTAATTCTTTCAACCCTCTTTAAGCCTGTGTCGAAAATCTAGTATATTAAGAAGATTCTTGCCTTTATTGGAATAAAGTGTGTGTGAATGTCCCTGTTTCTGAACACGATTAACAAAAGTACAATTCGTTTATTTACTTACCCTGAAGGGTACTTGCGTAGATTTAATCGCTGTAATCGAAATTTCAACAGCGAGTTGTTAATGCGATGATGTGATACAGTGGTTCCCGTATGACATTTCTAACATAAGGTTATGTATGTATACATATATGCTATTTTAAATTCCTCATGGTTTTCGATGCGGACTATGAAACCTCAGAGTTGAACAATTTGCATCTGCGTGTGCTTAAATTTTGCCGTTCTCATAACTTCTGAACTATTGCCGATAAAAAACAAAAGTGAGTATTTTGAAGAGCCAACTCCATAACATAACGAAAAACTATTACGTGATTAACGCACCCAAATTCACAATGAAACTCAACTATATATAACAAAAAGTGTTGTACTATGAATGGGACTGGATTGAATTTTTATTGCCACTGCTGTATTAAAACTTAAATGTGACAGGGTTAAAGCAGAATTACTGGATATTGTCATATGTCACAAACACAGACTTGAAGTCCATATACGTATGGCCATGTCCATATACTGGCTTAATTAACAAGATACCGTTGCAAGCTAACCACTTTAAAAATATTCATGACACTCCAAAAGAAGTCTCTTAAAATTAAAGACGCTAAACCATCCATTTGAGAAAATTAACAATGGAATGCGACTTAATAGTGTCTAACAAGTTGAATTAAACATTGAGCACAGATAGCGGAAATTGTTATTATTTTAACTTATGGGAACGGTTGAAGCAGTGATTTTCTTTGGATTAGTTTATTTTTATTAGGTATGTTATATTTTAAAGTGTCAAATATTCAAAATGTGTGTCAGATATCAATTATTTCTTAAAAATGAAATATAATCAAAACGGTGAGTTAACAGGCTGCGGTTATTGACCCAAGAGATTCACCGCAGTAAATATGTAGACTATGGTAACCCTATGAGAGCTTTCTAGAGCATAAGCATTTCTTATGTAGTTCATGGTAACCAGAGTGAGGTGCAAACTTCGTATGTTCCCTGTTCTCCAGATTTTTATTGCAAAGGGAATAGTGCATTTTTTTTTAATAAACTACTGGATGTACCTTTCTTATTTTCCACTTTTACTCCTATATCAAAAATGTAATTATAATTATTCTTTCTTATTATATTATATTATATTAAGTTACTTATTTTATATGAAGCAATTAGTTTATAAATATTTAAAGCCTTAAATGTTTATGGTGTACTTATTTTAAACATAGAAAAAAGTAAATTTGAACTTAATTTATTATAAGACAAATAAGATAAAAAATAAAAACAAATAACTTCGGTAGCTTGCAGGAGAATTCTTGTTTCGAATTAATTGCTGTAGAGAAATCCGGAGTTTGATCATATTTTATATTTCGACTTTTGAACTTGTATCGCTTCCTTAAGTCGGAGAATATTATCAAATCAGCTTTGTTTTTAAAAATCTATTAGGACCATATACTCCAAAGAGTCTTTTAAAGCACTTTTACTTTATTTGATGAGAATATTGCAGTGTTGTCCTAGTTTGAATATCGGTTCATGTCTATTAATAATATCTGCAGAATTAGGAAATACTTCATTAAATACCGTTACATACTTGTCCACATTCATGTTTGTTGAACGAAAGCATAAGTTATGCTATAGAATTCCAAATAATGCGAGTAATTGCTCCGAAGTTTTGTGACCGTTTCCCTACCTCTGCCAATTGTCAAGCTCATCTAGACAGAATTTTTTGAAGTGACTAATGTTTGCAGCATTTACAAATATGCACGATCTTTTTATACTACATTAAATCAGTATACTACTTGTATATTTAAATTGTAATTCATATAAAGCCCAAACACGTAGTGAACTAAAACTTTTTGTCGGTTATTGTGACACAAAGAGCTCTATTACGGCATTTAAACAAAATGGCTTTCCTGTTTATTCATATTGCAGCGCTTTTCTACTGAAACAAAATCTGTTCACAACTTCCTCTCAAAGACGACTTAAATAAAATATTTTTACCAACCACACTTTCAGTAAGAAAGCTGAAAAATTCACAAAAGCGAAAGTTGTTCTCATGGGAGTAGCAAACTACCGCCGACATTAGTCTTCACGGTCTATGCAAACATCGAATAGCAGGTATTATTTTAATAACAGTCTTTGACACAAACATGATTCTTATGTAAAAAATATTGATCGTTTTTCTTCAATTTTTTATGTCCAGTTTGCTATAGAGAGGAAACTTTATCAGGTAGAGGTATAAGTTCCGTTTCTCAATTGCTTGCTCTAGCCGTAAATGAGTGACTCAACGTTTGCAAATTTAATCTCGTAGCATTCCTTCTCTTTGAGCAATGCGCGAAGCTTTTTCGGATAAGTAAACCTTTCCAGCTTCCTCTATAGTATTGCTTGCAGCTAATTTCCCTTCAGGAGGAACGAAAAGAACTCCGCCGTGTGTTCTTCAATAATGTTCTTCTTCATTTTTAATTGTACTACAGCAGATCATTAATACATATTTATATGTAAAAAAAACGTTTATGCACGATCTACTAACACATATCATTGTATGTTATTTTAACAGTTTCCTGCTGTCGCTGTTGTTGCTTTGGGGCTGTTGTTGTAACTATTTCTGCTGCTGTTTCCATTGCCACTGTTTCTATTATTTTTGAGATTGTTGTTTTTACCGTTTCGATAGTAAATGCTGTTGTAATTGCAGACTTAGTTTTCCTTTCGTACTTTGAAATTGTCGCCAGAGTTCCCATTTCAAAGAGTAATCTTTACATCTGTTACATCCGCCCTTCCCAACCAATCCATGGATACCTGCCAGCTATAGAAACGATTGATAGGATTGGGTTATACTACATGAAAAGTCCGATTTTCGTTCAGTCGGAAATAACAAGTCATAGATAAACTAATCTAGATGGCAAACTTTCCAGATATTGGAAAATCAAAACCGGATTTCTACTGATCGCCCCTAACCGTGTGACTCTGTCTGTGAATACATGTGAATTGTGATCAATGGCAATTTTCCTCCTTTTTTTATACAAACCACGCCCATTTTAACTAAAAAAGTCATCCACATTACACACACTCGTGCAAATCGCTCTCATTCCAGCAAATTTTGACAAAGTTATAAGATGCAAAAGTGTTGAAATTCACTTACAGTGTGTCTGTGCAAGATTTAAGGGTTTGCAAAAGTACTAGTAGAGTTTGACATCTAGGTTAGTTGATCTATGTAACAAGTTCTCGAGTGAACATCTGTCCCAGAAAGTTAAATTTTCTTTTTTTATAAAATAAAGTGATACATGTGCTTAACGTATGACATTTTTAGGGTTCGTTACAAGTACCGTTATTTTTTTTCTAGGAATTATTTACCATGCTGTCGGCAGTTCAAATTCGAACTCTCTTCCTTTACACATTTAAAGTGGGGACATAATGCGTCATTGGCAATGAAAAACATTAATGACGCATATGAGGATGTGGCGAAATATGACGTTAGTTTCAAAAGTTCCGTTCGGAAGATTTCAGCCTCGAAAATGAAACACGCGGGAAGACGGAAACGTTAGTTGTCGACGATGTTTTAAGAGCAACGGTGGATGCGGACCCTATGAAATCGGTGCGGGAGATTGCACAAAGCATGGGAGTGTCCCCAATGACAATAAGTCGACACCTTTCTCTCATAGGAAAGGTAAAGAAACTCGATAAGTGGGTACCCCATAAACTGAATGAATCCGAACAAATACGGCGCCTTGAAATCTGAGCATCGCTTACATTAAGAAACCAAACTGAACCGTTTTTGCACCTGATAGTCAACTGTGATGACAAGTGGATACTGTATGATAATCGTAAAAGATCTGGACAGTGGTTGGATGCAAATGAAAAACCAAAACCCAACCCAAAGCCTTTGAAGATTTCAAAGAGTCAGCAACTTTCATAGATGCCATCAGATCCTATTTTGATTGAATAAAAATTTAAGGAAAAGTAATATTGGCTTTTAAATTGTTACCACAACCCAATATATTTAACACCCATCGATACCGTAATTTTCTTAGGCGACTTTAATCTGCCAATGTTTCAATGGACTCAGGCTGATCAACCCGTCTTTATGGCCACTAGTCCCACCTCTCAAAAAGAAATACTTTTCATTGTCTGCCTTACCGATTCTGGTCTATATCAATTACGCGGAGTCACCAACTGCATCGGCAGACAACGCAATCTTGTCTTTTAAGCTAATTCAGATAACTGCATCATTTAAGAAAGCCACCACCTTCTTTTATAATTAGATAGTTATCATCCAGACCGGTGGTTTTTATATGTTAATGGTCTAAAAACTATCCCCTACAGTCGTATAACTTCAACTTTCATAGTATAAACTTCGGTAACTAATAACCCTCTAAGTAAGGCCAATTTCAGCTTTCTCAATGATAACCCTTACCTTACGATTAACAATGCTCTTGCATTCTTCTACATAGGGATTTTTAACTATCTCAATCTGTACCAATTTCAACTTGGTATAACAAAAAGTTACGCTCACTTCGCAATAAAAGAAATAAAATATGGTTCAATTATTTTAGATCATGTTCCATTGCTGATTTCCTTTGCTAACACTCTGCCTATATCGAATTCTTTGAACTTTGTCAATCTCTTTACCATAGTTATTTGAACCGAATGCGCCACACCCTAATCACTGTTAAGGAAATAGAAAATCTCAGTGAATTAATTTTGTGGGGGCTGACGCCCCCATTTATTATGCTTAATACGAGCTTAAAAACTAAGACTTAAACTAATACTAGGGCTTAAAGCTAAGGATGGTGAAGGAGATCGAATTTGAGGGGAAGTGTGCTGCGATTAAAATCGAAAACGGAAAGGTTGGAGTTTACCTTACGCAGCATACGGGAGATTGGTTCGTTAGAGCCATATGTGGTGCGGTGGATAGGTAGATAAAAGAGACGGGTGGAACGTAAATTACGAGGGTTAGTGTTAAAGAAAATGGAGTTGCAAAGAGGCATGCAATCGACGGAGCCTGAGAGGAGTCGGTGAATGAACAAAATGTCTGCTGCGTCCCTTCGTTCCTCAAGGGTATTCAGGTTAATGAGTTTGAGACGGTCTCGATAGGGAGGTAAGATTAGAGGATCGTTCCAAGGTAGACCTCGAAGAGCAAAGCGAAGAAAACGACGCTGGATCCTCTCAATACGAGATACATGAACTCGTTGAAAGGGACACCACGCTTGGCTAGCGTACTCGAGAAGGGGGCGAACGTAAGTGATGTATAGTGATCTAGTCACGTACGGGTTGCAGAATTCTTTGGACCATCTTTTAAGGAAGCCGAGTGATGAGTTTGCTTTAGAAATTATCTCATCAATATGCGAGCGGAAATTAAGCTGCCTGTCGCATAATATACCAAGGTCGCGGATAGATTCAACAAGGGGTATAGGTTGGCCGTCGAGATGGTAAATTCGTTGAGGAGACTTCTTGCACTTACGCGAGAAAGTAATCGATTGACATTTGGAGACATTGAGCTCTAAGCAGTTCTTGATGCACCAGGTGGAAAAACTATTTAGATCTATTTGAAGGAGGGTGGAGTCTTGTTGTGAGGAAATGGGTTTAAAAAATTTGGTATCGTCAGCATAGAGAGAAAGTGTTGAGTGTTGAATGAGCCTTTGAAGGTCGTTAATAGTTAGGATGAAGAGGAGTGGACCTAGGTGACTACGTTGAGGAACACCTGAAGTGGCCAAGAAAGGGGCCGATAGGACAGATCTGAAACGAACATTATAAAAACGATTATCCAGGTAAGAAGATATCCATTTAAGCAAAATGGGTTCAAAGCCCAGGACGGACAATTTGAACAGGATTAGTTTATGAGATATCTTGTCAAAAGGTTTACTGAAATCAGTTGTTATAACGTCAACTTCTTTACCATTTTCTAAGGCTGAGAGAACAGAGGACACGAATTCTACGAGGTTAGTGGTAGTTGATCTACCCTTCAGAAAGCCGTGTTGATTGGGGGAAATAAAAGATTTACACTGAAAGCTTAAGGCTTCATGCAAAATACTTTCGAGGAGTTTGGGTATATGGGAAAGTTTAGCTATAGGGCGGTAATTAGTGACTTCGCTCTTTAATCCCTTTTTGGGTATGGGTGTTATGAAAGAGGACTTCCATATCTGTGGAAATTCACCTTGAGAGAGCGATAATCGGAAGAGATTAGCAAGGGGGCGTGAAAGAGTTGAGGAACACTTTTTAAGAAATATGGATGGAAGGCCATCTGGGCCGGGTAAGTATTCATCATTAAGTTGTTGTAATTTGTTTTCTATTACTGTATGATCAAAGCTATGAGAAATAGTAGGGCCAATAGGGAAGGTAAGTAGGTACTTGAAATAAGAGGGATCCGGTACGAAGGAATTATCGGCAAAAGATTGCTTAAAAAAAGTAGCAAAAAAGTTAGCTATGGTATGCGGATCAGTTGATGATATATTTTCGTATGAGAGGGATGGAGGAAAACCGTCGGATTTTTTTTTGTAATTAACGAATTGATAGAAAGACTTAGGATCATTTATAAGCCTTGATTGCGCACTATCAAGGTATCGCTGATAGAGAAACTTATAGAGCTGGGCGAATTGAAGGTATGACCCGAGATAGTTTGAATAGTCAACAAAAGAGTTGGACCGGAGGAAAACTGTCCATAATTTGTTTCTTTTGTTACGTAAAGAGCGAAGTTTACGATTATACCACGGGGGGGCTCGTAGAAGAGGTCCTATTACGCGAAAAGGGGACATAGAGAGAAATAGAATTAAGTAATTCTCTGTAGAAAATAGAGAGAGCACTTTTTAGGGGCATATTAGCGAAATCAAAAGAACACTTACTAAGATATGCGTTAATTTTGCGGAAATTCGCTTTATGAAAGTCGTAAGAAGTGGTAGCTGCAGATGGGGTGGGGCGGAAAGTAGAGTGGTGGAAAAGAGAAAGAAGAAGTGGTGGGTGAAAGTTATCAATGGTCGATAGTGAAAGGGGACAGAGCGAGACAGAGGAGTTTATGGGGTCAGTGGTGAAAATGAGGTCTAATTGCCTTCCCATATAGTTGGAGACTCCACTAACTTGGCATAAGCTAGAGTCTGTGAGCTCATCCAAGAAGAGACATTCTTTACTCGAGACAGGGTAAGCGATAAAAAAAGATTTATCATCTGATTGAGTCCAGTGCAGCTGAGGTAGATTGAAATCGCCAAATACGATGATATCATCGAGAGGATCAGATAAGTTAATTATTTGATCAATTGCATCGATAGCGAGTTGGTAGCATTCGATTGGTTGGGCCGGTAGGATGTAAAAACACATAATGTACAGGGACCTGCAGGGGAGTGTTATCTTTATTGAAACGTAGTCAAGTTTAGAGGAAGTAGAAACAGCGATTGGTGAAGAGTTTAGGTCATTGCGGACGGCCAGTAGGACACCTCGACACGGAGCATCATCATTTGGGCGGGTAAGATCGTCGTCTCGGAAAACATTGAAACTAGGGGGGAATAATTCCTGATTCTTTATATCGAGAATTAGATTAGTTTCGGTCAGAGCGTAGACCTCAAATGGGAGAGCGTGAGATTGGCGCAAGACGGCACGGGTCTACGGTGACGGTGGAGACGGTGAAGACTACTCTACTGGCCCTGATGAGTTTCCTACAATACTACAATACTTAAAAAATGTGGAAATTATTTAACTCAACCCTTCAAAACTATCGGCTTTCCTTTTCCTAAAGAATCTTTACCATGACTTTTAAGCAGTTTTACTTAATTCTTCTGTCGAGAGCATAATTTACGACTCATTTTTTTCATTGCAACTCTATCTTTTCCCAAAATCAACGTGGATTTCTAAAAGGTCGATCTACAACTACAAACCTTACCAAATTTGTACAAAATACTTTGCACGCAATTGGACGGGGTAGAAGTTTATGTGATCGGTACCGATTTCAGAAAAGCCCTTGATAACATCTCAAATAAAATCATTCTGCTCAAACTGAAGGATTGAAGTTTTCTATTTAGGTCGATGGTTTCCACCTAAAGCCTCTTTCGAAATACTTCAAGGTAGGCATCTTGGGGACCTGTTATTCAATCTAAGAATTAATGATGTCGACCCTATTATCAAAAATTCATATATGATATACATATCCGTCTACGCTAACGACATGAAAACCCTTCCGACATATCTCATCACCCGCTGATTGTTTTCCACTGCAGTATGATCTGTATAGATTTTCTACTTGGTGCCAAATGAATTTCCTCGAGAACATTGTCAACAAGTGCCAAGCAATAGCATACGAGTACATTAGTAAGCGCCTTCATACTCCCTCTCGCACTTATTCAATTTTAAATCAACCGGTCCCCTTGGTAATTGAATTACGAGTTCTAGGTGTAATATACATAAGTTCTTTCAATTTTAACTATAAATCTTTTTTCTTTTATTTTAAAGAAAATTGTATGGTATGGAGTATAACATTGTTTAAATTACCGCCGCGACTTTGCTCGGCGGCTCGTATTCGGGAGGTCCAATTTTCGATGACTGTCGCATAAATCTGGCTGTATTTGCTGCATAGCATATGTTATGTTGAATTTGAGTGCAACAATTGTTTGCTGATAGCCCCAAACGTCTATCGTCTGAGGGCGTTAAACCTCACGATCTTGGTGGCACGTCGCATGTCGTCTATATCTATATCATTCAGTATAGGCCACTAGAAATAGCTTGTTACTGATTTGTAGCGCTCGCCGTTGACAATAATGGCAATGCTAGTTTCAATGATTTCACCAGACCAAAAGCCGCACCAAACAATGACTTTCTCGGAATGCATTTTGTACTGGTCTATCTCATGTGAATTGCCATCGTCCCAAATTCGACAATTTTGCTTGTTCCCACATCCATTCATAGCTAAAGATAATTTTTTCTCGAACGAAGCACTGATTTTGAAGAAAAAAAATTTACGATTTGCAGACAGACTGAGTTCAACGCTAAAACTTTCCATGATGATTTAGTGATTAAAACAATTCACAATAAATTTGATAGATGTTCCTTCAACAACATGGCCGCTATAACCAAATAAATTTCGAGCGTCCCTATTCAAAGACCACGATAAGGACCTCAATTTTCTTTTCCATATAGGTAATATCTTCATCTTCCACCTCAATAAGCTTCCCCTAAAAAAATGTCCTCTACGCTTCTCGCTTCTCCCACTCCCTGGTTTTAGTTATAGGTTAGATTTCAAGTTAATTTTGTTAGTTTTGAATCTAGAATTTAAGCGTGCTTGTAATAAGCTTGAATAAACCTGTCCGGGGTTGACCCGGGCCTCAAATAGAAAATTCCCCCTTCATACAATTACCTAAGCTCAATTGGCTCTCAATTTTTAAGAGCGTGATATTTTTAAAATACTCGCTTTAATATAAACTTTGAACAATTTGTTTCATATCGGATTGGAGTCGAAGCCGGAACCACTCATTTGCATTTAATTTTAAACGCCTTTTTGTTTATTTTAATACTAAATAGTTGGACAAAAAACGCTTAGAATGGTTTAATCCACTTAATTTACTTACTCTAAACTATTGGCCCCATTCGGGTACTCTACTTTTAACACTTAAACTATATCTTTCAACAGGGACAATAGGTATTTTGCCATCAGAGCGGGCAATAATATCGAAATGTCAAAAAAAAAATATTTCGTATCAACATCTGTCATCTACATACATTTGTTAACAATTTTATTCATAGATATATAGTTACTGGTACTACGTGTTAAAGTTATCGAAGCCTATCATGGAAATGGCCATTTCGTCATCGTACGCATGAATTAAACCTCCCAATAACCACATTACTCGTACGTCGAATTTTCACAAAAGATTTGAATATACATATGTACACTCTTACAAAATTCAGTTAATGCAGGAATTGAATCCAGCAGACCATTTCTAGCGCCGTATGTTTGCCGATGTGTATTACATTTGCCAAAGCAAATATAACTTGATGAACATTTTTCAAAAATAATCATCTTCAGTGATGAGTCCCATATTCATCTTGTTTTAGCCACCACTGTGTGGACCGCTAGCTATGTACATACATATATAAAAACGTATTATTGTAAGAAGACAATTAATAAAATCAACTGTATCTGCTAAACGTTATAAAACAAATTCTTTATTCTGCTTAAACTGTTCATGGCTTATATACTCGTATGTATACATGTCATCTTACTCGTTGATATTTGTTGCATGCTAGTTAACTTCGAATTTATTAATAATGTTTGATTTGACAATTTCAACGTTTACATAACGTGTACATGAATTCATTTATGCAATTAATAACAAATATGTTAATGTAACTAAAGGGTTTTCCTATATGGATTTGACAAATTTGAATTTAATTTGCGAACGCACTCTTTCACTAATCATCACACTGTCACTGTCAATTTTCTACCGAAATTCTGAGTCGGTGACTGCAACTTTAAGAGCGTTAACTCCAATTTTCGGTCGTAATTCTCGCCCTAGTAGACAGGCAATAACAAGTTTAGTGCAAAAATTTGAGTCTATATATTCGTTGTATGATGTTGCCGTGTCAGTGAGACACGGTTGGTCGAAGTGTCGAAAATATCGCTGCCGTTCAGGCGTCCGTAGCAAACGATCCAAAGCAGTCAATTCCACGGCGTTCTCAAGAATTAGGCATCATTCAGACCACATTAGGGCGAATTTTGCGTACGGATCTTGGTTTACACCCATACAAGATCAAGCTGACTCAAGAATTGAAGCCGATGGACCATTTGAAGCGACGTACGATCTCCAATTGGGTTCTGGAGAAGATGCGCCAAGATGATGAATTTCATCGCAAAATCATCTTCAGTAACGAAGCTCATTTTTGGCTCAATGGGTTCGTCAATAAGCAAAATATGCGTTATTGGTCGGGTGAAAATCACAACTTCATCCACAAAAAATAACTGTTTGGTGCGGTTTGCATGTCGGTGGCGTTATTGGGCCATATTTTTTCGTCGACGATAGCGATCGTCACGTTATTGTGAATGGTCAGCGTTATCGCGCCGTGATCACCGATTATTTTTGGCTCGAATTGGAAGATATGGACTTGGCCGACATGTGGTTTCTACAGGATGATGCCACAAGCCACACAGCACACGCTACAATCGATTCATTGAAGAGTAAGTATGGTGAGCGTGTTATCTCAAGAAATGGGCCAGTCGATTGGCCGTCTCGTTCATGCGATTTAACGCCGGTTGACTATTTTCTGTGGGGCTACGCTAAGGCATTGGTTTATGCCAACACGCCGACGACGTTGGAAGAGCCAACATTGAACGCGAAGTAGCGGCCGTTTCGGCCGAAATGTGTGGCCGAGTCGTTGAAAATTGGGTTCAACGTATCGACCGCTGCAAACGTGCCCTCGGTGGCCATATGATCGAAGTCGAGTTCCATTCATAAATGTTTTGATTGTACTTCAAGCCGATAATAAAGTTTTTGAAATATATCAAATACTTTGCGTTTTATTTAAAAACAAGTTGTCAAGTCCTTATTGGAAAACCCTATACAACATTTTCCCCGGCCGTGAACGAAGTTCGCAATGCACTTAACCTTTCATTTTTCTCATAATACTGGAACAGCCTGACTTCATAGGTTTGTATTACAGTGGACTCGTGTAGTGGTTACATGTAAAGAGATTCAAAATTATTAATCATATTTGAAAAAGAAAACAAATAGATAGACAACATGAAGCGACATGAGTAACAAAACTACATTCTCATATCTTCCCAAAGATGATCATGTCGGCTGAATGCTGTCACTGGACTCTGACAAGTTCTCGTTGGAAATGCTAACGAGTATGTAAATTACGGTTGCGACATTGTTTGTTAGTGCCTATTTACATTTGCGGCGGGATGAAAGTTCTCACCATGAACGTCGTGTTCACATTTTCATGGGGCAGAAAGACTTTTTAACAAGTGGAACACTTGAATCGAAGCATTTTTATATTTCAGCATTTGGCCTGAAACTTACCTTTTTTCCTATTCTTCACACATCCTTGCTCATCAACGATTAAAACTAAAATGAAAAAATTTGTCAAAAATGAAACGATATGGAAAAAAACGACGTGCTTCACCCGAAAATCCACTTTTGAAATGGATTTTCGGTGGAAGTAACCCTTCTTCTTCCCACTTCAATAAAAAAACGTTCCCTCTCTTTCGGACAATCTTCCTTCCCAAGCCAATGTGTACAGGCACTTATGAATTAATTGTCAATGCCGCAGATGGTAGTTGAGGTGTTTTTTTTTTTCTTGTTTTGTCTGCTTTTTATGTATTTAATTATTAATTGATTATGTCCCCTGTTTATTGGTGTTGAGTGGAGTGTTTTTTTTGCAGGTAAGTGTATTTTTTGTTAAAGGGTGCTGAATTAATTATATATTTTGGAATAGATGCGAGTGAAATATGTTTTTTTTATAGTGACTGTATGTATGCATGTTTGTGTGATTATATTAATGCGAGTGATATTGTTGGTTTTACTATGGCGCAAGTGTGAATGGGTTGTTTTAGAGTGTTGTGAGATTTCTGAAATGAGTGATTTTGATGAATGTGAAATGAGTTATTTGTAATAAGTGATTTAGACTGTAGTGTTGCCGGAGTGGTGAAAAATAAGTGCTTGTTGAGTGTGTAAATTTAGGAGTGTAGTTTATTAAATTAATTTTATTTTCAGTTAAGTGTGTAGATAATATTTTGAATTCATATAAATATTATGTGTTGATTTATTCATGTGTTGATAATTTACTTGATGATTTACTCATGTGTTGATTTATTTTGTTTGAATATTGATGAGTCTGTTAAAAGGTTTAGTTATTCAGGATTTTTTTTTTGTTTTGATAGAAATTAGAGATTGCTCCCCCCGAGCTCTTGAAATACCTGTGGTACCAGTACTGTCGGGGAGAAGCCATCTGTCGGGACAATCTGAGATGGTGTTATTGGCGTTAAGGATTTTTGGTGAAAATTACATGCTTGGGTTGGTGTGTACTTGTAGGAAGTGCGCGTATCAAAGTAAACAAACACCTCAAATCGACTTTGACAAATTTATTTCAACTCTTGTTCTGTCTTACATATGTCATTTCTTTTATACCCTGACAGCTAGAGGTTTTCGGAACAATCACTCAGTTAGGTCGACGACCTCACACAGATGATATGAATAGGTGGTAATGACAACCGTTTATTATGACAAACGTTAAGCGTACAGTGTTGAGCAGAAGAATTAGTACTCAACGACTACATACTAGATCTTATTTTCAATGTTGCCTTTGTCAATGGATGCTTCCTTTGATGGCAATGGACACACCTTTGTTATAGGTCTTCTGAACTCCTCGACTTGGGTTTTCAGATCAACCACGCAAATAAGTCCATCTGCTCCAGGATATGTATGGATATATGAGGATCCGTGCTAAGCTCCATTTGGATTGCGGTAGACGCTCGTCCTTTAATATGACCAAATCGCCAATTTTGAGTTGTGGTTCGGTCTTCAACCACATCGGTCGATGCTGCAAGCGAGTGAGATATTCTCCGCTTCATTGCTTCCAAAAGGTCTGCATGACTAACTGGGTACGTTTCCATCTGCATGCGTAACGTCTCTCTTCTGTGACCAAATCTGCTTGTGGGATGAAGTAGCTGGGACTGCCTATTAAAAAATGGGATGGAGTAAGTACGTTCAAATCTTCCGTGTCATCATTAAACGGACAAAGCGGCCTCGAGTTTAGGCATGCCTCTGATTTGAGCTAACTGAGCTCCTCGTACATCAGGGCTTCATTTCTAGCTATCCTTTTAAGGTGATATTTAACCGATTTTACGCCTGCCTCCCAAAGTCCTCCGAAATGAGGGGAATGAAATTCCAAGTTGTACCGCTGTTGTTTACGATATCAGCCACCTTCTTCCAATTTGTTTCTGCAGCCCACATCATCCTTAGCAGTTCAGTGTTTGAACTCACGAAGTTCTTCTCGCAATCGCTATATATGTCCGAACACATCCCTCATCTTGACGTAAATCTACGGAAAGCTGACAGAAAAGCCTTTGTCGTCATGTCGCTTAATGCTTCTACTCGTAGGTGGATGGCATTTGTCGCAAGGCATACAAAAATGGCGAAATATCCTTTTAGGGTCTTAGCTCCACGGCTCTTACAATCTTTTATTTCAATGTGTCCCGCATAATCCACTCCGGTGTGTGTGATTGGACTGTAAACTGTAACACGGGGTGTTGGTAAACTGCTGCAGCGGCTTGGTCTTGTATCTGTAGCAAATAATGCACTGGTGTATATATTTCTTGATGCTACGTTTAACATTTAAAACCCAATATTTTAGGCGAAGCTGTGAAAGCGTTTGCTGAACTCCACCCTAGAGGGTTGACTCGTGTGCCTCTCTTATTAATAAGGCCGGGAATCTATACTGCGCTTTTAAAATGGTGGGATGTCGTTGCTCGTACTGCAAGTCCGAGGTCTGCAGCCTACCCCGCACCCTAAGAATCCCATGGTCAACAAAAAAAGGACAAAGTGTATTAAAATGTGCAGTGGTTGCGCGTTTTTTATGAGGATAGGGATTTGTTGTTGGACAATACTGCATATACGAGTAGCTCCGTCGACGAAGGAATATCCCCTATCTTAGGTTCCGATCGATACTTCATGTTCGCAATAACTCTTTTGCAATATGCAATAATTCGAAAGATGGTTTTTATTTTTGAATGGTTGTTTAATAATTTACCTATTACATTATTACAGGTGGTAGTGCAATGTACCTTGATCGGTTGTGTTTCTTCATCGGTTTCCAAATCTAACGGTTGCACCGGGGCGGCAAAATGCCAATCTTCTTGAAGAAATTCGGGTCCTTTCCACCACACACGGTTGCGTTCCAGTGCACGTGGAATTCGAATGCGCTCAAGAACTGGTAGCTCCTCACAAAATTGTTGCCATTCCTGACGAAGTCCTAGTGGAACAGCTTCGTCCCATGACAGCCCTCTCCACCATAACTGTTGCATCATTAATTTAGCCCTGATGATACATGGCAAAATCCATCCAAGAGGGTTAAACATTTTTGTAATCGTCGAGAGAATAGATCGCTTACTCACGATTGTTTGTATGGATATCTTCTGAAACGAAAAACTGTCGCATGAAGGGAGCCATGTTATGCCTAATGTTTTGATATATTCTATCGACCCGAACGTTAATGGAACGTTGACTTCACGATCTTCAGGTGGGATTAATTTTAAAAATTGTTCATCATTGCTAGCCCATTTTCGTAACTGAAAGCCAGCAGATGGTAATAAGGCTGTCATTTGTTTCAATTTTTCTTCAGCATCTTCAAGCGAATCTGCCCCGAAACTATGTAGGTCGTCAACATACATCTCCTCCGGTATCATTTGTCCTGCTAATGGGTATTTTGCCTCATCACTTCCCAGTTTCCTTAACGTACGAATTGCCTGGAATGGTGCCGATGCGATACCAAAGGTGACTGTTTTCAAACGATACAGCCTTAAACGTTTGCTTTTATTCTCGCGCCAAAAGATAAGCTAATAAAGAGAATCATCGTAACGCATCCCAATCTGCCGATACATCTTTTCGATATCAGACGTAAGGGTGAGTTTATATTTCCTCCATTTTAAAATTATGTCGACTATATTTGGTTGTGTCTTAGATCCTAGCATGAGATGATCGTTTAAGGATAATCCATCAGCAGTTTTAAAGGCAGCATCGAAGACTATTCGCATCCTTGTGGTTGTACTGGAGTGTTTAAAAACTGCGTGATGAGGCACCACATAATGGTGAGGCGAGTTCAATACACTCTTATTTACTTCGTACATGTGGCCTAACTGCAGATATTCGAGATATTCGTTGATGCAGGTTGTATATGTTTTATGCATCGAGGGATTGTTTTCTGCTCGTTTTTCTAATTGCAGAAACCTACGCAAGGCTCCTTGTTCTGAGGTTCCAAGCGCAGGATAACAACCATCCTTAAATGGCCATGAAACTTCGTATCGACCATTAGGCAAGCGCTCTGTGGTTTGGACAAAGTGTTTTTCACAAGCTGCGTCCTCCACCGTGTCTATAGTTTGGAATGATACCTCTTCAATCTCCTAAAATTTTCTCAGTTGGGTATCTACGTCGAAGACCTAGACAAAACTTCTGACAGGTACGGGTGAATTCGTAGAAACCTTACCGAGTAGAATCCATCCCAATTGCGTTTTCAGGGTGATAGGGGACGTATCATCGCCCCTTAATATCTCACGTAATACGAACTCAGAAAGCACATCGCTGCCTAACAAAATATCGATAATATTGTTTTCAAAACATGGGATCAGTTAATATTAATCCCTCAATGTGATTCCATTTGTTGAATTTAAGACGATTGGCTGGAAGAAGACCCGTAAGAGATTTAAATACAAAGGCTCGTGCGTTGGTTTCAAAGGGGGAATGTAATGAAATAAACGTTATCTGAACATATCTATTACATGACCCGCTGCTTGCTTTCCCAAGCCCTGACACTTCAACAAATGTACTACGTCCTTTAAGGTTGAGAGCTTGTGCAACTGATTCCGTAATGAATGTGGCTTCGGAACCAGGGTCAATAAGTGCACCTAAATTGAGGTATTCACCTCGAGAGGATCTAACCTTCACCATAGCAGTCGCTAAAAGGATTTGAGAATTGTGTTGCTGTGCATGAAATTTATTTACTCCAGAACTTGTGGTCGGTTGTTCATCTGCTGGATGAAATATGGACTGATTATTATACTCAAGAGCGGAAGCCCGAAACGCTTGTCTATTATGTGGGGAATGAGTTGATGAATGTGAATGGTTACTATTGTTACTATTAGACACTGAATGTGAATTTGGGTAAGGCCGTGAGTTATGCGTATTTTGAGATAAATTATTAGAATTTGTTTTAGGTGAACTTCCATAGTGGAGTAAAGAATGATGCTGACGTTGGCAGAAATATCAACGCTTGTGGCTGGGACATTATTGCGTTTTATGGGTGTATGCTAAGCAGTACACACAGATACCAGGTTGCTTTACGACGTTATTCCTGACATTTATATCCATTTCAAGCAACTTGTTGCAAATACGAATTGAATGTTGGCCTTGTTCGTTGATTGGGCATGGAAAACATTGTGGCGTGGAGTGCTCTTCTGTGCTGATGTTTTGGATTTCGGTTTTTGCTGGTCAATGACCTCCAGTATGCGAAATCGGATTTCCAGCAACTGGGAAAAGGCCTTTAAAGTTGGTAAGTCCTTTGTGGTACCCAGTTTTTCTTCCCACAGTTTTTGTGTAGAAGTGGGTAGCTTGTGTAGCGGATACGAAAAGATCGTGAAAGGAACGCCATTTATCGTAAGCCCCGGAAATTGATGGAATCATGATTTTTGGCAACCTGATTTCATGCTTGAGCAATGCATTCATGGAATCATTGGATTCAAAAGTGGTACTTGTTAGTGGAGGAATTTGTGAATGCCTTTCTAACTCATCCAACAACTCCGCCTTGTAACCTAGGTAAACTTCCTTTGTCTTATCAAATAAGATTTCACACACACTTTCCACTTTCTCGTCCTTTTCAGATGCGATTATTTCTTGATATTTGCCGCCAACGAGCTTAGCACACCAAGTCGTGTGGATAAATAATTTTTCGTTCTTCGTAGGGGGCCCTTAGTTTTATTAAAATTTTCACGATCTTTATGTATTTGACCACAAATATTCTTAAATAATTTAATTGATGTATAATTGTACTCACTTTGTGTCTTTTTATAGATTCCTTTTAATTCAATAAATCCTTTTGTGGTTCCTTCTTTCTGAGATAAAATTTGTTCTTTGATGTATCGTCCTTTTGCTCAATGATGTTTGCGGGCTCTTCGCTTTATTCCTTTTTGGTTTCCTCCGTCTTAAGATGTGCCGTCAGATTATGTGTTGAAATACTTTAAAAAATACTTAAAAATAAAATACTTTTAAAAGATCCGGCTCGAAGGACCAATGTTTTCGCCACCACTGTGTGGACCGCAAGCTATGTATATAAAAAGAGTGCAAGAAGAAAATTATTAAAATCAACTGTCTCTGCTAAACGTAATAAAACAAATTCTTTATTCTGCTTAAACTGTTCATGTCTTATATATATACATGTCATCTTTTTCGTTGATATTTGTTGCATGCTAGTTAATTTCGAATTTATTGATAATGTTTGATTTGACAATTTCCAGTCAGTTCAGTTCAGTCCATTTAAATGCATTTTTATTTATATACTTAAATTACTCTTACATGCTAGACAAAAAAATGCTTAAAAATTAGCTTAAATAACTTACAAATAATCTTATTCTAACTTACTGGCCCCATGCGGCAATCTAAGTTAAACCTAACACTTAAACTATGTCTTTCGACGAATCTTACAGTCTAATTTTATTTTTATTTTTACATTTATTAAAACTAAGGAAATGAATTTTAATTAAAAAAAACTTAGTGTCTGGACTTTTTTATCTATAAAAATTAAAACTAAACCTATAACCTACTTAAAAACTAAATCTTAACCTACTTAGCCTACTTACATCTAATGCATACATATATACATATATATACATACATAATATATATATATGTAATATATAAATATATGTATGTAAATATATTATTGTTTTTTCATTTTTTATTTTAATTTTTGTTTTGTTTTTTATATATGTTTTTTCTTAAAATCTAACTTAAACCTACCTAAAACTATGTAAGCCGGCCATGGCTAAAAAAAATTAGGCTGGCCACCTTGCTTCACATGAAGCTAACTATCACTGGAGGAGTTCGACGACGAAGCATCCTCCCCTTCAACAAGCCACCAAAAGTGTTGGTGCTGCCGAGCAACATCCCTCATGTCGCGACTCCCTACCGACCTACTGAACCGGAGACGCTTCGCACTGCCATGTGCGACGTCTCGACGTGGAAGATTAGCGGCACCGCCAATCTGTCCTGGATCAGACCTTTGTTATCTAAATAGAGGAACGCTTGTGGAGGAATAAAGCCGTCAAAGCGAACTCCGTCGTGATACATATAACTGGGGTAGTAAGCCCCGGAGATCAGGTTGTTCCATGAGGTCATTGCTCTTGCAACGTGCCTTCGAGTCAACTTAATGACGAAATTGTCCACTCTTATTAGGTTCGCCCTATTGTACAAGACCTCATTAGGATATAATTTTATGTACTCAGACTCTGGTATTCTGTATAAGCGAAGACAAGCCCTCTCAAACACCCGAATCTTTTCCAATAAACTTGCTCTCACGTTGAACCACACGGGACATCCAAATACAAGCATGGGCCTGATAAGGGCCAGTCTTAAAACCTGATCTGTACGCGATTGTATCGTCTGAGTACGCTATGGCATGGTGAAGTGAACCTATCAGATCAATCGTGTAAATGTTGAACAGGATCGGCGAATTTACCGCACCTTGTTGCAGACCGTTTTTAATGTTAAATGTTACAGCAGAAGTCACATCGCCATTCTTCACGATGAACTGTCTACTGGAGAGCATATCGAAAAGAATATACAGCAGTGGTTTACTAATGCCCAACCTGTCCAGCTTGAAAAAGAGTCCTTCTAACCATACGGTATCAAAGGCCTTCTCCAAGTCAATCAGGCAGGCAACAGTGCACTGGTTCTTGCCTTTGTTCCATTGGATATCAGAAACCAGTTTAGACGCAGCATCAATGATATCATGCCCTGCCTTGGAACCGAATTGATTATCCGGAACTATATTTTTGTCCTCAACCCACTTAGTCAGGACTCTATTGATCACCTTCTCGAAAACCTTACTGATGTTTGGAAGAAGACTGATCGAGCGGAGATTCACCGGATTGGAAGTGCCTTTATCCCTTTTGGGGATGGAATGTACCACCGCAGTTTTCCAATGCGCTGGATAATGTGCATTATTCATTGCATTATTAAACAGGGTGGTATAAATGTTCACCGCTTCTAGAGGAAGATTTCGAAGCACAATGTTCGGTATTTCATCGGTTCCCACTGGTTTCTTACTTCTAAGTGATTCGAAGATCGGTTGGAGCTCCTCCTTCGAAATGAATGAGGGTAGTACCCTATCGTTGATGATGACATTATTTGCCATATTCTCGTCACTGGATGAAACCCGAGCTCTCGTATTGCCAATTCACAATTTCATTTCGAAGGCAGAAATTGTGCACAAGGACTCGATTCTCCAGATCGTGGTTCGGCCCAATGATTGCATTCGCCTTGTACACATCCTGGAAAGTCGCTCCTATAGCCTCTACCTGCTCCTGTGGATCCCCGATCACAAAGAAATTGTCATCATCAACAGCCTCATTTGAATCTATGCCCGCTGCTACCAGTATTTGTTCGTTGTTCGTCGTTCGGGCGATTTTAAGACATGGAAGGTCGTTCTGATTATTTCTCCGAAATATTTTATTTATTTGCGGGAACATATTCGTTTTTCAGGTGTTTACAGCTCGGATTTTATTGCTCCAATACAAACGTACAGATGTACTGTAATTTTCCTTTATTAATGTTTGGAGGTTTTTAATCGATGACTTCAGTGTCATGATCTCCGGGATATGTCTGTCAGTAAACTGTCTGTACAAGGTTTTTAGTCTTGACAGCAGTCTACTTTTATGTCGGTGCAGTGCGTCAATAGTTGCGTTGCGGAATAAGTCTTCTTCGTCAGTGTGTTGGTACTGAGGTATCGTTTTGTCCATTGTTCGTTTGATTGTCTCGTCCATTAGTCTTAGATACCTGTCAATCTCCTCGTTTGACAGATTACTGTTGGACGGTGGGAAGAGCGAATTCGAAGAGAGTGCTCTAGTCAGTGTTCTTGTGAAGTGTGTCCAACGCACTCTACTATAATTGTAGGAATGCCTTTGAACAAACTCATCCAATTCCGCAATTTCGTTTGGAACAGTTATTTCGGTGCTGAGACCGCAATGGTCACTGTCATACACGAAAGTGCGTAGACAGTTTGTAGTTTGTTGGTTAGTGCATGGCAGTTGTATTCGTGAGTCGAAGAGCAGAAGATTCAAGTAGGACCCGTGTCTGGGAAACGACGGACTATCCGGCACCTTAAGCCCGAGTCGATACATTACATTGTGCTGATCCCACCAATTGAATAGTAAGTTCCCTCTAGTATTTGGTGTATTATTTCCCCAATCACCATGTTTGGCGTTGAAATCTCCGCCGATAATAGAATAATTGTCTTCCAATTCCAGCCTCAGGAATCGAAAAAGTGTCTCGAGCTCTGAGATAAATAGGGTAGATTGAGTAGCCTTAGGTGCATAGACAGACACCATGTACAACCGCTTTCCACTACGGAGAGGGATATATACGATGCATGCTTCAGCACCTGGAACCTACGTACTACACGACTGTATACTCTTTTAAAATGTATACCTTTTCGTACGAAAATTGCAACGCCACCTCCCTGAATGGAGTTGGGTCGGTTTCTCCGTACTATTTTGTATCTTCTGTGCCTCATTTTGTGTCTCTTGGTAAGCTTAGTTTCGCTAACCAGAAGCACATCGGGGGCTTGTTGTTTAAGCAACTTAAATAGTGCGGCTCGTCGTTCGAGCTTAATCAGTGAATTTACATTCACAGCAAGGACCTTCAGGGTTTGCTCCGCCACGTACGTACCCATTACGGCAAAATGTGCGTTAGGCCAGGCAGCAGTGCGTATACTTGATCCAACCGCGCGATCTGTTCAGTTAATTGACGTTGTAGCTGAACCATCTGCCCCTTGATAGAGAGAAAGATAGCTAGCATGTCAGGTACTGGTTCAGGTGCTCTGGGCGCTGGGGCCTGAGAAGCAACCTTCGCTTGCTGTGCCGTATTTCCCCTGCCTGCCGCCATTTGGGCGTAATTGACAATCTCAACGTTTACATAACGTGTACATGAATTCATTTATGCAATTAATAACAAATATTTGAATGTAACTGCAACACATCTCAATAAGTGAAATTGTCGCATTTGATCCGAATTATTGGACCGTTTTTCTGATGGCGTCGGTAAAGTAGTTAATGTGAATGGTGGATGCCCTCGTACCATGATGACTAACTTTTTATGACATAAATTGGATGATATGTGGTTATCTCAAGAGTAGAGGGAATTATGTATTCAAGAGCTAAAGGACATATTGGTGGAATAGAGGAGCAATTATGTCAGAATGTCATCCTACATTTGGAAAAACTGATTGATATAAGCCACCGAAGCCGTGGTGAATATTGGCCGATACTATCTTTTACACACAATTCTTATCAATCAATAAGCATTACTCAAGAAAAAGAAAAAACAAAATGCAATAATTTTTAAATTGATATTTTCATTGTAAAACTCTTATTGGTCCACCCTTTTTCTTTCCTTTTAAATACGTATAACAAAATTCATTTGATGATTGAACGTTTTCTCATCACGTTTTATAAATAACCTACTGCAGAAAAGATTAGTGAATTGTCAAGTTCAAGTAAAGCGTTTGAATTAGACAGAGTAAAGAAAAAAAATTGTGCACAAGGACTCGGTTGTCCAGTTTGTGCCTCGGGCCACTTTTGTCTGACAGTAATATAGTACCTGCCAATTTCCTCGTTCGACAATTTTTTTTTAGACGGTGGGCCACTGTGATGACCCAACAATTGAAAAGTAGGTTCCCTCTAGTATTTGGTGAACCAATTCTCCAGCCAATTAAACCCCGATATTTTGTAGTCTGTCCTGTGTTCCTGCGGAGCTCACAAGAGAGCTGGCTTTTTTTACACTCTCTGTCCTTACCAAGAGCGCATTATTCTCACTTGTGGTTCTTTCTGCACTTCACGCATTGTGGCTGCATTTTACAGATGTACGCGACATCCTTCAATAGTTGCTAGCGAACGTAACAAGTCTCCAGGACTTATACTCGTAAGATCATCCAGTTTGCCAGAGGAAGTTAGCTGAAGCAGGAAGAACTGCAGTTACCGCTTTTTTTAATTTGGTTCTAGCTGTTATAAAAGGCTTGACGACTCAAACGAATATGAGATCGTCGGACTCTTTCTGCAGCTTTAAGAGCTCCTCCGGATCCGTGGGCAGTTCTGTTCTGTTTTTTTAGATCATTTATGTTCAGAGCACAGTTAACATAAAGTGAATCCTGCCAAATTTAAAGCTTTTTATTAGATGTTTTAACACACTTATTTTCTTTACTTACAGTACTCTCATGTTTACAAAAGAAAACCTTAATTTTATTAATTTTACCGTTTCTAAAATTTCTCCATAAATCTAGAAATAATAGCTCTTAACTGGAGCTATCTTCCACGTTTTTTTTACTTCATAAAAAAAGAGCTCCTCGCTAGCTCCGACGTTTTTTTAAAGCTCATGTAATATTCAGCTTACCATGTAAAAATTAAATAAAACTTTTGATCACTTTGCCTGCAAGAGGCTTTTAAGTTTAACAGTGCATTTTGTACAAACAGCACTTAAAATCAACTATTGGTATTAGCGATTAAAATTTAACAGCTACTTTAGTAAAATTTGTTGTTTATATTATTATAGATTAACAAAGTCATCGTTGCAGTTGCGTTTGAGCTTTTGTTGAGTAACATTTAAGTTCGTTTTCAGCAGGAGTATCAGCTCACTTTTTGCATCAAATTACACAAGTTATTTTAGAAGTTAAGAAAAGATTGTCAGCGCATTTCAAATAAAGATATAAGTCAACTCGATTAATAAAAGCGAAATTTCTTTTAAAATATCAATTATGTTTTGATAGTTTTAAACAAGATGATGTTGACTCTCGTTTAAATGAGTCAATTGCGTGTGCAAGTACAAAACTGAATAAAGTGTTTGAAGATTGCTGTCCTCGGGCAAAATAACACAAACTGCCCCTACTTTCCCAAAACCCTGCCGCTACTTCTTCGCACTCGACTCTCCATTCAGCTTTTAGTACCGGCAAAGCGTTAGCCCTGATGATTCAAACAAGACTGTCAAAGTATCAGTAATAACTTATTAAAAAATTAACCTGATGATATTGGCTATAATATATTTCCAACATATAAACAAATTTTACAATCTAAAATGCAGTCCTGCGAAAATTTAAATAGCCGAAACATATGCTCAAATCCCATTGCAACACATGTTTAACCACACAGTTATAAGAATTATTGTACAATATATTGACAAAAGAGATACTGATTCGGATTCATCGGACTCAAATTTGTTTATGACATCGATTGTATCATTGCAGCTAAATATACTCGTACTTGTTCAAATAGTTAAATTTAGAATAAATCTTATGCCCTCCTAATACGAAGGGAAAAAAATCGGGTCGAAATATTAAATAAAAATTTGCGTGAAACTATTATAAATTTGGAATAGCATGTTATTAGCGCTAAGTATCTAATAATAATATTTCACTGTGATAGGAGTAAAGGTAGTACAAGCTGTGGCGAACACTTGTTTCTTAAGCAATTGTCTTATTTGTGGCGCTAAGCCGATGGACATGAACATGAAAGCCATCAAATGAGGAAGCTCTTGAATTAGGAATGTATCTATTACATGCACGTATTCGGTTTAATGAATCACATTTAAATCACATTTCAGTTACAATTTGAGCTTTAAAGCTCGAAGAACAACAAAACTAGTCTTACTATTAAAAAAGAAGGAACAAATTCAGGAAGAAAAATTAAAAAACAGTTCATCAAAACAGTGTTTATACCCACTGTTTATTAGATATTGTTAAGCGAGTAGCGGGTATAACCAATGATGGCACCACCTCACGAAGATTTTTTGGGAACCCTACTGTAACGGCTGGTATTACAGAAATAGATTGAAGATTAATAAAAGAAATCAGTATAATTTCGGAAACAATCTACAGCAATTTTCCTGTTGATCCCGCTAAATTTGGAGCTTATGCAGAGGAGACAGCCATGCTGGCCCTTAAATTATATCCTTGATATTATTTTATGGTATTATATATAAGCCCAAGAAAACAGAAATAAAGATTAGAGATTTTTTTTTAAAAGAACACTCAAGTGGGTATGAATACACTTATAATGCCTCAGCACGTGTTAAGTTAAATGGGATAGAGAAAGAAAGAAAGATGTTTAAGCCCAGTGGTTATTTCGCTCCATGGGTGGCATCTAACATTTAATGGTGAGACTAAATTCTTAGCGGGGTGGCCGTGGTGTAGTGGTACTAGCAATCGCATCTCACTCGGAGGGTCCAGGTTCGAGTCCTGCCAATGGCAAGTCAGTTTTTCATTTGTAATTGGAACTCAGACAGAACAATTCTGCCTGTGAAGGCATAAAACTGACAAGTAGATTTGGCTGTTGTAGTGTTTCAAGCACAGAAAAAAATACTGTGAATTATACCTCGAATCACTCTGAGTGAAGAAAAAACTCTCCGTCTTATTCGGACTCCCACCCCTGGAGAGCGAATATCGAAACCAAACACACCTGAGTTTCAAACCACTACAAAACAATTTTCCTTTCTCTTCCTTCTACCTTTCCACCACCCATCTTACTTGATTTTCGTTAACTGAAAAAATGAATAATTTTCGGGCGAGGTTGGGATTCGAACACCGAACTTCTGCTAAAAGACGCGTCAACAGAGGTACTCCGGAAGGCTGAGTCCTTTCACAATTTCCTTGGAACTTAGCGGTGTCAATGAACTGCTGATATACCTGGAAGCGGGTGGTAGCAGAGTAATTGCTTATGTGGATGACGTTGTTATAGTCATCTCAGGTAAGTATCTTAATACCGTTAAAGAACTCCTATAGCTAAATCTTAACAGATTACCGCGTTGGGCGGATCGCTGTAGATGTGAAGTAAACCCCCATAAAACTGATCTTGTCCTCTTTTCCAGGAAATATTGTACAAAATTCCAATCGTAGAAGAACAGATCTTAGATGAATTGTTGGATCAACCTGTTTAGCGACCAAACAAATCTGGTCAAAGCTGGACTTAAATCGATCTAAGAGTTTGATCTTTCAAAATAGGAAACATATCATCACTGGACACTGCCTTATAGGCAAGCATACAAGAAGGCTCTGCGTTTTTAGTAATGATTTTTGCAGAAGCTGGATTGACGAGGAGGGGGAGGAAATAATCCTCCACCTGCTCTGTACATGTCCAGCTCTCTCCCAAAGAAGGACATTCGACTTTAACTCCTGCGCTTCATAAGAAGTTCCAAATAGTCCCAAGAGTATGAGGATGACGGATCCACGTGGCTGCACAATGGGCTATTGGTTTCTCCAATAGCCAATCTTACCTAAGCTAACCCTAACCTAAGGAACAATTTATCCTTGTTGGAAATATTAGTGTCATTTTCACGTATTATCGTACAGTTTTGAATGCCACCTAGTGGGTTCCAAAGATTCTAGGGATTTGTTTCATCGGAGTTAGAAATCACTCTGTAGCTTTTTCATTTCATAGGAATTCGAAATCACTATATGTCGCTGGATTTTGGATCTAAATACATGTAGAATGTTAAACCATCTTGGGGTAGTAACAGTGGTGGTACATAGCCCCACTGAAATTAAAAACTCTACATTTCGCATACGAGTATATTGCCCAGTGGATTCTCTCCCTTTGTTGCTCTATTTTCAAACTGACAGCTTCGCTTCCGGCAAAGAGTCTCAGCTTGCTGCGATAGGTCGCCAATTGCTTTACAAACATTTTATGAGTGCAAGTCACCCGCTTTGCTATTTCTGTAACTTGTTTTTAGAATCTTGTGTTTTCTTTATTTCCTTATTTTTCAGTTCAAAATAGCTTTCGGAAAGCGGAGATAGATTCTCTGAGCATTCTGAGGAAGATGATATCATTTCGAGTAATTATTCTGATAATGAAGAGGATATTCTGTTATCATAATTTCTGGGAAACGTGTTAAGGCGCAAAAATCTACATTTTTGGTCTTCAGTTTCACCTATAAAAAGCGGGACACTACATTGAAATATTGCTGCTATACATCGTCTTACAAGAGGTGAGGCCGGGAGGACCAATAAAAGAAAAAGACGCTTTAATAATTCTATTTGGCAAGCCAATTGAATTGTACACGAATCGGAAAATAAATAGATTTCCGTACGCTACTTTATAAAGATCAGCGTTATATACGAATACAGAGAACTGACGTTGTTGAAATGGAAACCCTGATTGGACTTTTTTTCTTCGATAAATAAAGACTATCGGAACAGCAGTCAAGAAATGTGATTTCCTTTTATTTAGTACACTTATATGCAAGTTTATTATGTTTTTGAATTGTTTTCGATTTTTATTTATTTCTTTAAGACTTGGTAATTAAGAAGACAGAAACAGAGAAGACAAATTTGCTCCTATTCGAGTAGTATAATCTACAATCGTAAAAACCTACAGAAAAAAAATTTAGAAACTATTGTTCGGGTTTCGGGCCCTTTCTGCGAATATTGCATCAAAGCTGGATTATTATGGAATTCTTAAAGTAGTAACTATGTGTTATTGTTATTATTAAAAAGCTCGTATTTCTCAAACAGTTCTGTCAATGGCTTTGCGCCATATAAAATTATTTTATGATCCTCGCGAGCTGAAACCCCGTTTATTATATAAGTAATTAGTGACATGTCATCGACGTCAGCTAACTGTCCTATTTCCTTCATTTTATAAACGTATTCCCGAAAATTCTCGTCTCTTTTCCTTTTACGATTTTGAAGACGCATGTAAATGTCGGCCTTGCAAAATGTTTTCTCAAATTACGCGCATAGTATTCGTTTAAAATCGGCATATGATTTACAAGAACACGTTTTCATATAGCATTGAGCAGACCCCGCTAACTGTTTTCTCGCAAATATTAATTTTTCAAGTTCTGACCATCTCAACAGAAGCGCAATTTCCTCGAATTCTACAAACCATGAAATAACCGACAAATTGTCATCACCACTGAATTTGGAGACTAGATTCTCCACTTCTTTTACAGAAAAACGAACAGGTGGATCGCCAAGGTTATTCCTTGAATTCTCAATGTCAACTTGCCGCGCACTACTTGAACATCCAGTTCCAAATACAACTTTTTGGACTTTACTCCCACTTGCTTCCTCTACAGCCTTTGATAAACGGTCGATTAGCACAGCTTTAACTCCAGTTACATCCAGTCCCAGTCTGGATAATTCTGTTTTCAACTGCTCCACAGTCCATTATACTTCTCGATTATAATTAAAAAAAATGTCGAAAATTAATTTTAATGAAGAATTAATAGGTTGAGCCCCCAAATATGTAGGAAGCCAAATTAAAACAAATATAAACGATTTATTTAGTATGAACTAAAAAAAAAACGATTTGAAATTTTTAATGACAGCTTATGGTCTTTATGTTAACTGCTTAACAACTGCTTGAAGGCTGACTCTACGCTGGCACTAATCAGTGTGTTGAGTAATGAAAGTTAGAGAGAGGCTCTTTCGAAAGATGACGTTATGGAAAGAGAATGTAATATATAATCACTACAAAGGCATTCCTCCTACACGTATACAACCTACATTAATTTTCTAAGTGAAATAATTGATTCAACAAATAAATTGAATCTTATTAAATAATATGCAGTCTTGACTATTTAACTTGGCCGTTGTTCTGAGATATGTTCACCGCTGTTTACGTCAAGCATCCAAAGTTGTGTTCCGTGCAAAAATTATTTCACTTATGTTGTAAAACAAAGTTCGAAGCTTATAACATAGTTTCAAAATATCCACTTACTGCTGATAATTTCGAAATAGAGTGCTTTCAGACCAGTATGAAAATAAAACAATTTTGGTAAACAATCAACTAAAAAATCTTTTCAAATTGCCAATAATAATTTTCGAGTCTGGCAAAATTATCAAGGACATTCAAAGAGCTATCAATGATTGTCTATTAATACTATCAGATTTCTACTGAATCATGGGATCCTATTCCGGTTTACCTCTGTTCAAATCGTCTACAGGAAAAACGTTGTCTCTGTGGTAGCAATCCATAAAATGCCCGCGCTATATCCCAAAATGGGAAAAATATATTTTAACAAGCCAATCGTCAATCCTGATGCCGCTCCGTTTCTGATTAGCCGATTCGTCTGTGATGATTAAAGTTTTACCTTCATTACCCTCAGTATAATCACTAATTTTAAGTTCGTTGTATGTCTTCTCGATTCGAACTTGAGTTCGATCCAACAAGCGCCGCCCGACAACTATTTTTCATGGCTGGCTTTTATCCGGGATAATTAACACTTGACACCAGCCTCGTAAAGTATTTACATGAATAACTGTATTCAATCGTCCTAATGTTCCGCACCAACCTCCGCCGAATCCGTTTAGTTTTCTGGTATCCTCCTCGTAGCAAAGGTTGTTGAGGTTTGCGACTTACTCCTGCATAGTGACGCAGTCGCTTCCTAGGTCAATGAAAGCATCGATTGCATATCCTTTCACTTTCACCACTTTATGATACACACTACCGTCCTCACACACCCACAACTGGCTTGTCTTGCAGATACCAATCTGCGACCCTGTTCCCCTGCACTATTCCCTGCTGTGCAGTTGCGGCCTATGTGCCCGATTTGATTGCACATGAAGCGCTTGGCTCCGGCTGCCGTTGGTTGTTCTGCGGTTTTCCAGCACATCATTCTTCCGCCTGTATTGCCCCTGGGCCCTGACTGGTTGTTGGACAATTACGTCCAATATGACCCATCAGGTTACACCTAAAGCATCTGATCGCGGCTGATGTCGAGTTTCCTGCATTCACCAATGGCGTACTTTGTCTTCGTGTTCCGACTGGGTAAGCGTGGCGCACTGTGGTTGTTACCTGCCTTTGTTGTGATCTTAGACTTGTGTTCCATCGAATTTTCTTTAGAAGTTCCTGTATGGTATCAGGCTTTGTTGCTTTCAATACATCAAGACATTCTGTATTGGCTATGCCTCGTACCACGTATTTGACTAGTGTCCTCTCGTCCAGTTTATCCCTCGAGCCAATCGGTCTCATCTCAAATACGAGCTCTTCTGTGTCCTCATACGGCTTTTGCAAAAGTTCGTGTAAATTAGCTACATCATCTTCCGTTGGAATATTATTGACTAAGCCGCACATAAATTCTGCTAGTGATGGATGAAGAACTCCAATACCCCAAAGTTTTGCTGTCCCTTCCAACTTACTGATTGCCGCCATCATGACCAGCCTTCCATCTAGCTGGTACACATCCCTGATTTCTGGATTCCTGTGGTTGAACTCACAAAGCATCTCGGCCACATCCTTCATCGTGTAGCCAGTTCTTGATGCCATTTTCCCCTCTGTGCTACTTGTTCTTGGTTCTGAAGCAGGCACCTCCTTCTTCCTTTCATTTCCCCGCTTAATTTTTCCCAACGTTGCCTTCATGTTTTTCCACTGTGTTTTGGTCGTCGTTGTTAGATGTCTTTCTTCCTCCGCCTCGCCTGTCTCTCCACTGCTCTCACCTATGTAGTTCATCCCCTTTGATTAGTCCTTCGTATACCAACAGCTTATGAAGCAACTGAGACTTTTCGTTTGTTCTGTTTGGGCTACGCTTCTTCAGCTCCTCACGAAGCTCATCTCTGGTGTATGCACTGAATTTTGCGATTTTTAATTCTACTTCACTCATCTTCTCCCTCCTTTAATTGCTTTGATTTCCGAAAAAAAAATATCTTGAAAGAAAATAGTATTATGCACTTGGTTTTATAATTTGTTTTTTCTCTACTCCCCTGTGTTACTGAAGTTGGCCAATTAAAAAAAAAACGCAGGTAGAAATTGAAAAATATCAACGGTCAGATTTTATTTTCCTTTTTTTATTGTTGTTCTCAGTTAGTGGATCAAATGTTGACTGCCCCGTTTTCCATATACCAATGACTTTTATAGCAGCGCATCACGCGATAATCAGACGACAAATTATAAGTTAAATTTTTATTTATTTATTTGTCATAAAATAAAACACTTTTTTATTTTACGGCTAAATGCCAACTTTATTATGACAACTTTAAAAAGTATCTTAACACTACGTGAAGACTAAATTAGGAATCAACTACTTATTTCTAATTACTCCTATTTATAAGGTGCGAAATAATGTTTGCTCAAGTGCAGACATAGCGTCAGCAATAATGCACTTTGGGAAATATTCTGTGCGATGATACTAGGTGTCTGATGACGGCATTTGCGTGGGAATGGAATTTTGGCAAAATAAACTTGTAAGGTGATAACTCTTCCCTCCTTAAATGGAAATGTCCTCATTTTCAGAAGAATGGTATTTGACTGATCCTGATGAATTCTTGCGATGACGTTGGTGACCTTGGTTGGTAATCTGGTCTCACAACATGGATCATCGGAATTTCTTTTGCTTCTATGACCTACTGCTTATTGATTGGTTTTTCAGAGTGCTAACGACCGCATGATCATAAGTCTTATCAAGGGGATAATCGTCATGGTGGTAAGGCCAAAGTTTATGAGGAAGCTAGATTGATTTTGGTCTTCGATCAGTTTTATGTGTTCGGTATTGTTAAGGTGCAGTTCCTTCATAGTTTGAAGCGTTAAAATTTCTTCATATGGTCCCGAAATGGAGTCCGGGTGCAAGATCGGGGGAAGTGGCTGAGTACTTGTACTCGTAATTTCGTTAAAAGTGTAGGATTGATGGTTGATGGTTATGGTTATTGTTGTATTGCGAAATTGTATAATGAAGCTGCCGATAACATTTGCTGGTTCACTATTGACGAATATTGTTCCATTGAATTGGTTTAATAGTAATGTTCCTGGAAAAAGTTCTTCTACTGTTGCAATGTGTAGATTGCTTATTGCTGTGCAGTTAGACGGTCGGCTCCTGAGCAAATTATGTATACAATTAGATTTCAATAAATCTACAATTTGATTTTTTTTACATATACTTAATTTATTATTTGAATTACATTTATCTCTTATTCCATATAACTAAGTACTACTCGTACATTGTAAAATGTTTTCATATAATATTTTTGAGACAATTTTACCTCGTTGTATGGGTTTTATTAATATATTTTTACACGATTCCTTTCCTGTATTCGGTAAATTTATAACATAAAGTATAGTATAGTTATTGGTTGCTTCTATATTTATATAAGCTACATAATTTTTTTCAAAAAGATCTTTTATTACATTTATTTCGCTGAGTGATAAAATAAAGGAATTTATTATTCCGGATTTTGTCCAGTGTAAGGCATATTCTATGTTTACAATTTCTTCCTTAATTAGTTCTAGCTTAAATTTAATGTTATCTTTTTCATTTATTTGATAATTTTTAACAATTTTATTTGTAATATTGGTAATTTCATTTATCCTCTCAGTTGTTGATTTATTTATTACTACTTGTTTGTTACTGTTTTCCAGAACATTATTAATTTTTGATTTAATTATTTCGAAGTCGTCGTGGTCAGGATTTCCTGTAACCCATTTCCACGCGCTTCCAATAAAATTTAAAGATTTTCTTGTTCTAGTGCAGGGTTTCAATTGATTAATAATTGATACGGTTTTATTGATTTCGTGAAATAGGAATGGATAAATTGAATGGCTTGGATCGACCTCGTGCTGAGTTTTCCGTTGTAGATCGTAAATAGCCTAGCTTTCTCGAAGTCTTCTGGTTTGGTACTAACACCTCTTCCAAAAAATACTTTGAGCGGCCTTTTACCGGTTGTGGAATGAATGGAGAAGTTGTACTCATAGACGGCTATATCTAAGAGTTGGGGAAATGACCTATATGTTTCGTCAGCCTTTTTACAACGCATGCTTTCAGTGAGTGTGGAGTGAAATCTCTTCACTTGTCCATTGACTGAGTTGCTATAAGGGGGAGTTTTAAAAATTTTAATTTTTAATTGGTCGGTTAGCTTAAAGTTTATGGATGGGGAATTCAGGGATTTTTCTTTGTCAATTACCACAATTTTTGGGACGCCAAATGCAAAGATTATTTCGCGTAACGGATCTCTAATGCCTTCTATGGCTTTTGACTTTAGTAATTTCACTTGTGCAAATTTGGAAAACTTATCTATTGCTGTAAGGACTAGTATTTTTTTAAGTGATATAGATATCTATATATATAGATATGTATATTTCTCCTGGGTAATTAGGGATTGGGGTTTCCTTTAATTTGGGTTTATTTTGTTGTGTCTGTCGTACTTCTGATCTTTGCAAGTAACACACTGTTTTATTAGATTGGATATTTATGAGTTTATTTGGAGAAAGTGGAACTTTTCTAGCAACTGAGCCTTATTTTGCGGGCGTTACGATGTGCTCTTCTGTCTTCTTTAATGATCTCATCTTCTTGCCTGGCTGTATCTGTTAGATCCTCTATTGTGTTTTGGGCGAAGCGGACTTTGTAATTTTTGAAATGTGTGGGAAAAATGTTTTGGATCTGACCCATAATTTCTTCTGTAGTCTGCAGTCCATTAACTAAACTTGGGTTGAGGTATTTTTTGAAAATATGGATGAGGTCGTCTTCAGTGTACCTTGGTTGAGTTACTGTATGTCTATGGTAAGTAGGGAAGGGAATGCTAAATCTATAGTTAGTTGTACCTGTAGTAATTATAAATTGATTTTTGAAAACGTTGATGGGAATTTCAGTGGCTGGAACTAAATCTTGACCTGGGCTTTTCGGCACTGTGTTGAGTACAGGTGAGTGAATTTATTGATGTTTTTGGGGGTCTAGTAATTGTACTCTTCCAGTATGACTTTCCACTTTTTAAGCTTGTTGTTGTTATTCTTGCTACTAAGAGCACAAGTTAGCGGTTGGTGATCCGTGAATATTTGAACTTTTGCTGTACCATATAGATAGTTCCTCAGTGTATTTAAGGCCCAAATAATGGCTAGCATTTCTCGTTCGTTTGTAGCATAATTCTCTTCTGTTTTATTCAAAGTTCGGGAGATAAATGTTATCGGTCGGTCGTTCTGTGCCAATACAGGTCCGATCGCGTAATTGGACGTATCGGTTGTAAATTTAAATGCCTTGTTAAAATCAGGATAAACTAAGAGGAAGTCGTTCGATATAAGTAAATTTTTAATTTTGTGGAATGTGTTGGCTTGTGTCGTCGTTTAAACAGATTGGAGAGAATTCTTCGAAATTCGTCCTCCTTACCCTCTTAAAATCGCCAGATTTGCGTATCCCTTGATAAAGCGGCGATAATACCCTGAAAGACCGAGAAAAGAGCGGAGATTTTTCAACGTTTTTGGGCAAGGGAAATCCACTATCGCTTTCACCTTTGCTGGTTTCTTTTTGATTCCGTTCGCGGAAAAAACGAATACTAAAAATTCTACTTCTTCTCTAAAGAATGAACATTTATCCAACTGTACCTTTAAGTTCGCATTTTCGAGCATTTCAAAAACTTTCCTCAAGTTTTTAGAGTGCGTAGCTTCATCTTCTCCGACGACTACAATGTCATCAATTTAAACGAAGCATAATTTACCGATATGCTTTCGCAGAATGTCGTCTAGGGCTCTTTGGAAAATGGCCGGTTCATTTTTGAAGCCAAAAGGAAGTCTTGTAAATTCATATTTACCATTGTTTACTGAGAAAGCTATTTTCTCAATGTCTGACTCTTTCAGCGGTATTTGTTGGAATCCGCTTTTAAGGTCGATTACTGAAAATAATTTGCTTTGGCCTAATTGCGATAGCACTTCATTAATTTGGGGTATCGGATATTTATCTGAATTCGTAACAGTATTCAGTTTCCGATAGTCGACAACCATCCTGTACTTCTTCTCACCAGAAGAGTCAAGTTTCTGTGGTACTATCCATATAGGAGAGTTGTAGGGCGACTGTGATGGTCTTATAATGCCATCAGTTAATAGCTGGCTGATTTGTTTTCCTACTTCATCCTTTAGAACCATTGGATAGGGATAAAACTGTGAGTACACAGGAGTTTCTGAGGTTGTGCGAATCTCACATTTTACAGTGGTAGTGAATGTTAGTTTCTCATCCGGTTCTGTGAACAAATTCGGAAATTCCTGATCTAACTGATTGATTTTGTTTTTTTGCTCAACATTCATATGGTCCGTTCTTATATCAATTTTGTTGACTGTCGTGTAGGCTTGTTGCTTTACTCTAATTTTAACCTTGTCTTTTATTATCATGAAATTTTCATCAGTTGGATTATTGCAGAGAGTTCCTTTAAGCTATCGTTTCCTAAGATAGCGTGGAAAGATTTAAGTATAGGTAAGAAGAAATATTTAATGTTCGTATCCTTAAGACCAATTACCGCCTATAGAATTAGCATAGAAGGGTTTTTCATTAGGAAGGGGTTTCGAGTTAAACGCCGACTGTATATGTTTTTATTGGAGCCAGTGTCTATTAAGATTTTCAAATTTTTGTTGTTGTTGTTGATAATTTGTTCATAAGTTGTTGTTTGTAAGTTGTTCATAATTCGCGGTATCGCTTTTCTCCGGTTCGATATGGAAGTTTGCTTGCCCTTGTTGATATGTGTTGGGTGTTTGTGGATATTGATCTTGGGGTTGTTGAACTTCAGTCCTCTGGGGTTGGATATAGAAGTTTGCTTGTCCTTGTTGATATGTGTTGGGTGTTTGTGTATATTGGTTTTGGGGTTGTTGAACTTCAGTTTCCTGGGGTTGGATATGGAAGTTTCTATGGAGTTTGTTGGGGGCCTGAACTTGTTTTGCCGAGGGTGCATACCTTTTCCCTGTAACGTTACGGTCTTTCTGGGGCCTGTTCATGTAGTTAACCGCTCCTTTTGCACGCTGACATCCATTGGGACTGGTCGTGGTTGTGGCTTAGGTGCCTTTGGACGCGGTGGCATTGGTTGCTGAAAGTTATAATTAAATTGATTGAGATGAGGTCCTTGTCGGTGTCCGCAATGGTTTTGGTTGAATTGTTGCGGGATATAGGCTAACTGGGGATAAAAAGGAGGTTTATTACCTAGAGGGTTTTTAGGAGAAAAATGTTTTTGTGGAGGGATAGGAGGTTGTTGAGATCCACGAGATGGTCCGGCGTGGGTAATCGCGTGCTGAGTCCTAAAATTTTGGTTTTCAAGCTTTAGAAAGAGGTGTAAAGCTCGGGGAAGGTCAGTCGGTTCTCTTATACCAAGAAGTCTTGGCAGATCACCTCTCAAACCTCTGAGAAAGGTGTCTAATGCCTTGTCTCGATATGTTTGAGTGAGAACGTTATTTAAAATTAAAGATAAGTGTGAATAGACAACGTGGTAAAATTCTTACGTCGAAAAGTTTCCTTTTAGTAAGCATGTCAACTGGTACTCGAGTGTAGATAGATCCCGTTTGTCAGCATAGTGCATTTACAAACAACGAGCTATGCATTTCCCTTCGAACGGAGTATTGTACGATTCCAATACTATGTCAGCCTATCCTACGATTTTATTATGAATCACGTTAAGGATCAGAAAATATTTGGGTGTTCCCCTAGTGCTTTCGTAGATTTGTAGAATACGGTCTACGCTTTTCTTCCAGGAGTTGAATTCCCGTGGTTGACCGTTGAACTCCTTAAGACAACGAACAAGATCGGGTATTTTATCTAAATCAGAAATATCCTGCCTAAATTCTGGATTAATGAAGAGAAATGATCAGAGTAGGGGTTTACAAAAGATTGGATAAGTTGATGTCCTTTGTTTTGAAGAACGCGAGATACCACACCTGTAATGAGGGCTTCCAGAGCCTCATTTGTGACAACTCCACCGATATTAGCCACAGGTGGTCGTGGGGTTTGAGGATTCGAGGTAGGAACATTAAGAACAGGAGGTCTGATTACATTGTTGGGATTTGCCACGTTTAAATAAATTTTATTCGAAAAAGGAAAGGAAAAGAACAAAAAAGAGAATAAAGATTACCAAATATTAACACTTCTTAAATTTAATTAATTAGGGTTTTATTCTACGTTCTAAAACACTTAATTTTCTTTTTTAAAATCCTTAAATTCCTAAGCAATTCACACAATTACTTATTATCTAGACTTATTTGTATACAATTTATTTGATTATTATGTAAAAATTTAGGAAAGATGGTTTTTGTGTAATGGTAAATTTCTTTTATAATTTCTTTAATTATTTTTAACTTATTTGGTTTAAAGAACTTTCTTTAATATTTCAATTTATTTGAATTGTTTCTTAAAACTAAACTTACAGTACTACAATCTGCCGGCAATACATTAGTCCTGACTTTTGCGATGTCGTGGTGCGGCTAGCGATCAACGCTTCCTTTTCCCTCGTCGGTCGAGTGTTTAGCTGCCGGCGATTACTCAGGGGCCATTGTGAATATCACTTTCGCCACACACGCGGGGGAGCCACAGGGTATTTTGGTAGTTATCGAGAACAAACGCGAAATTTCCGTACGTGCTACTTGAGGACTTTTTTAAGAAACTAACGCGAACGTGGTGCTACTTGAAGACATTTTATTCGTACCGATTTACCGATTATAACCCTGTGGTCCCTGCTCGGGCGGCAGTTAAATTTTTATTTATTTATTTTCATAAAAAAAATCACTTTTTTATTTTACGGCTAAATGCCAACTTTATTATGACAACTTTAAAAAGTAGCTTAACACTACGTGAAGACTAAATTAGAACTCAACTACTTAATTAATTACACTATTACACTATTATAAGGTGCGAAATATTGTTTGCTCAGGTGCAGACATAGCGTCAGCAATAATGCACCTTGGGAAGTATTCTGTGCGATGATACTAGGTGTCTGATGACGACATATGCATTGCATCCGGCATTTACATGAATTTTGGTAGAAATGGAATTTTGGCAAAATAAACTTGTAAATAAACAATAAACTTATTGTCTGTACATCTAAACAGCAATGTTATGGGTGGTCTCTAATACAAAAACCGCGTAAGGCGCCAACGTTAATTTAGGATGTTGTGGGAAGAGGTCATTGGTTCACAGACGTCTCTATGCACAAAAAAGAACATTGGCCTATTGGCCCGGCTGGTTGTCAGATAATTATTCTTTTAGGGAAAATCATTAATTGTTAGACCAAGCACTAATTGCTTGTCAGACATTTCTTTTAAACTATTGAAATTTAAATGTTCATAACGATTGTACCGAAAGCATCATTCCTTTTGGTTTTTTATAGTAGCACATTCTTTTGCAAAAACGATGGATAGACCATTATCTACTGCTCTGCTTACAGAGATTAAATTTCCCTGCATTGATGGGACGAACAGAACATTCATCAATTTCACCGTTTTACCATTGCACTTTAAACACACGCCTCCTCTATGCTCTACTTCTATAAAATTATCTCCCGCTACTATAATTTTTTCTTTTCGCTCTGGATATGAAAACAACAATCTTCGATCACAGCATAAGTGGGATCAACTCGTCAGCCATAGTAACTCCGATGTCAGCTAGGTTATCTTATCAGTACCAGAAGGCTGGTAGTGTATCCCAAGCCGTTTTATAAGTTAGACAATTACTAACTGCGTGAGTTTAATGCAAAGAATTACGTTCTCATCTTTTGCATCGAATAATGCAGATTACGCCGCAGTTCCACCCTCTCTCTCACGTTCCATTTTTGACAATTTTTTTCATTTTAGTTTTGATCGTTGATGAGTAAGGAAGTGTAAACGAGAGAAAAAAGGTGTGATTTAGGCTCTAATTGAAACTGCTGCTCTAATTGAAAAAATAAAAATGGCCCTATTCAAATATTCCACTCGTCAAAAAATGTTTCATCAGTAGAGGCAATACATCGGGAATTTGAAGATGTAGGTAACTTCACTACCTTTAAGCAGACTACAGGCAGTAGAAGAATTTTTTTTGTTTTTGTTTCTTTCCAATTTCAGTATTTTATTTATTTTACCAAGTTAATACATTAAGACAAAGTCTTTTATTGTATATAGAAGTTAGCTTAAGATATTGCAGGTCACTGAGGTAACAAAATAATAAAAAAGAAAAAAGAAAGTTCGAATTAAAATTAGGCTAACATAACGGCCCAACAAAGAATAAATTCGCAAAAGATTCAATTATTCAATTCATTTTTTTTTGACGTACATAAATACAGGGAAATACGTATGTAAAGTGACATTCAGAGCAGTTGGCCAACTGTCACTTGAGAAGTGAGAGTAAGAGAATGAAAATGAATGGGTGTGCTTGTCCTCTTCCATTTTTGTTCTCTTTTAGCGATCATTTAAGTATATTTCTTGTTATAAAATTAAGTTTTTTTTCAAATCTGAATTTTTACGAGAATATTTTTAAGAGACATGCGCAGTAGACTGCCCAACTATTTTAAATAGCACTATACATATGCATATTACATACTTATTATAACTTTAATATTTTTTTAAATAAACTGACATAATTCCCATTTTTATGTATCAAAATTTTGACGCTTCACTGGCAGAAACACATCCATGTATAGTTATGTATATCCATATGCATGCATATGTATTAAGCGAGACCACAATGTGAATATGTATAAGTTTAATAAAATCCTTCTTTTGTCTAATGTTGAATAATGCTTCTTATTGCAAATTTACACAGATCAAATATAAAAGAGAGCTGACACTTGAATTACTCCAATACTGCTATTAAGCATACGGTGTAAAGGGACAAGATAAATCCTCCATTCAAAATTAAAAACAAAAGTCGTTAGCTCAACTTATAGGGGGTGACTTCATTCAACTGTCTTTTAGGGTATTGGCACAATGCTTTTCAAATACTTATAATCAATAAAGGACATAAGAATACACATACATTCATGAATGCAGCACGATTCCTTTGTGAATCTTGATTTATTATTGTTCCTTCTTGAAGAGTATTGGTGAAGTACATTGTCAACATTCAATACACAACATACTTAGTGTTCCCCCTGTATTCATTTAATCCTACTACTGAAGTATACCTATTTGTGAAAAGAACTTGAATCACACTGAGCCCATCGGAATAAGTACGTACCAAGCAATAATATTTCATGCTCGGTTAATCCCTTTCAGAAAACACCAGCACGAAATCTTATACATAGCTTGTCAGCAATAATAATTGAGAAAGGACATTTTGCTTCAGTGCTTTCTTTAATCCAGACACAGCCCCTCGAATTTGTTAGACCAAGTGTATAAATTAAATAGTTGATACCCGATTTGAGGTACAGAAATGATCAATAAAACGGTTTCACGCAAGCGAAGCTATTAAGCTACCGCTGATAGAATAAACTCGTAGATGGCTGCAATTGGCATAGGGTGTAGCCGGATTAGATGGGGTGTCTTTATATTTATTTACACTTGATGGTTTAATACGAGTATTATAGGACCTAAAATGAGTATAAGAAAGGATAAGTTTAACTTATTAGTATGAGCAATAAAGCGATGCATCTGTTTATGTATTTATGTATGTATATTAAAGTTAATACCTATAAAAAACATTAATTTTACTTAAAATGAAATTTATCTCTAAATAATTTTTGACAGGAAATTGAAACTAGAAAACTGTAAAAGGGTCAACACAAGGCACATATAAATACAGATGTGTATGTATGCACATACGAATATGAATATCATACCTTAAAAAAGACACATTTGCGAGTATGGGAATGTAATTAGCCCAACATTCATATCTATACTCAGTTTATATGACAGCTCAATGTGCATTTAGTCAATCCGCATTGTTGCAATACCCGTAGAAATGGTGGTGTTTATATGAAACTATCCAAAATGAGCGAGATAAAATTAAGAGAGCTTAACAAACAGCTGATTGAACTGACTCTTGACACTGACACTGATACATTGTTCTTATATCTTTGTCTTTCAAAATATTTCGTTTGCAATCCCACATTGTAAATACACAACTAATTACCTGCCCGATAATGGAAGAAATACATTGTTTTTATTTCTTTGTTATTCCAAATATCTCGTTTGCAATCTCACATTTTAAATACACAACTAATTACCCGCCCGATGATGAGAGCGCGAGAGAGTAAAATGTTACAATGCGATTTGAAAGTGTTTGTATGATATTTCAAAGCGGTTACAAATTTTCAATGCGTTTATATTTTTAAAACAGGAATGAACGAATGCATGTTGAATATTTCAATGCGATTTGAAGTGGTGTTTATATGAGCGTATTGAACCAATAACCAAAGTTGTTATTATATTCGAAAATAATATTCGTTAATTGCAGATATGTAAATTGCATCAGTGGAGGACTATGGCAGGGTGTTTTGAGGAAGACTTCGTAAAGTAAGAATGGCGTTAAGGGAGACAAGACTTTCAAGGGTGAAACGAAAAAAATTAATAAAACCTACTCCTTTTATTAATCATTGATATACGTAACGCGTACAATTACATCCACATCTTACGTATCTGCATTGCTACTGCGCCACTCTTGGAGTTGGCTAAATTTGCGAACCTGGTTCTAAGCCCAGGCCACTCTATTTTGGATCACCTCCTTTAGTTAATCCAAGAGTTTGCTGATGTTTTCACATTTGCATAATACAATTACCTTTTTTTTCCAGCATCTGCTGGAACTTAAGCCTCTGTCCTATTTGGGATCGAATTTTCCGATGAACTCCGTTAAACGTGGCAAAACCAACTGATTTGCTAAGCCTGAAGTTTCTCTACTATCAGTTTCTTGATGTAAAAACTTTTGATGATGTGCGTACTTCTTATAAGATCACGTTCCATTCTGTCAGTCAATTTTTTTTTCTTAATAAGTTAAGCTAAACTTAAACCAGCATTATTCTTTCACAAAAACAGAGGAGTTTTCGCACTATTTAAGCCACCCCACACTGATTCCGTGTGCACAAGGAAAGTCGATTTCGTATTTTTTTCGCAGTCGTCGTACAAAGTCTCAAAGCTGCATTGCGTTCTATACCAAAATCCACTTCTTTTTAAATGGAAGATGGCTTTGAGAGTGCAGCCCATAATATGATTATCAAGTGGAGGGAGATTCACCAATGCACCTAGAGCGGAGCCTGGTGTGCTGGGGAAAACCGTCATGCAGCCGAGATAGACCGTTCTTTGGAATATGGTAAAAACGGCAATATTTCACCAGACAACCGTCGCAAAGGATATAATTGGCGGCCAGAAGGCCGACAGTGCATTACAGACTTTCGACGTATCATATTTAGTCCATAGAAGTTTGTTATCGAGGATGGCATCCAAATACTTAGCTACTTTAAAAAGAAGAGTAGGATGAGGCGGGGAGCAATCAACGTTATCGGCAATGTAGCTAACGTATTATTTGGCATCCTCGATTCAGAATATGCTGATTGCATGCAAGATACGATATGAAGGGTGGAAAAAAATGAACTACATCTATCCGATTTATTGAAAAATCAGACAACACTAATAGACGCAACGCTTAACATCATGAAAAAGGACCAGCAAGGTATAAACCAACAATTTCACCAGTTAGAAGACCACATTAATCGAATTACCTTGGACGCAAACAACGCACATCAAGAACTCTATCAAACCCAACTTACACAATCATTTATGTCATTAGCAATGCAATCAATATTGCTTATCACAAATTTCAATCGTATTCAAACCGCAATTTTAGACATCAAGATGGATACACAGCACGGGAAAATGAGCACACAGTTATTACGGCCATCTCAGCTTATCGAGGAAATCAACAAAATACAATCAAATCTTCCGCCACCATTAAAACTTTCGTCTACAGCAGATAACATTTTAGATTTCCATAGTCTCATGCACGTTCAGGGAAGTTCAAGATCCAATTATATAATCTTCAGAATCACTTTACCAATATTGTCTTCAGAGAGTTTAGAACTGTTCCACATCATACCCGTACCAGTTAAGGTCAATAATACATTCATCGCAATCCAACCATCATTTCCATACATGATAGTTAACTTATTTCGGGTTCAATATTATCCCTTAACTGAACTAGAACTTCACGCTTGCACTTCAATAAAGGAAGAAAAAACAATATGCAAACATCAACGTCCCATGTACAGAAACGGATCCCTAATTAGCGCATGCGAAATTTACTTCATGAATCAAGCCAAACAATCACGCACTTGTCGTATATCAAAGGTTGAAGGAGGTCCTCATTGGATTCAATTGCGAGCCTCAAATCAATGGATATATTCATTGAAAAAACAAACAACAGTCAACGTGGTATGTGGAACGAATGTAACACAAATCAGCCTTCACCGAGCGGGACGACTAAAAATGAAACCCGGTTGTATCATCAAACAACATCTATTCACTATAGAGGCACACAATTTATTATCATCAGAAAGAAGAATATCATACATTCCATCTACTAATATAACAAACGCATTGGTTCCTAACCTAACTTTGTCCGCAATGCATCTAGAACCTCATTACCAAATGCATACGGACGAGATAGACAATATCAAGGACAAACTATTACGTATGGAAGGGGAACTACCAAACTCATTAAACCAACACGATGTTGAATGTACCATTCAACGGGGGAAGAATGTTAAGATTTATATAACTTAAAAAACCTATGTTAGTACGTCCGAACTTACTTGCACACCCCATTCTAAATCTCAGCACAATCCATTTTCTTTCTTTCCCATCAGACTGTAAAATATAACCCCACGACTCAAATTAATACACACTCCAGTAGTATCCCATATCTATCCTATTTTTTGCTCCCGAATGTAACACACGTAAATGCAAGTCATATGCACACCAGCAATTTGATTTTTCGCAAGGTGTCTGTATCAGTTGTCAAATATGCGCTAGCAATTTGATGACTCCAAATTAATTTCCACACCAAATCCCGGTTCCATTCCCACGATATTCATTTGTAAAATAGTATATAAGTTTGAATATATTCAGAATAATTTTCACTTGTTAAGAGTTCAGCACAAGAGATGGTGTTTTTTATTACTCAGTTGTACTGGTTTATGTGCCTTTACACAATCAACGCATTCGACAAGTTTATGTGCTTGACGATCATCTTATAATCAAAATAGATTCTCTCAAACAACGCCATTAAGCTCTAGATGGTCTTAGACTGTATAATCCTTCTCGTGAAGAGAACGCCCATTTCTAGTGCACCAATCGTCGATCACATCTAGGGCTGCCTCCGCTTTAGAGCAGACAATCACTAGAAATGATTCAACGGACGGTACAGCTACATCATTCACGTATGCTCGTGTATAGGCGTCAGAACTCTTGAGCGCTTTGATCAGTGAGTCGACCAATATGGACTATAGCAGTGGAGATAGACATCTGTCACCTCAACCGATGTGATATACTAACTACGGCGTGTTGTGTTATTCAGGTTACTAGCAGCTTCATTAATAGGAGCTCTTTATTTGAAGTTTCCGTAATATACGATGGAGATTGGATCGGTATTCTTGGTCTTATATCGTAATGGAGGGCGTTCTTGTTTCACTGTGTAAGGGAGAGACAACAAATTATTAACGATCGGCGAACTAATGTCGTAGCTAGGAAAATATATGAGCGCCTTCTAGACAATCATCTACGAAATACATATTTATTTCCAACTCAAAGATCACCTGTTCATCTATTTGCAAAAACCAATCGATCAATTTCCCAAAGATCTTATATTTTCGGCGCTAAATGTACCTAAGACGTATATATGTAAACATGGTACGCAATATGTACCATTACTTGAAAATGAAAGTAAATGAAGATCGAAGTAAAAGTTTTAATTCCTGAAATACAGTATAACATTATTTATTGAAAAAAGAACAGAGATGAGTCTGTATCGACTTTTCTTATTTTCGCCAATGACAGCGCTCTAATAAGCAAAGATGTAACAGCACTTCAAGAAACACTCAATTTGAATAAAAGCGCCTAAAGTTAAGAGGTTATGAATCGATCTTACCAACATCGAATATCTACATTGCTATTTTTACGTATCTCAAAACGCAGCTACTGACGTTTTTTTAGAAGGTGTCATCGTCCAAATGAGAACAATTTAAATACTTAGCCTCTATGGTAAACCATCAAGGGAATTGCTATGATGGTGTCGCATATAGAATTAGTATGGGTGACATATCATTTGACAACTTAAAAAAATAGCGCTCAGTCGTTCACAGACTTTCGCGCTGTTCATACGTGCTTCTGCGTTTTGTCTATACGATCGGATTTTCCTTCTATACGTAACGAATTACAACAGTAAAAATTCACAAGCGGAAAAGATCACCGCCTAGTGTTGAAGACATTAGCTGGTCTCTCAACAAAAACCAAAATCGAAAGATGGGTCCGGATGACCTTAGATTCGGGCGTTTTACACCCTTACAATGTCTCCCGGATTCCCATAATGACGACATTGAAAGTGATGAAGTTATAGTTACTCCACAAATTAAAAAAAATCAAAATTCCATCTGTATGTGTACTGCTTAAAACTTGAGAAAATGTGCACTCCTTATTAAAAGAAATCCAAGTTACTGATTACTTTATTAAAAAAATGACAATCGGTATCAAAATAAACTGCAACAAAATCGAAGATCACCAAAAGTTGTGTTTTTCATTGAAATTCAAAAATTGGCAATTTTTCACTCACGACTTTTCTTCAGCGAGGTCAATAAAATTTGTTCTGTTTGGTTTAGATGAAATGCCTAAAGGAACATTGAAAACCGAATTTATTAAAATCGGTTTAAAGTGTGTAGATGTGAAGTTGATTAAAAAACAATACGAACATTTGCTCAAGTCAAGTGCAAGTCAAATATCTTTAAATGTGCAAATTGTAATGCAACGCAGAAGTCTACCGACCCATCTTGCATGAGGCGCAAGACCTTTCTGGACATGAGAGAAAAGTTGTATTCGAGAAGCAAACGTCAAATTTATCCTGTTGAGAAAGTGCATCATTCGTTTGTACCTAACCAAATTGACTTCCCACCTATCCTGACAAATCGAAGAGGACCAACAGTAACAAAACCGGTTTCTGTGCCCACTGTTGGCGAGTATTGTAAAAGCCGGCGGTGCTAATACGAGTGAATTGTTTTCCTTAGAAGAGATAAACCAACTTACGGCGGAGATTGTTACATTATTAAGCAATTGTAATACAAAAGCAGAAGAATTTAACACCATTGCACAATTAGCAATTAAGTATTTATACAAACAAACACCATGAATAATACATCCATGAATATATGTAATGTGTTGGAATGCTGAAAGCTTTCGATATTCATAAATCAATAGAATTTTTTGCCTTTCTCAGAAGACATAATTTAGATGTAGGTTTAGTTTCAGAAACTTGGGTTACTCCTAATGAGAGATTAAGTAATCAAGAATACATATGTATATGCATTATCGTTTGGATAGAGTGGAACGGTGGGAGGCGGTGTTGCCGTTGTTGTTGTTTATTAAAAAAAAAATTTGTCATGAACTTAGTCCTATTTTAAATACAAATGTTATTGAAAATATTGGTATAAAAATCCCTTTTTCAAATGGTTTGGTTTTAAATATAATTTCTGTTTATTTTCCGGGGGTGCAACTTCGTTTCGATTTTAACAATAATCTTAGGAAAGTAATAAGTTCAAACGATCTATTTTTAGTTGGCGGTGATATAAATTGCCGAAATCGGAGATGGGGTTGTATGAGAGCCAATGCGTGGGGTAATATTCTTGAATATTATTATATTCTTGAAAATAAACTCAAGGCACTCGTTCAATATACTCTACACTCTCGAACCAACATATTATTCTGGTAATATTAGGGTAAATCCATCAACCTTGGATATTTTTCTAACGAACATCCCCAGTCTTTTTACTCAGCAAATGGTTGTAAATGAACTAAGCTCAAACCATTTACCAGTCATAATCAAAACTCTGGTTTCACCTTTAAAACGAATAATTGAATATTTAGACCTGAAAAAAACAAATTGACCGATATATAAAAGGGAAATGCGATATAGGGTAAGTAATATGAATAACATTCATGTTGGTGAGCTTAGCGTTCAACAAATAGATATGAGTGTCTCAAGTTTTACAACTGCTATCCTCGAAAGTGCTGATAAAGCAATTCCCAAAAAAACAAGTACGCTGCAACTCAGCTAACAACCTCCATATAAAACATTGTTGAAAACATCAAAATTCGTAACCTCTATCGCAGAAGATGTGTGAGAACTAGAGATGCCTACTACCTTTCACAAGTTAAGTTACTCAATACTTTGATAAAAGATCAAGTTCTTGCTTTCAGAAACAGAACTTGGAATCAAAAACTTCATAGTTTAAAAAGAGGAAGTAAACCATTCTGGACTATTAATAAAATAATATAGAAGACAAATTCAGTTATTCCTGCTTTGAAAACAGGTAATGCAATTGCTTTATCCAATTTTGAAAAAGGAAACGCACTTGCACTAATGTTTCCTAGCAATCAATTAAGAAAATAGGACCACTAACAACATTATTGAGTCTGCTGTTGCTAATTCGATTAACCGCATAAATTATCCCAATTTTGATTCACCTGACAATGAAGTTTCGTTAGATGATGTCAAAACTATTATCTTAGTTTTAAGAAATAGAAAATCTGTTTCGTTAGATGATGTCAAAACTATTATCTTAGCTTTAAGAAATAGAAAATCTGCAGGTTTTGACAATCTTAAGAAATTGTATCTTAAAAATCTTCCGATCTCGGGAATAAAATATATGCAAGACTTGTTTAATTCTTGTTTTAAGATAAATTATTTTCCGGAAAATTGGAAAACAGCAAAAATTATTCCGCTCTTAAAACCAGGCAAACCTGCAGATATGCCTTGCAATAACAGACCGATCAGTCTACTTATCTCATTAGGTAAATGTTTTGAACAGATAATTAAAAGAAAAATAATAGCATATGCTGAAAGACACAAAATACTTCCGCTAGAGCAATTTGGATTTCGTTCCTTCCACAGTTCAGTTCACCAAGTGCATAGAGTAACTAAACATGTAAAAACAATTTCAATGAAGGAAAAAGCACAGGTATGGTGTACTTAGACATTGTAAAGGCGTTTGACACCGTTTGGCACAATGCTTTGTTACACAAGCTTTCGATTCTCAGTTTCCCAATGTATCTCATAAAGATTGTACAATCCTTTTTGATGAATAGGACATTTAGAGTAACTGTAAACAAGTCGTTTTCTAATGCCTTTAATATTAGTGCGGGTGTACCCCAAGGCTGTGTCCTTGGTCCTATTTTATTTAATATTTTCACATATGACCTTCCTTCTTTCCCCAACTGTGAAAAAGCAAGTTTCGCCGACGACACTTGCATCTTTTCTTCAGATTCAGATGGTTCCATAATAGAAACAAACTTACAATCTGCATTAAATGAAGTGCAAAGCTACTGCAATGCATGGAAAATTAATATTAAAGCTTCAAAAACTCAGGCTGTCTTTTTCACTCGAAAAAGAAAAGCCTGTTTTTTCCCAAGCAATAACCTAGTTATTAATGGTACGAGTGTCGATTGGCGTTCAAGTGCTAAGTATCTTAGGGGGATAAGACCCTTACTTTTGGCCTACACGTTCAAGAAATAGTCAAACAAATTGTGATCACAATAAAAGTTGTATACATTTTCATCAACCGTAAATCTAAATTAAGCATAAAAAATAAACTATAAACTATAAGCATAAAAGTATATATATTAGGGTTCCCCAGCGTGGGGTAGATGCGCAACAAGTCACGTTCGTTAGTTATAAACCATTCAAAATAAAGTTTTGAAAATAATGTTGAATTTTCCGAGGCGTTTTTTGACAGAAGAATTGCACCAAATTTGCAATATTGATCTCGTGTCGCTTAGACTTTCTAGGCTATATGAGCGATGTAATGTGTCATGCATTTCTTCCGATAACGCATTGATAGCAAACCTAGATAATAAATTATTTATTATTATCATTCACTTATTAATTAATTAATTTATTAATTTGTTTATTTATTTATTATTATAATTTGTTTTGTTGCTTTTCACTTTGAACTTATTTGTTATTCGCTTGAATATTATTATCATTCATTTACTGATAGCTAGATAATAAATTATTTATTATTATCATTCACTTATTAATTAATTAATTTATTTATTTATTTACTATTATTATAATTTGTTTTCTTGTTTTTCATTTAGTACTTATTTATTTATTTACTTTGAGTGCATTGTAAGGCTTGGTTCTATCAAACGCCTCACCACCTCCCATCTATGAGTAATGAATTACAACTTTTATAATGAAGGTTTTTAGTAGCTTTTCCTTCACTGCATTTGTTCTAGATAGTCACTTGCTTTAAAATTATTTATCATATTGTCAGTAGAAAGGTAGCCATATACAGCAACTCTGGCCGTGGCCGTGGTGTAGTGGTACTAGCAATCGCTTCTCACTCGGAGGGTCAAACTTCGAATTCTACCCATTGACAAGTTTCTCATTTGTGTAATTGGAACTCAGATAGAAAAATTCTGCGTGTGAAGGCATAACACTGGCACGTTGATTTGGCTGTTGTTGAGTTTCCAGCACAAAAAAAAATAGTGTGAATTATAACCTTCAAATCACTCTGAGTGAAGAAAAAACTCTCCGTGCTATTCGGACTCTCACCTCCGGAGAGCGAATACCGAAACAAAATACACCTGAGTTTCAAACCACTACAAAAAAAACAATTTTTCCATTCTCCTCCTTCTACCTTTCCGCCCGCGCCATGGCAACAGTAAAAGGGTATCTAACTCCTTAGGCGCGCGTAAATTATAAATAAAAATACAGCAACTCTGTAAATTTTGCAATATTGGTTAAGAGAACTATGTAATATATTTCTGCTACAATAAATATACGAGTATCTATCTATCTATCTAAAAAAATAGCGCTTGTTGTACACGTAGTCACACGTCCGGTTTCAAGATACACATTACAATTTGACGATGTACTCGTACGATAAGTATTGTACTAAAAACTTACATATATACTTGTATATATATATATCATCAAACAAGGAAAAAAGAAAAAATCAAGGAGTTAGGTGTCATTGTTCATGAAGAAGGACTTAAATTCATTCCGGAACCTGCTGGTGCCATAAGACCTTCGGATATGCCGCGGTAAGGAGTTCAACAGGCTGACAGACATTTGGAAAAGTTGTCGCTCAGATGTAAGGCATGAGTAACAAGGGTGAATTTGTAAGATGTATCAGACGTGATAAATCTTATCTTATTGGAACTATTGTAGCCTAATTGGTTTGGCATTGAAAAGCAGGAAAGCACATGAGATGGTCGATTGATATTTTGAAGAGCAGCTTTGAATAATGAGAGATCCTGTCGAAGCGTCGAAGATTGGAAACGTAACGCACAATATTGTTGAAAGTGACGTTAAGTTTTCTCTTAACCATAGCTTCCAGTACCAATCTTAACAGTAAATTTTGCACCCGTAGCAAAGAAATGATACAAGGTGCGTTTTAGCTGGTATTGTATTGTGACATCCAGAGCTGGCGTAATGTTACATATATTTTGCCAACTATAGTGTTGGCATGGTTATCTCATTTTAGAATTCTGTTAAAAACAACTCCTAGATTTCTTTTTGTGTCAACACACTCGATTTTTGAGCTATTTAACACACTGTCTGGGAAATAGGAAAGATCGTGTGGTTTTTTATATATGACGCTACATTTTGTTTTGAGAGGTTTTAGAAAAAGTTAATTTTTTCCTGACCTTGATATATGATACAGGTCAGTGTATAGTGCGTTTACACAGTCCTCTATCATACAAAGAGGATATTAGTCGGAAATCTTCGTTCTGTTTTAAATGTATTTTTATTTAATTTTAGTATCATTATATTAAATTATTATATAAATGCTAGAAAAAGGGAGCAAACATTTCCTTGATTAATCTTGGGTCACATCAATTAATTTATTACAAATAAAACTGTTCTATTTATAACTATCTATAACTCATTATTATTTAAATTAAATGTATACTTTTTATGTCTCATTTCAATAATCCATCCGTAATTACACTTCATAATTATATCATTATTTCCATAAGTCATCCATCACTAAAGGATTTTGTTTTTTAAATACATGAATAAGAGAAGAAAAATTGTTGATTATCAGCATGTTATCGGCTTGCTTTTGCATTTACTTATATTTTTAATTTAAGAACAACTCTGTAAGAGGCAACTCAGAGCCGCATCAAGCCAATTCATATATTTTTTTTTGTAAATTAATTTTTGGCATAAAATTTCACGAATTTGTCAGGTATGTTGCTCAATCCGGCAGGAATCTGATTTTCTTTGACGAGCATAACTTTGCAGTTCGAGTACTCAGAAATTGAAAGCGTAGTTTTCTTTTGAAACAACTAGGTAAGTAGTTTCATATATACACGTATTAATAACTAGCAGTTACCCGCGAATTCGTTTGCATTGTTTCGAGTCATATGAGAAAATTTGAAAATTATATGTTGGTTATTGGCTGAATATACATATACTCGTAGATATAGGTACACAATCTTGGTAGTGTATTGGCTTCAAATCGGACGGTTTGAGGTTCAATAGCAGCAGTGATCGAAACACTTTTTTTCAGGCAACTAAAATCTCGTGAGATGAATGATTACCTAAATACAACATCAAATCAATTTACACTAATAATTTAGTCTCCCCATTAAATGTTGGATGCCACCCATGAAGCGAAATAGCCACTGAGCCCAAACATCTTTCTTTCTCTTTCTGTCCCATTTTCCGGAAAACTTAATACATGCTTTGGCATCATAAATGTAGTCATACCCACTTGAGTGTTAAGTTCCTTAAACAAAAAAAAATAAACTGCAAGGAATCGGAAAATCCGCAAGAGCGAGCACATAATATTTGTTACATTGTGACCATTCGTCCAAATTTCGTTAAACTTTTAAAAGACTTAGAGTTGATCTCGATATACAGCTAAGAATATTATTATGGGAGTAGCTATATTGTGCAGCATAGCTACATATATGTATAATTAGGGAAATCTATCCTGTAGGTGATAAATTTCCTTTGCTTTGTGGTTATGCTTAGTATATTTTTTCTAGTTTTTAGCGACGAACATTATGATGAAGTTATCCCAGCAGAAGAGGAAAATATTTACGAAACAAGGGTTTTAACCGCAAACATATTTAGACAAAATTTCATCAACCACCACTTCAGTTAGATAATACATTTTTTATTTTACCTAGAGTGTTTCAGTCCCATAATACTTATAACTTACTCACTAAATACAAAACATAGAAATAAAAAAAAATACTATATATTTGGTCTTTTTTTCCCCCATCATATCTTTCACAAGAAGATCTTCTTCCGTCGGATGTGCAACAGTCATTAACATATGTTATCAATGGCATGCTGTGCAATTTTCATTGCACTGACATTGTGAATGAAATTGTTCAATTTACACTGGTAGACGGCCATAAGCCAAGCCATATAGACTAAGTATCTAAAATTGTTAAGAATACATTTTTGTTATGAAATAAATAGTCAACTAAACTAACTAAACAAAAAAACATTTTCAATTTACAAACCAAGAAGCTCCTCGTATCTTGATGAACGATAATTGGAAAAACACAGATAGTGTTGAGATGTATGTATACATTTTTTAGTTTGCTGCTGACTACAGGGCATCTCAAACAAAGTCCAACCAGTTACGATGTTTTATGGCATCCAGTGAATGGTCCTCCAATTTTCAGGGCCACGTTGGGCTTGAAGCGCTTTAAGTTTTCGTTGAGGTTCATTAGGTTTGATGACGAAACAAGTCGATCCCTTTAACGTCAAAAAGCTAAGCTAGCATTTTGATTTGGAAATAGTGTATACTCCATATAACTGTGTACGGTAGGTAAGCAACTTGTGCCATTCCGTGGAAATTTTCCATTCAATCAATGTATGTCTGCTAAACCAGACAAATATGGTATGAAAATTTTGTGACTCAAAAACTTTTTATCCTCTGAATGGTATTCCATTCGTGGGCAAAGCGAACAGAAACTTTTTACGAATCTCATAGAAACATAGCATTTGACAATTATATCACTGACTTAGGTTTAGCTAACATAATGGTTTGACTATAATCGCTACAGTAAGAGAGAATTAAAGATTTGCGCGAAAGAATTTCTGTGGCATTGAAAAAGAGAAATACATTCAGGAAAAACATCATGAACGAAGGCGGTCGTTTCCTGTGAGTGTCGCCGAAGCTCTCATAAGGTCACAGGTTAAACGAAGAAATCGTGTTGGTTTGTGAAGATCTGCTGTACAAGCGATGTCTCATTTTTTACCGCAGCCAAATCCAACTTCAGAAGAGCCTTCAGCATGAAAAAAAGAAGATGCTATATATGACCTTCTTCAATTTCAAGAACACAGAAACAAATTTGTGATATTTGCAAGAAAAACGTATGCAATCAGCATAGTACCAATTCACAAATTTGTTCAAATTGTCAAAAGAAATAGTCTCATTTGCAAAGTATTACTTTTTCTAAATACATAAGCTGCATTTTTTTGAAAAAAAAAACTAAACTAAAAATACTACTTTATTGCTAACACACAGAAAAAAGTGTATAATTTGTATTTTATTCATATAGTATATTTGTATAGATATTCATGTATTCTATAAGTTTTTGTAAAGGATGTGCACGGAGTTAAACATTCGAATTTTTCGACGCATCGAAAATAAAAATAGAAATGTAGACTACCCAACTAACAATCCTTTATATTAATTTGATAAAGTGCGGTGGGTTCTTCGAGCTCGAGATATTTTCGATTTTTGGACAATCTGAGTGGTTCAATGTACTCTACATTGTCATGGATTTTCTGCATTAAATTAAAAAAGAATATATTTTTGACTATTTGTAGCCACTGCTTTTTTATGCCAAAACTACGATATATGGGCAACATTAGATAGCATTTTACGTATTACGAGGCTATCTCCAGTTTTAATGGTGGTTATTTTATCCTGAGCAACGTTGCGATTTATTATGCTGCAAGGCGAATGAAAGTCATTTTTCAGAGTTAACCATTTTTCGATTTATTTCTAATTTAATTAAGCCCTTATTTGTAGTGATTTGATTAACTTTAATACTTGTCACTATTTGAATATGTAAAAATAAATAGATAAAATGGATACTCGAATATATGTAGGTATAAATATACATATGCATTATTATATATAAAGAAAAAACGATGGAGGGATTTATCTACGAGTATTAATTATTTTCATTCACATCGCCCGAGTGACGAATACTGTGAATTAAACCTAAAAACTTCAGATATTATGCCAATCCACACAAATATTGTATTTCCTTACGTTTATAGATTAATTGTTTATTTCTGAAAATCATTATGCAATTCGATTTCCGAATATTAAAAATGTGATTAAAAAGTAACTTTTAAGGACATTCAGGCATCTAAACATTAGTTGATAAAGAAAAGACAGGTATAACTTTTTGTAGCTAATTCGTACTCTACCGTAATATGTTTATATGAAATGGTGTATCATATGAATATGAGACACTTGATATCTTGTACAATTTCATAATAAAGGGCGCGTGCAACATCAAATAAATAATCTTCTTCACACCATCAGCAATATTTATTAAACATTCCAAACTTAATCTCGACATCAAAGTAGTTATCCCGTTTGTTCACACAAGCATGCGACAAGTAAACAACTATTTGTAGACAACCAATTCAATCAACATAGAATATTTACTTAAGTGTTCTGATCGCACCAATTCTAATAAAAAAAAATATTTGTATACATGGTGTTAAATTAATCTCTTGGCACGTGCGAACATCCACTTAAGTGCTGGCCGGCTATCAAGCGTTTCAATGGTTTCCGGAACACGTGATTACAGTTAAGGATGTTGTATCTATACATCCATGCATGTATATACGTATGCATTATAGTAGTATTGCGCCTTTATATTTTACAATTATATTATACATATTTTCGAAAACTTCATCACAAATTGTGGTTAACTGCATAAGATAATGCATTTCTTTTCTCATCACATATTGTACACAGATAATCTTTTTTTTTTCTGGTTTAAAGTTGTGTTTTTGCAAATATGATGGCTAATATCTTAGGACACGCAGTAATGCATGTCAAGGGTTACCAAATGTTACCAAATGTTACTTTGGTTATGCCAAAGAAATTTTTTAATCGCTATTCTAAAATTATAACTACAATACAATACTTCTTGAAAAGCTCAGATGATTTTGGATCGATTTTCTTAAATAGATTTTGTGAAACGTGTCTTGAGTCATGTAATTTCGATTAGCACTACAAATATTTTGATTGAGTCGTTGATTTTCAAGAACCAGAAAATGTTTATAATGTTTATAAATTTTTGAGATAAGGACAATGGTCATAAATACAAACATACACGCACCATGCAGACATTTGTTGCACATAACATAAAAAAACATTGTTAACTTGAGTTCTGATGGTATTCTTGCAATTTAAAATCTTGCTCCTGTGATATGACATGATGATCCTGAGAATTTAGGTGAGCTAGTAATGGTCCAATCGTCTTCATCATCAAGAATCTTTCCCTTGGTTATCCCCACCAAAACTTCACTGCATGTCCACTTTTCCTTGAGTAAGAAGTTTTCTTCCTCCTCCGTCATGGTTGTTTTTGAATCAGTTATTTGAAATGTTGGTCCAATAATTTGAGGAAAGGAGACGTCATTATTGATTCTCTTCCTGTATACGAAAAATGCCGGATTAAAATTATTGAGATCGCATATTAGTCACTAAGCGCCCCCTTAGCCATCAATTCATAGGCGTATCCTATCTCACCTTGGAGTTTATGGCAAATACGTAAATGGAAATGAATAAGGGTCGGTGAGCAGTCGTGTAAAAGTAATGGAGAGGGGGAGTAGAGACTATATTATGATGCTACCGTATGATATAAGGTTGAAGTCACCTATCATCTTATATTTATATTTCGTAAAACGGAACGTGAAGGCAATTGCAGTTCTACGTTTTCACATATATGAAGGCGCTTATTATAATTATTTACATACTCGTACATGCACATATAACCTAATTAGAAAAAATTACCATGTAATCTGCAACAAAATGGTTTGGAAGATCGAATGAAGATTAGAAAATCCACATAGACTAAAACAGAGCGACAAATAAAAAACGTAGTTACAAAATATCAAAGGACGTTTTGATGATGGTCCCAAAATGAAGACCGAAAAATGCATAAAAAGAGCATATAGATTACAAAATGGTATTAGCCAAAAAATCCACATCAGTTGTGTTCAATGAAAACAACTTGATAATGAATCAGTGAAGATATGAATCAGTGGAAGAGATAATATATTCGATGGTGCGGAAGAAAATGATGTATGATCCAACTAAAGATACAGATTCATGGAAGATGCCCTGGTTGTGCGTCGCACAGCAGCCCATTTAGGCAAAAGTGATATTTGCATAATTAAATTTCCAGGAGGGCCTGTGATGCAAACTTTTTAAATTCACTGGATTAATAAATATTTGGAGCTCTTGTAATCAATAGCTTTGCTTGTAGAGTCATTGACGAAAAATTTAATTGTTTTTAAGGTTTGAGCCTAAAAAGTTGGCAAAGGGTTTCAAAACATCATTCCCCTTTTCTAATGTGTGATAGATCTATAGGTATGAAACTGTTCATTTGTAAAATCAAAAATTAGCGCAGAGTTTTCTATATTTTTTTTTTAAACTATTTAATTCAATGGTTTTTTTTTTAAACACTATTTGCGGAACATTTTTTGGATTTTAGGTTGAGTGTAAAAAAAAGGTTCGAAAAGTTCCGATCTGAACTTAACAGAAAATTAATTCCTATATAATTGTAAATATATATGCATTTAAAAACTCAGATACTTTTACCAGAAATTTGATTTGAAGAGCTCAGTAAAATTTAATGTTTTTTTTCCTCTCTCCCTCATTGGAGGAGTATAGGGCTGTGTAAAATTATAAACTCAAACCAAAATTATAATTTGTCTTGTAATGAGTAATAAACATTTATTATTGTTGGTTTATTATTATATATTATTTATTTGGTATAATAAGGATTATGAAAAGATGAAAGCTGTTATAATCAAGGCAGTCTCTGCCGCAAGTCCAATGCACTTCAAATAATAAAAGAAAACATTTTTACTTCATAAAAGGATCCTATCAACTGTATAGTAGTGAAAATGCATTTGCTTTATTTATGTATTTGGGTGTGCCAAAAAAAAAAACACAACGTAGGTGTTCTCCCATCCTAGAGAATTATAACAGACGCAGTTCTAGGAAGTTACGAAATAGTAGAAGTATCAGCTAGAGTAGTACTTCAAGACTGGAAGGTGGCTTTTAGAAATCAAAAATGAGGCAGAAATAATTGCACTTCCAAATATTCTTACATTGCAAATTAAGTGGGGCTGTAATGGCTCGTTTGGGGAGATGCCTGCAAACAAAAAATAAATACATCAGATGGCGAAACAGATGCAAACATGTTTATGGTTGTTCCACTAAAGATTAGCAGTTCAAATGATTAACATTGAAGGAACTCATTTCCATCATCAGTTCAGTTTTGCCGACCCATAATATTCCATTATACAAAGCAATCTGGAGAACTCATAAAAAGTACAATCAACGATATCAAAAGTCAAATTGGTAATCCTTAATCTACTGAATATAAAAAATGACGAAATAATTAGTTGTCAACCGCGAGTAATTTTTAACTATGATTGACGGTAAAGTTCTGAATGAAATAACCGATACAAAGTCAGCTCGGTCATAAGAAAATACAAAAAAAAACTTCAACAATCGAAATGAACCAAGTGATGAGGAACATAATTACGAATATGGAATCCTATTACATGCAAGAATCAGGTGTAAGAAATTTGTTTTGGAACTTCCATATAGACTTCGACAAGCGGGAGGGTATATTGATTAATCTATTGGAATCGAGGAAGCAGGAAAAATATGAAAATAAGAGATTAAAAATCATTTCGCGAAATATTTTATTATGCACTCTCATTCGCCACAAAATCAATAAAATGCTCGTTTGGTACACCTTAAAAAAATATTTAGAAAATGGTTCGTTTACTTCAATTCACTACTATTTTGCTCGGAATAGCTTTCAAACACCATGTTATTAAATCAATCCTGGAATTCTGAACATTTTTAAAGTAAAATATTATGTTTATACCCTGTGGTGAGAAAGTGTTATTTCAGCAGAAGATTCTGAAAAACTCTGTAAATAATATTTCTCAGAATTTACTAATTTCATTGGGAATTTCCTTTAAGCAGAAAAAAACTCCCACGACATCTTCATTCATTTAATGGTGCGTAAGGCAGCCATTGGGGGACGTTCAAACAGAGTGTCCAACCTCCTGATATGAGCGACTACTTTATGTTATTTCTTTATATTACTTGTTTGTAGAAGCATACGAAATTATAAAGGAATTATAAGTGTATACCGTCAAAAAACTTGATAATAACAATTTAAAATGAACACAGAAATATGAATACAGTGTGATTGGAAACAATTGGCCAACGGCCACATGCGCAGAGAGAGTAGGAAAATGAAAATGCATGGTGTGCACCTCCTCTTCCATTTTTTTTTCTCTTTCAGCGATCCTTTTCGTATATTTCTGTTTGCAGAATTTTCTTTCTTTTAAATTTGAAGTTTTATGAGAGCAAAAGCGAACGCTGAAAGCAAAAAAATGTGACCTCGAGTATTGCTGCATAACATTTTGATCTCTCGTATCTAAAAGAGCTCTAATGAGGAGGGAAAACACCATTTTTTAGCTCATCATGTCCGGGCTCACGCCCCTGCTCTTCGGTTCTAGAACGAGAACAGCAGCGTATTTTAAGCTCATCAAATTTCGATATTAACAGCATAACCAATTAGGGAACTATCAACAGAGTGGAATTTAATGCTTCCAAAACACAATGATGTCTGCTGTCGATAAATCGAAATTTAAACACCCAGCCATTGTCCATGAATGGTACTTACATAGTCGAAACCGAAAAACTTTCCATTTTCGGTATGCATGTCAACGACAACTTAAGCTGGAATGACCACATATTCGATGTCGCTAAAAATGCTGCGAAATGTCTTGGTTTCCTCGAACGATGTAAGAAATAATTTCCCCTTCTGAGCTATCCTCAATATATAAGGCATCCGCCCAAAATTGGAGTACAATGCACACATCTGGTCAAGTGCGCCTAAAGCTTCTCTGCACCTGCTAGATAGAATTCAAAACCGTGCTATAAAACTCATAGGTGATGCTAATATAACCAATCAATGGACACCCTAGCACACCGATGAAATGTCTCGTGTCTCACTTTGTTTTACCGCTATTTCACCATCAGTGCTCCATAGAAATCGCCAGTAGCATTTCGCCCCTTCAAACCTTCAACCGTAACCGTCTCGCTTGAATGCTCATCGTCATCAGTATACCCTCAGGCCTACTTTCGCACGCACTCTGAAATATCGTGATTCGTTCCTAAGCCGTACAACTCGCTTGTGGAATGCACTGCCAAGCTCTCCATTTTCTAGTCATTATAACATTCAGACATTTAAAACCAACCTACATCGGTACCTATCTTTTTTTGCTCCCTAATTTTCCTTCTCTCGAGTTGTGTTCAAACATTTTAAGGGTTCCTTAACCCTTTTCACACGTGCTACTTAAAACAAAAAAAAGAACACATTTTGATATTATATTTATTTATTTTATCTTTTCAATTTAACTAAAGAAAATGAAAAGCAGGTGTATATGCTGGCAAGAGCGAAATTCAATCCAAAGAAAAACCAATTTGACAGCTCTGTTGTAACAGCATTTGTCAGTTATAAAATTGGACGATGGGGTGTTACCAAATCTCAAACATTTTGTCCGGTCGAACCACCAACCTGCAAAATTTCTAGACTGCCCGGCTACATTTGCCATGTGCGGTGTTCAATGTTACGTTGCGGATTAGCCCATCGCTACCAGGAAGAACTTCCGTGATTCTCCAAACGAAGAGTTCGTAGAGAGGCTAGGGTGCAAAATCCAGTATCGATGGCGGAGAGTTTGTAGCATTATCTGTGTGCCGCCGTGAAGCGTTCTTTCACGCGTCTGCGGAATGAGTAGCTACCTTAAAGCCTCAGACTTTGTCATGATAATTGGAAAACTGTAGCCATTTTTAATTCGACCAGCATATCTTTGTCCCTCTCCCAAGAATGGGTTAAGTGAGAGTAGTCGACTTGATTTCGATAACCTGGAAGCATTCCGAAGTTTAAGTATGTCATTAGCAAAGTATTTACCTTGTTCCAAGCGGATTAGAATTTCCAGGGCCTCACCCAGCTCTTCCGGGCCAATTACCAATCTTCGCAGAAGTTGTCGTCGTGTCGGGATCCAGCGTCTGATACGCGCTATGGTTCGTAGAAGACGAGGAAAATAACTGAAACGTTCAGTCAGTGAAATCATTTCCCCATCTCGCCTTCGAGCGGTAAGTTCGGATGCAACTGTAGCCGCCACTGCACTCAAAGACCTCCTTTCAACTTCGCTGAGTATGATGTTGTATTGTGAAGAAACAAAACATGCCGTCGTTCTTTCGGACAAGTTGTTCTGGTGAAAGTAACAGCAGCTAATGCCCTTGAGCTGGCATCGCAAAAACCGTGGATTTTTGTTATTGTATTTCCCCGTCTGTCATACCCAGCTACCGGGACACTCGAAAATGGTGTAGTGTGTGGAGACCATTCCGAAATGTAAGCCAATCTTCACACAATTCCGTATTTAGGGGGCATCCCAAGTGATACCCGCTGTTGCTAAACTTGGCAGCACCTAAATTTCCCGGTCTTATACATTGGCTTCAGTTTGGCCATATTCAGTGATTTTTTTTTGTAATATCTCTTCAAAACCAACTGCAAACCAGCGTGCACAGGCCTATTTTTCCTTGTTCATGGCAATCGATATATTTCAAGGAAAGCCTTATAGTTCAACATTTGAAACAATCTTTAATTTCGATTAAGCGAGCTCTATAAAACACGTGCTGCAAAGTAAACCGTCACGTCACAGAGGTGGCCGTCATCATCTACGCACTGCAAGGATTAACTCATCGCCGCGTAAACGTGACTAAAATCATAGCTAAGCTGCAGATACCACTACGTAACTGCCCCCTTATAAAGGAACACAAGTATACAGCGGGATAAAACATCACTGCAACTCGTAGAGTTGTGAAATCACCAAAACCCATGTGCCGTAAAGAGTAACCATCGCCGCATACACATGGTTGCAATTGTCACCAGGTTGCACGAAGCATTGGCAGTTATAATCGACAAAGACTCATCACTGCATCGAACCATTTCGTCTCTCTACTGCTACAAAAAGTGAATCATCACAACAAACCACAGTCACCGTCAGCATAGTCATCACCAAAAGAACGAAAGGTAAGTTCTCCAAGTGTTTATTATTGTTTCTCTCTGCCTGCACGCCATATGTAGTACTACATTATTAAGCCCCACCGTCTCGGCATGCCCAATAACTGTAAATCATGCACAACGATGATATGGTCCAGTGCGACTCATGCGACGATTGGCACCATTACACCTGTGTGGCTTTACCCCTCGCATCTGGCCATCGAACAACGGTCTGGCAGCGGAGCACATGACAACTTACCGGCTCTCGATAAGCCTTCTTTCAACCAACCTGTAAAATCAAAGCCAACAAAAAATCCTGATTGCTTTGCTCAACCTGGTCAAAAATTTGTTTCATCGAAAAAACGTTCCCTATTCCACCAGTTCTTAGAGGAAGAGAGGCTGCTGCAAGAAAAGCGCTACTACGAATTCTTGGAAAAAATATGCAATGCTCAATGCGCTCGAATCTAGCTCCGACAGCGAAGGAGATGGCAGCAAGCATAATACGAATCAGCGGAGCTACATTTCAAACCGCCATCCAATCATGTCGAAGTCACAGTTAAACACCATGTATGACAAAGATAAAAATCAAACGACAATGCCTCAATCAAACGTAAATACCTCCACCAGGAACCGCTCAATATGAACATAGCGGTAGAATCACCATAAAAGGTGATGCACTTAAAACAGTTGGTATCAGACTATTCTTTCGTGAACAAGTTCCCGGCGCTCTGAAAAGTCTTCAACAACTCTACGGTCGTCGCAAAGGTATCATCGGTGATCTAGTAGGGAAAATTCGAATATAACTATCATCCAGAATCGATAGGCTCCAATCAATAAAACAATTCTCTCTCTCGGTGCAAAATTCTTGCGCTATTATGTCAGCAACTGGGATGAAAGACCACTTAGCAAATCTATACCTAGTTCCTGTTTTCGTTGAAAGATTACCACCAGAAACCCGCTTGAATTCTGGAAGTTTTCGCAAAGACGTCGGCTCGGTGAACCTCGCGGACTTTAGTGTTGGCTAGCAGAAATAGCGAGCTCAGCTTGCCAATTAACACCCATGAACACATTAAGCGTCTCGACCACACTAAAGGAAATGTATTCACAATCTCCAGTAAACGTCCACTATAATTCATATGTTATCTGCAGTCTAACGAAAAAAAGTGTCTAATTTGCCAGCGAAGTCGAAACTCAGTTGATCAGTGCAAACAATTTCTCAGCCTTAATCTAAATGAGTGATAGAATATCATTAAACATTGATGAACTCAATTAGAAAAGGAGTGCGCCGTTGGTGGTTGCACCTACAAGCACAATAAATTGCTCCACTAAACGCGAGCGGTATTACAAATGCCTTAGTGAGCTACCATCATACGGAGAAGAGTTTCGGAATCGCCAACATATGTACGAGTACGTACAGTCAAGTCACTGGATCTACCAAAACAAAACATAAACGGAGGAAAACTAGCGCACAAGTACAATCATCTAAAAGGAATTCCTCTGGCGTCATATGCGAAGCCACAAATTTTATTGGGTCTGGACCAATGGAAGCTAACAATCCCACTTCGTTCGCGGGAAGGTCTTGATGACCAACCAATTGCCTCAAGGACACATCTGGGTTGGACAGTGAACGGGCCGTGCATGCGCCTGTTGAAGCCAAATGACCGAATTTTGCAATATAATTTTAAATTTCACATCACCAGCAAAATACTCTTCGAAGTATTTATTTCAATTGAGTCAATCGGTACTAAAAATAAAACTGTTTTGCGCTCATCCGATGATGAAAATGAGATTGCAATAGTACAGCACTATATTACAAAAGAAGAAAGAAACTTTGTTGTTCCTTTATTATGAGCAAATCAAAATGCCAGATAGTCGTCCGATGGCTGTTGGACGTCTCATGCACCTGGAGAGGAGAATAGAACAGGACAAGCGACTGTACGAAAAACTCAATAAGCAAATAGAAGAATACCTACAAAAACAATACGCTAAAAATTGACTGAGATGGACTTCCAGTAGAAGATTTCTCATGTACGGTATCTTCCCATCTTTCCAATTCTAAATGTCAACAAACCAAAAAAAATTAGAATTGTTTGGGACGTGGCTGCAGTGGTAAACGGCATCTCTATGAATTCAATTTTACTCCCGAGCCCTAAGATCGTTCCATCTCTCATCTCGATTCTGTTCCGTTTTAGAGGGCTTATTTTACCATATACCGTAATTAAAGGAAATGTTTCACGAAAATGCAAAGCACTATGATAATAAATTCCCACCAGCAGTAACAGCGGTCATAGAAAACCATTACGTAGATGACTACCTCGACTGCGTCGACACCGAGGAAGAGGCAATCCAATTGGCCAACGAGGTACTCGTAATATTTATACATGGAGAAGGTGGGTTTAACATACGAAATTTTTTATCTTCTGAAAGAGCAATAGAAATATTTAAAATCTTATTCCTTTTCTTTGCTTGTAATTAAAATTTTTCATTTGATTTGTAAGATCGTGAGTAAGAAACCCACGATAGAATTCAATTAACACATTCTATGTTTTCATTTTGCATTTTTTCTTTGCTCTTTGATTCTTCTATCATGTAATTCGAGTACTATGTTATATTGTACTTTTGCTTTTCTCTTTCATTCGAATTTGGACCATACGGATAATAACACACATTGTAAGACACTTAAGCAAATTCGTTTTATTTCCCCTTTTGTTTTTTTTCTCTCATAGCTGAAAATCGTTGTTCGCATTGGGATTCATCGTTGTCTACACGTTTGTTGTTCGATATCGTTCGGTTATTACCATACATTAGTCGTCCAGAATCGAGCCGAATTCACATATCGTTTACCAGACTTTTAAAAGATTTTCGTTGTGAACTCTTTCGCTATACTCGGACTTTTCGTGGTTTGATAACCTTCGTGTGTTTGGCACGTGTTTGCTATCGTTAAGAACATTTCGCGCAAAAAGTGATACCCCTGATTGTTAAAAGAAATTATCTGTGCCCAGATCGAATTGATTAAAACCTAATAAAATCGTGTAAAAATGTCTAACACAGTCTCCCTTTCTGCCCTCCGTCTTACACGTGGTCATATAAAAGGCTCACTTAGCAAATTAGCTTTTTATGTAGAATCAATTAATGAGACACTTTCGATCTGTGATCTACAAGTTCGACAAAAGACAGAAGACCTTTGGAGTGAATTCAATGCTTCGCAAAAGCACATGTACGAGTTCGCCGATAAAGAAGGTTATGTAGATCCACTTTTAGAATTTGAAGAATTCGAAACAAAATTTTTAATGGTTAAATCTATTTTATTATCTGCCATTAGGGATCGTGAAAAGGCGGAAAGAAGCAAAGACGTTGTTAATAGGATAACTTCTCAACAGCAGCTTCCAATGGAAACACCAAATAAATCGATTTCGTCTGAAAGCAATTCGGATTTCTTTCTTCCAAAAATTCGTATTGAACCATTCTCAGGAAACTACAGGGAATGGCCAGCTTTTCGGGATATGTTCGAAGGTACAGATGTCTCATGTTTTTAACGTAAGTACCTGCCGTGTGGGCTTAAACTTACGGTATGCCCATACATCCATGGGAGCAAGGATACGCCTTGCCATCGCTCACCAAACATTTTCACTGTTTAGATACCAATTCGGAACTGTTTTCCGGCACAAGTTCCACCCTTAGTATAAGTCGAAGCCGACCTAAAACCTCTTACTGCTCTTAGGGTCGCAGCACCCAGCACTTATTGCAACTCCACATTGAGTAAACCAAAGGAAAACCAAAGGAAGACACTTCCCGCGATTTTGGGTTTAAACCACAGCCACCATGACGCTCCCACAAGGGGGCCTACCTCTAACAAGTCAGGCCCGGACCGAGATCCGGGCGGCTCCTGACTCCCATGGTACCGTGATTTAAGTCATGGTAGGGACTACCGGTGGTCCAGCCTCCAACAAGACCTATGACCGGCAGCTTGTGACTGATCAAATCGTAGCAACCTTCGGTAGCGTCATCTGCAGATGTTTACGATAAGACCAGTACTTTGCTCTGCCCCCGTTCATTATTAGACAACGTCATTAAAGGGCGAAGCCTTGATAATTGGGCGGGGGCCTGATCGAAGGTACAGTCTACAATAAAACTAATCTAACACCGGTACAAAAATTTCATTTCTTAAAATCCTGCCTTCGTAGTGAAGCGCTTAATCTGTTAAGCCATTTACCGGTTTGCGATGCCACTTATGATCAGGCTTGGGCAAGGTTAGATAAACGGTATAATAGACCGCCGCATGTAATCAACAGTTACATAAAAGCATTTATGGATCTCCCATGGACACATGTAACAAATGTTAGTTTGCTTCGCAAAATATCAGACGATGCTGATGAAATTGTGCGTGGTCTTTCTTCGCTTAATTCGCTCAATAGGGATCCGTGGCTCATTTACATTTTGCTCAACAAAATGAACCCTGAAATTCGCCAGGCGTGGTCGGAAGATAGTGTGAATGAAGACTATCCTAATATCGATGAATTTTTAGATTTTGTGGAACATCGGTGTGATGCATTAGAAAGCTGTAGGGTTAATTTTCGTGAAAACAATCGGTCTAAGAATCCACAAGTAAGAAGCATGCACGCTTCGTCATCGACAAATTGAACAAAATGTAATTCAGCTCATGGTTTGTCGCAGTGCCCAGAGCTTTTAGGCATGGAAGTTCAGTTGCGCAGAGATTTTGTCAAATCTAACAAACTTTGTTTTAATTGTTTAAGGTTAGGTCACTCCTCCGCGCGGTGTCAATCAAAATTTCGGTGCAAGTCCTGTAACTCACGTCACCATAGTTTAGTTCATGACAATTCAGTGAACGTAAGCAATGGTACATCTTGTTCGCAACCAGGAGAATAGTTCGGTCAAGATCATATTCCAGAATTCGTTCCTCGACAAAATTCAAGCACAACACCTTCCGCACATACTACTCCACGAGATTTCGTAGTCAATAACCATACAATCAATATCGCGCGTCATATACCACAAACCCTTCTTACAACAGCAGTCGGTAAAGTCTTGGATCTGAACGGTAAAACACACCTTGTTCGTATTCTCATCGATTCGGGCTCGCAGGTATCCTTCGTAACAGAATCATGTGTTCAACGCTTAGGACTAAAACGGAGAAATGCGCGTATACCCATAAGCGGTATTGGATTTACCAGCGCTGGTAAATCTAGAGGCCTTATCTCGTTGGTAATAGCTTCACGCAACGATTTATTTAGTATCACCGTTGATACATATATTTTACCAAGCGTTACTGCATATTTACCAACTAATTCGTTCTCCGTTGAGGACTGGGAGCATTTACAGAGCCTGGATCTAGCTGATCCCTCTTTTAACACTCCTAATACTATCGATATTTTACTGGGAGCAGATAAAGCCTAGGAAATTTTACAAGGAAATGTCCTTCGAAGTAATAAAGGATACCCACTAGCACGGCAAACAATTTTCGGTTGGGTTTTGGCAGTTCAGTTTTCAGTTTTTATGCATTTTTATTTTTTACCTTAAATTGCTCTTATATGCTAAACAAAATGTTGGGTTTTGGCGGGACAGTTACCATGCCCTTCAGAGCCTAGCCTTATTTCCCATCACTCGTTATTGGACATTAATTCGATCTTACAATCATTTTGGACCATTGAGGAAGTGAATATCAAAGACATCACAACAGAAGAAGACGAAAGAATTGAAGAACACTTTCGAACCACTCATCGACGTAGTTCGGACGGGAAATACATCGTCGAACTTCCTTTTAAAATGCGTCCTCATTTCACCAATACGCTTAATGGTTCCATTGCTCGTCTTAAATCAGTCGAAAGAAAATTTTCTAACAACAAAGAGCTTTTCGGTAACTATTCGCATTACTGTCTACATGTAAATGAGACAAAATCGTGTAAGTTAATAATTTGAAACATTACATGTAAGTGACAACGATGACGATATAACAAGTTTGGCCGTTAGTTTTCCCTTAGGTTTTTTGTTTTTATTGTGAATAAAGGTAAGTGTTTTTAGCTAATTATTTCTTTTATCTTTTTTATCTACTCCCCTTCCTTCGTAAAATTCGAGTTCGTTTGAGTTGTGTACACCGGCACGAATACACAAGTATATACCTGCGTGTGTATAAGTTAACACAACATCAGCGAATTCTTCAAAGTAACAAACATCCGACACCTTCCACGAGTATCCGGTCATCATCCACCCTCATGATCCGTTCCCAACGATCGTGCCATCCACTCAGTCGTCACATGACACCTTCCCAAATACTCCCATCCAATACACACGGTCTACACACGACACTTTCCTAGTAAATTCCATACACCCGACACGAATTGCACTAATCCCACACTAAACTTGCTGACTCCCCACGTTCCTACACGTTCCACATAGAATAAGTTAGGTAATAAGCTTTTTGAATGTAAAATGAATTGTATTTCTGAAGTCAAATAAAGAGGAGGTCTGCTCCAATTTTTTTTATTAAAATTTAAAGTAATACATTTTTAACTGGCGCCCGAGCAGGGACCGGTATCGTTCGTGAAATTAAGAATTTAGTAAAGTGCCCGTAGTCGTTATTCGTCTCAGTGCTAGTGCCCGCGACCTCAAGTAGCTCCAGTGTCTCTCTCACGTTCGATATTCAGTCCAACCCCAAAAAGTGAATCGCTCGATACCTCAAGAAGCTACAGTGCGAATTCAGAAGTGAAAACCCTCCGGCAAAGAAGTCAGCAGAACAATAAACAATTAAAACAAGGTGCGTTCAGGAAACGAGGCCCCGTAGTATCCCGCAAGATCGAGCAAACCGGAGACACGAACTGTGTCAGCCGCCTAGGATTTCATCATTCTGCTGTGAATAAATAAAAGAAAAAACAAGCAATAAAAGTAACAATTTCAATTGAAAACTAGATGCTAGAAACTAAAATTTTACAAATATTTTAATTCATTTATCAAGCGAATTTGAAAATTTTTATTAAGTAGGATTATACAATCCCCATACAAAAACTAAAATTTTATAAATATTCTAACTCATCTATTAAGTGAATTTGAAAATTTTTATTAAGCAGGATTATATATACATTCCTCATACAAAAACTAAAATTTTATAAATATTTTAACTCGTTTATTAAGTGAATTTGAAAGTTCTTACCAACCACTATTTTATAATCCTCATACAAAAAAAAAATGCCTACCACAAGATCAGGATTTGGTTCCATTCCTCAACCTCAAACAACCGAATCCACCACCCAAATTTCTTCAGTTGAAAATATTCCCATTATCACTCCCCCAACCTCGGTACCAACCATGTCTAGGGAAAATGAATTGGGTCATAATAACTCCTTCCAGTCAACTTCTTCCCGACCAGATCGACGACAAACCCAAGAAATCGGCACCTCGCCGGAATTCGAATCGTATATATCGGCTATAATAAACCGCGTCTTAGAAAAACAAATCCCTACTATGCTTCAGAACGCTCTGAATCCCAACGCCGATCAATTCGCTGGTGAAGACCAGACAATTTTCAATGAATTTAGGAATAATCTATCAGACTTAGATAAAATACCTGAAGTAGTCCGGTGTTTGAGAGAATTCTCTGGTAATAGAAGTGAACTCATATCATGGAAAAGAAGTGTCGATCGGATCTTTGAACCATACGAACCAATACGCGGTACGCCGAAATATTTTGGCATTCTTAGCATGGTACGTAACCAAATAGAGTCGTACAGTACTCCATTAAATTGGATTTGTATCTCTAGATGTCTTGTCATGCACTACTCTGACAAGAGGGATTTGGGTACTCTTGAGTACCAATTGATGTCACTTATACAGGGAAATAACTCTGTTCAAACATTTTACCAGGCGGTATATAGCCATCTTTCCCTGATTCTCAATAAGATTGGCTGCTTGGACATTAGTAACGAGTCAATGAGACTCCTTACACAAGCCTATCGAGACAAAGCCCTCGATACTTTCATTCAGGGATTAAAAGGCGATCTTCCTCGACTTCACGCCATACGGAAACTTGCGGACCTGCCGCAAGCATTACACTTATGTCTCAAATTAGAGAATCAAAACTTCATAACTTACCATGCCAATCAGAATGCGAACAGGAAAACGCATAATCATGGGCAGCCTTCTTCTTCAGCTAGACCTCAACCTAATAATTCTGGACCCCCACATTTTAGAAAAGACTCATTTCCACAACAAGCTTTTGCTTCCCAAGGAGCAACACCCTGTCCCAAAAATCAACCATTTTTATCACAAGTATGGAACCAACATCAACACAACGGCCAATCGAACTCCAGATAACAGCATAACTTCCAACCTTCAAATCCCCCCACAACACAAGTACAGCTGAAATGAGTTCTAAGTAAAAAAACTTCCAGAATGGACCAGTACAACCTCAGCAGTCACAACAATTTCATAGACCCGCTCCGCGTTATAACATAGAACCCGAACTTCAACAATATAATGATGCGTTCGCAGCTGAAAATGCTAACAGCGACGAGACGCTGACCAACTACACACAAGATGAGGAACAGACAAGCTATCCCGAAAATCCGGATGTCAATGAAACTATGGATTTCACAGATATCCATTTTTTAGACTAAAAAACTCTTCGTTATCCTACTTTGAGAGTAGAACGAAGAGCGGAAAGGTAATAAAAATCCTAATAGATACACGCTCCACTAATAACTACATTCAACCTTTCCTCGTTAGCAACCCTTCTCCAAACCAGGAATGTTTTTACGCCAACTCCATTGGAGGTAGCGTTAAAACAACTCACCACGTAGAAACGAACCTCTTCGGATGGAAAGAAACCAAAATCAAATATTTCTTACTACCCACTCTGAAATCCTTCAATGCTATATTGGGCAACGATAGCCTGAAAGAATTGTCCGCCATCATACATACAAAACACGATTATATGCAACTCAAAAACGGCCTGAAAATTAAAATAAAGCAACAAACCTAACTATCAGTTAACAACTTGAATCTACGCACAGATCACATGTCTCATACCCAAAAATCCTCTCTTAAGGACGTCGTAGCAAGTTTTCTCATCATTTTGAGAAAATAAAACGTACGCTAACCTCGGAAGATACAGTTCTAATATATCCAGATTTTTCTAAGGAATTTCATCTCACCACCGAGGCCTCTAATTTTTCAATAGGCGCTGTCCTTGAACAGGACCAACAAAAAATAACATTCATTTCGAGAACTCTTACTAAAACAGAGGAGAACTATGCTCCCAACGAAAAGGAGATGTTGGCCATAATTTGGACTTTGGGTTCTCTTAGAAACTACCTTTACGGTTCCGCCAAGGTGAAAATAAAACAGACCACTAACCTTTAACATTCGCCCTTAGTAACAGAAATCATAATAGCAAAATGTAGTGGTGGAAATCGTTCCTAGAAGAATACAACTATGAATTGTTATACAAACCTGGGAAAACAAATGTCGTTGCTGATGCCCTCTCACGTGTGCCAAACCTTTCTGATGTCAATGCGTTAACCTCAACACAACACATTGGAGAAAGTTCAGCCCATGAACTTATTCCTTCCGTTGAAGCACCAATAAATGCTTTTAAGACTCAATTAGTTCCATGCATAGGTCCCGAAACTAACTACGAGTACCAATTAGAAAAACCCTTTCCAAATTATTTTAGACATATCTTCACTCAACCCACATATAGTAAAAAAAATATTATTTCCATTTTTAAAAGATATCTCAACCCTTTTGTAATAAATGGTCTCATGACAACTGAGCAAGTTATGGGACAAATCCAAGAAATATACGTTCTGTACTTTAAGAAATACAAAGTAAGATCTACCCAAACCAAGGTTGAAGATTTAAAAAAGGAGGAGGATCAAGTAGAATCAATTTTAAAAACTCATAACCATGCACACCGGAATGCCCTTGAAAACAAAACCCAGTTACTAGAAAAATTTTACTTCCCAAAAATGACTTCGAAAATAAAGACCCTCGTTAAACTGTGCGTAATTTGTAAACAGAATAAATACGACAGACACCCAAATAAGCCACTAATACAAGCAACTCCTATTCCCCAGTTTCCAGGACAAATTCTTCATATAGACATATACACGAATGAAAATCATCTAGTTCTAACAGCTATCGACAAATCCTCAAAGTATGCGCAAGCGAGAATCCTTAAATCTAAAGCAACCGAGGATATAAGACAACCCCTGAATGATTTGCTATTTTGCTTTGGACTCCCAGAAATGATTGTGGTCGACAACGAAAAGTCTTTCAATTCCGAATCAATAAAGTTCATGGTACAAGACCAACTAGGGATCCAAATCTACAAAACCCCACCTTATACCAGCTCAGTCAATGGGCAAGTGGAAAGACTTCATTCCAGCCTCTCCGAGATAATGCGCTGTCACAAAACAGATCGCACTGATCGAAATTTTCAAGAACTTCTAGAACGCAGTATCTGCGAGTACAATTTTTCTATACATTCCTCCACGGAAAAAAAAAAACAATAGAAATATTTTTCGGACGAAATGTAAGTACTGACCCGAGTCAATTCGAAAGACTCAGAAAGGAAAACATTGAAAAACTTAGGAACAAACAAGAAACCGATTTGAAAAACCATAACAAAAAACGTCAACCCATAAAAACTTATTCTCCAGGCGAAGAAATTTATGTAAAGGTTAACAGACCTCTCGGTTCGAAGCTCACCCCGAAATATAGAAAAGAAACTGTTAGGGAAGATAAAAATACCCAAGTACTAATACAATCAAATAAAGTCGTGCATAAAAGCAATATTAAAAACAAAAATTCCTCTCAATAGACTAATCGTCGTTACCACCTACGGCGAAATACAAATTTTGGATTACACTCACTCCCAAGCAATTGCAGTAAGGACATGAACTGCAAGGTTGCAGACAGGCACATTTAAGTTGATTCATGAGGTTGTTCTGGAAATCTACCAGAAATTAGTTGATGAAGTATGAACATGCATCGGTAACAGAATTAGTAAAAACTATCCCACCTATTACTTCCTTTCCCAAGAACTATCCCAACTTCAAGATCTTTTGTTTAGAGTAAAACCCAGAAAAGTTAAACGTTCACTAAACTTTATAGGGAGCGCATGGAAATGGGTAGCAGGCAGCCCTGACCATGACGACTTCCACATTTAAAAAAAAAAAATTCAAAATGTAATCGAAAATAATAATAAACAAAGAATTATAAATAGAGTTTCAATCGACAGATTAAATAAGCTAAGTAATATTATAAATGAAATTCTAATAAAACTAAAAAACAATAAATTATATGAGAATGACCTGGTCTCAGTAGTCCAGTACAAAATGAAACTGCTAAAAGAAGAACTATGAAATGTAGAATACGCCATGCATTGGGCGAAGAATAAAATTATAAATTCATTTTTATTATCAAAAATAGAATTAGAGATTATTAAAAACATAACAGAAAAAGGAAGATTTCCTTTCGAGTCCGTAGACTAAATTTTAGAATTTCACAACGAATAATAGCATGTCAATCTAATAATGAATCCTGTAAAAGACTATTGATTAAACCAATAAAAATCAAAAATTATGTAAACAAACTTAATTTCGAATATGTATTAAAATGTCAAAATAAAATGTATGGTATTAATTTAGCTTGTAAGACCTATAATATATGTAATATATGTAATAACGACAGCTTAGTAGATTTAAGTGGAACATCTTGCATACCTAACCTTCTCAAAAGCATTCCATCCAACTGCACCAAGATCAATAACCAACACATTCCCACTATCGAAGAAATCCTTCCAAGTATGCTACTCCTAAATAACTTCAATGGAACAATTCTCGCAAACAACGATGTGCTTACTTAACTGGTACATTCCTAATTAGTATACAGAATTCCTCTGTGGTCATCGGAAACACAACATATCTATCAAATGTTGAGTCTCGATACAAACCTCTCCCCGCTATGGTACAGCCTCCATCTGCTGCAGAAACTTTCGAAGAGATCCTTACTTTGGAAATGCTAAAGGAAATCCTCCTTAACAACACTGAAAACATTAGCCTTATGGAAACAAAGATTAGAATAAACCAAATTTCCAATTTTAGACTGATGGCAGTAACACCAACACTTATATTGGTTATTATTTTCAATAGCTTTTGCGCTAATAGACCATCAACAGTTAAGATTACGAATCCATCTTAAAAATCTAATGGCAATTCCTGATTCACCCGTCTGATCGTCGATTTCAATACATTTTGTGCAGGGAGAACGAGGCAAACCTATCAGTTAAATATGGTAGCATATGGTATGTCTTCGGCCCCGTATCTAGCCATTCGTAGCCTTGCTTACTTGAGTGAGCTAAGTAGAAACAGTTATCCATTGGGTTCCCGTGTTCTGAACACGTATTTTTATGTAGATGACATGCTGACCGTAGATGATAATCTAGAACTCGTATTGCAGATAAAAGAAGAGGTTTCGAAAATATTGAAGTCATCAGGGTTAGAATTGGCTAAATAGAATAGCAACAACACAACCACATTGGGAATCGCTTGGAACTCTGCTTCTGACGAGTTTAGTTTTTCATACAAACCACATCGGATGTAATAAGTACACAAAAAGATCAATGCTTTCGCTAGCTTCGTCGCTCTTTGACCCTATGGGACTTATGAGTCCGATAATCATCCGGGCAAAGATCATCCTTCAACGATTGTGTATCGAAAACTGGACTGGGATGCATCTATCCCACAAAGTATTGATTCCGAATGGGGACAGTTCATGGGTGATCTGCAGTCGTTGCAAAACCTGACTGTTCCACAACATGCCTTAAAAGCAGATACATGTACGTATCAAATTCATGGGTATCCGGACGCTTCTATGCAAGCATATGGGTGCTGTTTATATCTGAGAGCTAGAGATTCATCAGGTGTTTTACAGGCAAATTTACTAGTGGCAAAATCAACGCGGAAAAAGCAGCTACCTCGATTGGAACTATGCGCTGCACATCTCTTATCCAAGCTCTGAAGAAAGATAAAAAATAACTTCGGAAGCTCCCCGGCGAAAACCTTTTTTTGGACGGATTCGGCAATCATTCTGCATTGGATTGCAACTCATACGTCGAAACTCAGCACGTTTGTAGGGAATAGAGTGGTAAAAATACAGGAGGAATCGCGAGATATAATCTGGAGACACGTTCCCACTCTCGACATCGTGTCTAGAGGCTGTACAGTAGAGGAATTAAAAAGCTCCATATGGTTTCAGGGTCCTAGATACTTACGTCAACAGGAAGAAAATTGGCCGTCGATTGTTCAGTTGAATTTCTCCCCAGAAGATCTTACGCTAGAGAAGCGAAAATCAGTTCTCATCTGCATACAACCAAAGCAAAATTTTTTCGAATTGTCGCATATGTTGTTCGATTTTGCAGTCGTTTGGGGAACACAACAAGTCATCTCAACAGTATGTTAACTCCATCAGATTTGAACGAAGCACTTTTTTTGTGGTCTCGGCAGTACAAACTACTTGTTTCGCTGAAGATATAGTATCCATCGAGAAGAATGGAAACCTGAAGGGCAGCGTAAAGTGGCTTAATCCGTTCGTTGAAAAGGTCAACAATCTGCGTTTTCTAAGGGTAGGTGGACGACTCAAACATGCGAACATTTCTGAGGACTATAAATACCCTCTTTTGCTCACACGAAACAACGAAATTAGCAGACTTCTCGTTAGGTATCTGCATCGGTCAAATTATCATGCGGGACGACGTCACTCATGGCACTGATAAGACAGCGATTTTGGATAGTAAATGCAAGGGAACTCTCTAGACAAGTCGTCCGGTAATGCATAGATTGTGTAAAATATCGGCCAAAATTATTGGAGCAAATGATGGGAAATATACCTCGGGAGAGGTTGATAGCTTCACGTCCCTTTTCGGTTTGCGGAGTCGACTTCTGTGGTCGAATAAACACTTACTTAAAGATTCGAGGCAAGGTACCCTATAAGTCATACGTGGCCGTGTTTGTATGTTTTTCTTCTAAAGCGGTTCATTTGGAGGCAGTGACAGATCTTTCGATAGATTCGGCCTTACAAAGGATGATAGGTCGTAGAGGACTTCCGAGTGACGTTCAGTCTCGAATTGTGCAATATGTTGATGAAGAAATGCTCACAAGAAATTATATCTAATTTTTGCACTAATAGAAATACCCCCTAGGGTACAGCACTTTGGAGGCATTTGGGAGGCTAACGTTAAGGTCGCCAAGGGCCACTTGTATCGCAGTTTGGTCGGAGCCAAACTAACATTCGAGGAGTTGTCAACAGCACTAGTCGAAATCAAGGCGGTCATGAACTCGAGGCTAATTACGCAGATGACGTCAGACCATAACGACTTCGAAGCACTCACCCCAGGTCACCTTCTCAACGGGTCTTCCTAAAGGCCATTCCGGAGCTAGTAACAGAGGTCTTGGACATCAGCTACATCCAGCGATGGCGAAGGAAAAATGCCGTAAAGACACATTTTTGAAAACGATGGTCGGCGGAATATGTCAACATAGAGCCTGGTACTCTAGTCATTATTCATGATGAAACCATCCCTCCTCAAAGGTGGCAGATGGGGAGGATCAGCAACGTCATAGAAGGCCAGTATGGGAGGGTCCGAGTGGTATATGTAACGACATCCAGAGGTGCCATGTGGCACCTAGTATGAAAACTAGCAGCCTTGCCAATTTGAAAGGTAGTGCTTTCAAAGGGGCCGGAATGTTGGAGCAGATAGAGTTGTTAGAAATTTTGGATTTCACGCAAAAGTTATAACAATCGCCATATTTTTTTTTTATAAAATTGTTGACTAAATACTGTTGCTCTGAGAAGTCTATAAAAAACTGCAAGAAATAAAGAGCTTTTTTCTTTTGTAAAACCACACTGGTGGAAGCCTCGATTTTTCGTTTCTTTTTTGCTATCAATTTTTAATAGATATAGGTAGTTTAAAACAACCCGAATAAAACGTACTCCAGATGGAAGGAGGAAGAAGATGTTCGAGGCTGATGATCAGAAAGTCGGTATGATCGCTCACTCCGCCTACACTTAAGTGTATCGAATCTTCAATGGGACGAATCCACTTTCGCACTCTTGTAGTAGAAAGAGTAGAAGAGGTGTTCTTCCACGCTGACAAAACACTGCGTAAACTTTTTCATCAATCCTACTCTTTAGGACTCTTTAGGCGAATCTTCTTCTCTCTCCTCATACAGACCTATTGCACTTACGCCCTTTCTTTCCAAGGTCATGGGAATGCTGATAAATCTTCAGCTGATGAAATATCTCGAAACACGAAAACTTCTCTATGGCCGGCAATATGGTTTTCGTAGCAACAGGTCCACTGGTGACTTGATGGCATGTCTCACCGAAAAGTGGAACCAAAGCGTACATCATTCTGGCGTAAGCAAGATAGTTGCACCTCATATTTCCAGGCATTTGACAGAGTTTGGCATCAAGCTCTGTTGTCGAAAATGCGTGCATTTGGGATCGGTGACTCTCTTCTTTTATAATGACAATGGATTATAAACTACCTTTCGGAATGTTCAATTCAAGTTGTCTTGGATGGTTTCAAGTCGGATATTCACAAAATCAATGCCGGTGTGTCCCATGGCTCCGTTCAGTCTCCAACACTCTTTTTAAATTTCTTCAGCGATCTCTTGTCCGTTACTCCTAATGCAATACATTCTTTGCAATACAGTACAATACGACAGTACTCTCTGCTTTTCATATTCGTTCACGGATTCACGTCCCTGCTCTTCGGCTGTAGAACGGGAACGGCAGCGTATGTTAAGCTCATTAAATTCCGATATTAACAGCATAGCCAATTGGGAAACTCTCAATAGAGTGAAATTTAATGCTTCCAAAACACAATGCTGCCTGCTTTCGTTAAAGCGAAATTTAAACACCCAGTTATTATTATTTCGTCGAAACCGAAAAACTTTCCATTCTCAGTAACTATGTGTGTCAATGACAACTTACGATGGAATGACCACATATTCGATGTCGCAAAAAACTCTGGGTTTCCTCAAGCGGTGTAAGAAATATTTCACCCCCTCTGATCTGGCCACAATATATAAGGCGTTTATCCCTCCGAAATTGGAGTACAAAGCTCACATCTGGTCAGGTGCTCCTAAGACCCCTTTGCACTTGCTAGAATTACAGTCATTCGACATCTTCTAAAATAGACGTAATGCCTCCTGTCTCACATTGTTGTATCGCTATTTTCAGCACCAATGCTCCACCGAAATTGCCAGTAGCATTCCACGCCTTCTAACTTTTAACCGTAACACCCGTCTCGCTATGAATGCTCATCAGTATATCCTCAATCCCAATTTCGGACGTAATTTGAAATATCGTCATTCGTTCCTAAGCCGTACAACTCGCTTATGGAATGCCCTGTAGAGCTCTTTATTTCATAGACACTATAACTTGCAGACATTTAAAACCAACGCACATCGGTAACTCCCGTTTTTCCCTCACTAACTTCCGCTCGCTAGCGCTATGAGCGAACATCTTAAGGGTACACAAAATCATTTGTGCGCGCGCCAATTATAAAAAAAAACTACGTGATTGATGAGATTAGCAGTGCATGGATGCCCAGTTAAAGTGAAAATGTTGCGTAAACTGCCTTGAGTTCAAGGAAAACGCTTCCATTTGTACGAGTTTGAGCAAATGCACGAATTTCTTCAAGCTCCAGCTCACACTTAGTTCTGTGAAGATTCAAATAGTGAGCTACTCGATCTGATATGAAGCTTACCTATGATCCAGGATCGCAAAGTATATCCATGTGCATACGCGCGCGCAATAGCAAGCAATTGCGTACGATCTCCTAGAGACAGACAAGTTATCACAGGATCGGTGGATCGGTGGATGTACCAACTTCGTATCAGCTGTTGCAGGGCATCTCGATTGCGAAGCTGACGTTGTAGACTCTGAAGACTGATCGCTAGTTCCACGACAAGAGAGTATATGGTGCTTCCGACTACAATGTCGACACCCACCTGAAGGCATTGCTTTGAGTTATGTCCATTATTGCGGCAGTTGTAACACAAACCAAATTGTTTCAATGCATCCATCGAAGCGCAGTTCTGGTTTCATGTTGTTAGGGGATTGGCACCGCGAAACCCTATGTATCCCTTGGCATTCCAGCACTTCGCATCGATTTTACATTCTGATTGCGGTGATATGTTCTATTCGAAGATGATTCCGGACGCTATGTTACTCGACCAATCTCCCTGGAAAGACTATTAGCCCTCTTTTCCAGAAACCACAGAAATTCCTTTAATGTCGAAATGTTCTTGGAATCCGGATTCACGTGGTACACTGGTAGGAAGCTTGGACATAATTATGAATCGGTAATTCCAAGATTTTGACTGCTCCACAAGCGCACAAAACGATCAAAATGCGCAGTAAGTGATGCTAGCTCTTGATTCAACTGGGAGATGTCGCATGCGTTCAGGTTGGCACCGTGAACACGTTCGGTAATCCTCTTAATGGCGGTGTCCGCCGACATACTTAGATTTAGCTCCGCCATAGTCATAGATAAGATGAAAATAATGTATGTAACTGAATGGAAAAATATGAAGTCTAAACCAATACCTCGCCAAGAAACCAGGAAACTACCACATAATGAGTGAGATTAATTTTGCCGCAAATGCGAAATTCTCTAGCACAGGGGTTTTCCTCACAGGAGGCACCAAAAGTATTTAGAATTCTTTATTTATTTTATTTTTATTTTACAATTTAACTAAAGAAAATGAAAAGCGCTTGTGTGTGCTGGCAAGAGCAAAATTCAATCCAAAGAAAAACCAATTTGACAGCTCCGTTGTGACAGCAGCTGTCAGTTAAAAAATTGGACGATGGGGTGTTACCAAGTCTCAAACAATAAGTATGACAACAATGGTGGTAATATCAACAGTAAAACCATATCTAGATCCACGAATGTCTCAGTGCCTATTCAAGATGATTACTAAATAAGGTCAATAAACTTAAATTTGACAACAAATACAATATTGTTCATCAGGAAAACAGGAGGTAAAGAATAAAATTACCAATTTTGAAGATCTTCCTAAGCTTGGTTAATGACTGATAATAATTATGCATTTTTTAATCCTCATGATATTACCAGTGGTAATAAAAGCATCTCGTCTTCAATTTCCAATAACTTTATTTGCCTTGTATATTCACAGTATCTCATACAAATTGTATAACTTTTTTTTACTAATTTCACATCTTTGGATCATCTACCTGATCTCATATGTATTTCTTTGGGAAATTGAGATTTTTAAAGAAGAAATCTCTGATGGCACACATGATATAACTTAACACTAACAGACGAGGTAAACAAAACCTGCACACGCGAACCCCAATACCACGAAAGGCTGACCAAGTAGCTGGTGCAATCAATGCACATCGAATAATTTCCACAAACAGCAAACAAAACCAGAAGCTGAATTGGGGAATTTGGACTAGAAATATAAGAAATTCAATAATTGTTAAGTTAGTTCTAAAGTACAGAGAACTAATAAAGGTCAAGGCATTCTGACCATAAAAGTGAAGTATTTCAATTAACTGTCGCTCAAAGTGTTAACACAAAGCTCGAGTGGACAACCAAGCCACCAAACAGTGAAGTGAATAAAAGAGTGGACAATCAAGCCACCAACCAGACAGTTTAGTGATAGGCCCCCGAGTAATTCTCTAAACAAGGAGTCAGAAAATTCTGACAGATAGCTGCCTGGAATCACATCAACAATATAAAAAAATTATGAACAATTGCTATTTATGTTCTAACTTATAAATTTAAATAAATTTATTTTACTTATAATTACTTGAACGACTAATATTATTGATTCTCTCTCTGAATAAAATAAATACCTTTTTTTTAATGGCAAACCCAAATAACTTAATACGACGAGCTGGAATTGCCTGCAGAGAACGTTGCAGCTCCTCAACCTCTTGCTCCCATTTTTCGTTCTACTCAATTTGGTTCGAATAATCTCTCAACTAGTGACTGAAACCCTTCAAATATAGGGACGCAAACTTTTCAATTCCATCATGAATCCAGCGTCCGACATTAACAACGACATAGACCAACAAATAAACCTGACTAACGATAGGAATTTGTCCGACATGGACAAAAGCCTTAGACAATTCTCTGGGCAACCACACGAATTAAACTTTTTTTTTAAGAAATTGACACTCAAGAGGGAATGTGATGAAAGAGAAAGAGAACGAGAGAGAGAAATAAAGATGTTCGCTCCATGTGTGGCATCCGACATTTAATGGGGAGACGACATTATTAGTGTAAATTGACTTGATGTTTTATTTAGGCAACCATTCATGTCACAAGATTTTAGGTGCCTGAAAAAAGTCTTTCGGTCACGGCTGGTATTGAACCTCGAACCATCCGATTGAGAAGCCAATACACTTCCACTTGAACCACGGCCACCCACATTTTTTTTCCAACTCATGGAAAAAAAGTGTCGACAGGATACATAAAATCTATGAACATTTAAAAGGTACCCCCAAATACGTATGTTTTATCGGTTATCAGAAACAAGATATCGAACTGAGCAGACGTCACTCTAAAATCTTACTAAAAACAAAAATTCGAAAATGTCTTACACTGCACTATACAGATAAGATGGATTTAGGAACCCTCGAGTATCAAATGACGACTTTGGTACAGGGCAATAGTATGAACCCTGAAATCTATCAGGCCGTCAACCAACATATGTTGCTTATCTTAAACAAGTTAGGATCAATGGATATGAGTCAAAAGTCCATGAACAACATGACCCAATGTTACCGGGACAAGGTACTTAACACTTTCGTCAGAGGGTTGAATATTATTATTATTATATTATTGCTACACGAATAAAGTTTTTTTTAAAACTTATAAATTTCATTTTATTTAATTGGCGCCTGAGCAGGGACAGCGAGTGTTGTTGGAGAAATAGTTCGGACAAGATAAAAAAATATATTTTTTAAAATAACCAGTGCCCTCAAGGAAAATAAAGAAAGCACTCGTGATTCCGGAACCTTAAAATTACGCCAGTGTCCTCATCCAGTGTTTGCGCGTAAAACCCAAACTAGGGAAAGAAGGCTTCCTGTAGGATTTTAAGTGAACGAACATGAACGAAGTCGATGTCATTTAAAAAAGTAGTGCGGCGTGTATAGGTGCACCTACAAGCACAATAAACTACTCCAGAAAACGCGAGAGGAACCTCCCTTTTCCAGTGGTGCTACAAATGCCTTAGTGAGCAACCAGCTGCATAGCTTCGTATAATACAAGTTTGCTGGTTCGGACGGTATAATACCTTCAGAGCTATAAAGGTCCTCAACTATTATCCTGCCAACGCTTGAGAATATCATGTAGAGCTGCGTGGAAATGATCCACATCCCCTTGTAATGGAGAGAAGTTATCTAAAATTGACTCACGACTTTTGTCTACGGCTTCGTGGACTTATTCCTGTACATAGAAGGTGCATTTAACAACGTCAACACATCGGCAATTACGAAATACTCGTATGTGGGTCTTATTTTTTACAGTAAATTAAACTGGAGACTGGGTTTTCAATCTCGTATTACCCACTGGCTGTACATCGCGGTTATACCATAAGACCGATACTCACCTACGACATGGTTGCCCGGTGGACGGCCTTGGACACTGCAGTCAACTGCAGCAAACCAAGCAAAGTCCAATGGACAGCATTTCTGTGCATAAGCAGAAGCCTACTTACTACTCTCTCCGCGGCACTGGATATTCTGTTTCACTTCACATCGCTCGATATCTTCAGCAGTCAAGTAGCTGCGACAGCAGCTATTCGCCTAAAAGCGACTACGCAGTGGACAAATAATTTATTTGACCACGCCAATATTCCTAATATTCTACGAATCCTCCCAGAGGATATCAATTACACTATAATCCAACACTGGTTTGACAAAGATTTCATGTAAGCATCCCCTCTAGATCATTCTAGGCGGAAGATGCTTTCATGGATGACAATGACGATTTGCCTGTCCTTGCTGAAGAAAAACGCGATATCTGCAAGGGATATCCGCATATTTTCGAATAATCACCCCTTGATTTCCGATCATCTTTTACGGAGATGGCAGAAGAGTTCAACTTTCAACTATGTTGGGTGTAGGGTGACATGTAGATCTGGCTGTTATAGAGTTTCAAGCACAAAAACAAGCGTGAAAAACCTTCGAATTATTCCGAGTGAAAAAAAAACTCTCCGTCCCATTCGGACTCCCACCCCTGGAGAGCTAATATCGAAACCAAATATACTTGAGTTTCAAACCACTACATGACAGCAATGTTTTCCTTTCTCCTCCTTCTATCTTTCTGCCCGCGCTAAGGCAACAGTAAAAGGGTATCATAACCCCTTAGGCACGCGCGTAAATTATAAAAAAAAAAAACAAAGTTGCATTTTATTTAGAATAGTACCAGATTCTACACAACGGAAATAATAAAATAAACACATTCGCCTTTCTCACGACAACTCTTCAATATCGCTTTACGATGAAACTCTGGTTACAAAATTGGGGGTTTCAGCTGAAAACTAGCCTTTATGTCTTAAGTGAACAATCAACACCAATTTTAAGGAGGATACGTGTAAAAGGGTAATATACGCACCGTCAAATCGCTTCCAAAACGAAGTATAGACGCGCCAGAACTGCGCACAATTATTTAAAAGGAATTCTTCTAGCATTATATTCAAATGCGAAGCCGCAAACTCTATTGGGTCCCGACCTAATCGAAGATAGCAATTCCACTTAGTCCGCGGGGAGGATCAACCAGTTGCTGGTTTTGTATGGGCCGTGCATGCACCTGTTGAAGCCAAATAATCCAAAACAAAATAATTTTACATTTCACATCTGCGACTGCGATTGTCAGCTAAACGAAGCTGAGAATTTGATAAAGAATTTATTTCAGTCGAGTCAACTGGTACTAATTATAAAACTGTTTTGTGCTCATCTGATGATGGAAAGGCCATTGTAATATTACAACACAATATGACAAGGGAAGGGAAGGACTTTGTTGTTCCCTTATTATAGAGGAATAATCAACGCAAAATTTTCTATAGCCGTCCGACGGCTGTTCGACGTCTCGTGTACCTGGAAAGTAGAATGGAAGAGAACATGCAATTGTACGCAAAACTCAGAATACGTAAAAAACAATGCACTAGAAAACTTTATGATGTTAGTTTTTGAGCAACAGTTTTCTGATGAATGGTATCTCCCCATCTTTCCAATTCTAAATCCCAGCAAACCTAAAATTAGAATTATTTAGTATGCGGCTGTAGCGATGTATGGCATTTTTCTGAATTCAGTGTTGTTCTCGGGCCTTAACATCGTTCCGTCTCTCACCTCGATTCTGTTTCGTTTTATAGAGAGCAGATTTGCCATATGTGCCGATATTAAAAAAAATGTTTCAATAGATTAAAATAAGAAAATCGGATCAACTATCTCAACGTTTCTTACAGCGAAACAAACAAAATAAACAAGTCGAAGGATTTATCATGCAGGTTATGACTCTTGGGACAAATTGCTCTCTGTTTTGTTCACAGTCGAAAATACAAAGCGCTATGAGAATAAATTTCGACGAGCAGTAAGAGCGGTCATAGAAAACCATTACGTAGATGTTTACCTTGGAGGAGGCAATCCAGTTGGCTGAGGAGGTAATATTTATACATGGAGAAGGTGGGTTTAACATTCGGAATTTTTCATCTAGACTGAAAGGAAAGGGCACAAGCTACGAAAAAAGTATAAGCAATTGGAATATTGTATCTGGACCAGAGAAAATTATCGGCATATGGTGTTCACCCCTATTCGATCCAATTTCGTTTGCTGGTTTCCAGGTCAGAAGCGTTCCCGACAAAACGAAAAATATTAAAGGTACCTAGTACCTTTAAAATATCTTTGCAAGAAGTATGGAGTACAGGAATTGAGTGGTACAAACAAATTCAGACACCATGTCTCAATAAATTACGTGATTGGAACAGGTTTTAACCAGATATAAAAAAAACTTTACAAAACTGAAGTATCTATGAAAATGGATATCTTTGTGGATTCTAATGTGTGACTCAAATTGCAGGATAAAAAATTTCGAGCTCAAGTTTTCTTGGACAAGATTCTATAGTTTTATTTATTATTATTATCATTCCGAATAGAAACAAAATAAATGTAACAAAATAGAAAAAAAAAAATATTATGGAGTGGTTCTAAAGTTATTCATTTTCATTTTCTTTTCATATAATTTGTTCAGCACTCGTGCGGTGTGAATATGGTATAAATTAAAATTATTTTAATTTTACTCTGACACTTGTGTTTTGGGTAATACTCATGAGTTTAATTATATACGTACATTCCAAACTCTCAAAAGCATAACGTATTTTTCGTGCGAAAATTTTTATTGAAACTGTAATAAACTGAATGCGCTGTAATTCCAGCGCTTGGAATACTTGGATGTATAACTACTGCATTAAAAAGAATTACCAAACAAATTCAGTCTTGATAGTAAAGTATATTTCACTGAAATTTGTGGTGGCACTAAAAAAAAAATAAATAATATAAAATATAATCACATCAATGCTCTCAACTCAATAGCATACGTGGTTGACGAGTTTATTTTAATTCATTTAATTCATTTAAATCAAACTAGTTTTAAGTTCTTACAATGGTTCACATAGTTGGTTTATACCTTTAAAGTCTGAATAAATACGGCGATTGTTACCACCATTTAAAAAGAAAAATGTATCTTCAGCTACTGTACAAACTGAACCAGAATTCTGAACAAATCGCGACACTTTCCATTTATACACACTAACGACCATGTTTTTATATTTTTTTTTCTAGATTTTCGATTTAAGAAGAAAATGTGTTCTGATTTATCGAAAATGAATAGTGCATTTTCTTTGTATCATAAGTACTTAGTACCTATTTAGATTAAACTTAACTTATTTACTAGAGTGTTGTTTAAGGTGTAATTAATTAAAATATTTATTAACAGTCGGTTTGTACGGAAAATACCTTAAAGTGAAGAGTTAATCTTTCAACTCTACACATAAATGCATAACACATTGTACACAATATGTACAGACGTGTGCGAAAATATATATTATGTGAGAAAATATGATATCTCTAGTTCCATATCATTTTATTTTAAGGATATACATATATACCTATGTATATACGAGTGTCGAGTATCTATATTTCACCGATATTGTTCAAACTGATATGTTGAAACTAAGTAAAATGTTAATGGTTAGTTTTATGCAACTTTTATCCTCTTTATAGAGAAAATGTATTATGTAGTATACCTTTTTAGAATGAAGAAATTAGTAATAAAACCACTTCCAACTTGTATTTCAAAACAATTTGTAACATATTTATACTTAAATATACCCATATCTAAATTTATTTGTTAAATAAACCAAAAACTAAACAATTTTCTCTAAAACTATGCACTGCAAAATGAATTTGTTGAGATAAGGCATCCCTTAGCGCATATAGTGAATTTTACTCAGGATTGTATTTGTTTTGTATTAAATTCAAGTAAAATGAATGCATTTAATAATACCTACTACAATGCGTTTCTGATTGGCTGAACCAGAATTTAGGGGGTAGTTCCCGGTCGAAAAGGGCGTTGCTAAATATAAGGATGGCCTCCAGCATTTTCCGTGGCAAGAATAATTTAGGGCTGCTGCAGCATGTACATGTTTTTACTATCTATTAAATTCAGGCCAGTACACAAGATCATAAAAAGGTGTACTTTTCTGTCTGATAGTCGTTGTTTATTTCTTTGACAGTAAATCAATTAATTCCTTGAAAAAGTGATGTTTTAAGTGTTTTGTTCTAGTTTGGGTTTTAAATATTGTTTGCTTTTTGGGTAGAGGTACTTTTACCTTGAACTACCTGCCGCACCTGTGGGATATTTATTTATACATACATAAATATATTATACATATATGTACGTATATACCATATAAAGGTTTAAGCCCACACAAGAAAATATATTATAATAGGAATATTAATGAAGTTTAATTGTTTAAATTCAAATATTGAAATACTGAAAAGAAAGTGAGTTATTTTCTTAACAGAAGTTTAACCTATAAGTTATAAAGTACCTGACATATCCAAAAAATTATTTTATGTTTTTGTTGATATATTCACAACTAAACTGAATAAAATGAGCCTTTTATTTCAAGTTAAAATAAAAAAATTAAACAAGTTATAAATTGATAGCGAAATAATCCAGTATAGACAATGAATAATCATCGGAGGTTGACCATTGCTTGCTGAAAGAGTGCTGCTCTTCTTTTTCTTTTCTACGTGGAATTGAAACTTGAGCTCTTGAGTGGTATTCGACAAACTAATTATTGTGTCACGCCGACCATATTTTCAATGAACGTTAAATGCATAAATGTGGGAACAAATCAAAAATATCAATGGATATCATTCGTATAAGTAAAACTCGTCCTAGATTCAAATCAAATAGATTCAAAATAAAATCTATTTTATAGCTATGTACCTATCATACATACGCACATACATTCTCTTTAAAGTTATCCGTATTAATATAATAATATCTACGGAGGTAATGACTTTGCTGTGTTTATAATAGATTTTTTCTCCTTTAAATTACTCGACTTACATATTAACGAGTTATTTACCGTTCATTGCTTTTATTTGGCCATCAATATGAAATAACACTATCGTGTTCCATGTTATTTTTATAATAATTATTTAGAGGTTTGAAGACAAAATGCGATTATATTCGTAATAACAACAGGTATTACAACCAGAAATTATAGTCCATAAAGTTATGGACTATATTCCATGAAGTGTTTCATTCGTGCACATCACATGACTACGAACTAACTTAAATTCATTATTTACCAAATTTGACAATTAATTACGTACTGGTAGAATCTATGTAGAACTTTTAACTATCAAAAATGATAGAAAAACTGCTAAAAACTACAATAACTAATCAATTTTTAAAATATGTGAATTTCAAAGGCTTGTAAAAGACACAATCATCAAATAATGAGTACAAATTTCTTTTCGGAAAGTGCGTAGATGAATCTTGAATGACTTTTTATTTTTCTATGATGATAGTGCAATCGTAAACAGCGATACTCCGACCACAGCGGAAAACTTAGACTAGGGGCCAAGGTTATAACAGTATAAGCATCGGTCCTATAAATATCTGAATTGCTATTTTTCCTTACTTAACTATAACCACCTAACCTATTAAGAAGGTAGGTACTATCGTATCGAACTGTAAAAAATGTAATTACAGTAATTTCTCGCTAATCCAAATCAGTTATTGCAACGGCATATTCGGAATAACACATACAAAATGGAAAAACAGCAGCTGCTTACATATATAACGAAAACAGTCCATCCTTATTGCTGCTTTAGTTTCAAAAATGCAATACAAACACGTATATTTATTAAAAAAAAAAAAAAATTTTGAAAACAAATCATAAAATTCATACATATGTACGTACAATTTTGGTAGGGAAATCAGTAATAAGTGATTGTTTTTTCTTTCGCGTTTGCAGTGCATTCATTACTTTTTCTTTAAGATTTTCGAAACTTAATATATCAGAAACATTTTCATAAAAACAGCCAACGCATTAATTACATCTTTATGTTTAGCTTTCTGTTGATGTTCATGTATTGTCTCCTCCTCTTTAATTTCTGCCGGTGGTTTGTCGACCAGGCAATCGTTAACCTCAATAACAGTCAATCGAATTCCAGATATACTTTCGACAGACTCTACGAAATTTGCTGTTCTAGACCATAGAATACCATTCACTTGACCCATTATTTTTGTAAACGGTATTTCGTCTTCCACATCCCATTCATCATTTTATCATTTTCTTTAATAGACCTTCCCACGCAATGGCCAAGAAGGAAACAGTGAGACACGAGATATTTCGTCGGTGTTCAAGGGTATCCATTGACTGAGTGATGTTAGCATCACCTATGAGTTTTGTCGCACAGTTTTGAATCTTATCTAGCAGGTGCAGAGATGTTTTAGGCGCACCTGACAAGATGTGTGCATTGTCCTCCAATTTTGTGCGGATGAATGCCTTATATATTAAAATCAGCTCAGAAGGGAAAAAGTATTTCTTACATCGCTTGAGGAAACTTAGACATTTCGCAGAATTTCTGACAACATCGAATATGTCCTCATTCCAAAATAAGTTGTCATTGACAGTTTTTCAGTTTCGATGATGCAAGTTCCATTCATGGATAATGGCTGGGTGTCTAAATTTCGCTTTAACGACAGCAGACATCATTGTGTTTTGGAAGCATTAAATTCCACTCTCTTGATAGTTCCCCAATTGGTTATGCTATTCTACAGCCGAAGAGCAGGGACGTGAGTCCGAGAATGAATATGAAAAGCAGAGAGTACTGTCGTCAGGCAAGGAATATGCTGGATTAGAAGTAACAGACAAGAGATCGTTGATGAAAATTAAAAAGAGTGTTGGAAGCAGAACGAAGCCCTGGGGCACACCAGCATTTATTTTGTGAATATCGGACTTGAAACCATCCTAGACAACTTACTTTGAACGTTCCGAAAGGTAGTTTTAATCCATTGAAGAAGAGAGTCGTCGATCCCAAATGCACGCATTTTCGACAAAAGAGTCTGATGCCAAACTCTGTCAAATGCCTTAGAAATATCAAGTGCAACTATCTTGCTTTTGTCAGATTGATGTACGCTTTGGTTCCACTTTTCGGTGAGACATGCCATCAAATCACCAGTGGACCTGTTGCTACGAAAATCATATTGCCGGTCATTGAGAAGTTTTCATGTTTCGAAATATTTCCTGAGCTGATAATTTATCAGCGTTTCCATGACCTTGGAAAGAAGGGACGTAAGCGCAATGGGCCTGTAGGAGGAGAGAGGAAAAATTCGCCTTTTTTAGGGACGGGCTGGACAAATGGTGTTTTCCATGTGCTCGGGAAGAGTCCTAAAGAGTAGAATTGATGCAAAAGTTTACGCAGTGGTTTTGTCAGCGTGGAAAAACACTTTGTCCAAAGAGCTTACAGCTGAAATGTCATTATAAATGAACTATGGCATGGAGGATGAAGTAGAATTTTTAATATTTTTGACGAACGACAAAAAATTTGTACTACCTTTGAAATTGAAATATTGAAATTTCACGCGCTTGAGAAAGACGTTGCAGTCATCACTGGCTCGTTTGAACTTTTTTCGGTTTTGCTCATTTGCACCGAAAAACATTTCTCTAACCCTTACAGTCGCTTTACACCTCGAGTGGTACCATGCCTTTTCTGTTGATCTGATACTCTTGATCCGATAAGGGATAAAGGATCTCATTCCAAGGAGAATGCTTTCTGCGATCATATCGAAACCAAACACACCTGAGTTTCAAACCACTACAAAACAATTTTCCTTTCCCATCCTCTACCTATCCGCCCGCGCCTTGGCAACAGTAAAAGGGTATCTAACCCCTTGGGCGCGCGTAAATTATAAAAAAAAAAAAAATCAGTAGCGGCATCCACGTCGTTATCGAAGAAGCATAACGACCAGTTAAAATTCCTAAAAAAGCTGTTAAGACTGCTTCAGTTGGCTTTCTCGTATTGCCATACGGTTCTTTTTGGAACTTTTTCTCTGACTGTGTGGTCGGTGTACGAGAAATTAGCTGATACGAGGGTTGTCTGAAAAGTTTCCGACCGAACAATGATACCAGACATTTTTTCTCAAAATTGTTTTTTATTTTTCTACATAGTCTCCTTGTAACTCTACATACTTCTCCTAGCGATGCTCCCATCTCTATCTCGTCCAAATAGTACTTGGCGTTTTTCTCTGTCACGAAGGTGATTGCCCCCTCATTTGACGAAAATTTGTGTCCTCCGAGCGCAGTTTTTAGATGAGGGAACAAAAAGAAGTCGCTTGGGGCTAGATCTGGTGATCGTATGATACAATGGTCTGACGAGGGTCTAGAGGGAAGAGCACATCAACGGTGTACTTATCAGGGTGAGGGGTTAAAAACAAGTACAGGGTGTTGGTGGTATGACTATAACATCTAGTATTCGCGTGGGCTCATTTATAAGCTGCGTTAAGTTGTTTTCCGCAGCGAAGATCTCAACACACCGTCCTTCGGGTATGAGGTTACAGGGATACAATTCTTTGAATGGAGTCAGACAGCGCATCAAACACGTTAAAAGTAGAATTGCTGTCCAGTTTGGGGCTTCTGTAAGTAAAGCAGTAGTGGATAATTAGCTTACTGAGATGGAATTTTAACCACATGAAATTGAATTCCGGATTGGAACAGGAACAGTAAATGGCGAGACCGCGGTGAGGGAAGACACTAGTTCGTAGCCAGGTAAAGAAAACGGTGGTTTACCAGTAGCACGAGCGGTTCAAAAGTGGTCGTGAGTCAATCGAAGATGATGAACGCAGTGGCAGACCATCGACATCGGAAACCGACGAAAACATTGATGGAGTAAAATAAATGTTGGTCAATATTCGCAAATTAACCATCAGAGAGATAGCAGAGGACTTGAACATTGCCTGTGGATCCGTCCAAGACATTTTGGTTAATGATTTGGGTTTCCGTCGTGTAGCAGCAAAGTTGGTGCCAAAAGACCTCAATTTCATGCAAAAAAGAGACAGTAAACAAAGAGTATTATTTGGGCGTGAAGATTATATAGTTTGCAGAATTGTGGGCAGAAAACTCGTGGATTTTGCACCATGATAACGCACCGTCGAACAGTGCCATCATTATTCGTAATTTTTTGACGAAAAATGCAACAAATACCATCTAACAGCCACCGAATTCACCTGATTTGGCTCCGTGTGACTTCTTTCTATTCAATCGAGCTAAAAAACCACTACGGTGAACGCCTTTCAGCAGCTGAGAGGAAGTAATGGAAAAATCGCAGGAAGCACTGATGAACATACCGAAAACCGAATATAAAAAAATGTTTCGAGGATTGGATCAAGCGCAGGCATAAGTGTGTTGCAGTCGATGGGGATTACTTTGAAGGGAACAATATATACTTAGATGAATAAACTTGTATTTTTAATTTTCTGAATAAATTCAAGTTGGTATGTGGGAGGAATATGTAATAGTGCCATTATTTTGGGTGATGTAGGTAGAGCTGCTTCAGAAATTTTAAACTTTGATTTATTGACGTATTTTAAGAAAAAAATTCTGTAGGTGTGTAGAGGGGGTTTGAAACTGCAAATCCTTTGAAGCATTGCTTCTAAGAGAATCCACCTGCTGTTTTGTTTTGTTTATAATTGAACATGGCAGCTTTTCAAATATTTGTGGCGTAAAAAGAGGGTTTTGAAATAATTCATAACTACAAGAAAAGTCAGTAGTGAATAATTTCTGAACGCTACCTTTTTTTTTATGTCATCTTTGACATTTGTGAAGCAGACACATGTACAATTTTAGCCATAACACTCTAGAACAACGCAGTAAAATTATTCAAACTTATTATGAGCCGTTCATACACCTCCGCGGAGTTTAAACGTGTTCGGCTAGAAAGTGAGAAGTTGATTCCCTTAATTTAGACATTTGACGAATTGGATTTAGGATCCAATTAGCTGAGTGATAGTGTGTTCGCTAGAGATAGTAAAGGTTGTGGGTTCGACTCCGCGTCGTGGAAAAACTTTTTTCTTTTTATATTAAATTAGAAGGCATAATAAAAAAAAAAAAAAGTTAAAGTGTTACTAAGTGTTGTAGTAAACAGCACGTGATGGAGTGTGGAGAGCGGTCCGCTATACGAATAGCGGGAGCTGCTGAATTATCAGGTGAGGCTTCAAGCAGTTCAAGCCAAACACCAACAGCTAAGAGAGGGAGGAAGCTAAGGCCAACTTGCAACTTAGTCCAACGTCCCTCCCTTCCAACTTCCTCTGTAAAACTGCTTGGAGGGAAGGGAATAGCTTCGTTTCATTGGCACTGAGCGAGTCAGAAGATGAAGAGGAAGAGATGATGGCCATAAGTAGCAGCATCAAAATGCTACAAGAAAGGGTACTGGCCATCAAAGAAAGGCAAATGGTTAGAAGAAAGAGGGAAGAGGAAGAAAAATCCCAGCAGACGCTGCTTGCTCCAAAGCAGAGCCAACAACAACACCAACAAAAACAACGTAAAAAACACCAACAACAGCAAAAACAACAGCAGCCACAAAAACAGCAGCAGCAGCGACAACAACAACAACAATAACAACAACAACAATAACAACAACAACAATAACAACAACAACAACAACAGCAGAAGCAGCAAAAGAAGAAGGAGAAGGTGCCTCCTATCAACACCTTTAAATTAGAGGTAATTGCTACTAAGGACCTGTGTAAGTTGGTCATTGGTAATAATTTCAATATTAAGCGATTGGGGAACGATCGCCATGCCATCCACTGTGTGTTAATGTCCCAGACTACCAGGTGGTTCAGTGGGAGAAATTAAAAAGGAGCGAAGGCGTTATACAATGCGTTCGCTGCCAGAGGTTCGGGCACGCCGCGTCGAACTGCCAAATGCAGCCTCGATGCGTGAAGTGCGCAAAGAACCACAGCTCCGAGGACTGTGCTCTGGGTAGGGACGGAGCATCCGATAGGACGCAGCTCTAGTGCGTGTTATGTGGGATCGTGGGACACACCGCAAACTATCGGGGTTGTCCTAAGTTCGCTGACATTAAAAAAGCAAAACTAGCTCGGCAGCAGATGGTGGAGGTCAAACGTTCACCTGTTAGGTTTCAAACACCAGCCGTCACGTCCCAAATTTCCTACGCCCAAATGGCGTCAGGTGGGGGGGCTACGGTACAGCAAGCGACTGTTGCTTCTCCGGCGCCAACGCCGAGAACAACGGAAGCTGCGCCTAACATGCTGGCCATCTTGCTTGCAATCCAAGGGCAGATGGCTCAGCTGCAAAAGCAGGTTCAAGAACAGGCCAAGCGGGTGGACCAGATCTACACGCTGCTGCCGGGCCTAACGCAACACATGTCGTAATGGGTACGCACATGGTGGAGCAAACTTTGAAGGTCCTTGCAGTGAATGTTAATTCACTGATTAGGATTGAACGAAGAGCCGCAATGTTTAAATTGCTACAAGACCAAACTCCTGATGTGCTTTTCGCTAGCGAAACTAAGCTAACCGATAAGCACAAACTGGAGTACAATAATTATATCGTTAGAAGAAGAAACCGGCCCAGATCCAAACGTGGAGGCGGTGTCGCGATCTTCATTAAAGAGGGTATAAAATTTCACAGAGTGTACAAGGGGGTGTTGCGCAGGTTCCGGGTGTTGGAGGCAGTCGTCGTGTACATCCCGCTCCGCAGTGGAAAGCGGCTGTACTTGGCCTCTGTTTATGCACCTGATACTTCACAATCCACCCTATTCATTACAGAGCTCGACACGCTTTTTCGACTTCTGAGGCTGGAATCGGGGGAGAATTATTTTATAATCGGCGGGGATTTCAACGCTAGACACAGCGATTGGGGAAATAATTTGCCAAATACTAGAGGGAACCTACTACTAGATTGGTGGGGTCAGCACGATGTCATGTACAGACTCGGTCTTAAAGCGACGGATAACCCGTCGTTTCCCAGAGGCGGGTCTTATTTGGATCTACTGCTGTACGACGAACGTATACGACTGACAGGTACGAATTTACAAACGCTAAACTGTCTGCGCACATTCGTGTATGACAGCGACCATTGCGGTTTTAGCACCGAAATTACAGTTCCTAACGAAATTGCGGAATTGGAGGAGTTTGTCCAAAAATATTCTTACAACTACAGTAAGACTCGATGGACACGCTTCTCCGCAACCTTGACAAGAGCACTCTCCTCGAACACGCTCCGCCCACCGTCCAATAGGAATTTGTTAAACGAGGAGATCGACAATTACCTAAAACAAATGGACGAGACAATTAAACAAACTATGGACACTACAATACCGCGGTATCGACGTACGACTAACGAAGACCTGTTCCGCAATCCTACTATTGACGCACTGCACCGACAGAAAAGTAGACTTCTGACCAGACTTAAAAACTTGTACAGACAGTTAACTGACCGACAAGACCCGGAGATTAGGACACTGAAGTCGTCGATTAAAAATATTCAAACGCTAATAAAAGAAAATTACAGAATTTCTGTAAGTTTGTATTGGAACAACAAGGTTCGGGCTGTAAACACCAGCAACCCGAATATGTTTCCGCAAATAAATAAACTATTTCGGAGAAAAAATCAAAACGACCTTCAGTGTCTTAAAATAGCCCGGACAACAGACAACGAACGGTTACTGACAATAGCAGGTATTGATCCAAATGAGGCCGCTGATGATGACGACTTCTTTGTGATCGAGGATCCACAGGAGAAGGTTGAGGCCATAGGGACGACTTTCCAGGAAGTATACAAGGCCATTGATATCATTGGCCCTAATTATGACCTGGACAGTCGCGTCTTGCTGCACGACTTCGGCATTCGAAATGAAATAGGGAACTGGCGATCCGAGGGCTCTGGTTTCACTCGGTTCAGCGACGAAAATATGGCAAATAATGTCATGACCAGAGAGAGTGACCTACCCCCGTTCATTTCGAAGGAGGAACTCCGTGAGATCTTCGACACAATCAGGGCTAAGAAATCAGTGGGGACCGATGGTATTCCGAACATCGTGCTTCGACATCTTCCTCTAGAAGCGGTGGACATTTACACCACCCTGTTTAATAATGCAATGAATAATGCACATTATCCAGCGCATTGGAAAACGGCGGTGGTTCAACCTATCCCCAAAAAGGGGAAGGATATATCCAATCCGGCGAATCTCCGGTCGATAAGTCTCCTTCCGAATATCAGTAAGGTTTTTGAAAAGGTAATCAATAGAGCTCTGTCTAGGTGGGCTGAGGACAAACATATAGTTCCGGATAATCAATTCGGTTTTAAGGCGGGACATGATATCTCACATGCCGCGTCTAAACTGGTTTCTGATATCCAATGGAACAAAGGCAAGAAACAGTGCACTGGTGCCTGCCTTGTTGACTTGGAGAAGGCCTTCGACACCGTATGGTTAGAGGGTCTTTTCTATAAGCTGACTAGGCTGGGGATCAGTAAACCACTCTTGTACATTCTCTATAATATGCTAACCAACAGACAGTTCATCGTGAAAAATGGCGATGTGACTTCTGTTGGAATATTTCAAATTAAAAATGGTCTTCAGCAAGGCGCGGTCAATTCGCCGATCCTATTTAACATTTATACAAGCGACTTGATAGGTTCACTTCCCCATACTATTGCGTACGCAGACGATTTGGTAGCGTACAGAACAGGTCCAAAAATCGAGGTCATTAATACTCTCTTGCAGCGTGACTTCGATAAGATAAGACGATTTTGCGATGACTGGAAGTTGAAAATCAACTTTCAGAAGTCGGAAACCATTCTCTTTAGGACGCCGTTGTCTGGAGCCTCTAGGGATACCAGAAAAAATTGGCGAAAGTTCTCAATCATTGGACAGCACGGACAGCCTCTTGCCTGTCGAAATGTAGTCAGATACCTTGGGATCTGGCTGGATCAGTTTCTGTATTTTGGCAAAAATGTAGATGCTGCTCTGGCCAGGGCTAAAGGTGCTTTTGCCCTTACAAAGAGACTGTTTTATAGCAGCCAACTCGATGTGAGGGTAAAGGTAATCTGCTACATGGCCCTTATTAGGCCCATGCTGGTATTTGGTTGTCCCGTGTGGTTCAATGTACGAGCAAGCTTAATGGAAAAGATTCGGGTGTTTGAGAGGGCTTGCCTTAGGGCTTGTCTTCGCTTGTACAGAACACCAGAGTCGGAGTACAAGAAATTTTATCCTAATGAGGTCCTTTACAACAGGGCGAACCTAATACGAGTGGACAACTTCGTAATTAAGCTGACTCGAAGGCACATTGCAAGAGCAATGACCTCGACGAATAACCTGATATCTGGGGCTTACTACCCCAATTACCTTTACCACGAGAGTGTGCGCTCTGACGGCTTCGTTCCACCGGAAGCATTCCTCTACCTAGATCAGATAGGGTTGATCCAGGAGAGATCAGCGGTGCCGTTAATCTTTCATGTCGCTCGGACAGCTGGGGACAGGCGACTCAACTACAACAGAGACGTCGCACACGGCAGTGTGGATCGCCTCAGGTTCAGTAGGGCGGTGGGGAATCGCGATAAGAGGGATGTCGTTCGGCAGCACCAGCATTTCTGGTGGTTGAATGATGGAGAAGATGTTTCGTCGTCGTTTCCGTCAATTACGGACCAGCCTCACTAATGAGGCAGGGCTGACCAATGTATTTGCTTTGTAAATAGCGATGGCCAGCTTACATAGGTTTAGGTTAGCATTTAAGAAACATATACATATATCAGTGTATACAAAGGTGTATACTGATATATGTATATGATCGTGTATAATGTCTATGTGTGTTTATGTGTGTATTGTGCATTTAGGTTAGGTAGGCTAAGGTTTATTTTAAGTTAGATACTAAGCTTTTATAAAAAATAATAAAATGTCCATATGCTAAGTTTTTTGTTATACATTTTTTCTTAGCCCTAAGTACACAAAATAAAGATTTATAAATAAAATGTAAATGAAGTCGAAAGACATAGATATAAGAATTTAGATTAGCTTAGAGTGCCTGTGTGGGGCCAGTAAGTTAGTATAAGATTGTTAAGTAATTGTAAGCTAGCATTTAAGCATTTTTTGTTAGTATGTAAGAGTTAGTGATTAAGTAAATAAAATGCATTCAAAACTAAAAAAAAACTAAAACTATTGGAAAACGGCGGTGGTTCAACCTATCCCCAAAAAGGGAAAGGATATATCCAATCCGGCGAATCTCCGGTCGATAAGTCTCCTTCCGAATATCAGTAAGGTTTTTGAAAAAGTAGTCAATAGAGCTCTGTCTAGGTGGGTTGAAGACAAACATATAGTTCCGGATAATCAATTCGGTTTTAAGGCAGGACATGATATCTCACATGCCGCGTCTAAACTAGTGTCCGATATCCAATGGAACAAAGGCAAAAAACAATGTACTGGTGCCTGCCTTGTTGACTTGGAGAAGACCTTGGACACCGTATGGTTAGAGGGTCTTTTCTATAAGCTGACTAGGTTAGGGATCAGTAAACCACTCTTGTACATTCTTTATAATATGCTAACTAACAGACAGTTCATCGTGAAGAATTGTGATGTGACTTATGTTGGAATATTTCAAATTAAAAATGGTCTTCAGCAAGGCGCGCTCAATTCGCCGATCCTATTCAACATTTTTACAAGCGACTTGATAGGTTCACTTCCCCATACTATTTCTTACGCAGACGATTTTATAGCGTACAGAACAGGTCAAAAAATCGAGGTCATTAATACTCTCTTGCAGCGTGACTTCGATAAGATAAGACGATTTTGCGATGACTGGAAGCTGAAAATAAACTTTCAGAAGTCGGAAACCATTCTCTTTAGGACGCCGTTGTCTGGAGCCTCTAGGGATACCAGAAAAAATTGGCGAAAGTTCTCTATCATTGGACAACACGGACAACCTCTTGCCTGTCGAAATGTAGTCAGATACCTTGAAATCTGGCTAGATCAGTTTCTGTATTTTGACAAAAATGTAGATGCTGCTCTGGCCAGAGCTAAAGGTGATTTTGCCCTTACAAAGAGACTGTTTTACAGCAGCCAACTCGATGCGAGGATAAAAGTAATCTGCTACATGGCCCTTATCAGGCCCATGCTGGTATTTGGCTGTCCCGTGTGGTTCAATGTACGAGCAAGCTTAATGGAAGAGATTCGGGTGTTTGAGAGGGCTTGTCTTCGCTTGTACAGAACACCAGAGTCAGAGTACAAGAAATTTTATCCTAATGAGGTCGTTTACAACAGGGCGACCCTAAGACGAGTGGACAAATTCGTAATTAAGCTGACCCGAAGGCACATTGCAAGAGCAATAACCTCGACGAATAAGCTGATATCTGGGGCTTACTACCCCAATTACCTTTACCACGAGAGTGTCCGCTCTGACGTCTTCGTTCCACCGGAAGCATTCCTCTACCTAGATCAGATAGGGTTGATCCAGGATAGATCAGCGGTGCCGCTAATCTTCCATGTGGCTCGGACAGCTGGGGACGGGCGACTCAACTACAGCAGAGACATCGCACACTGCAGTGTGGATCGCCACAGGTTCAGTAGGGCGGTGGGGAATCGCGATAAGAGGGATGTCGTTTGGCAGCACCAGCATTTCTGGTGGTTGAATGATGGAGAAGATGTTTCGTCGTCGTTTCCTTCAATTACTGACCAGCCTCACTAAGGAGGCAGAGCTGACCAATCTGTTTTCTCTATAAATAGCGATGGCCAGCTTACGTAGGTTTAGGTTAGTATTTAAGAAATATGTACATGGATTAGTGTATACAAATGTATATACTAATATATGTACGAGGACGGGTCAATAAGTCCGTGACTTTTTGAATTTCTGACCTCTTTACTGAAACAGCAACACTGCTCCTGTGAACAGGCATCTGTCAGTTGACTCCTGTCAAAATTTAAACTTGCTGTGTCAGTTAGTTTGTGTTTGACAGCTATTTTTATCAGACTACTCACTAATTTGAGGAGAAAATGGAAAAAAGTGAATTTCGTGTAACAACTTCACAGGAAGGTTTGGCGTTGTTTAATCGCAATATGGAGGAGTTTTTGCGCCGTTTTGTATCCGTGGACTAAACGTGGATCCATCACAACACACCAGAGAACAAACAACAGTCAAAACAGTGGGTTTCTAAGAGTGAATCGGCGCCAAAGAAGGCCAAGGTGGGTTTGTCAGCCAATAAAATTATGGCGACTGTTTTTTGGGATGCACGCGGGATAATCCACATTGACTACCTTCAAAAGGGAAGAACAATCAATGGGGAATATTATGCCAACTTATTGGACCGATTCAATGACAATTTGAAAAAAAAACCGACCGCATTTGGCCAAGAAAAAAGTTCTTTTCCACCAAGACAATGCAAGGGTGCACACATGTGCAGTTGCCATGGCAAAAATCCATGAATTGGGCTATGAATTGCTCCCTCATCCACCCTATTCTCCAGATTTGGCTCCGAGCGACTACTTCTTGTTCCCAAACCTGAAGAAATGGCTTGGTGGAAAAAGATTTGACTCCAATGATGAAGTCATCTCGCAAACAAAGGCCTATTTTGAGGACCTCGACAAATCATTTTTTTTGGAAGGGATAAAAAAATTGGAGAAGCGTTGGACAAAGTGTATAGAGCTCAAGGGAGACTACGTTGAAAAATAAAATTATTTTTTTTTTATCAAAAAAATCTGTGTTTTATTCCAATAGTCACGGACTTATTGACCCGCCCTCGTATATAATTGTGTATAATGGCTATGTGTTGTATGTTGTATTATGTATCTAGGTTAGGTAGACTAAGGTTTATTTTAAGTTAGATATTAAGTTTTTATAAAAACAAAAAATGATGTCCATATGCTAAGTTTTTGTTAACAATTTTTTTCTTAGCTTTAAATATAGTAAATAAATATCCATAAAGAAAATGTTAATAAAGTCGAAAGACATAGTATAAGAATTTAGAGTAGCTTAGAGTGCCTGTGTGGGGCCAGTAAGTTAGTATAAGATTATTATGTAATTTTAAGCTAGCATTTAAGCATTTTTTGTTAGTATATAAGAGTTAGTGTTAAGAAAATAAAATGCATCTAAAACTAAAGTAAAACTTCAAACTTATTATGAAAATGGTTGGTCTTTAAAAATACATATCGTAAAATTGGTTGTCTTTTTGTTGCAAATAATCGTCCACATGAGTCAAAAATTCAAAGGTTAGTATAAAAATTTGAAAAAACTAGTTCTCTTAAAATGATCGAAAAAGATCTGGTGGATCAAAAAGTGGACGCTCTACTGAGAACATTGCTGCTATAGCACAAAGTGTCGCTAAAGATCTTTCAACATCACGACGTTCTTAGGTATTAGGCATTCATATGTCGACTGTAGTTCGTAGTTCAAATAAGGATTTGCATTTACATCCTTACAAAATCCAATTAACACAACAATTGAACGCAACAGATTATAATTAACGCAGAACTTTCGTCAATTGCTTGTTAGAACATTATGCAAGTTTTTCACTCAAAATCATCTTTAGTGATGAAGCTCATCAAACAAAATTGTCACATCTGAGGAAAAGAAAATTCTTTTAAAAATATTTTCAGAAAAGTTATTACATCCGCAAAAATGTACTGTTTGATGACATTTTTGAATCATTGGTCCATTTTTCTTGGAAGATGCAAGTGAAAGACCTGTTACTCTTGATGGAGAGCGCTATAGATACTCGTAAATGATTGAAAATTGTTTGTATCCTCAGATTGAAGAAATAGGTACAGGCGATCATTATTTTCAATAGGATGGAGCTACGAGTCACACAACACATGCAAACACTGAGCCATTGCGGTCTAAGTTTCCAGGCCGATTAATTACACGTAATAGTGACATAAACTGGCTATCTATATAATGCGATTAACACAATTAGATTACTTTCCTTGGGTTTGAAAAGTAAGGTCTTTGTGGTTAAGCCAACAACAATTGCACAACTGAAAAAAAAAATTCGGACCGAAATTGATGAACTTAATGCGGTAATGTGCGGGCGAGGATTTGAAAATTTTGATGTTCGTTCTGTTTAAATGGAGAAAAGCTAAGTTTTCACAAGTTTTATTTAAAAAAAATTTAGGCGCGTCTTTTGAAAGACTCTTTGCACGAAGTTATTCGAAAAACTCAAAACTTTTAATTTGTTAGGGGTTTTCTCCTTAAACCTACAATTTTAAAGATATCGTCAAGGCAGACAAAACTAATTAAAGAATTCTTAGAACTTTTAAGGAGAAAAATATTATGAAGTAGTTTTACGAAAGTGGTAATGTTCTACTAAGCATGATTTACAGACCGAATTAAAATTCCGAACGTACCTTCTTCGTTCTCGGAAAGAGCGAATTGAAACCAGCTCAATACGAGGTTCCACATATTTTTCGAATAAAATTAAAGCATTTGGTCTTACTCTGGTTAGCACAAGCTTGCTGACTCATTTCAAATTACCATGTGTATATTCATATAATGATGTATACCTTAAAATTGTACATAAATCAAACATTACATTCATAAACTCTAACTCCATAAATAATGATTCTTTGACATATAATCTGCAGGCTACATTTATATTTGACGTTTATAGTGATTGTGTTACCTTTATAATTTATAGAAAATTCCATATTCAAAAAGCGTGTTCCGCTGAAAACCGAAGTCATCAAAAATATTAAAATACTGGGTTTAATGATGGTATTGAACAACATATATACAAATTTAAGTAAACGTGATATTGCACAACATATATAAATTTTGGGAAGCTCGTAAGAAACACATAGATTTCCCCAACGCTACTGCGAACAAACTGCATGTTATATGACTAGGACTTATTTAAAAGCTTTACTCTAAATGAAGCGCAATGTTATGGGATTAGATTGTATAGACCCGAAATTAATTAAGCTTATTCAACCTTATATTCTTTCCTTTTAAGCCCATGTCTTTAATATTATTTTAGAGATGAGCAAATTTCCAAAAGTATTGAAAAAAATGTTATCTATGCCTATAACAAAGCATTCTTTTAGACTTAAAGCCATTTACAATACTTCCGTTTTTATTGCAACTATTCTTCAACAAATGGAAGCCTATTCAAAACGTACAGCTTGTTTTAAAGAAGGCAGTCGGGTTTTTCTACAAGTCAGCACTCCTACTTATGACTAAGGAATTTCGTGCTAATTGAGGTATAAAATAAATTACATTCCTATTACTTCTACCACTGCTTACTGCCTTCAAAGTTAAAACACAACTTTATCTATATTTCATGTTCGATTGTTCAGATACGAACAAAATTATTCCAAAAGTGTGCATACTCGTATTAGTGGAACTGGTCTGGTACATTAACCAGTTGCAGGCTTAACTGCAACGACTCATGAGTAGCAGTTATGCTGCCAAGCATCCATTGTATTGCTGGAAAGTTTTCGTTCCGGATGACAATAACGTCGCTAACCTGTAGATTTTCTGATGTTTGATGCCACTTTAATATTTGTTGTAATGTAACAATTATTCGTCGCGCCTTCTCAACCAAAAGTACTGCTGCATTTGTCTTAGCTGCCGGTTAAATGTCCATCGATTCGTATTGATATCCAATGCCGATTCACTAGGTTTGTGAAGAGCGATGTGATCGCATATATAATTATGTAATGGCTACAACTGGTAGAGAATTTATAGAAGGCTACACATATACTAAAAGCGAATGTAGATAAAGTTAATTCCAATGATACGCAAGAAATGTCTCTTCACCGATTCTACTGCCGCCTCCTAGGGACGGCTTGACTTGGTGCGCCTGATGGAATTGAGTACCAGAATTAGCTAAGTATTGCTTATTGTAAAAGATGAGCGATTCCTGCAGGCGTAAACGTCAATTAATGTCCCATTATCACTTATAACCACTTACGGGGATTAATGAAACTCATAAACAGGTTGATTAAGACCTCCGCTAATATGTGCTCAGCAAGTTCAATTAATACCGCCTTTTAAGTTGATGGGGTTGATATTTTGTTAAGTCCTTTATTGGCTTTTAAATCACGTCTTACCTCGTTGAGGTCGGAAACAAGAAGGCAGGAAATATAAAAGTTTGGATGAGTGGTTTCCATATAAATCGGAGATATGCTATTGCAGCATATGCTATCTGAATGGTTGAGTATATTGCCCTCTAAATAAGCCTTATATATTGGATGCGATTTGCCACATATAACTTGAGTTGCAATTGTAACTTTCATTGAAATCATGGTGTATGGAACATGTTCAAGTTTCACTGCCTCTCGTATGTTGGTCATAGCTGCCGCACAGTTTCTATTGAGGAATTGTGATTTTTTTCACCGAAGTCATCCTTAAAGGTATCATCAATCCTATCCGTGAGAAACGCTTCATCAACTACTACAGGTGGAGATGACTCGAGTGGTAGTGTTATGGTCCTTTTTTCATCAGTGGATCACTTCATTTTAAAGAGTGTATTTGATGATGAGTTTCTCTTTGTTTCTTCCAAAAGCGAACGAGTGCATTAGTTTAGTTTGTCATTTCGACATTCTTGTTTTATGGACCTATTTGGCCAAGACTAAGTTTTACTAAAATCTAAATACGGTTGTTGGTAAGATTTCCTTGAAAAAGTACTTTTTGACATATATTGTTTTAATACTAGAAACTTTGAAAGTGAAAGTACGTATTTGGTACGTATTTGGATTCACGTGATGAAGAAAGAGACCAATCCGTACCCCAGCCAACAAGATAATTGGGTGACCGCCTAGCAACTGTGATCTTGGAAGGTAAGGCCAGGCGCAGGAGGAAGCTGAATCCGCTCTGCGAACACCTATGTGTGGCTAAACTATATGTGTATAATATAATAAAATGTCAACCGTATTGTAATGTATTTATCGAGCAATATGTTGATACATTCTTTTGATGTGGATACTCGTATCTCGATACTGATGTGCCATGAGTTGATTAAGCAAAGTACCGACGATAATATGCTTAGTCATATCATCTTTAAACTAGGCGTTCCATAAGATATATGCTCTACTGCCCTGACCGAGATGTGGTTGCATGACCATATCATCTCTGAATTATTTACTAATGACTTTGATGTTTACTGGGAAGATAGATGCTCGATCTAAGCTAACTTGGAACGAGCATATGGTGTATTGTTAGCTGTTCGTTCCTAAGTAGATAAATCGAATTATTCGATACATCAGGTGCGATTGAACAAATTTGTGTTTGTTTTGATTTTTATGTTTCTGCAAGTAAAATCCTAATAAATTTATATCATATATTCAATTTTATACAAAGCTCATATGAATAATATTGTTCTGTCGTGAATGATATTCATAGTTGACCCAATGGATGACAACCGCAATACATCTGGAAATGTTCTCCATTTTAGATGATGAAATAGAAGCCTATGTGAGTAAAGCTGATTTTCCATTATGCGTTGAAGATATCACTTAATTTTACAACTTTAAGTCCATTGGTCGCAGAAATAAATAATGAACATTGAAGTTTGATATTATTAATGCAGATTATAACGCTATGATTAATTTTCTTTGTTAACTTTGTTTGGTAAACAAAGATTGGTAACATGAATAAAATCAATTTCTCAGTCCGCAGTAATTTTTTTGCGGTTGAAACGAGAATATGAATATTTGAAAAGTTTCATTTATAAGCAATATATACCATATGTTGAAACCAATATTAAAGGAGAATTCAAAGCATTTTGGACGTTTATTGATACGAAGTGAAAATCATCGGTCTTGCTATCTATTATGATCTATGGTGGAATTTCAAGCAGTGATGCTAATCTATGTACATGTGTACAATATACACATGTGATATGTTTGCAATTTTTTTCCAATCAAATATTTCAAATTCAAAGTCAACAAACCATTGACTTAGGTTCTCTTTTTGTAACGAAAGAGAAATTTTATCCAAATTATCATCTCTAAATTCAAGCCAGCGTTGCACTCCACAATTTTCTGACTTTGTTTTTTAAAGCCTTGAAATTTAGTTTAGTTTTGCCTCTGAAAATAATTTTTAAGATGTCTTTAGACATTGGTAAATTTTTGGACACCAATATTCAAATCAGGGTCCAAGAGAGTCGTTGAAAATTATAGACCTGTCGCTAAATTGCAATTGTTTCCAAAAATATTTGAAGCTGTTGTAAAGAGGAAATTGTATTCTTCCGTTTGCAGAACTTCCACAAATTTTGTTAATTTTACAAACAATTGTTTGTTAAACTCGGAAAAACGTCTGCAAGTTGACTCCATTTACAAGATCTTTCAAAGGCTTTTGATAGGGTCCAGCACAATACTCTTTTAAAAAAACTTGAAGTTATTGGCATTCAGTCAAATATTTTAAGATGGATTAGTAGTTATTTGACTAATGGGGTTCAACATGTTTAAATAAGTTAAGTGATATCAAAGGCTATTTGTAATTACTCGGGTGTATTTCAGGCAAATTACATTGAGCCAGTCCTATTTCTTCTATTCATGAATGACCTGCCTTCTTTTATATTCTGGGTTGAATGTCTCTTATATGCAGACGATCTTAAAATAAATAAGTTAGTGAACACTATATCTCAAGCAATGAAACTGCAAAAGATGTAAAGCGAATTAAGGAGTGGCGCATTCTCAGTGCTAAAAGATCTTTCAGTATACTTAGGTGCGCAGCAAAGCGGTGTTATTTGACCCCTTCTCTGGAACGTAGTGGTTAATGAACTGCTGATATACCTGAAAGCGGGTGGTAGCAGGGTGATTGCCTATGCGGATGACGTTGCTATAGCCTAACGTCCGTTGGGCAGATCGCTGTGTATTGAGAATAAGCCCCCATAAAACTGATTTTGCCCTCTTTTCCAGGAAATATATAATTCCAATCACAGACCCTCCCTCGATAAACGGTCCCAGTCTAGCTTTCCCGATACAGCAAAATTGAATCTCATTTTTGACAAGAAAGCTAACATTTAAAAACGAATCAAGAAAGCTACAGTAGGTTTATTCTCTTGCGAAAAAGCCATTCGGAACAAATGGGGCCTTCAACCTCGCTGCACCAACCGGCTGCACGTCTCAATTACAAGATCGATACTCACCCACCGGGTGGTTGACTGGTGGACGGTCTTAGACAACGCAGTCAACTGCAGCAAACTAAGCATAGTCCAAAGGACAGCATATTTATGCATAAGCGGAGCCCTACGCTCTATTCACTTCGCGGCACTAGATATTCTGTTTCACTTGACACCCCTTGAAATCTGCAGAAGTCAAGTAGCTGCGACCACAGCTAGTTGCCTCAAGGCGACTAAACAGTGGACAATAACGCTTAGCATCTGAAGAATTTGGGAACGTGTTCGGCAACAAAAGGAGTATTAAAAGTTTTCGAGGTTGCGGAAAAAAAGAACACAACTGTGTCCCAACATTTTACAAGTTTGCAGATTCCATTTTCATAGAAACTGTGTGATTTTCCTTCAAAAAACGTCGTAAGATAGTTTTCGACAGCTTCGGCGGAACGAAATTTCTTTCCATTTGAGCTGTTCTGAAGGGACTGAAATGGATGCTGAAGAATTTCCCATTTTAACTCCTTCAGTTTTTGCAGCGTTTGTCGGGAGACGTGTGGCCTGGCGTTATCATGATGGAAGATGACACTTTTTCGATTAGCCAAAACCGGGCAATTTTCTTGAAATTTCTCATTAAGCTTAGAGAGTTACTCACAGTATTCGGCGAGATTGTTTCGCTAGGTGAAAGAAGCTGGAAAAAAATTATAACCCTAGAATATCACCAAACAAATAACAGTACCTTCATTGGATGCAAGCTAGCTTTTGCAATGAGTTCAGCACCTTCACCTGCTTGTTTCCAGCACCTTTTTCGTTGCACGTTTTTATACAGAATCATGGCGTCTAAGCAGAGATACGGCCACCGAACGAACACTATCCGAATAAATGCTTTAAATGCTTTTATTTGCAGTTCAAACACTAATTCCTTTTCGAAACTCCTACAATGTTGCATTTCGTTTTCGATTTTCGATTTTTTTTTCTCACACAATTTGACTTAACTCAATGAGGTCTTGCGATAAAATGACTTTATTGCTGTGACCTATCCACTGATATGAACAAGTCTATAAAACAATCAATAGCTGGATCATAGAGCAAGCTTTCCGCATGTATGAAGATCGGGCACGAACTTTTGCAATGACCTAATAAATTAATAATTAAATTGCTTTTTGATGATTTCGACAACAGCTTTGCGAGTATTTCTGAAGTAGAAATGTGTAAGTTCTTTATGTAATTTTGATAATAATGTTTACAAAGTGTCTTTAGAAATAACTACAGATAGATAGATAAAAGTGGCTGTTGGAAAGACCAACCCACTTAAGAGTATTGGCCCATTGTGATGCCAAGTGGATCTGTGATTCTCCTACTCATTGAACCAATTTGAGCTCGTGATAAAGCGTCGGAGACTTTTAACGTCCATATATTTATTTTTATTTATTTTTTTTTTTAAAAGACCGATACAAATGAATTTGTAAAGTCCGGGAATTTACTGCGGGGTACTATGCCCATGTGGCGTTTGTCAACAGCACGCGGTATACCGAGTTCCCATGTGGTCCCCCATCTAGGTACTTACCGCGCCCATATACTTTAGATCGCTTAAGTTATTGTAGAAGAAAGCGAAAGGCGCCAAGCCTTCTTGCATGCTTGCCTATAAGGCAGTGTCCAGTGACGACACCTATGATGGCGCTGAGATGTTTCCTATTAAGAAGGATCAAACTCTTAAAACGATTCAGATCCAGCTTTATCTAGCATTGGTCTAGAGACCTAGAGACATATTTGTCCAACAGTCCGCCTAAAGGCCTGTTCTTTTACTAACATTTAGCTTTATTATTGATTTGCACGTAGCGATTGGTATACCTATGCTACCGTTTTCCGGTAGAATATGTAGAGTGGTTCCAATTTTGGCGAGTTCGTCAGCCCTACAATTCCCTGGAATGTCTCTGTAACTACACACATCAACTAAATTGAATTACTGCTTCTACGGTCAAAAATATTATTATTTCGTTGAAAGTGGTACGACGCGGCGTAAATTTTGTAAGGTCAGTGACAAAAGAAAAATATTAGCACTAATGATAAATCCAGAATGTACAGATATAGTGAAATGGAAGAAATAGAAAAATAACAACGTAGAATTTGGATGAAGAATGGCTGAAAAATAGGAAAAAGTTTTGGAATGAAAAATTAATAATAAAACTAAAAATAAATGAGTCGAATGAATTCTCGAATTTTACAAGAATGAATGCAGTAGCCTTTTATGAACTTTTAAATAAACTTACTCTACTTAGTAAAAAAAGAGGATACTTTTATGAGACATGCAATATCTCCGAAAACATGACTCTCGATTACTCTTAGATATCTCGCCAAAGTTAATGATTTTGAGGATCCCTTAGGCTATTGGGAAAATAGTGATGGAGACCTGTGAAGCCATAATATCGGTATTGAACGAATGCTTAAAGGTAATATTTTTGGAGATTTGTTCCTTTAAATTATAAATAATACTATGTGCTCTTGTTTAGATACCAAAAACTACTGACGAGTGGAAATTTGAGTTCGTCAAATTTTTCAAGTGGGTTCCCACATTGCCTTGGCGCTATTGATTGCAAACACATTGAAATAAAGAGACAGCCGTATTCCGGATCATTTTACTTCAACTACAAAAAGACATTCAGCATAGTTTTGATGGCTTTTGTTAATGCAAGTACTAAGTTTCTAATGGTTGATGTTGGAAAAAATTAACGATTTTGCGATGGCGGAGTTTTCATATTTGCTAGGATATTGGAGAATAATAATAATAATAATAATAATAATTCCCAAAATATTCCAAATGCGGAAGAATTCGTTGCAGGCGTTGAAAAGTTGTCATATATTTTCTTGGATGATGATTCTTTCAAACCAAAAGAGTACATAATGAAGCCATATTCAGACACCCGAATATCTCCACAGGAGTTAAATTCTAATAAATGCTTGAGTTCAGCAAGAGTTCGCGTGGAAAATGCTTGTGGCATTCCGGCATACCACTTTGAAGTATTGCTTAAAGCAATAAACTTGTGTCCTGAAAAAGCAATAAAAATTGTCCTAGTCTGCTGTTTCTTACGCAATGATTTAAAGAAGAAGAATGGTCCCATATATGAACCGTCAAAATATTTATTTATTTATAAACATTAACAATAAATTAAGATCTATTATTAATACAATTTTTAAGAGCGCTAGCATCAAAGACTTTCGGCTCTTCATAAAAGTTTTTTACAATAATACTTAGTTACTCGTAATTAATATTATCTTATTTTGTATTATTTACTTGTATCTTTTTATTTTAAGTTTTAATTTTGTGCATGCTAAGTAATTTATTTATAAGCTCAATATTTTCCTGGTTTGGATCTTGTAGAAGTTCCAGTATGTGACGTTGGCTATTATTGAAGTCATGAAGCGGATTAGCGGCTGAGAGATAGCAAGGTCCCAAAAGGTGTGATATCGTGATGGTATTGCTGCATTTTGGGCATATCGGAGGTGCTTGTTTCTTTAAAAAGTGTTGATGTGTCAGTTGAGTGTGCCCTATGCGCAGACGAATAACGTTTAAAATGTGAAGCTTAGACATGTGGCGAGGGTAATTTGGACTGATTTTATTGGCGTTCACTGTTTGGTAGTGATGTTTATATTGATTCCACTCCTGTGCTCGGCAATTTTTGATTTTATCCATTATTAACCACTTGAAGTCTTTACTGGTAAAGGATTCAAACATAATTACGGGAGAATTATGAACCAGATTTGCTGCATGGTCAGCGAGTTCGTTTCCTATAATGCCCACATGTCCTGGTGTCCACATAAGCTTTATTTTGGATGGCGATTTTATAAGCATATCACGAATTTTCGCAGTTAGGTTGCAATCGTGTCTTATGTTGAGGATAGCTTTAAGAACGGAGAGACTGTCAGTGCAGATGATCCATTTACCAGTAGTGTGAGAGAACTTTTTAACTTTTAGATGGTTTGAGCCTCAGTTGTGAATATCGAAGCTGTGTTTGGAAGGATACCTAGTACCATTGTTGATCCATTATGGGATGTTACAACAAATGAGGTACTATCGGCGGTTTTTGAGCCGTCGGTGTACAAAAACTTCCATCCTTTGGAGGTAAGGTTAAAGAAGATTTCCTGAAATGCCTTATTATACACTAGACAAGAGGTGTTTTCTTTATGGAACTCATGGAGTTGCAGAATGATGGATGACGTATTCAGGTTCCAAGGTGGGGAGGATGGTGTGTATCTAGTGAATCGTTTAAACGGAACTTGTAAACTTTGTGCCATTTTTAATGAATTGTGTATAGCCGAGGGGATTCTCCGTTGCCGTTTGTGTTTTAAAGTTTGAGTTATGTCCTTGTCGATTATTGAGTCGGTTTGAAAAGACAGTTTGACAAAAAGTTTAAATACCACTTCTAAGTATCTTTCTTCTATTGTAGGTAAGCCAGCCTCAGCCAGGATGTTTTTGATAGGGCTTGTGGGAAAAGCTCCAATGCATCTTCTTGCAGCTTGGTGATACGAGGGTTTAAATATGTTTTTTGTAGATTTGGGACAAGAACCATACACAGCTAAAGCATAATATATCTTATTTAAAATTAAAGTCTTGGTAGTATAACTTAAGGTATTGACATGCACATTACTTTTTTAGGAAAACAAATACTTAATGATATTGAGCCTTGATGCTAGCGATTTCTTAAGATCTAAACAATGAGGTTTCCAATTATACCTATTATTAACAAGAAGGCCTAAAATACTTAAATTAGTTACATTCTCAATTGTTCTGTTATTAAGAGATAAGTTTAGATTTTGACATTTTTTTTTTGCGACAAACATGAAGGGTATTACATTTTTCCATACCACTCCGATATCTCCTCAAGCAATTTAGAGAAAACAATTTTAGTTAGATTGAGGTCATTGTATTTACACAATATGTACAAATCATCGGCGTATAGATAGTGATCCAAATCTTTATATTTGAGTATTATAACGCTAAGCTCATCAAAAGCGATAGCGAAAAGGAGTACTGAAAGCGGAGACCCTTGAGGGATTCCATTTCCAAGGGATACAATTTTTTAAAAAATATTTCCAATTTTGACGCAAAATTTTCTATTAGTTAGGAATGATTTTATGTAATTGAAAATTTTGGGACCAACTTCCCATTCGATTAGTCGTTTTAATACGAGATGAATGCCTATGCGTTCGAAAGCTTTTTCGAAGTCCAGTGCTAGGATTGTAACGTGGTTTCGGGCGGATAGAGCGTTAGATATGACATAGTCTAAATGAAGTAGAGCATCCAAACAACCTCTTTTTGGTTTAAAGGCCACTTGATTTAGACTAATCAATTTTTTGGATTCAGTGAACAAAAGGATGCGGTTGGCTATTATTTTTTCTAGAACTTTGGATAAGCATGGGAGTAAAGAGATCGGACGGTATCCATCTACCTTATCAATTTCTTTTTTTTGGCTTTAGAATTGGGACTATAGAAGCTGTTTTCCAACTTTGGGGTATGATACCTTTATCCAATATACTCGTATTATTGTAGAGTTCGATCAGTCTGATTTTAGCCCTGTCTGGAAGGTTTTTGATTATTGGGTAGGAGATCTTATCCCGACCCGGAGTTTTTCCACTTACGGGACAGATCTCATCTGTAGAACAGATAGGACCGGTTGGAGTTTTGATTGAAACTATGCTTTTAAAGGATGTATTGCCCGTAAGAGCCCTTATATTCCGCCAGATTTTGCTCGTGGATGTATTGGGATTGATTTGAGCTGTGAAAGTTTCAAAGCTTTCGGATTTGCTGATTTTTAGACATCTTCTAAAAATTGCATTTGCTCTTTTATAGGCTATCAGATTAACTTGTGTAAGATTTTTTTTAAAAGTCCTCCAAGTTAAAATTTTTGTTGGCTCTTAGTCTACCAAGTTCCGCATTCCACCAGGGAGCATTACGTTTTAGTGTTAAAGGTGACGTTTGTGGGATGGATACATTGGCAGCACTGCGTATGCATTTAAGAAATACTGCAGCTTCCTTATTGACACAAGAGGATGGTTGTTTTGATAACCTATGTTCGACGTTGCAAGCGAATTTGTCCCAGTTTGCTTGGTCGGTTTTAAATTTTGGAATATAGTGGTTCCTTACGCTTGATTTTAATGCAATTTTTGTAAAAATTGGAAAGTGGTCACTATTGTGTAGATCATCAAGGATGTGCCACGATGCCCTTGGTATAATTTCTGCCGAACAACAAGTAAGATCTATGTGGGTGAATGTGCCATGTGTTGAAAAATGGGTCGAGGACCCGTCATTAAGAATGGCAAGTTCGGAATCAGTAATGAATTCTTCAAAAATAGATCCTCGGCTATTGGTTTTCGGGGAGCCCCAAAGTACACTCCAGAAGTTCACATCACCAGTGAGAATGTATGGCGCATTCACTTGATGAATAATATTATCAAGGTCGGTTTTGCTGAATGTTTGTTCGGAAGGAATGTAAATAGATATTATAGTGATTCTAATGCTGGTGTGTATTTCTAAAGCTTTGCAAGAAAGTTTGATCTAATTAGAATTGGGGGTGAGTGTGGAATATTATCTTTAACTAGCAAAGCGATTCCATGCTTTGCAGTTACATTGCTTGGAAGATTGCTAAAGTATCCTATGTATGGCTTGGGAACTATAGGTGTTGCTTGAGTTGGAAAATGGGTCTCTTGTATGGATATTATGTTTGGGTTGTGCTCTTTGATTAAGAGATTTAACTCATCAATGTTGTTAATGAAACCTTTCATGTTCCATTGCAAAATATTAAGATATGTGTTTGGGACTGTTTTTGTTTGGTCGTTTTTATGGTGATTAAGTGAGTGTCGATGCCTCCAGCCGCAGGCGGAAGGAACTGTACCCCCCACAGCGAGTAGAGGCATCGACAGGGGGTTGGCTGATAATTGCTTAGAATTATGTGCCATCATTTGTATTTGATTGTGGATAGGAGAATTTTTGTAACTTGTGTTTATTAATTAATGAATCGAAGACTGGGAATAGACTTGTTTGGGGCGGATGACTATGATTGGAAGGTATGGATGGTGAAGAGAACATTGTGTGTGAGGTTGTAGGTGTGCGCGATTCTTGAGGTGGAGTAATGATTGGTGCGGTGAATTTTGAGGGAGGTAAGTTTGAGAGAGTAGTTTTTAAGTGAGTTGTTTTAGATAATGCATTTTCTTGGACTGCATTTTGTTGGTTGTAAAGCCGTTTTGCCTCGGCCATAGTGCATTTATTTTTTGTCTTGATTTTTAAGATCTCTTTACTTTGTACATATTTTGGGCATGTTTTTGCTGAGGCGGGGTGCTTATCAAGGCAGTTAGCACACATGATGCGTGTACATTGCAATGGGTCATGAGGGGGAAGGTTGCAGTTCTCACAGATTTTGCTTTTTGAGCAACGGTTAGTGGTGTGACCCAGCAACTGACAGTTGCGACATCTCATTGGAGAGGGGACATATTCTGTGACTTTGGTCTTATACCAACCAATTTCTAATGTTTGTGGAATTTGGTATAAGTCGAAAGTGAATAGAATTAGGCCTGTTGGTTGAATTTTATTTTCAATTTTTTTCGTAAATTTATATACGTCTATTACGCCTTGTGTTTTCATTTCAGAGACAATTTCTTGCTCTGTTACGTTTATGAGACAAGGTGCGTATACGATTCCTTTTGAGGAATTTAAAGTTTTGTGAAGCGATACATTCACAGGGCATTGATTGGCTAGGTTGGTGGTTTTGAGGAACTTGCCTGCCGATTTTTGGCTTTTGGCAAGTATTAGGATACTGCCATCTCTAAGTTGCGAGATGTTATCATACTCAGTGCTGACCGAGTCTATAAATTTTCTTAACAAAAATATACTCACAGCAGTGATTGGTGTACCTTGGTTTTTTGGTGAAATAACCACGAATTTAGGGTTTCTAAGGTTTGGGTTGGTTGGCAGTTCGGGGAACTCCTCGAAGCCAGAAAATGTTGGTTTTTTCTTTTTAGCCCGCGGCTCTGACGAAGCGTTATCACATAGCACATCGTAATAGCCTTCGGGCTTTTTCCTCGACCCCGGCGATGGGCCCATACCGTAAGCGTATAGAGGCACTACTTATTCGTAAAAATAAAGCTTTACCACGCGGTTAGGAAACGTAAAAGAGTAGAAAACTGGTGGAAAAAAATGAGAAGAGTGACAAAATTGTCAAAAGAGCACTTCAGAGCAATCTCACAGCGAAAATTAAACGAGATGTTTGCGCTTCAAGAGCCAGTCTGCGACTGTCAAAATATATGGACTTGAACCCATCTCATCGAGAAACTCTACAAATATATCAAAAAATATTGACAACAAATTATCCGCATATATAAATACAACATTCAGTTAAGTTAATTTAAATTTTATTGTTTCAATATGTTTGTAATAAATAGGCAGAAAAACAAAAATAAAAAAAATAAAGGAAAAGAGAAAATAATAAAAAAGGAGTTATTTTTATGTGAATTTTTTGTCTTCGAACAATTCCGCTGCCCAAGAATTTGAGTTTATCCAATAGCTTTCTGGGCACACAGCTGCTGCTCGGCATCCATTTTCCGATAAGAACTTGCTAGAATTTGCCGAACTGTACTCGGATATGCGACGATCCCTGCGGGAATTTATTCTATACATACATACAAATGTATGCATATGTGTAGTGCGGTGTTGCTGAGCGTTTGTTTGGTTTGTGAACTGCTGTCCTAGCTAAATGAGTTTAGAGAATCAGGCGTTATACTACTATAATTTACATCAATGCCTATACTATTGGCTCTATCCATAGGTCGCTGGTGCGTATCCGGCTCGGCATGAACCAAATGTTGTGTCCTCTATGGGATGTTCCTAGCAGCTGCTCCAAAAGAGACCTGTACATTCACGCACATTCAAATTACTCGTAAATAAAAACGGTAGCCTTTTTTTCTGTTTGGGAAAGGGGTTAAAACACCCAAACACTTATTTGAACCGTCCGGCCGAGACTGACAATATTCTTTTCTGTGAATGCATTGCAAGATAGAAGAAAGAGAGGAATATATGATAAAACTGAATATGACTAAGATATTATGTAAACAACATGAATACGAGTATGAAATACATTCGCATACAGAGCGTACGATACACCACTCAATAAGTTGATAACCTCATCGAAGTCCAGCGAAATTGCACCAAAGTATCTCAAACGGAATTCTCTTAAAATGGGTCATCTGTCGATGAAAATATATAGGCACAACCTCCTTCTATTTATGTTGCACAGGTTATATAAATCACCTCCAAGGAGATTGTACGTGTTTTTTGTTTCGGCTTTAAAAGTGCGGAAACATAATAAGTATAATAATAAGCAGTGGTTTCTCCAAGTGTTCCGTAGCCGAGGTGATAAAGACCCGAACAATAAATCTCGTGGTTGTGGGTTCGCTTCCCAGCCTCAGCGAAAGTTCTTTCTTTGTTTTTTTTTTGTCTTTATTATTTAAATAATTTAAAAAAACAATTTTTAATAAAAAAGTGTTTGCAGTGTTGGCTTAAAAGTGATGGATTGTGGAGAGCGGTCCGCTATGCCAATAGCGGGATCGGCTGAGAGATCAGGTGTGGCTTCGAGTGGTTCAAGCCAAACGCCGAAGCCAAAGAGAAAGAGCAAGCTAAAGCCAAACTCTAACTTGGCACACCGTCCCACCCTACCAACGTCCACTGTAAAGCTTGGTGGAGTGAGGGCAGGAAACAACTTCGCTGCATTGGCAGCAAGCGATTCGGACGATGAAGAGGAGGAAATCGAATCTATAAGTAGCAGCATCAAAATGCTACAGCAAAGGGCACAGGCCATTAAAGAATAGCAAATGGTCAGAAGGAAGAGGGAAGAGCATGAGCAATCCCAACAACAACAGCAGTCGCAGCTTGCTCATAAGCAGCCCCAGAAAAAACAGCAGACAAATACAATAGCGCAAGTGCTACAACAACAAAAGACAAGAAACACCAGCAGCAACAACAAGAGCAGCCACAACAGCGGCAGCAGCTAAAACAGTAGCAGCAGCAACAAAAACAACGACAACAACAACAACAACAACAACAACAGCATCAGCATCAGCAGAAGAAGAAGAAGGAGAAGGTGCCTCCTATCAACACCTATAAATTAGAGGTAAATGCAACCAAGGACCTGTGTAAGTTGGTCATTAGTAATAATTTTAATATTAAGCGATTGGGGAACGATCGCCATGCCATCCACTGTAATACAGTGGGCACGCCGCGTCGAACTGCCAAATGCAGCCTCGATGTGTGAAGAGCGCAAAGAACCACAGTTCCGAGTAGTGTGCTCTGGGTAGGGACGGAGCATCCGATAGGACGCAGCTCTCGTGCGTGTTATGTGGGAACGTGGGACACACCGCAAACTATCGGGGTTGTCCTAAGTTCACTGACATTAAAAAAGCAAAACTGGCTCGGCAGCAGAAGGTGGAGGTCAAACATCACCTGTTAGGTTTCAAACACAAGCCGTCACGCCCCAAATTTCCTACGCCCAAATGGCGTCAGGTAGGGGGCTACGGTACAGCAAGTGACTCTTGCTTCTCCAGCGCCAATGCCGAGAACAACGGAAGCTGCACCTAACATGCTGGCCATCTTGCTCGCAATCCAAGGGCAGATGGCTCAGCTGCAGCAGCAAGTACAAGAACAGGCCAAGCGGGTGGACCAGATCTACGCGGACCAGATCATGCCGGGCCTAACGCAACACATGTCGTAATGGGTACCCACATGGAAGAACAAACTTTGAAGGTCATTGCGATGAATCTTAATTCACTGATTAGGATCGAACGAAGAGCCGCGATGTTTAAATTGCTACAAGACCAAACTATTGATGTGCTTTTCGCTAGCGAAACCAAGCCAACCGATAAGCACAAACTGGTGTACAATAATTATATTGTTAGAAGAAGAAATCGGCCCAGATCCAAACGTGGAGGCGGTGTCGCGATCTTCATTAAAGAAGGTATAAAATTTCATAGAGTGTACAAGGGAGTGTTGCGCAGGTTTCGGGTGTTGGAGGCAGTCGTCATTTACATACCGCTCCGCAGCGGAAAGCGGCTGTACTTGGCCTCTGTTTATGAACTTGAGGCTTCACAATCCACTTCATTCATTACAGAGCTCGACACGCTTTTTCGACTTCTGAGACTGGAATCAGGGCAAAATTATTTTATAATCGGCGGGGATTTCAACGCTAAACACAGAGACTTGGGAAATAATTTGCCAAATAATAGAGGAAACCTACTACTCAATTGGTGGAGTCAGCACGATGTCATGTACAGACTCGGTCTTAAAGCGACGGATAACCCGCCGTTTCCCAGAGGCGGGTCTTATTTGGATCTACTGCTGTACGATGAACGCATACGACTGACAGGTACGAATTTACAAACGCTAAACTGTCTGCGCACATTCGTGTATGACAGTGACCATTGCGGTTTTAGCACAGAAATTACAGTTCCCAACGAAATTGCGGAATTGGAGGAGTTTGTCCAAAGATATTCTTACAACTACAGTAAGACTCGATGGATACGCTTCTCCGCAACCTTGACAAGAGCGCTCTCCTCGAACACGCTCCACCCACGGTCCAATAGGAATTTGTTTAACGAGGAGATCGACAATTACCTAAAACAAATGGACGAGACAATTAAACAAACTATGGACACTACAATACCGCGGTATCGACGTACAACTAACGAAGACTTTTTCCGCAATCCTACTACTGACGCACTGCACCGACAGAAGAGTAGACTTCTCACAAGACACAACAACTTGTACAGACAGTTAACTGACAGACAAGACCCGGAGATTAGGACACTGAAGTCGTTGATTAAAAATGTACAAACGTTAATAAGAGAGAATTACAGAATTTCTGTAAATTTGTATTGGAACAACAAGGTTCGGGCTGTAAACACCAGCAACCCGAATATGTTCCCGCAAATAAATAAACTACTCGTATTTCGGAGAAAAAATCAAAAACGACCTTCAGTGTCTTAAAATAGCCCGGACAACAGACAACGAACTGTTACTGACAATAGCAGGAATTGATGATGATGACTTCTTTATGATCGAGGATCCACAGGAGAAGGTCGAGGCCATAGGGGCGACTTTCCAGGAAGTATACAAGGCCACTGATACCATTGGCCCTAATTACGAACTGGACAATCGCGTCTTGGTGCACGACTTCTGCATTCGAAATGAAATAGGGAACTGGCGATCCGAGGGCTCTGGTTTCACCCGGTTTAGCGACGAAAATATGGTAAATAACGTCATTGCCAGAGAAGGTGGCCTACCCCCGTTCATTTCGAAGGAAGGACTCCATGAGATCTTCGACACAATCAGGGCTAAGAAATCAGTGGGGAAAGATGGTATTCCGAATATCGTGCTTCGATATCTTCCTCTAGAAGCGGTAGATATTTACACCACCCTGTTTAATAATGCAATGAATAATGTACATTATCCAGCGCATTGGAAAACGGCGGTGGTTCAACCTATCCCCAAAAAGGGAAAGGATATATCCAATCCGGCGAATCTCCGGTCGATAAGTCTCCTTCCGAATATCAGTAAAGTTTTTGAAAAGGTAATCAATAGAGCTCTGTCTAGGTGGGTTGAAGACAAACATATAGTTCCTGATAATCAATTCGGTTTTAAGGCGGGACATGATATCTCACATTCCGCGTCTAAACTGGTGTCCGATATCCAATGGAACAAAGGCAAAAAACAATGTACTGGTGCCTGCCTTGTTGACTTGCAGAAGGCCTTCGACACCGTATGGTTAGAGGGTCTTTTCTATAAGCTGACTAGGTTAGGGATCAGTAAACCACTCTTGTACATTCTTTATAATATGCTAACTAACAGACAGTTCATCGTGAAGAATTGTGATGTGACTTATGTTGGAATATTTTAAATTAAAAATGGTCTTCAGCAAGGCGCGGTCAATTCGCCGATCCTATTCAAAATTTTTACAAGCGACTTGATAAGTTCACTTCCCCATACTATTTCTTACGCAGACGATTTTATAGCGTATAGAACAGGTCAAAAAATCGAGGTCATTAATACTCTCTTGCAGCGTGACTTCGATAAGATAAGACGATTTTGCGATGACTGGAAGCTGAAAATAAACTTTCAGAAGTCGGAAACCATTCTCTTTAGGACGCCGTTGTCTGGAGCCTCTAGGGATACCAGAAAAAATTGGCGAAAGTTCTCTATCATTGGACAACACGGACAACCTCTTGCCTGTCGAAATGTAGTCAGATACCTTGAAATCTGGCTAGATCAATTTCTGTATTTTGTCAAAAATGTAGATGCTGCTCTGGCCAGAGCTAAAGGTGCTTTTGCCCTTACAAAGAGCAGCCAACTCGATGCGAGGGTAAAGGTAATCTGCTACATGGCCCTTATCAGGCCCATGCTGGTATTTGGTTATCCCGTGTGGTTCAATGTACGAGCAAGCTTAATGGAAAAGATTCGGGTGTTTGGGAGGGCTTGCCTTAGGGCTTGTCTTAGAGTCGGAGTACAAGAAATTTTATCCTAATGAGGTCCTTTACAACAGGGCGAACCTAATACGAATGGACAACTTCGTAATTAAGCTACATTGAATACGAAGGCACATTGCCAGAGCAATGACCTCGACGAATAAGTTGATATCTGGGGCTTACTACCTCAATTACCTGTACCACGAGAGTGTGCGCTCTGACGTCTTCGTTCCACCGGAAGCATTCCTCTACCTAGATCAGATAGGTTTGATCCAGGATAGATCAGCGGTGCCGTTAATCTTCCATGTCGCTCGGACAGCTAGGAACATTCGACTCAACTACAACAAAGACGTCGCACATGGCAGTGTGGATCGCCTCAGGTTCAGTAGGGCGGTGGGGAATCGCGATAAGAGGGATGTCGTTCGGCAGCACCAGCATTTCTGGTGGTTGAATGATGGGGAAGATGTTTCGTCGTCGTTTCCATCAATTACGGACCAGCCTCACTAATGAGGCAGAGCTGACCAATTTATTTGCTCTGTGAATAGCTGTGGCCAGCTTACATAGGTTTAGGTTAGCATTTAAGAAACATATACATATATCAATGTATACAAAGGTGTATACTGATATATGTATATGATTGTGTATAATGTCTATGTGTGTTTATGTGTGTATTGTACATTTAGGTTAGGTAGGCTAAGGTTTATTTTAAGTTAGATATTAAGTTTTTTTTATAAAAAATAAAAAAATGCCCATATGCTAAGTTTTTGTTAACAAATATTTTTTCTTAGCCTTAAGTATTCAAAATAAATAGTTCTAAGTAAAATGTAAATAAAGTCGAAAGACATAGTTATACGAATTTAGAGTAGCTTAGAGCGCCTGTGTGGGGCCAGTAAGTTAGCTTAAGATTGTTAAGTAATTTTAAGCTAGCATTTAAGCATTTTTTGTTAGTATGTAAGAGTTAATGATTATGTAAATAAAATGCATTTAAAACTAAAAAAAAAAACTAACAGGTTATATAAAATTAGAAGTTCGGGTCGAATTCCGCTCCCATTTTAAATATTGTGCTTAACGTATGCAAAGAATAACGATTGAGGATGTACGATGAAGCGTTTTCAATGCAGTTGAAATTCAGCCTACTATAGAGCAGTCTATGTTCCGATGAATGTGTTCAACCTAATAATCTGTCATACATAACATTGTCTGCTCTTTTCAGAATATTGGTAAACACAGTTTTTATCATTGCAGGTTGCATATCAGGTCCAATATTTTTGTTCTCGTCTTAATTTTCCGCCAGCTCATCACACTTTTCAACCAAGTGCCCTCTTGTCGAGGCTATGCTTCAGGACAATCTTCGGCACTCTTCCTTCTAGCATCGACAGTAGTTTTATAATAAAATCTGCATGCAACCTTTGGGTATGTAAAAAAAGTGGAGGATTTTCAGTTTCTAAATGCAGCATACCATTCGGTGTAGATATTCGAAGCACTAGCAATGACCCCAAACAGGGGCCGCTGTTCTACGGAATATTGTATATTTTGATGAATGTTCGATATATATTGAAAAAACTACTGAAATAGCTCTTTTAGCCGTAGCTAGTTTACATTCTAAGTGTTTTTTTTTTTATTCTAAGGTTATATGTTATTACCATGCCTAAATGTGTATCATATACTCCTTCACTATGTGAATGCTTCCTCCTGATAGGACCACTTTTCGCTGAGAGTGTCTCTTCATCATTTCTGAAAATCATAATCTTGGATTTCGCTAAATTCACCACCAAATTCCATTGTTTACAGTAGTTTCCAAAATGATTCATCATAGACTGCATCTCTTCTACGGTCTCCGATAGTGTCCGCAAACTTTAATGCTGGCATCTGCACACGTCCTAGTTACTCTACTATATCGCTTACAAAAAAGATAAAGAGTAGCGTGCTTAAGGTGCATCCTTGCTTAACTCCCATTTGCGTTCCCAATTCTTCCGATACAAACTCTCCATTCCATTCGTATGCCACATTGTCCTCATACATAACCTCTAGCACATTTATTACCTTGCTTGAGAAATCAATTTTGTACAGCGCGAAAGTCAACTAAGGGAACATAAAGTTTTTTGCGGTTCTGTTTAAAAATTTTCGCAATGTTGGTACGAGTAAGAGTAAATAAGTGATCCAGTGTTGAATAATGCTTCCTGAACCCCACTCGGTATTCGTTTAAGATCTTGCTGTTTATTAACTATTGCGTAAGCCTATCAAAAATCAAAACACTAAATAGTTTTGCCAAACCTTTCAAAACAGAAATGCCTGTGTAGTAGTCTGGATTGTCTAACTCGCTTTTTTGAGTAATGGGAAGATTATTAGCAGTTTAGATGGATCAGCAGCGTTTTTAACTTCGAACGGATTTACCCCATTTAAATGCTCATCGGTGAGGAATAGAACAGCATATTGCAGAAATGCTGAAAATTGCGAAGAGCTGAGCAAATTTTTGAAATACTCTGTTAGATCTGATGCTTGTTAGCTCGACGAAATCATATTAGCTCTTCCAGTTACAATTTTAGCCGTTTTCAAAAAATTTGCCGAAGATCGTTAAGAGCTGCAATGACCTGCTTGTTAAGTAGCTTCCCTTTAAATATGCGAAGGCGTCTGAAATATTTGTTGGCTTTAGCGTGCAGTTCCTTGTGTCCTTTAGGGCTTCAGTAGTGCAAATGATCCATTTTTCGCCTTCGGATAGTTTTTTTTTTCTGTCGGAACAGAGCACTTAGACAAAGAACTAGTCCATTGTACTTTTTGTAAGTCCCTTTTAATTAAATCTTTCAGTCTTCAGCGATAAGGTGCCTACAGTATCAGGACCTACCACGTCAACGCCGAATACCTTTTGCCTGATGTGAGCGTAAGCCGGGCATTCGCAGAGATAGTACTCCGTGGAGTCGTCATATCTTTCACAGCAATCATCGCAGGATGTTGTGTCACTTATGCCCAGCACATTTAAGTGCTTAGCAAAAATGTAATACCCTCCAAAAATAACTAATCTACATCAGGCTATCCAGAAATCACGTTATATTGTGTAAGTTTTTTTAATCTAATACAATAGATTCAAATAAAATATTCTTGTATACCTGATTGATATGAAGTATAGAGGGCAATATTTAAACTTAAGCATATGAAGGAAGCTGTGTCAAAGGGATTACCAGTCGAGCTATTTAAGGCAGCAGGAGATTATGAAGGCCCTATCAGGTAAGTCCACAATTGACAAAAATACGGCAAATCATTGAGAAAAGAAGTCCAGATCGATGCAACACTTTACTCCGTAAAGGTTTTAAAAACATCTCATAACAAGGTACCTTTGTTATAAAAACGCGTTCACACGCCATATTGTATGTGGGTTTTTCAATAAGGACATATCAATTTTGGATTTTAAGACAAACGTAATCTTAAACATTTTCTTATGATCCGTCGATGTTAAAACATCAGTCATGGCTTACATTTTTATCATGGTGAAGTTCACGAACGAGCAACGTTTGGAAATTATTAAAAATTAATTATAGGCTGTGAGTGCCTGCGAGCCAACATATTCACGACCGGTCGACGTACCAAAAATATCGCACCTGCAAGTGCTTCAGTTCAGAATGAATCAAATTAGTCGATTACATGCCGTCCACAAGAATTGGGAATCTCTCAGTCCACAGCGTGGAGAATTTTGCCTAAATATCTTAGCCTACACCCTTACAAGATCAAATTAACTCAGGAACTGAAGCCTCTTGATCATTTGAAGCACCGAAACTTCTCCGATTGGACTTTGCAAAAGTTTGAAGAAAACCCAGAATTGAAAATCCCGATACTTAAGAAGAGTGTGTGAAACTCGTAAGCCAATACAAAGGGCATAATTTTCCAAAAGTCTATGCAATTACGAGTACGATACGAGATATTGATATTGTTTTCTCAATATAAAAACACTTACCTAACCTAGGAGTAGTTATTTCTTGACTGGGAAAGGTGACCCAATAATTTAAAACAAATCTGAGTTTCTCAGTAATCAAAGATTATTATGTTTATTATTTACAAATTCTTACAATGTAATTTACAATAAAATATCACCTGTAATCTAAGAAACGACATTTAATTTTAATAAATTATTCTAACGATTCCTATCCTTGTTTTAATTCTTAAAGCTAAATACAATTATTTTGAAGTTTGTTGACGTTTAACACGCTCACATAGTGATCAAATAATATTAAAGAAAGTACACCGGAGGAGAAATTATTTGCAGATTCATATCAACAAGTTTAACTTTTATTACAAATCTCTTCCTCTTTTTCTTTGCCCTTTTCAAATAGTTAATGAGGTGGAATCAACTTTGAAACATGGAAAAGGTCTGATTCTGATTTCCTACCATCAGTGCTTAATCTGTAAACTGAGTTTGATAATTCTTCCATGATTTTATATGGTCCAATTTTTAATCCTTAAAATTTTTTCCTATTTAATTTGTTACCATTTTCCAAAAATGTCAACTATATTGGAGTCAAAATGTATTCGGTTTTTATCGTAAATCCGTTTGTTATAATTGTGTGAATTTATGGTATTTTCCAGGGCTATCTTTTTGTCTAGTATCCAATTCTGCTCGAAGTTTGTTTACCTTAGTTCACTTGGCAGTATTGTAAAATTTGTGCCATCCATCAGGTACGAAGGTACAAATCCAGTACAGAGTGTTCAGTTTCATTGTATTTTTAGTGCACATCTGAGCATCGTTGATTTTGCATCTGATCTTATTGACTAAAATTTTGTTTAACCTTTGATTCAATCCATTAGATAAAGGACAATTTACGGCTGTGAAAACAAATTGTATATTTGATCCTGCAAAAACATTTTGAATTCCTTCGAATTTATCTCTGGATATTAATCTGCCAATATTAGACCGATTTCGTTATCTTTTTGTACGTTTGTAACGAGTTTAATAAAGTCGTTAGCCATTTCCGTTTTTGACTTTAGAATGTATGCTTTCCTCGTAGTGATCTCTTACCAGGTAAAGGTATTTTTTGTGGATCTAGATCCTCCAAAACCCCCTATTGTGTCTATGGACATTATTTCAAAAAGTTTTGTAGCTGGACCTAGGTGTGACATTAGACCAAACTTCTTTTGTCCCCTGGACTTATCCTTTATGCAGATTTCACAACTCTGACAGAGGTTTATAATATTTTTTGTTAAATTTTTTACAAGTGTAGAAAAGAATTTACAATCTCTAGTTTTTATAATTAAATCTTTAATTAGAGAGAAGGGCTGTGTTTGCGGCACAACAATTTTGTTTAGATCACGAAAATCTATACATAACCTTGACTTCTTATCTCCATCTCTTTTGTATGCTAGTGTAACTGGAGCTGCAAATGGGTTGTATGATTCCTCTATTAGTTTTTTATCTAGTAACATCACGACTTGTTTTTCTATCTGGTTCTTATCATCGATTGTACAGAGATACGGCCGTTTACTGCGATATTTATCCACTAATAAATCCATGCGTGCTTCATAACCATTTATTGTACGAAATCATATTTATCTTTTGCGAAAATCAAAGAATTTGCTTTTATCAAGTATCTATTTTCATAAATAATTTCGTCTATTTGATTTGTATTTTTCATATTTTTAGAAAAAGAAATATCTTTTAGGTTTTCATCTACGATTTCATTAAAAATAATATTTGATTTTTGGAATTTATTGACTTATTTTTTGTTATTCATCTTAAGTTATAAAAAGCTTTTTATGCAATCTAGTCCAATTAAAAAATCGTAATCAAAAATCAAAATCTTTATCTAACACCTTGATCAAAAAGTTTATTCAGAAAATTAAAAATACAAGTTTATTCATCTAAATCTATATTGTCCCCTTCAAAGTAATCCCCATCGACTGCAACACACTTATGCCAGCACTTGATCCAATCCTCGAAACATTTTTTATATTCGGTTTTCGGTATGTCAATCAGTGCTTCCTGCGATTTTTCCATTACTTCCTCTCAGCTGCTGAAACGCGTTCACCGTAGTGGTTTTTTAATTCAATTGAACAGAAAGAAGTCACAGGGAGCCAAATCAGGTGAATTCGGTGGCTGTTGGATGGTATTTGTTGCATTTTTCGTCAAATTACGAATAATGATGGCACTGTGCAACGGTGCGTTATCATGGTGGAAAATCCACGACTTTTTTGCCCACAATTCTGTTCTCTTTCGGCGAATTGCTTCACGCAAACGTTCATAACGCCCAAATAATACTCTTTGTTTACTGTCTGGCCTTCTGGCAAAAATTCATGATGCACTACATCGTTGTAATCTATGAAAACCGTGAGCATTGCCTTCTTTTTTGACTGAAAACGACGTGGATTTTTTGGTCTCGGCTCATTTGGTGAACGCCATTCACTTGCCTGATGTCTGGATTGCGTGTCGTACTCATAAACCCACGTCTCGTCTCCAGTAATGATCCTTTTGATGAATGTGGGATCGGATTCAGCCTCGCAAATCTTCTCCTTTGCGACGTCAACACGGTCTCTTTTTTGCATGAAATTGAGGTCTTTTGGCACAAACTTTGCTGCTACACGACGGAAACTCAAATCATTAACCAAAATGTCTTGGGTGGATCCATAGGCAATGTTCAAGTCCTCCGCTTTCTCTCTGATGGTTAATTTGCGGTTATTGACCAACATTTCTTTTACTCCATCAATGTTTTCGTCGGTTTTCGATGTCGATGGTCTGCCACTGCGTTCATCATCTTCGATTGACTCATGACCCCTTTTGAACAGCTCGTGCCACTGGTAAACGTTCGTTTTCTTTAGAGAATCGTTATCGAAACACTTTTCCAACATTTCCAACGTTCGCGCACCATTAAATCCGTTTTTTACGTAAAATTTAATACAAGTTCGTTTTTGCAAATTTAAATCCATTTCTAAAATTGTAAAAAATCGCCAACACACACAGAGATCGATGTACTCTTGGCTACGTAACTTTTGCAAATGTCAAGCTATTATGCTAAGATTTAGAGGAAATGTCAATAACAGATTTACCAACTTAACACAAAAAACAGAACTCAAATTGGAACAGTGGGAGCGCCACACGGGGGTTATTCCGCGTATATTGATCAAGGTGGTATTACAAAAACATTAATTTCTTTTCTAAGTTAAAAATGTATGCAGTTAAGGTTATTAAACCTGTTGTTTTTTTTTCACACCATTAATATTTTTTAGATTAGTATTCTTAAATCTGCCTATTCTGTTTTCTTTTACTTTTAACAGTCTCGAATTGACCAGTGAGACATTTGAGCCTGAATCATAAATTCCAAACACTTCAAGATTTTTGTTCAATACTAACTTTATTTTTATTAATGGCGTCACTACAAGTTTTGTTGGTCTTCATTTTGTAGTTTGCATTCTAATTCCGAGTTATTGATGAGTTTAGTTTTGTTTTTCTTTTCTTGTTTATTTTCTGTTTTGAACCAGCAGGAAGCTTCACCTTTATTCAGATTCTCACAAATGCTACAATGGTTTTTGGTTAGTTATGCTTCTACTTTTTCATTTCTCTTTTTTATGAAGTGTTCATATTTATTGTTTTCACTAAACAAATTAACAGTACCTTTAATTGAATTCCTATCAATTTTATCGATTATATTATCTGGTAGGCCTATTGCAATAAGGTTGATCATTGATTCGTCGACAATATACATGCATACTTCTAGTAATAGTCTTTCTTTTTTTTTGTTGCGTATTCTAACATTGAACCAACTTGAAATTTAAACGAAAAAGCATATTTCAGTAAGGATAAGCCTTTGTTTAAATATGTTTCGCAAAAGGCTTTTTTTCCAAACTATCCAAGTTGAGCTTGCAGTGAGTTTAATCAACATGCTGCCGTACCAGTCCATACATTGCTTTTCAAGTAATTGTTTTAAAGTTTCGACCTTCTTATCGTCTTGTAGAATCTCAAACCTTTCACATTCTTTCTCATATTCCTCAATTCATTTATCAGAATTGGAAGATTTGTGAGAGAACTTTTCTATCAAGAAAAAATCAGCCAAATTTGGAGGTTTTGGTGCGATTTTTTCTGTACAAGTGGGTGCAGGTGCAGTTTTTCCTCAAAATTTCCTCTAGATTATCATCATTAAATTGTAAATTTTCACATTCATCTAAATAGTTTTTCTCATTTCATCACTCAATGGGATCGATAAGTTCCATACTTGGTGTGTTTTTTTTTAATGAATTCTTGACTTTTGCTAATACGTTTGAATTATTAATGCAAGTATGTTTACTCACAGGTTTTGATTCATCAGGAACATCAAAAATACCTCCGTCGCAGTTCTCAATTGCGGTTGTGCGAATGATATTCGATTTTCCGTCTGATTACACTAAAATAGTAAATTTGAATCGCAACTTGTCCATTTGTTTGATATAACCAAATTTGTCATTTTATATATAAGGTTATTTCTTGATTGGGAAAGGTGACCTAATAATTTAAAACAAATCTGAGTTTCTCTGTAATCAAAGATTATTATGTTTATAATTTACAAATTCTTACAACGTAATTTACAATAAAATATCACCTGTAATCAAAGAAACTACATTTACTGTTAATAAATTATGGTAACGATTCCTATCCTTATTTAAATACTTCAAGCTAAATATATTTGAATATATTTGAAGTTTGCTCAACACACTCACATAGTGATTAATTTATTTTAAAGAAAGTACATTTTCTTTACATATGGATTCCAACATTGACTTACATACAGCAAGACTTACATATATTTGCGAAGAAGCATGCATTCTACCCCCTTTAGAGGGTTAGTAATCTAATAAGCAAAAATAAAATAAATGCAATAAATGAGCTTCGATCAAAAATCTTTATTCACCCATGAAAATGGGTGGCCGTGGCGCAATTAGTACAACTGAAATCACGTAAGATGAGTGGTTGCCTGGAATATAACAACAAACCCAATTACACCAATACAATAATTTAGTCTCCCCTTAAATGTTGGATGCCACCCATGGAGCAAAATACATTTTAAGAGTAGTCATATTCAAAAAAAAAAAAAAAGAAGCAAAACAGGACAGTTCATGACATTTTGTTTTCAAGACAACTTCATGATTATGGCTTCCTCGCCTATTTTCGACGAAGTCCATCTTATCGGTCGAATTGGGCCACTCTTTCGAGCACTTGGAACTCAATCTCAAAAATAATTCGTTGAATATTGGCTTATGAGGTATGAATAGCTTTTGATTCATCAGCATATGTACATCAACCACTTTATACAATCCCACATGAAATACTTGAGTAGCGTCAAATCGCACAATTCCGGTGGCTAATTCACTAGATTCTTTCACAATATAATGTTGCCGTTGGTCGGGTCCCCATTAAGCCAGTGGTTTCATAGGCAGTATAGGGCGAAGAGACGAAGAGCAATCATAATGAACCTTATATCGACCTGTTCAATGTCGTTCATATGTATATATTGTGGACCGATTATGATACTAGCGTGAGAATGACAACAAATAATGGCCAGTTATTGGTTGCTCAAGAGCCCAATCTACAAACTCTCGTTGCAAGGCATTGTCTCGTTGCTTTAGTTCCTATTCCAGCTGGAATACCTACTGGTGTAGGTTTTATTTCGCAAAATGTTATACAGTTGAGATCGAAGCCGAATTGACAATTGCAGATCTTTGCCACACCCTCATTCACAGCTACAGTTTCTTCCGTACACAATTTACGTTAGAGCGTTGTGGACTCTGCGTCATGAAGAGTGCTTGTTTTAAAAAATACATATATAATTAATTTACATTTTGCGAACTCATTTTCAAAGTAGGATTGCATGATGGTGTAAGTCTGGTGCAAGTCTATGATTTGTTAAACAATTCCGAATATAAATGTCAAAGAACTATTAAAAATGACAGCGCAATATTAAAGGTGTCCCTTTTATTAGATCTTTCCGTAAAAAAAACACCCTAATTGACAACTGATTTTTGTTTCATATTCAATATTATATATGATAGAACATGTAATTTTTCAAGTTCTGTATCACTTTTTGTTTGTATATTGACTTGGATTGCTATGCACTTCTAGAGAAATTCTAGTACGCACAACGAATAATAGTACCAAAGTCACACAAATAAGGAAAAGCGCACTAGTAAACCTACCTTCAAGATACCCGAAAAGACAACGTACGCATGCAATACAAATCTCTCTCTGGAAAGAGAAAATATTTCTGCAACCAGTTGAGAAAAATTATCACTGTCTCTTTTGTTTAAATGTCGGTTTAGGTTATATTAATACTTGTTGTAAAGTGTTTTCCAAGAAGAACAATTCTTGTTCCAACAAAAATTAGAAAATTATTATAATATTATAAATTATTACTTCTACCGTGAGCATCGAACTTGTCGAGTTGTAGAGGCTGAGTAGGGTCAATGAATCTCGAGAAGAAATTCTACAGACGAGTCCTGAAACCAAAGGATGCTCCCCCCCCCCCCTCCCAACTGTGGCAGGCCGAGGGGCGTCATCCTCTAAAGGCAAACGGAACGAGCCAAAAAATAAGAATTCACCCCTAGCAGCAGCAAGTTTGTGGCAGGCCATGGACTTGTCGCTGCTACCAAAACTCCTTCAGGGTGTGTTAAGACTGTGGCAAGCCATGGTCCTATCACTTCCTCCGCCCCAGCAGCAGCAAGTTTGTGGCAGGCCACGGACTTGTCGCTGCTACCAAAACTCCTTCAGGGAGTGTTAAGACTGTGGCAAGCCAAGGTCCTATCACTTCCTCCGCCCCTAGCAGCAGCAAGTTTGTGGCAGGCCACGGACTTGTCGCTGCTACCAAAACTCCTTCAGGGAGTGTTAAGACTGTGGCAAGCCAAGGTCCTATCACTTCCTCCGCCCCTAGCAGCAGCAAGTTTGTGGCAGGCCACGGACTTGTTGCTGCTACCAAAACTCCTCCCTCCAAGGAGGAATCTGGAGCGCAGCCGCATTGGCAAGCTCCATCTAAGGCGCCCTACATAAGACGCCGAAATGCTTCACGCATCATCAAAACCTTCGGATCCATTCCGGAGGTTGAGAGAAGTGCGGAAATAAAGAGCAAGGTTGAGTGGGCTAACAACATCCTAAAAGACGGATTTCCCACTGCTTCCACTGCTCCCAAAACGTCAAAAGACTCCTCTAAGCGCCAGAGATCGTTGGAGGAAACCGTACCGGTTTCCAAGAGGCCCAAAACACACGGTTCTACAACCCCTGGGCCATCCAACAGCACATCTCTGAGGTCTTACAACGAAGTCCTAAAGGACGCATTGGTGATCGCGGTGATCGACAGGAGCGATGCCGACGGTTCCATCACACCGGAACGGTGGCAACTGGTCAAGCTGAAGCTGTCGAGCAACATCTTGGCCATCATGCGGGAAAACCCCGGACCACCTCCTATCACAAGCGACGCTGCCTGGCACCAAGGCCATGTCAAGCTCATCGCTTTTTCCAACCAGAGATCTTTCGATCTCTTCACCAAGGCCATCGATGGTTTAGGAGAGATTTGGCCAGGTGCAAAACTCGAGGTCGTGTCTAAGGAAGACATTACTAGTAGACCTCGAACTCGTACCTGGATTCCAGCCGAACCCTCCTCTCCAGAAAATATTCTGGAAATCATTCGGCTCAGTAACCCGACTATTCCGACTCATGACTGGAAAGTCGCGAAACTGGAGGAACTAAGGGGTTCTTATAGATGCGCGTTAATTGTGATCAATAAGGAATCCCTTAATCCTCTGGCGCAGACGAAGGGCATGATTCGGTTCGGATTCGAGTCCATTCATTTAAGGGTGTACAAAAAGGATGAGCTGGATGCTGATAAGCAACCTCCTCCTCCTTTAATACCTGACATCACTTGGATCTTGGAGCGTCGATATCCTTTCCAGAATTGGATAGCGACGACTCCAATCTGTCCGAGGTGACTATCAAGCCGTCGGTCTCCTCTTCTGACATACTGTCGGAAAGGGAAACCGATGACGAAGCAAAGAGAGGTCCTACACGATTAGAAGTAGAAGAGCTCATCTTGGGCACATCTTCAGAATCGGAGGACCTCAATAACACCGTGGTGGAGGCGACTCTGGAAGACTGTAGCAATGATACGGTTTCTCCAGAATAATCTCCACCACTCAAAAAAGGCTTCGGTCGCACTCACTCTGCGTCTTTCTAAGAACGCAGAAGACATAATCCTAATCCAGGGACCATGGATTGCAGAAGGCGTGGTTCGTGGACTTTGGACACCCACATACGCTCCGCTCTATACAAGAGGCAAAGGTAAGATTAGAGCTTGTATATTAGTGAAACGTAGCCTTAATGTATTTCTACTTCCCAACCTCAGTGACCCCGCCTTAACCGTTGCCAGACTAGAGACTGCCAAAGGCTCCTACTGGCTGGCATCGGCTTACTTTGACCACGACCAAGTGGGCCCTCTCCCTGGTGATAACCTAGAAAGGGTGGTACTGGAAGCTGGAAGGCAAAAAACTGGCCTCATAATCGGCTTTGCACTCTCTGACTAGCCACATCAAACGATCCCTACAATATAAGGAGTACACAATGGTTGCTTTCCTAGACATAGAGGGCGCCTTTAACAACGTCAACACATCCGCAATCACGACTGCGCTGTCAACTCTGCAGGTAGACGGCTCACTTGGGGAGCTGATCAGTCTAATGCTAAAAAGCAGGATAATCAACTCCAAACTGGGTGAGACTTCTGCTAAAAGATATGTCAGTAGAGGTACGCCGCAAGGCGGTGTCCTCTCTCCCCTTCTCTGGTACTTAGTAGTTAACGAACTACTGATATACCTGGAAGCGGGTGGTAGATCGCTGTGGATTGGGAATAAACCCCCATAAAACTGATCTTGTCCTCTTTTCTAGGAAATATAAAATTCCAATCATAGACCCTCCTTCAATAAACGGTACCAGTTTAGTTTTCTCCGATACAGCAAAATATCTGGGTCTCATTTTTGACAGGAAACTAAACTGGAAGCCTAACATTCAAGAAAGAGTCAATAAAGCTACAATAGCTTTATTCTCATGCAAGAAAGCCATTGGGAACAAATGGGGCCTTCAACCTCGCATAACCCACTGGCTATACATCTCGGTCATAAGACCGATACTTACTTACGGGGTGGTTGTCTGGTGGACGGCCTTCGAAAATGCAGTCAACCGCATTAAACTAAGCAGAGTCCAAAGAACAGCATGCCTTGCGGTCTACCCCCTCTGCGGCATTAGATATTCTGCTTCACTTGGCACCCCTCGACATTTTTTGCAAGCAAGCAGCTGCGACCGCAGCTATTCGCCTTAAAGTGACTAAACAGTGGACAAATAATTCATTTGGCCACGCCAATATTCTTTATACATTAGGAATCCTCACAGAGATCCTTGACAAAAACTTCCATGTAAGCTTCCCCTCTAGATCATTCTGGGAGGAGCATGCTGTCATGAAGGACAAGTCAATCCATCTCTACACAGATGGATCTAAAACCGGTAGCGGAGTTGGTGGCGGTGTTATCTCAGATAAGCTAAATCTAAGCCTCTCTTTCCGCCTTCCAAATCACTGTAGCGTGTTCCAGGCGGAAATTTTGGCGATTAAAGAAGCTCTGTCCTGGTTGAAGAAAAACGTGATATCTGCAAAGGATATCCGCATATTTTCGGATAGTCAGGCCGCCATCAAGTCCCTGGACTCGGTCTCATTATATTCTAAAACCGCCCTTGAATGCCGATCATCTCTCATGGAGATGGCAGGGCAGTTCAACATTCACCTTTGTTGGGTGCCGGGCCACAGAGACATTCCAGGGAACTGCAGAGCCGATGAACTCGCCAAAATTGGAACCACACTACCTATCCTATCGGACAAAGGTAGTATAGGTATACCAATCGCTACGTGCAAACTAACACTAAAGCAAGATGCCAATAAAAGAACAGACCTTAGGTGGACTGCTGGACAAACATGTCTAGCGACCAAACAGATCTGGCCAAGGCTGGATTTGAGTCGCTCTAAGTGTCTGATCCTTTTAGATAGGAAACATCTCAGCGCCATAATAGGTGTCATTATTGGACACTGCCTCATAGGCAAGCACGCAAGAAGGCTTGGTGCTTTTACTAATAATTTCTGTAGAAGCTGCATGGACGAGGAAGAGGAGGAGACAATCCCCCACCTACTCTGCACATGCCCAGCTCTCTCCCAGAGAAGAAATTTTCATCTAGGAGCTTTCTTCTACAACGACCTAAACGATCTAGGAAAATAGACGTTAACAGTCTCCTACGCATTATTATAAGCTCAAACTGGTTGCAGTAGTAAGAAGATCATAGATCCACGTGTCATCACAATGGGCCAATAGGCCTAAGTGGGTTGGTATTTCCAACAGCCACTCTTACCTAGTCTAACCTATAAATTATTAGAATTGAGCGATATTCTGCACAGCGACGATTTTTTTTAATTTAACATTATTTCAACAATAGTCAAAACTAGACTGCCATAATGTTCAAATAACTTCAGATTTTTGTAATCAAAATGTTGCAAGTGTATCAACTGTGAAAAGAATAACCAAAAAAATCAATGAGACTGGTATCAGCGGAAAACAGAATCGTCAGAATGTGGCCGAGAGTCGTTGGTATCTACTCGACATAGTGGTCAAAATATTTTAGCAAACACTTTGCAACGTATTACCATGTCTTCAAGCCTATGTAAGCAAGCAAAGTTGACACATTATCTGTTTGGTACCACGGGTCACATTTAAAATGAAAAACAGGTGACAGATGTAGTTTCGGTGGTGAATAAACTGTCCAAGAAAAAATATAACAATCATAATATATATATAAAATATAACAATAAATTATTAGTGAACAATTTATTACAGTAATTTCTCACATACAATTTGTTATGAAAATTTTCTCTTGAACAATTTAAAAACGAACGAAAAAAAGTTACGAAAATTGGTAACATAAATTAATGTTATCTTTAAATAAAACGATAGTAGTACGAATTTATCGTTGCTAGACAAATTATTGGAGTATATAGTCGCATATAAACTCCCCTTACCGATAGCTAAATATATGGGTATACACCGGTACAAAACCGCAGTGTAAGCATTTTCCACCGCGCATGCATGTAATGTGCATAGCACTTGTAGATAACATTCGAATCACATTAGTTTTGATGCACAAATGCTGAGCGCGCGCACTTGCTCGTACAGAATGAGTCCCTCGCAGTACATGATCTTTGCTTTGCTTGATACTCAGTCAGTCTTTAGTCTGCAGTTCTATGTTTCGGTTCGTCAAACAATAAAGATTTTCAAAAAAGTTTTGAAACGCGTGTTTTCGAATACCTTACATTATCACTATATTCGTTATTCGAAAAATATTTCCCAACATTAAGGCTTTCATTTAAAATCTCAACTCAAGTGCGGTTAAGCAATATGGTGCACACCGAACGAAATTTCAACTCAAAAGTGGTTATTCAAAATACCATAGCCTCACTGCATGCACAATCAATATTTTACAGGTTATCACTACTTCTGCTCTTAGCGAGCCTATTGCTGTCGTACTTAAGCTAGCTCAACAATACCATGTACATACCTAAGTAGCCACATGAAACCTAAAGTCAATAATTGAAAACAAAGACATGAAGTGAGAGCTTCTCCCTTCAACAGATAACATAATATTAATAGACTTCAAAGAACGAAGAAATTTCTCCCTTAGGTTAATCTACTCCTCTTTATTACTAAATCTTATAGCCAATAGTGGTATTTTTCCAAATTGCGCTTAAAATTTAAATATATGTACATATTGCGTTGGCAAGAAAGTAATTTCAGTTTTAGTAAAATATTACGTTATGTTTCTTGATTCCTTCTTTTAATATTTGACAGCTGTTACCTTAAGGTTACATTAGAAGCAAATTAAGTTTAAATTTACACCTGTTACTACATTGTCAACTTTAACATGAAATGGAAAAGCAAATATTTTTAACATATTTTGCTTTCTTATTTCTATAAATACAAGAAATCTGCTCAAGCTCACAAAGAAATATGTGAAGCTTATGATGTTGACTGCTTAACAGAACGCTGAATTGGTTTCACTCAAAGATGATCCAAATTCTGACAGACCAAATGAAGTTAATGACGAGCAAATCAAAGTTATCAGATCGTCATATGACTGTGCGATAGATTGCAAAGATGTTAAATACATCATACATAGCAACTGAAAATCACTTAAAACGTCTTGTACACGTAATAAAGCCCGATATTTGCCATATACATCTCAAACGTAATGAAATTGATCCGTTTCAAAAGAAGTTCATGTTGATGGGATTATAATGATTATTTTAATCTGCTTCCAAGGAACCAAATGATCAATTCATAAAGATATTTACTGTCAACAAGTAATGAAGTTGGAGGAAGCAATCAAAGTAAAACAGACAGAATTGGGAAATCGTAAGGGAATCGTGTTCCACCATGACAAAGCTGGACCACATATATCTTTGGTAGCATGTGAAAAATTATTGAACCTTGGTTGAGAAGATATGTCACATCCACCTTACAAATAAGGGCCAGAAGTTCTACGAACATGGAATCACTAAGTTGCCAAAAAGATGTCAGAAGGTCAGGGACAAACAAATTGGAAAATATTTAATTGATTAAAGTTTTTTTCTTTTTATAAAGAAAAATGGTTTTATTCCACATTAAAAAACCGAAAATATTTTCTTGCTAACCAATATTATTAATAATGCTGAATATCTACGGCCTCGCCACATTGAAAGCATCGGTTAACACTAGATCACCGAAATCAATCAGTGTTGGGCGCGGTAAGTACCTAGATGGAGAACCACATGGGAACTCGGTACACCACGTTCTGTTGACAAACGCCACATGGGCATTGTACCCCGGCGTAAAATTCCGGACTTTACAAAGTCATTTGTATCGATCCTTTGAAAATAAATAAATAAAATAAATAATAATGCTAAATTCCGAACCTAAATTAAACAAGATTTTTCCATAAGTTAAAACTAACAAAAAATTACGTTTTCTTATATGCACAATTAATAAGATTCGTGAAATTTAATCTTGTTTTCTGAGTCATTGGTTTTTAATATTTCAATTACTTAGGCAGGACGTGACAGGGATTCACTCTACATTTAAATACTCTAAACAAACTAAAAGAAAACGTATCGTCATAAGTGTGTTGCAATAAATATATTTTATCGATTTTTAAGCATTTCTATGGCTTTGAGTATCTACTACAATTCATTGATTTTAACTCCCAACATACATCGCTTGTCAACAAAAAGCGTGATCCAAACTTACTTACTAACTCGCTTTTTCCATTTTACTAACGCGTACCTATCCAGATCTTATTCTTGCTACAGTTAAGGAATCTAATATCTTAAATAAATTCAACAAAAATATACGTGTTTATGTATAAATATATTTTTTCTTCATGTACATAAAGTGAAAATCAATATAGTTTATCTATGTTGCACGTATGTATTCTTATTGACGGTGAAAATTCAAACTTTCTGTTCGATTAGTTATTAAACGAGCCTCTCCGCGTTCGTTCGTTACTCTGGTGCTAGTATTGTGAAATATTTTAAATATAAGAAACACATAATATATAGTAGTATACAATAAAACATAAAAGATATATATTAAACATAACTTTATAAAATAAAGAATAAAAATAAAAATGGTTCAACAACCCTTTAATATAAATGGTATGTAACATACGGTTATAATGCTTTAAAATATTATAATACTTAAAAATTTAAATATTGTAAAATAAAAGCAGCGGTAGTATGCTCCTGAATTTCTTATATTGTTAAAAAAAACTTTATAATCGTTCTTAAATTAACTTTTGAAAGAATTTAAAAGAATTAAAGATGTATGTATGTACATACCTATATGCATGTAAATACTTATATATGCCCACTGGAACCAGAAATGTAAAGCTGGAATTAAGGTTTATTCAGTGAACTTAATATTTTTTGTGTACACTTTTATTAAAAAAAAAAAACAATATACAACATTTACTGATTTTAATGTTTTTTTTACACACAGCCAAAGTTACAATATGTATGTTTATGGCAAGAATGTCGTTTGGAGCTATTGCATATCAGATGCTGTTTAATCAGAAGTTGTTTGAAGCTGCTTATTGTTTTGATTGCACAGAATCGGTGTGCTGACAAGATCTTCTTTTTTTATTATAGAAGGATTTTACTGATAATTATGAAAGGCAGAATAATCTAGGCATAGCTCTATCGAAGACCGACAGTCTAAAAAGGTGCCGCTTGCATTTGTGATTTTTTATTACAGCAATGGGGTGCGTTTTATAGTCATTGTCATAGAACTTCACCATACATTATGTTCTACCGGACAAGTTCGAATACCTCAGATTTGTGTTGGCGTAATCCATGAATATACTTTAGCTGTTTCCCCCGTAGCTGTTTGCAAGTTGTAACTAGTGGTGTTGTGCAATCAGGATTTCTGCATGCGATCACTTCTGATGATTGAGGTCGTGGCACCGGTGTCTATTGTTTCCATCCATTTTTCCTTACCGCTAACTACTTCTACCAGGAGACGTTCAGTCTCCTGCTCCGCGAAATTGGTTCATAAGCATTTCCCGACTGATGGCTTCGGGAAGATTGACCCGCTTCTTGGTAGCCATTTTTGCTGGTTTCTTCTTCTATTTGCTTCTTACTGCAGAGGGCGTAGCTTTTTCGCATTGCCGGTTCTTTACACTGACTTTGAAGATGTTATATTTTATCGCCTTTCCAGCAGCGCATTCTACGTCTTTCCCACGGAGTGTCTTGTTCCTCAGCACTAAGTCTTTCACAGGTGCATTCAACAGATAGTACTCCCCTGATGAAATGTGTTCTCTTAGAAGATTTATTAGCTGCTTCCATCGCCAGATGGTTCTTTTCCCGGCCATCCTTACTGCTCACTATTGCTTCGATTCCCCAGACGAATGCGTAATTTGCCACTTCATCGATTATTTCCTGGTCTACAGTGGAGTGTGAGTAATATGCCATACTACTGACATCTGCTAAGAGCTGTTGCAGTAATTTTCCTCGTTGCTGCATTCGGCTTTGCAATTGGACTCTGTATACCTCCTGCATGTGGCTATCCCCAAGCCGTTTCTCAATAGCCTTTACTAAAGACATATAGTCTTTATACTTTTCTGTGCCGATTTTTTGTCGAGTCCTTTGCACAAACAGACATTTTGGATTGTCTCTTATACGTAGACCAAAAGTTCTGGCCATGGAATGAGGAAGCCTGCAATCTTTTCTCTTTGGACCGCTTAAAGAATATTCTCGCACTTTCCCTTTTCGTAATGTGTTGAGCTCAGTTGCTCAATTTCGTTGTCAAATTGTTAAAATTTCTCTTTCTCTTTTTCATATTATCAACGATTTTTTTCAAACTTTTGCTATAGTTTTGTGTTTTTTTATTTTTTGTTTGACAATTCAGGCTGCTGTTTGTTCGTCTAGATTTTCTGTTCGTCCGATTTTTGCTCCAGATTGTTTTTTTGTTCGTCGAATTTTTGTACGAGGCTTTCGTTTTCAATAAGACCAGTTGCATCATGGCAGCCATGCTATTACCAGTACTTACACATCTGCTCTTCCTAGTTGATCTTAAAAAAGAATGTATCTGGATCATATTTCTCGTTGCACAAAGGTTACTGAAGTCGGAGCAACAAATCCCCTTTTCGAACACTGGCGCTCAGCTTTCTCTTATTCATCTCGGATAAGAGCTTTAACACATTCACAAAAACACTATTTTTTAACATACTATAAGTCCTATCCCACTTCTGACATCAATATTTACGTGAGTTAAAAAAATGTAACTAATTACTTTTAAGACAACCGACCTTTTTATATTGTATTGTATTTACCACTCTTATCAACCACTTAACTTTACCTTAACCATTTTATCGCTACTATTAATTCTTGCCTCTATTTGACGTCAGTATTTATACTCACTGACATATTTCAATAAGTTTCTTTTCTACGTCTTTCCATAGTTCGGGAACTTTCGATATCAGTTGTCAAAGAGCTTCCATAATCTCCATTGGATGAGGCTTTTGACAGTCACAGCTAAGCCTTCTACTCATCGTTGATGTATGGAGCTTTTCACTCGTCATCCGTATATAGGTACTCGTACAATAGATCACACGACTAAAATAAAACAGTCTAGATTAACTAACAATTTTTTTATTTGCGCTGTGGTAAGAGTTTAATGCTTATTTCCTTCTCCATTGCAATTACACAGCCGATGTTATTTTTTGCAAGCTTTTTTTAACTTCATCTGTTAGTATCTGTGTGAAAAAACGTAAAATGCATGATATGTTACAAATTAGAAGAGACACTAGTGCCAACACAGACACATTTCTAAAATACATAAGTACATATTCTGATTAGATATGTGCGATCTGTGCAAGCTAAAACTGACTACTGTGTTTCATTGCAATAAATATCTCAGTAGTAACAATAACTAAAAAGGATACTTTGTCCTTTTTTAAAAGACCCTTTTTTTAAAAACAATTTTTTAGTCGCAGACATACTAAAACGAATAAAATAAGTTAAGGTTTATATAAATATAATGCAATGCCTTACATACTTAAGTGTGAATACCCACCTACATACATATATGCATAATTCGCATTAGTAGATCCAAATAACAATAAACGTACATATTTACTATCTCGATTGCTGAAACGGATTTACTACTTTAGTTTAATTATTTGTATTCAAAAAGCAATTAAAGTTATATTACGTTGTTAAGTTTCATTGTTGCATTTCAGAACAATATCATTCAGATATCAATTCCTTATGGGCCTTATCCATACGTATGTTTTAATCAAATGTTATGAATTCTCTGTGCAGATATTAAGACATTTTCTACAAATTAAGTATGTAGTTCATTACTTTTAGTACGCACGGTATTCAACTTTAAAGGAAGATTCCTTGACATATTTTAAGACAAGGCCGTATGCTAGTGGGGGTGGGATCGAAAATGCCACCGCTCCGAGATACAGAAGTTCCAAGCAGAGAATTACCCTGCCTTGTTTTGACTCCTACTGGAAATAATATCTTTTTACATTCATGCGAGCATGATAACAATTGGGACATTGTTGTATTTGGTATTACGAGTAATTTAATTGTTTCAAAGCAAAAGTTATCCTAAAATTAACGTATCAAAAGTGATTTTTTTTGACTTAAAACATCGATTTTTTCATAATTTTTTCGGAAAAATATATTATTAATCCCCATGTTTTGCAACTTTGAAGCATGTATCATGTCATTTACACACATAAAAAAGCCAGGTTATTTTATCTAAAACCAGTAGTTTTCAAGATACACCCAACATGTTCAAACTACAATGCAAAACTATAAAATGAGGTATTCTTTTATAACAGTCCCAAAAAATTAACCAGCTGACTGCGATTTTCTTCCGACAAAATAAGTTTATTATTGCGCAATTTAAATCCAATAAAAATTTATTAAAAAAAGCTTCATTTTATTACCACTAAAAAGGGGGAAAAACCACCTCTGGTAGATAACACCCATCTTTTAAGTCAAAACAAAATTGCAGTTTCTCTTTCTGGAAAAAAATTAAGCATATCTCTTACATTTGCATAAACAGTTTGTGGATTTTAACGGAGATATTGACGTTTATTTCAAAATATCCTCGATTACGGACTTTTCAACACAATAAAACGAAGATATGGTTTATGTCTATGATTTCTGCAAAGGTAGCGATCAACAAGCGAGAACGGAACATGTAAGACGATAGGGCTTCCCTAACTGGCAGTACATTTATAAGAACATTTTTCAAGTTAAGGGGGAGTGGAACAAAGTGGAAATGATCGAGAGACTCACATCCTGCTTTTGCAGAAGATGTTTTACATTACTTCAGAAATCATCCAAATATCAGTCTCACGTACGAGTATATACGAGTAGATATTTTAATCCAAGCAGGACTTATATCTGGAGAATTCTACATTGAGAAGACAACTTTAGTGGCCGCATTCTATGTACAGATGTTTCACAATGCACCAGGGATGGAATCACTAATTTTCACAGTTTACATACCTGGGTACGAGTAGATAGCAACCCCCACTTCATGAAACACAGAGCTTTTCAGCACAAGTTCAATGTCAATGTGTGAACAGCAGATTGGGTAACAAGCTTATCGAACCCTATCGGCTACCTCCAAAGCTTAATTCGAAACTCTGCCTGGAATTTTTGCCAAACAAATTACCAGAACTATTAGGTGATATACCACTGCAACAAAGAACAGCCATTGTGTGCTAGTAGAATGGCGCCCCCGCACACTATGGCCATGCTGTTAGAGAGTGGTTAGATATCGTGTATGAAAATTCGTAGATAGGGAGGGATTTATTTAGAGAATAGAAGAAACCTATCATTAACTCAACAGAAATACGAGTAACAACATTGGATTACTTGAACCATAGGGTTGACGAGGCAGCTGCAAAAGACCGAGAAAGAATTGACATTTTTAAAGCCTTTCATCGACGAACTCTGGCTGGTATACAAAGCAATAGTTTGCACTTTAAACAATTGATATTAATAATTGATGATAATTAATATCATGAACAATTGATATTATTATTTTTGATGAAAAAAATAAAGATTTAAATATGCACTCAACATTTGTGCTTTTTTCCTAAAATGTTTAACAATTTTTAATTTAATGTTTTACCTGCTTCAATAAGTTGGGTCACATCTTGAAAACTACTGACTTGAGATGAAATGACCTAATCTAATTTTGTTTGTAAATACTAGGTACACGTTTCAAAGTTGTAGGTGCGTGTTAATAAGATATTTTTCTGAAAAATATTATGACAAATTCAAAATTTTAAGTTTTAAGAAGCAAAAATCACTTTTGATCTTCACACTGATTTTAGGGCAACATTTTCATTAAAACAATTAAAGTAATAATAATACTTTTTTATGGCATTTATACAATTATATGGAAGAACATCTACCTTCTGTTTTGTCAAAGAACTTATCAAAAGCTTGTATTTTCCTTTTGACAGACCCAAATCCATAAACAAAAGCGTTATATTATCACTATTATACTCTTACTTCATAGGATCCTTTTGCTCTTTTGGCTCGCAAAAGACTGGCGACAGAGACTTTTCATGATCCTTATTAAACTTTATTGCTAAAGCATTAGAAATATCTTCAGTGGTTATGTTTTCGGTAGCAGCATTAGTTTGTGTTTTTTTTTTTTTTTGTGAACGTCCTGCACTCAGTTACTGATTTCCTTGGCCTTCCTCTTCATGACTTTGATGTACTTGGTAAATCTCACGTTTTTGCTGTTCGTTCAATATCGATATGGAGACAGTTTTCCAACAATTGCTTGTTCGTTTTGAAATTTTTTCTCGATTTACACCTTTTCGCTTGACTAATTTTCATCGGAGAGTTGATAATCATTTTTTCCGGCACAGATCACTTCTGTTCTATTCGAGAAGTTGACAAAAATATATAATAAGTTGTTGTAATAAATGTCCGTTTTCACTTTTTAGCTAATATTTTCTAATACTTTAAAGGTGTGATTCTTTTTCCACAGAGAGTCGTAATCGTAGTCACTGAATTGGTATCACATGACAATATTTTGTTTATATCAATATAAACAATATTTTGATTATATCAATAATATGTTAAATGTTTATTATTTATATAATATTATTACACTGTATATATATATATATATAAAATTAAAATGAAAATTTGGGTTTGAGTCGAGCTGTACTTGTAAAATGAGAGAGGGAGAGAGAAAAAGAAAATTAAATTTGGCTTCCTCAAATCAAATCTCTCTAGCGAAAGGGGATGCAAGTTGTCGCACTTGAGTTTTTAAGTAACTTATATACGAGTATTTAGAAATATTTGGGTATTAATTTTCTGTTGCGTTTAGGTCGGACCCTACCGGAACTTTTTTAAACTTAACCTAAAATCAAAAAGTGACCCGGAATCAGTGTTTTAAAAAACATTAAATTAAATAGTTTTAAAAAAATGATAAAAAAACTGAGTCCATTTTTGATTTCACAAATGAACAGGTATATCATACAAAATGAAAGTGAAATGATTTTTTGAAACTCTTTGCCTAGATTTCACACTCAAACCTAAAAATAAAAAAATACATTTTTAGTTCACCTTAAAATTACACAACTTTGTCTGGCTTTACAAGCAAAATTATTGATCCAAATGAAATAAATTTTTCGATTACCAAAGCCCAAATATTTGTTAATCCAGCGAATTTCAAAATGTTGCATTGTAGACCCACCCGAAAATTTAATAATGCCAGCACTTTTGCCAAAAGGAACCACTGTACTCCGCCGTACTCTTTACGGGGGCGTTGAAATGATTCGCTCAACTGTAATGTCACTGGTCCCATATATAAACAATTATTTGTATAAAATGCCTCTATAACTTCGACACATTGCTGTGTCGTTAGTTGCTTTATGCTAAATTGTCATTAATAATGGGTTTCACGACTAATAAATATGAACTGAAGAATGATAGCCATATTGAAACGACAAGCTAACGAAATCGATCTATCTAACGTACCGTTTACAGGTACGTACTAACTAATATTTATGTCAAGACCTGTTTTTACAATAATATTTATGGTCCAATGGGTTCATTACTTAAAATCGTTTACCACCGGTATAGGTTATTGTACTGTACACTCAAAGATGGTGAATTATGTTACACTGCACTTCGTTCTGATAGCTTTTATAATCGCTTGCTGTGACTTCAGTTATGACATACTTTTTGTCTATAAATCACACCAAACAATGCATTTTTCGGGGTACGTCGGTAGCTGACTGATCATGTTTAGATTTTTTTCGCCCCGTATGCCACAATTTTGCTTACGGCCAAAGCCATTGGCACAGAAAGGAGCCTCATAATTAAACAAAATTTTATGGAATGAAAGTCGTCCCACCTCAAACTGTTTAAGTGTTCCATCAGCAAAGTCACAATGCAAACAATGATCGCATGGCTAAATTTCTTGCAGCATTTTAATCTTTTGAGCGTGTAAACCAATATTCTTCTGCAAAATTTTCCACAAAGGCGATGTACACAGGCCAAATTTTTGCCGCGATGATGAATCGATGAATTAGGATCAGTCTCAACACTGGCCTCAACGGTACCGATAATTTCATCAATGCGCATTCTACACAATCTGTCAGTGGATTGAGTCCGAAAGAGTAAATGTTGTAAAAAAAATTTCAATTGTGTTGCGAATAGCCTTGCTTGGTCGAATATGTTGACAGTAAAATTGATGTAGCGCTCTATAAACATTTTTTACTGAACTCTGATTTTGGAAATACTCGTATGATGATTTGTCAAACAATACCGAATAAAGATATGGTGTCATATTGAAAAAAACACTCTTAAAAAAAATACCCTTTATGTGGTATTAATGTTATCTATTATAGTGCTAGCTTGTGAGTTTCGACGAAATTATTAGGAAGTTGCTGGCATCTTTAAGTCCACTAGCTTGTCCGGTACCGGACAATGGTGGTGTGCAGGAAAATGGCATTGCTGTTAATTGGTTGATTTATTACATTTATTTATTACAACTATAGATATAAAATACAAAATATTGTTGTTGTTCTTCACTGTAACCCCTTTACTGTAGTACTTGATTGGCAGGCCGACAAGTATCCTTTTTTTTATGATTTTATGGTTCATACAAGTTAACGAAATATTCTATTACAATTCGCTACACCTATTCACTTGTTCCCACGAATCATCACGTACCATAGCTACCACGAGCCCATCGCATGCAAACAATGCTGACACAACGTCTGGAGCTCATATTGCACTTGACCAAAGGAATGCAGTGCATATGAGACGTTCCCATGCACCTAATCACCAAACACCGGATGAATGCGGAATTGCTACGTAAGCAGTTATAGTTTATATAAGGTAGAAAAATGTTAGAATTAAGTTAGTCTTAAAGAAGTATTCACGAAATAAAGTTTGTTTTTACTAAACAAATTTAATTAAGTTTAATTGGCGCCCGAGCAGGGACACAGACGAATCACGGTTATAGTGCAAAAGCCCTAAAGTAGTGCTGTCCATTTATAACTAGTGTGGTGAAACTTTGACTGAACACAAAAACAGAAAAAGCCCTCAAGAAGTGCGAATCCGGAAAAAACCCTCAAGTAGTGTTACCGAACGTTCAGAAAAGAAAAAGTCTGTGTCCCAGAACCCGCGAAGTTTAAGTAATCCTCTCGTGCACAAACAGACATTTTGGATTGTCTCTTATACGTAGACCAAAAGTTCTGGCCATGGAATGAGGAAGCCTGCAATCTTTTCTCTTTGGACCGCTTAAAGAATATTCTCGCACTTCCCCTTTTCGTAATGTGTTGAGCTCAGTTGCTCAATTTCGTTGTCAAATTGTTAAAATTTCTCTTTCTCTTTTTCATATTATCAACGATTTTTTTCAAACTTTTGCTATAGTTTTGTGTTTTTTTATTTTTTGTTTGACAATTCAGGCTGCTGTTTGTTCGTCTAGATTTTCTGTTCGTCCGATTTTTGCTCCAGATTGTTTTTTTGTTCGTCGAATTTTTGTACGAGGCTTTCGTTTTCAATAAGACCAGTTGCATCATGGCAGCCATGCTATTACCAGTACTTACTCATCTGCTCTTCCTAGTTGATCTTAAAAAAGAATGTATCTGGATCATATTTCTCGTTGCACAAAGGTTACTGAAGTCGGAGCAACAAATCCCCTTTTCGAACACTGGCGCTCAGCTTTCTCTTATTCATCTCGGATAAGAGCTTTAACACATTCACAAAAACACTATTTTTTAACATACTATAAGTCCTATCCCACTTCTGACATCAATATTTACGTGAGTTAAAAAAATGTAACTAATTACTTTTAAGACAACCGACCTTTTTATATTGTATTGTATTTACCACTCTTATCAACCACTTAACTTTACCTTAACCATTTTATCGCTACTATTAATTCTTGCCTCTATTTGACGTCAGTATTTATACTCACTGACATATTTCAATAAGTTTCTTTTCTACGTCTTTCCATAGTTCGGGAACTTTCGATATCAGTTGTCAAAGAGCTTCCATAATCTCCATTGGATGAGGCTTTTGACAGTCACAGCTAAGCCTTCTACTCATCGTTGATGTATGGAGCTTTTCACTCGTCATCCGTATATAGGTACTCGTACAATAGATCACACGACTAAAATAAAACAGTCTAGATTAACTAACAATTTTTTTATTTGCGCTGTGGTAAGAGTTTAATGCTTATTTCCTTCTCCATTGCAATTACACAGCCGATGTTATTTTTTGCAAGCTTTTTTTAACTTCATCTGTTAGTATCTGTGTGAAAAAACGTAAAATGCATGATATGTTACAAATTAGAAGAGACACTAGTGCCAACACAGACACATTTCTAAAATACATAAGTACATATTCTGATTAGATATGTGCGATCTGTGCAAGCTAAAACTGACTACTGTGTTTCATTGCAATAAATATCTCAGTAGTAACAATAACTAAAAAGGATACTTTGTCCTTTTTTAAAAGACCCTTTTTTTAAAAACAATTTTTTAGTCGCAGACATACTAAAACGAATAAAATAAGTTAAGGTTTATATAAATATAATGCAATGCCTTACATACTTAAGTGTGAATACCCACCTACATACATATATGCATAATTCGCATTAGTAGATCCAAATAACAATAAACGTACATATTTACTATCTCGATTGCTGAAACGGATTTACTACTTTAGTTTAATTATTTGTATTCAAAAAGCAATTAAAGTTATATTACGTTGTTAAGTTTCATTGTTGCATTTCAGAACAATATCATTCAGATATCAATTCCTTATGGGCCTTATCCATACGTATGTTTTAATCAAATGTTATGAATTCTCTGTGCAGATATTAAGACATTTTCTACAAATTAAGTATGTAGTTCATTACTTTTAGTACGCACGGTATTCAACTTTAAAGGAAGATTCCTTGACATATTTTAAGACAAGGCCGTATGCTAGTGGGGGTGGGATCGAAAATGCCACCGCTCCGAGATACAGAAGTTCCAAGCAGAGAATTACCCTGCCTTGTTTTGACTCCTACTGGAAATAATATCTTTTTACATTCATGCGAGCATGATAACAATTGGGACATTGTTGTATTTGGTATTACGAGTAATTTAATTGTTTCAAAGCAAAAGTTATCCTAAAATTAACGTATCAAAAGTGATTTTTTTTGACTTAAAACATCGATTTTTTCATAATTTTTTCGGAAAAATATATTATTAATCCCCATGTTTTGCAACTATGAAGCATGTATCATGTCATTTACACACATAAAAAAGCCAGGTTATTTTATCTAAAACCAGTAGTTTTCAAGATACCACCCAACATGTTCAAACTACAATGCAAAACTATAAAATGAGGTATTCTTTTATAACAGTCCCAAAAAATTAACCAGCTGACTGCGATTTTCTTCCGACAAAATAAGTTTATTATTGCGCAATTTAAATCCAATAAAAATTTATTAAAAAAAGCTTCATTTTATTACCACTAAAAAGGGGGAAAAACCACCTCTGGTAGATAACACCCATCTTTTAAGTCAAAACAAAATTGCAGTTTCTCTTTCTGGAAAAAAATTAAGCATATCTCTTACATTTGCATAAACAGTTTGTGGATTTTAACGGAGATATTGACGTTTATTTCAAAATATCCTCGATTACGGACTTTTCAACACAATAAAACGAAGATATGGTTTATGTCTATGATTTCTGCAAAGGTAGCGATCAACAAGCGAGAACGGAACATGTAAGACGATAGGGCTTCCCTAACTGGCAGTACATTTATAAGAACATTTTTCAAGTTAAGGGGGAGTGGAACAAAGTGGAAATGATCGAGAGACTCACATCCTGCTTTTGCAGAAGATGTTTTACATTACTTCAGAAATCATCCAAATATCAGTCTCACGTACGAGTATATACGAGTAGATATTTTAATCCAAGCAGGACTTATATCTGGAGAATTCTACATTGAGAAGACAACTTTAGTGGCCGCATTCTATGTACAGATGTTTCACAATGCACCAGGGATGGAATCACTAATTTTCACAGTTTACATACCTGGGTACGAGTAGATAGCAACCCCCACTTCATGAAACACAGAGCTTTTCAGCACAAGTTCAATGTCAATGTGTGAACAGCAGATTGGGTAACAAGCTTATCGAACCCTATCGGCTACCTCCAAAGCTTAATTCGAAACTCTGCCTGGAATTTTTGCCAAACAAATTACCAGAACTATTAGGTGATATACCACTGCAACAAAGAACAGCCATTGTGTGCTAGTAGAATGGCGCCCCCGCACACTATGGCCATGCTGTTAGAGAGTGGTTAGATATCGTGTATGAAAATTCGTAGATAGGGAGGGATTTATTTAGAGAATAGAAGAAACCTATCATTAACTCAACAGAAATACGAGTAACAACATTGGATTACTTGAACCATAGGGTTGACGAGGCAGCTGCAAAAGACCGAGAAAGAATTGACATTTTTAAAGCCTTTCATCGACGAACTCTGGCTGGTATACAAAGCAATAGTTTGCACTTTAAACAATTGATATTAATAATTGATGATAATTAATATCATGAACAATTGATATTATTATTTTTGATGAAAAAAATAAAGATTTAAATATGCACTCAACATTTGTGCTTTTTTCCTAAAATGTTTAACAATTTTTAATTTAATGTTTTACCTGCTTCAATAAGTTGGGTCACATCTTGAAAACTACTGACTTGAGATGAAATGACCTAATCTAATTTTGTTTGTAAATACTAGGTACACGTTTCAAAGTTGTAGGTGCGTGTTAATAAGATATTTTTCTGAAAAATATTATGACAAATTCAAAATTTTAAGTTTTAAGAAGCAAAAATCACTTTTGATCTTCACACTGATTTTAGGGCAACATTTTCATTAAAACAATTAAAGTAATAATAATACTTTTTTATGGCATTTATACAATTATATGGAAGAACATCTACCTTCTGTTTTGTCAAAGAACTTATCAAAAGCTTGTATTTTCCTTTTGACAGACCCAAATCCATAAACAAAACCGTTATATTATCACTATTATACTCTTACTTGATAGGATCCTTTTGCTCTTTTGGCTCGCAAAAGACTGGCGACAGAGACTTTTCATGATCCTTATTAAACTTTATTGCTAAAGCATTAGAAATATCTTCAGTGGTTATGTTTTCGGTAGCAGCATTAGTTTGTGTTTTTTTTTTTTTTTTGTGAACGTCCTGCACTCAGTTACTGATTTCCTTGGCCTTCCTCTTCATGACTTTGATGTACTTGGTAAATCTCACGTTTTTGCTGTTCGTTCAATATCGATATGGAGACAGTTTTCCAACAATTGCTTGTTCGTTTTGAAATTTTTTCTCGATTTACACCTTTTCGCTTGACTAATTTTCATCGGAGAGTTGATAATCATTTTTTCCGGCACAGATCACTTCTGTTCTATTCGAGAAGTTGACAAAAATATATAATAAGTTGTTGTAATAAATGTCCGTTTTCACTTTTTAGCTAATATTTTCTAATACTTTAAAGGTGTGATTCTTTTTCCACAGAGAGTCGTAATCGTAGTCACTGAATTGGTATCACATGACAATATTTTGTTTATATCAATATAAACAATATTTTGATTATATCAATAATATGTTAAATGTTTATTATTTATATAATATTATTACACTGTATATATATATATATATAAAATTAAAATGAAAATTTGGGTTTGAGTCGAGCTGTACTTGTAAAATGAGAGAGGGAGAGAGAAAAAGAAAATTAAATTTGGCTTCCTCAAATCAAATCTCTCTAGCGAAAGGGGATGCAAGTTGTCGCACTTGAGTTTTTAAGTAGCTTATATACGAGTATTTAGAAATATTTGGGTATTAATTTTCTGTTGCGTTTAGGTCGGACCCTACCGGAACTTTTTTAAACTTAACCTAAAATCAAAAAGTGACCCGGAATCAGTGTTTTAAAAAACATTAAATTAAATAGTTTTAAAAAAATGATAAAAAAACTGAGTCCATTTTTGATTTCACAAATGAACAGGTATATCATACAAAATGAAAGTGAAATGATTTTTTGAAACTCTTTGCCTAGATTTCACACTCAAACCTAAAAATAAAAAAATACATTTTTAGTTCACCTTAAAATTACACAACTTTGTCTGGCTTTACAAGCAAAATTATTGATCCAAATGAAATAAATTTTTCGATTACCAAAGCCCAAATATTTGTTAATCCAGCGAATTTCAAAATGTTGCATTGTAGACCCACCCGAAAATTTAATAATGCCAGCACTTTTGCCAAAAGGAACCACTGTACTCCGCCGTACTCTTTACGGGGGCGTTGAAATGATTCGCTCAACTGTAATGTCACTGGTCCCATATATAAACAATTATTTGTATAAAATGCCTCTATAACTTCGACACATTGCTGTGTCGTTAGTTGCTTTATGCTAAATTGTCATTAATAATGGGTTTCACGACTAATAAATATGAACTGAAGAATGATAGCCATATTGAAACGACAAGCTAACGAAATCGATCTATCTAACGTACCGTTTACAGGTACGTACTAACTAATATTTATGTCAAGACCTGTTTTTACAATAATATTTATGGTCCAATGGGTTCATTACTTAAAATCGTTTACCACCGGTATAGGTTATTGTACTGTACACTCAAAGATGGTGAATTATGTTACACTGCACTTCGTTCTGATAGCTTTTATAATCGCTTGCTGTGACTTCAGTTATGACATACTTTTTGTCTATAAATCACACCAAACAATGCATTTTTCGGGGTACGTCGGTAGCTGACTGATCATGTTTAGATTTTTTTCGCCCCGTATGCCACAATTTTGCTTACGGCCAAAGCCATTGGCACAGAAAGGAGCCTCATAATTAAACAAAATTTTATGGAATGAAAGTCGTCCCACCTCAAACTGTTTAAGTGTTCCATCAGCAAAGTCACAATGCAAACAATGATCGCATGGCTAAATTTCTTGCAGCATTTTAATCTTTTGAGCGTGTAAACCAATATTCTTCTGCAAAATTTTCCACAAAGGCGATGTACACAGGCCAAATTTTTGCCGCGATGATGAATCGATGAATTAGGATCAGTCTCAACACTGGCCTCAACGGTACCGATAATTTCATCAATGCGCATTCTACACAATCTGTCAGTGGATTGAGTCCGAAAGAGTAAATGTTGTAAAAAAAATTTCAATTGTGTTGCGAATAGCCTTGCTTGGTCGAATATGTTGACAGTAAAATTGATGTAGCGCTCTATAAACATTTTTTACTGAACTCTGATTTTGGAAATACTCGTATGATGATTTGTCAAACAATACCGAATAAAGATATGGTGTCATATTGAAAAAAACACTCTTAAAAAAAATACCCTTTATGTGGTATTAATGTTATCTCTTATAGTTCTAGCTTGTGAGTTTCGACGAAATTATTAGGAAGTTGCTGGCATCTTTAAGTCCACTAGCTTGTCCGGTACCGGACAATGGTGGTGTGCAGGAAAATGGCATTGCTGTTAATTGGTTGATTTATTACATTTATTTATTACAACTATAGATATAAAATACAAAATATTGTTGTTGTTCTTCACTGTAACCCCTTTACTGTAGTTCTTGATTGGCAGGCCGACAAGTATCCTTTTTTTTATGATTTTATGGTTCATACAAGTTAACGAAATATTCTATTACAATTCGCTACACCTATTCACTTGTTCCCACGAATCATCACGTACCATAGCTACCACGAGCCCATCGCATGCAAACAATGCTGACACAACGTCTGGAGCTCATATTGCACTTGACCAAAGGAATGCAGTGCATATGAGACGTTCCCATGCACCTAATCACCAAACACCGGATGAATGCGGAATTGCTACGTAAGCAGGTATAGTTTATATAAGGTAGAAAAATGTTAGAATTAAGTTAGTCTTAAAGAAGTATTCACGAAATAAAGTTTTTTTTTACTAAACAAATTTAATTAAGTTTAATTGGCGCCCGAGCAGGGACACAGACGAATCACGGTTATAGTGCAAAAGCCCTAAAGTAGTGCTGTCCATTTATAACTAGTGTGGTGAAACCTTGACTGAACACAAAAACAGAAAAAGCCCTCAAGAAGTGCGAATCCGGAAAAAACCCTCAAGTAGTGTTACCGAACGTTCAGAAAAGAAAAAGTCTGTGTCCCAGAACCCGCGAAGTTTAAGTAATCCTCTCGCAAAAACCAACCGCGAAGTTTAAGTAATTCTCTCGCAAAAACTAACAGCGAAGTTTAAGTGATTCTCTCGCGAAAAACAAAATATATCCTGTGTACGAGAAGGAGGCCCCTTAGTAGCCACACCGCAAAAAGGAGACGGATTTACGTCAGCCGCTCGATCGGATAGAAGATGCAGAATTGGCTCTTCGTTTTTATTACGTAAGATAGATTAAGTGCAAAGCAAAAACAAAAAAAAATATTTATATTAAAATTCATACTAGTTCAATAAAATAGATTCATTTAAAATATTTACAATATAATTAACATAAGAATTTAAATTCTTGATAAATTACTTTAAATATCATTTATTTTTGTAAGCTCTCATTAATAACAATTTAATTTTACTTTTAAAATACGAAATTTAAAGATACCCTTATTTTTAATATAAAATCTTCGTTTTCCTTTACAAAGATGTCGAACCCCAATCTTGTTCGTCCCTCGTCTCTAAACCCCCAAAATCCTGAAAACCAAAATGAAGCACCCATTTCCCATCCTGCCTTGCAAAATCTAATCGTGTCAATAGTGAACCAGGTTCTTCATACGGAAGGTAGAAATTTAGTCCAATCTATCATTAATCCAAATTCCGATCAGTTCGCAGGAACTGACCAAACCATAAACCACGATCAACGCGCTAATATAAGTGAACTAGATAAAATTCCTGACGTGGTTCGGTGCCTACGAGAATTCTCCGGCCAACCAGGAGAATTCAGCTCTTGGAGGAAGAGCGTTGATAGGATTCTAAGAATTTATGAGCACACCAAAGGCTCACCCAAATACTTTGGCATCATTAACGTGATCCGAAATAAAATTGTGGGTCACGCTGACCACATTTTAGAGTCATACAATGCCCCACTGAATTGGGATTGCATCAGTCGATGCCTCACGCTGCACTACGCAGACAAACGCGATTTGGGAACTTTGGAGTACCAAATGACAGCTTTAGTTCAGGGTAACTCATCCATCCAGGAGTTTTACCAAGCTGTTTACTCACACCTTTCGCTAATATTAAATAAAATCTCCAGTATGGATGTTGGTACAGAGTCTCTTAATTTGCTGATGCAAACTTACAGAGACAAAGCTCTAGACACATTCATCCGCGGATTAAAAGGCGACCTTCCCAGACTTTTGGGAATGCTAGAACCGTCAGATTTGCCCCAAGCACTTCACCTGTGTTTGAGGCTAGAAAATCAAAATTTCCGCTCGCAGTATGCAATAGCAAACAGTCACAACAGAAGGACAAACCATCCACCACCAATTCCACCGAAACACGGAAACTTAAATCCAGCTTCGAATCGTCAACCGTTTCATCCCGAATTGGCTTATATGGTCCAACCACCTAGACAGCAGGCCCCGTTGCAACACAACCTTAGGCCTGTTCCACCACAAAGACCCGAGAGACAGTTTTTCCAACGCTATCAACAACATCCCCAACAACACCAACCACAACACTTTGCTACTCCAAGGCAACCTCCACCAGAGCCTATGGACGCACAAACAATCGCGACAACCCACATGAACAGACCTCGATCGCAAAACTGGCCCCCAGCACCGAAAAGACCATCAGTTCCTCAATCCCAACAAGTGCACCCTGCTAAGATGCAAAGGAATTTCCACATGGATACTATGCCACAAGAAGATCAAACCCGACAATTTGAAGAGATGCGGACCAGCATAAACAATCAAATCAGCCAATATGAAGAGATGCAGGCCAGTATGAACAATTCGAAGGAATACAACGAAACCCTACAAGAATACATTGCAACGACACAACCGGAAAATAACGATTCAAACAATGTTATGGAACTAAGTGATATACATATTTTAGGTTGAGCGACTCTTCGCTGCCATATTTTGAATGTGCGACGAAGAGCGGAGAAATACTGAAAATTCTGATTGACACTGGATCCAACAAAAATTATGTACAGTCTTCTTTAATTAAAAATCCTTTACCGAATGATAAACCATTTTGCTGTAATTCAATTGGAGGTAACGTACAAGTTACTCACCACACTTTTATAAGCCTTTTTGGTCTCCAAAATATTAAAATCAAATTCTTTCTCATGCCAAAGCTAAAATCCTTTCACGCAATTCTAGGAAATGACAGCCTAAAGAGTCTTTCCGCAGTCATCCATACGAAAGATAATTACATGGTTATCAATGATCGGACAAAAGTACGTATCAAGCAAATGGCTTCTCAATCTGTCAATTCTATTAATATCCGAACCGATCATATGTCCCCTACACAAAAATTTTCCCTTGATAAAATTGTGCATGATTACGCTAAACTCTTTGATGAACCTGAAGAGAAATTAACTTATTCCACTGTAGTAAAAGGCGAAATCAGAACAACATCTGATTCACCTGTATACACTAAATTTTACCCTTACCCTACTTCCTTAAAAAGCGAGGTTGAGAAACAAATAAATAAGCTTCTTAACGATGGAATAATTAGGCCTTCACGATCGCCATACAATTCCCCCGTATGGATAGTGCCTAAGAAAGCCGATTCTTCCGGCGAGAAGAAATACAGACTCGTCATAGATTACAGAAAGCTGAATAGCATAACCGTTGCAGATCGATACCCAATCCCTCAAATCAACGAAGTTCTTGCACAACTCGGCCAAAATAAATGGTTTTCCGTAGTAGATTTGAAAAGTGGGTTTCATCAGATCCCCTTAAAAGCATCTGATATAGAAAAAACGGCCTTCTCGGTCAACAATGGAAAGTACGAATTTACGAGGCTTCCCTTTGGTCTCAAGAATGCTCCGTCTATATTCCAAAGAGCACTTGACGACATTCTTCGCGAACACATTGGTGTTATATGCTATGTCTACATAGATGACATAGTCATTTTTAGCAAAGACGAAGCTACACACGAACTTACCAAACATTACATGCGGCAAACATGAAGGTACAGTTGGATAAGTGCGAATTTTACAAGCAAGAAGTAGAATTCCTTGGTTTTATTATTTCACCTGACGGCATTAAAACCAATCCAGAAAAAATAAGAGCAATCCAAGACTTTCCATATCCGCGCACCCTGAAGGAACTTCGCTCTTTCCTTGGCTTGTCAGGGTATTAACGCCGCTTCATTAGGGACTACGCGAAGCTTGCGAAACTCTTAACAGCCCTCTTAAGGGGGGAGGATGGACGACTGTCCAAAAACCTTTCTAGCAAAAAAATTATTCATCTCGACGAATCTGCTAAACAAGCTTTTGAAAAAATTAAGAAGACATTAACATCAGAAGAAATTATACTCGCATACCCCGACTTTACCAAATCGTTTGAATTAGTTACCGATGCTTCAAACTATGCCCTAGGTGCTGTGCTATCTCAACAAGATAAGCCAATTATGTTCATATCTAGAACACTATCTCAAACCGAAGAAAGCTATGCAGCCAATGAAAAGGAGATGCTAGCTATAATTTGGGCACTTAACAACTTTAGAAATTATCTTTACGGATCAGCTAAGGTAATAATTCACACTGATCATCAACCGCTTACCTATTCCCTTAGTAACAAGAATAATAATTCTAAATTAAAAAGATGGAAAGCAATATTGGAGGAGTACAACTACGAGCTTAAATATAAGCCAGGCAGAACAAACGTAGTTGCAGATTCACTCTCCCGGCCTCCCATTCGACCAGAAATAAATTCCCTCACTTCCACCATACATAGTCACGAAAGCTCAGCCCATGACCTCATAATCAGTGTTAAATCGCCAATAAATGTATTCAAAAATCAAATTTTCCTTGACATCGGCAATACAAGTAGTTACGAATTTCGAATAGTTTTCCCGACATACCACAGGCATCTTATAACCGAACAATCTTACACACCTAGTAACTTAATCAAAATTCTAAAAGCAAGACTTAACCCTACAGTAATTAATTGCATAAAAACAGAGGAACGAATACAAGGAATGATACAAGAAATTTACAAAAATAACTTTGCTAATGTTCGAATTAGATTCTCTCGAAATATAGTCGAAGATGTGACCGACGAAACTAAACAAGAGGATATAGTCATTAAAACCCATCAACGTGCTCACCGGAACGAACGTGAGAACAAACAACAAATTCTGGAGAAATACTATTTTCCTAGCATGTCTCGCAAAATAAAAAGAATAATAAAATTATGCTCCATCTGTAAAGAGAACAAGTACGATCGTCATCCGGATAAGGTAGAAATGCAAGCAACTCCAATACCATCTTATCCAGGACAAATTATTCATGTCGATATATTCTCAACCGAAGGTAATCTAGTACTAACATCACTAGACAAGTTCTCTAAGTATGCTCAAGTCAGGAAAATACAATCAAAAGCGATTGAAGATATCAGGCAATCTCTTAGAGAAATCATATTCGCCTATGGAATTCCGAAGACTATAGTATTCGATAATGAGAAGTCTTTCAACTCAACTCCAATCATATTCATGCTTAAAAATGAACTCGGCATTGAAGTCTTCACGACACCTCCGTACACGAGCACTTCGAATGGCCAAGTCGAAAGGTTCCATTCAACTCTCGCTGAACTCATGCGATGCATCAAAAAAGAACAAACACATAAATCCTTCACGGAACTTCTCGAAACGGCAGTGAATGCCTATAATTTCTTAATACATTCAGTAACTAATAGAAAACCAGTAGATCTATTCTTCAGTAGAAACATTAATCCTCTACAAATCGATAAAGTTCGTTCTGAAATTGAAGCCAAGCTAAAAGAAAAACAACAATATGACCTAACCTACCACAACAAGGGTAAAGCTCCATTAAAAGACTACTCAACCGGAGAAGTCGTTTATGTAAAGAAAAACAAAAGAATAGGGTCAAAACTCTCTCCAAGATATGCAAAAGAAGTTATCAAAGAAAATAAAAAAACCACCGTTCTCACCGAATCTGGAAAAGTCGTTCACAAATCACACATAAAATCGTAATAAATCTAAACCTTTCATTCTAGATGCATTCTGACTGACTGTTTATGTGACGTACAAATACTGGACTATACGAACTCAAGACTAGTGACTATTAACACAGGCATATCTAGATTGCAAACAGGAACCTTCAAAATTATTCATGCCATCGACTTACGCAAATACGAAGACACGACTGACCGAATAGAGACAACGATTAGAGAGAACATTAACAGCAACCATCCAATCTTTCCCTTCCTATACAATAAAATTTCCCAAATTAGAACCCATCTAAACAGACTCCTACCATATTCGAAAACTAAAAATAAAAGGTCTTTAGATTTCATTGGTAGTGCTTGGAAATGGATTGCAGGTAATCCAGACCAGCACGATTTCGAAATTATAAATGAAAATATTAATAGCGCATTAAGTAATAATAATAGACAAGTAGTAATTAATAAATTGGTAATTGATAAAATTAATGAAGTAGCAAACTTAAGTAACGAAATAAGCAAACACTTAAAAGATAATGAAAAATTAAAAAATGAATTTTTATTTAATGTTAAATACAAAATAGAATTATTAAAAGAAGAAATTATTAATATAGGCTATGCTATGCATTGGGCCAAAGTAAATATAGTAAATACTTACATTTTGTCAAATCTAGAAATTAAGATAATTGAAAATATATTTAAAGAAGAAAACGTTCCATATACAAATATTGAAGAAGCTATAGAATTCGCTGAAGTAAAAATAGCGCACAACAATACAGTAATTCTTTATATTATTAGCATACCAACTACTGAAATAAAGTCCTGCGAGACCACTTTAATAAAAGCCGTAAAAAAAGGCAAAATTATAAATCAAATATTATACGAAAATATTCTGCAATGTAGTAACAAATTATATGGTATTAAGACACTATGTAAAACTTATAATAAATTGTCAATCTGTCCTAGAGAAAGTATCATAGATATAAGTAATGAAACATGTATTTCAAATCTGCTAAGTAGCCTTCCCCCTACCTGCACCATCGTAAACAACCAACACATACCATCCTTTGAAGAGATCACACCAGGAATAATTTTCTTAAACCAGTATGAAGGACCAATAACGATAGACGGAAACGTAGTCATGCTTAATGGGACATTCATAATAAAATATCATAACACTACAGTCGAAATACACCGATCAAAATTTAGATCATCAGAAACAACTGGGTATAGACCTCTCCCCGCAATACTGCAACCCCCATCAACGGGAAACAACATCGAAGAACTTCTATCCTTGCAAATGATGAAAGAACTCCACACTAACAATACACAGTATATTGAACTTCTGGAATTTAGAAGCAAGACCAACACCATAATTAGTTTTGGAGCCTTAACTATGTCAATAATAATCATCTTGGCTATTCTACTGAAAATCGCTAAAAGTATCAAACTAGCAGAAAAAGGAAAGCCGATGGTCATAGACACCATAGCCATGGAAGCAGTTACTATCAAACCAACACCTCCGCCCGAAAGAGCATCTACGTCACGCATTAGCCAAATACCGTTCTTCCAAATTTAGTAGCAAACGAGGACGCTTTGCATTTAAGACGGGAGGAGTTAACGAAATATTCTATTACAATTCGCTACACCTATTCACTTGTTCCCACGAATCATCACGTACCATAGCTACCACGAGCCCATCGCATGCAAACAATGCTGACACAACGTCTGGAGCTCATATTGCACTTGACCAAAGGAATGCAGTGCATATGAGACGTTCCCATGCACCTAATCACCAAACACCGGATGAATGCGGGATTGCTACGTAAGCAGTTATAGTTTATATAAGGTAGAAAAATGTTAGAATTAAGTTAGTCTTAAAGAAGTATTCACGAAATAAAGTTTTTTTTTACTAAACAAATTTAATTAAGTTTAATTTACATCCTTTTATCTTTTTGTCGGACCTATGTAAACATACATAGGTTTCGGTTGTTGTTCGTTTTTCTTTTCGTTGTATTATTTTATGATATCACCACTGACCCTTTACGGTGACCCATCCTTTTGCATTTTTTGCTGTACACAGTGTACTCATTGTTTCCTGTTATCACTATGCATTTAATTGCATTTGATAAGTTTTAGTTCCTTTTCTTTAGTTATCTGCGTAGGGATTGAATGGTAGATTTGTTGGATTTGTCCCTTTTCTTCAAAAGAAAAATGGAGTGGGGGACGGTATGCTAGCGCCTTACGCGTCTCCTATTCTAATGAAGATTTCATTTAGTAATGAGAGTAAAGTTGTTAGATAGTGTTTTAGTGAAAAAAAAGAAAGGGAAAATATATAAAATCTGAGAGGGCATAAAGGACAGTTGGTGAGTTAATCACTGAGTATTTCTCAGCTTGCTATTGGTTACCATTAACTTTTATTTTTATTTATTAAGGTATTAATTTATACTTGGTGAGTTAATCACTGAGTATTTCTTAGCTTTTTATTTACGGTTTTGTTTTTATTTGTTGAGGTACTCGTATTAATTTATACATGGTGTGTTAGTCACTGAGGATCTGTCAGATAAATCTTTGTGTTCGTTATTTATTTAAATTTATTTTATTTATTAATGTATTCCATTTATAATATACATCATATATTTAATTGTAAACTGCAATTAAATATTAAGTCTGATATTTTTATAATAATTTACGGACTACTTTTCGTATCTATAATATATTAATATATTGCGATCGTTATGTTATTTGTTATAAATTACTTACATATTATTTTGTATGACGGAGCTGTAGGATGATGGAGGACGGAAGTGCGTGCATTTAAATTGCTTTTTAATTATGTGTAGTGCGAATTGGGGAAAGGGGGAACGGGGGTTTACCTCTCCATTCGATGTTCGTTTTTTTTTTTTTTTTTTTTTTTATAATGGGCGCGCGCTCAAGGAGTTTGTATACCCTTAAGGTGATTGTTCACAGCGCGGGCAAGGGAAATTTAGGGAGGAAGAAAAGAGAAGTACCGATGTACATTGCTTTTAAATGTTTGCAAGTTATAACGACCAGGAAATACAGAGATCGGCAGGGCATTCCGTAAGCGAGTTGTACGGCTTAGGAACGAATCACGATATTTTAGAGTACGTCCGAAAATGGGCTTGAGGGTATACTGATGAGCATTCATAGCGAGACGGGTGTTACGGTTGAAAGTTTGAATGGGCGGAATGCTACTGGCGATTTCAGTGGAGCACTGGTGGTGGAAATAGCGATAAAACAAAGTGAGACAGGAGACATTACGTCGGTGTTCGAGGGTATCAATTGATTGACAGATATTAGCATCATCAATGAGCTTTATCGCACGATTTTGAATCCTATCTAGCAGGTGCAGAGATGTTTTAGGAGCACCTGACCAGATGTGGGCATTGTACTCCAATTTTGGGCGGATGAATGCCTTATATATTGAGGCCAGATCAGAGGGGGTAAAATATTTCTTACATCGCTTGAGGAAACCTAGACATTTCGCAGCATTTTTGGCTATATCAAATATGTGGTCATTCCAACGTAAGTTGTCATTGACACGCATACCGAGAATGGAAAGTTTTTCGGTTTCGACAATGCAAGTGCCATTCATAGATAATGGCTGGGTGTTTAAATTTGGCTTTAAAGACAGCAGACAGCATTGTGTTTTGGAAGCATTAAATTCCACTCTGTTGATAGTTCCCCAATTGGTTATGCTGTTGATATCGGTATTTAATGAGCTTAGCATACGCTGCCGTTCTCGTTCTACAGCCGAAGTGCAGGGCCGTGAGTCCGGAAACGAATATGAAAAGCAGAGAGTACTGTCATCAGCAAAGGAATATATTGGATTAGAAGTAGCAGACAAGAGATCATTAATGAAAATTAAAAAGGGTGTCGGAGACAGAACAGAGACCTGGGGCACACCAGCATTTATTTTGTGAATATCAGACTTGAATCCGTCCAAGACAACTTGAATTGAACGTTCCGAAAGGTAATTTCTAATCCATTGAAGAAGAGAGTCGTCGATCCCAAATGCACACATTTTCGACAAAAGAGCTTGATGCCAAACTCTGCCTTAGAAATATCAAGTGCAACTATCTTGCTTTCGCCAGATTGATGTACGCTTTGGTTCCACTTTTCGGTCAGACGTGCCATCAAATTACCAGTGGACCTGTTGCTACGAAAACCATATTGCCGGTCATTGAAAAGTTTTCGTGTTTCGAGATGTTTCATGAGCTGACGATTTATCAGCGTTTCCATGACCTTGGAAAGAAGGGGCGTAAGTGCAATGAGTCTGAAAGAGGAAAGAGAAGTTGATTCGCCTTTTTTAGGGACGGGCTGGACAAATGCTGTTTTCCATCTGCTCGGGAGTCCTAAAGAGTAGGATTGATGAAAAAGCTTACGCAGTGGTTTTGCCAGCGAGGAAGAACACCTCTTCAGAAGAAGGGGAGATATACCATCTGGACCAGCGGATTTATGTATGTTGAGATCTTTAAGTACTCTTGCTACTACACCAGTGCGAAAGTAGATTCGTCCCATTGAAGATTCGACGCACTCAAGTGTAGGCGGAGACAAAGCACAATCTGGGAGTGCTGAGCTGGCCGCAAAGTGTGCAGCAAGCAGATTGGCCTTATCCAAAGAGCTGACAGCTGGAACGTCATTGTAAATGAGCGTTGGGATGGAGGATGAGGCAGAATTTCTAATGTTTTTGACGAGCGACCAACAATTTTTACTGCCTTTGGGACATTGCAGTATTTTTTGTTACAGTTTTTGGTCGTGTTGGAATTTCACACGCCTAAGAAGGGCGTTGCAGTCGTTTCTGGCTCGTTTGAACTTTTTTCGATTTTCCTCTGTCGGGTTGGTCTTGTAGGACCGAAAAAACATTTCTCTAACCCTGACGGCCTCTTTACAGCTCGAGTCGTACCATGCCTTTTCTTTTGGTTTGATACTCTTCATCCGATGAGGAATAAAGGATCTCATTCCAAAGGGAATGGTGTCTGTAATAATATCAGCAGCGGCATCCACGTCGTTACCGAGGAAGCATAACGACCAGTTAAAATTCCTAAAGAAGTTGTTAAGACCGCTCCAGTTGACTTTCTCGTATTGCCATACGGTTCTTTTAGGAACTTTTTCTCTAACTGTGTGGTCGGTGTACGAGAAACTAGCTGATATGACACAATGGTCCGACAAGCTTAGAGGGGAGAGCACATCAATGGTGTACTTATCAGGGTGAGAAGTTAAAAACAAGTCCAGGGTGTTAGCGGTATGACTATCAACGTCTGGTATTCGCGTGGGCTCATTTACAAGCTGCGTTAGGTTGTTTTCCGTAGCGAAGATCTCAACACACCGTCCTTCGGGTGTTGTCTGTCCGGAATATCGAAGCCACCCAGAATTGTGTATATTGAAATCGCCCGTAATAACGATTTCAGTATGAGGATACAGGGATACAATTCTCTGAATGGAGTCAGACAGCGCATCAAACTCATTAAAATTTGAATTGCTGTCCAGTTTGGGGCTTCTATAAATAAAGCAGTAGTGTATAATTTACTTACGGAGATGGAATTTTAACCACATGAAGTTGAATTCTGGATTGGAACATGGATCACAGTTTGGTAAGCTACATCACTACGCACATAAGTGGCGAGACCGCAGTGAGAGAAGAATAATGGCACTAGTTCGTAGCCAGGTAGCTTCAGATCAGAATGATCTGAGAGGTGTGGGCGGGGATCTACCTGTGTTTCACTGAGTGCCAAAACAGCTAGTCTGTACTTACAGACGTGGACGTACTCGTACGCAGAAAAGTGATTACTTTTTATCCCGCGTATATTGGCTACGTCTATCCTGAATTCCCTAGTCATAATCACAAACAAACACAGAAAACGCAAACACCGACGATACTAAGCAATGCTGCGAAGTGAAATTCTGACATTGATTTACCGGATCAAATTGTTGTAGGTGTTATGCACTTACAACAATATGAAACAGTGCACCAACAAAATTTTCACTCACAACCCGCTATCCATCAGTTGTTACATACACTCAGCCACTGCCCGTACCGTATGGTAAATACAGTAACGGCAGTGATTGAGTACAAGCAACAGTACTACGAGTAGGAGCGGGAGAGGTGGGATACCCGCACTGTATATTTTTTTTTCTCACTGCACTGCACTTTTTGCTTTTTTTTTGTATTTTTTTTTTTGCACACGAGCGCGGTGTTTTTTGATAGCACACAATAATATTGCGAGTGCACTGGTTGAGTTGTGCACTCGACGGTGGTCGACTCGGTACGGGGTCGTGTATCCACTCTTGTGTCGCGGATGGTGGTACGGGGATATACCTCTCCATTCATGGCCTATGAAGCCCCCTCTTTTAGCGTGAATGGGGAACGGGGATTTACCTCTCCATTCGATGTTCGAGGATCCACTCTTGTAGCGCGTATAGGGGAACGGGGATTTACCTCTCTATTCGTTGCTCATGAAGTGGGCGGTGCTTCGCATTCGCATATTTCGTTGGAAGGACTTGTCGTGTTTTCCGCTTGTCCGTCCGTTGGTTCAACACTCGGAGAGGTGCGTTCCCCTGCTTCGAGTGTACGCGATCGCCAGTCGTACGACATCCGTGATCACCTCGTCTTATAGGCTCCCGAAGTAAGGTTGGATTTGGTTATAGACATGTGCCATCTTGTATTGGAAAAAAAATATTGATTATTAATATGACCCTTTTGGTGAAAATCGCAAAATGGTTAAGATGGATCAGGAGTACGTGAATATCTCAGTATTTGTGCCAAAATGGAGTGATGGGATCCACTCTTGTAGCGCGGATAGGGGAACGGGGATTTACTTCTCTATTCGTTGCTCAAGACGTGGCTGGTGCCCTTCCATGCACTCTCTTATTTAGATGAACTTATATGCTAGCTGTTTGGTCATCCATCTTTTTCAAATACTCGGAGTGTGTGGTTTTAACTGCTCAGAGTATCGCGATCGCCATTCGCACGACTCTTGAACCTATCTGGCCGCGTAGCATTTCGATGTGAAAACTAGTAGTGGAGCACATGTGTATAACCATTAACCAATCCAATTATTTATTATCAATATACGTACTACACATATATGTACGTGTTCTCTTAAGTATGAGTATTTGGTATTCTCATTTGATATTTGGTAGATGAGCTAGGAGTACTCATGGGTGTGTTTTTATTTTATTCCAGAAACCAAGAAAATGACGGAACCCTAACGACCAGAGCAGCTCCATCCTCCCCTACTTTCATCTTGTAGATAATTAAATAAATAAATAAATAATTAAAAAAAAAAATCTATCTATTTATTTTAGGTCTTATAATTGTAATAAATGGATGGTTGAAATGTTAGCTTTTTGCGCAGTGTCGAATTTGTCTCTGAAAAAAGCTATGTATGCAAAATGCAAGAATTTTCAACAACAAAGATAGCTTCATTATATGGATAGCTTCATGATATCTTTAAAGTTCCCGTAATCCATCTAAGAATGCTTTTACGCACGTTTTCTTACAAAGGTTGTTTGTGAAATTTTCTTTTGCGACAGACTTAATGGCTTGTGTTATTGATACAAGTGCAGTGTTATGCTGTGGTGGAGTTTGAATTAGGGGTATCCTGATTTGAGAACAAGTCGTCTATTTTAATACTAGTATGCAAAGAATTATTAATGTCGCGTAACTCAAGGTTTTTGTGTTCTTTATTACCTCCTTTGCCGATATCATATTTTAATTCCTTATCTAAACTGTTAATAAACTGTGTTAGATTCTAAATCTGAACTTCGACCTACATATCTTAACCTCAAATTAGTGATAACTTACAAATAATGAGGAACCCCTTTTGTTCTATATTTTGTGTTAGTTTTGCTAGATGGGGTGTTAATAGGAATTTATTTTTACTTTGACTTAAGGGGTTACATACGTTTCTCCCCTCAAAAAAATCAATTTTTTTTGCATGAAAAAATTCTATATTCTTTTGCAATTCAAATGCCGCAAGAATTTTTCAAAAATTCCAATAATCCAGAAAGTTATGACCGTTAGACGTCGGACCGGGCGGAGCGCTCATTAGGGACATGAGCAGCTGCGTGCCTGCTCTGCTTTCCTACCTTCTCTAATGACGGGTTATTGCCCTCGCAAATATTTATACCTGCTTAGCAATAGATTTAAACCTTGTATAAGAATATTAGAATTCAGAATATTTCAGAAGGCATTACTCGAACACATTTTCAGTTTTGCTTTCGTTTGCAGATTTTGCATTTCGTTTGCGTTTTTCTCAAAACAGTGTTTTCCGAGTCGGTACTAGAAATATCTCTTGCATGCCATTTGGCACGGATATTCTTAATACCATTACCTAGTCTCCTACGTAGGATTTTTTTAATATCTTAATTTTTAGATTTGTTATAAATAAAAATGTGACTCGTTTTTTAGTCAAAAATAGCCTCGTACGTTCAAAAGCTGCCATTTTGTTAAAAATGAAAATTTTTGAAAACGGCTATGATAGAGACTAGTTTTATCCATCTACTTTAACGGGTTTTTTTTTTTGGTTTCAGATGAAACCTACCAGATATATTCCTGGTACCGCCCAGCACGTTTTTGAAGAGAGGTTTCCGGAGATGGGCGAAATGTATACTTTATAATTGTTTTTCTTCAATTGTCAATAAAGATTTGTATCCGTCAAGGAATACTTCACACAATGTATATTTTACTTTTTTTATATTAATTTAATATCGTAGCGAAAAAAAATCTAGAAAAACGCTCCGTTTTTGAGCAGAGAAACGTATGTAACCCTTTAATGCATGTAGTTAAGGTGTGCTCATTATGCATTGTTTGGAAGTTTTCCCTCGTTGATTGATTTCAAACTAAAACACGTCAATATTATTCGATAAGCCGTAGAAATAGTTAGGTTTTCGATAAGTCGGTGAAATGTCTAATTTTTTTCGAAAAACCGTCAAGATACTCCTAGCTTAAGCAGTGTTCCACTTCTTTCGTATACATAAAGACTATAGGTTTATTTGTCAATAAATCGTTGATAAGATCACTTGCACTGAACTTAAGACCAATAATTCGCCAACTAACTACAGTGCTCGTATATTAATACGCTTATAATAAAAGATTCCACACACGTCTGGGTATGTTAGAGGTCTTGACTAAGAGGAGATTGAAAAAAAAAATCACAATTTCCGCTGACAGCATAAGGCTGTACTCGCTTGACTTCGACAATTTTCGTGGGAAAGGAAACTGTTCCACTCGCCTGAGTGGCAAAAAAAACGTAATTTAAATAATATTGAAAAATGCAAAATAGATTCAATAACTGAGTTTGGTATATAAGATGTTTGAATTATAATATGATAATATAATACAGAAAATGGTTAAATGTGGATTGCCACACGATATGAGAAATTCCTATTTTTATTTTTTAAAAATAACTTAACACTTAAATGGGTATGACTACACTTATGATGCCAAAGTCCGTGTTAAGTTTTTCGGATAATCGGACAGAGAGAGAAAGAAATATCTTTGGGCTCAGTGGCTATATCGCTCCATGCGTGGCATGCAACATTTAATGGGGAGATTAAATTATTAGTGTAATTGGACTTGTTGCTGTATTCTGGGCTACATCTCATTTTACAAGATTTTAGTTACCTGGAAAAAGAATGCTTTCGGGAGCGGTTGGAATTGAATGCCAAACGACTCTTAACAGCGACGACATAACAGCAATAAAAAAAATAACTAAAAAATAAAAGTAGGGAGGCCTATGGTCAGTTTCTCCCACTCATTGTGCACGGTTCGAATATTTTACGATTCTTCACCAACTCCGAACAGCACAGTGCAACATATAAAGAGCAAGTGGATTTTAAAGCCTGAATAATGGGATCTCAACCACCTTTGACTATGTAACCGGAAATAGTTGGACAGAGGCCGCAGTGTTGTTGCGCAGTCTAAGAAAGTAAGTTGGTAGCATTGAAATAAAATGTTTAAGGTTCTCCTTTCTCAGTTTAAAAAAAGTGTATTTACCTCGCAGATGCTTTTCAAAGTGCAGAGCAGGAGTATTTTGACAACAAATACGTACATATAAACAATATCTGCATCCATCCGTAAAATGTGAAAAAGTCTTAATAGCTGAAACATTATTGCTAGAACTGAGAGAACGTCAGTTGCTTGAACTATGCGAAAATATCATATTAAATTAACTTCTATTCCATTGCCAGATTCTCTCAGATTGCTAATGAAAAATTAAGTTATTGTATTTATATGCATATACGAGTATGTACATATTTTCATAAAGACACAGTATCTTTCAATGTGGCAAAATGCAAATCTTAAATATATTCTAGTATTCACCGTTTCGGGTTTCGAAATATCAAATCATTTTTTTTCTGATACACAATTGTCAAATATAAGATAAGATTCGTTTTAATCTCGTTAAGATAACAATTTTCATACATGAATCTCTTAATACATAAATTCATACTCATACAATTTGGTTTCAAGTTTAAGTGTAGAGATAATAATTATTATAATTTTAGGTGGATATATATATTTTAATTGTTTAAATAATTTGTTTAATTATAGCTCAAACGCATTCGGTTATTCTCGATAAAACAGGAAAAAAGTCTTTTGGAATATGTATAGTAAGAGGAGAGGTATGTATATGGCATGGTGAATCAATTCTTATTATAAAGACGTCGTTATTTTTGACTCAGCATTTTATTATTTTAAATGTTCTTATTATTTGAAAGGTCAAAGACTCACCAAACTCAAAAACATCCGGAATATTTATCAAAGGAATCGTTCCTCAAAGCCCTGCCCATTTATGTGGCAAATTAAAGGTAATTTTTAAGATCAATAAATACGAGTTGTATAAACACATAAATATGGAAATATACGTATTGTTTTTGTTGAAACCACCATTTATAGCTATATAATTATATTCATATAAATATGAATGTTTCTCGGCGGCCTCCCTTAATTTATCATGGACTTGATTTGATTTTCTTAAAGTTGATGATCAAGTAAAAACTGTAATAGTTCGCCCTCTTACTCGGAAAAATAAAACTATGTTTATAAACATTCACCCTTTGTTTATAGTGTTTTTACTTTCTATATTCAATCTCTTATGTTTTAGCCGTACTCTTGTTCGTTCACTTATTTCTCAAGGGCCAATCATAATAGACTTTGGTAAGCTTAAGCCAGCTTAATGAAATATCTCATTATATGTATATAAATAGTATCTAGTATAATGCGGTTTTACTCGGTAAATTTGATGGCTGATACTATTCTATTTCATTTGTTTTTGTGGGGATACTTATCCCTCCAACTGAAAAATGACATAATTGGCAATTTTTAATTTTCTGAGCTTATTCTTAATTTTATTTTTTCCTGCTATGAAACCAATCCGAATGTAAACAATTTGACAGATTATTAAGTAGGCAAGTACACTATGTGTAACTTGAACTTTTGACAGAAATTAATTAATTCTTTCAGTTTTGACATAAAGTTAATCCCAATAAAGTCTATTATGGTTAGGTCTTCACTTTCTGAGCCTCTGCTCATATTCATTTAGTATTTAACTGAATTGCATGAAACCTAATTCAAAACCCAATTTGTATTTGAGATCTTTTTCGTTAATTCTGTTGTTGCATTTAAATATCTATGCATGATATGTGCATATGTAAGTAGCAGTATTTATATTATTTAACAATTTCATTTCGTTTGAGTCTAACAAGTGATATTTGCAATATAGGCGATATGCGTTAATTTTTTGCATTTCCATAAATGTAAATATCTAAGGCTCTTCATTGGTAAATCTGCAAAGCCAACTAAAAGATCTATAAACGAGAAATATGGAAGAGTGTCTTCTGTCTCTGTGAAGGAATAATTAGTAAAAGTAAATCCTCGAGGATATAGCAATTCATATAAACAATACCACTAATTTCGAGCGTACTTAAGCAGTTTGTCTGAGTTGTCTTTGGGAGAGAATCCTAAGATTCGCTAACGAAGTTTCCTTTCCCCGAATGCAGTCCAGTAATCCACCTCTTTTCAGTCATCCACGAATTGGCAGAGCAACCATGGCACAATCCGCGAAAGAAAACTAAAATAGACAGTTTGCAAATTCAAATCATATAAGGTACTATGTAGTACCCGATCATAAATGACAAACTCTACTAATCTATTTAATTTAGGCGCATGGTGTTGAGATTCGCTCTTTTATTCACAATCTTATAAAAAACAAATTATACTGATAGAAATACACTCCAGAATTTGAGTGTTCATTACAACAATGCAGTGGATGCAGAACTGTGACTTCAGATTTGCTTATTGAGTCTAGTCACAAACATTACGACGTTATTATAATTATGGAAACCTGGCTCCAAAAAGATGTTTTTTCATCTGGAATATTTGGCTATTCAATTCATGAAGCTTTCCGAAATGATCGGTGTAAATCAGCTGAAGATCGTTATGGTGGAGTACTTGAAGCTGTTCAGTTAACTTTTTAAACTATCATAATATCATAATTACCGAATTTAGTTGCGGACAAAATCTGTTTTTCAGCTGAAGTTAGAAATACTATCCTAATAACTGTAACTTTAAATAACCTCAAATTTCATTCACCTTGTCTGGAATCAAATTGAAAATAAAACTCCGTTCTTGTCGAACCTTTAAACGAATACTTTATTGATAGTTCTTTTGCTTCGCTTAAATACTATATTTAAATTTAGCGATGCCAGTGCATATGTGTGAACATGTATGACCATATATATTTTAAATGCGCTGTGTACACTATATATTCATGATGATCTGATCTTAATTATATGTGCGTTCTTAAATGATACTATATTTTCTTTCTTTTGCTTTTGTATGCATGTTTATATTTTTATTATATATTTTATAATAGTAGAAGAAAAAGGAGAGAAGAAATAAAGATTTAGATGTAAATTACACTTTTATCCGCGGTGAAGTTTAAAAAAAAACAAGTTTTATATTGTGTCAATTCGAACTGAAGCTTAAAATCTAACTTACATATATTTATAAGGTAAGGTTGCCATCGAATGTGACAAATTACAAGTTCAGCAATTTTGATTTGGTTTGTTGCTGTTACAGGTGGTCTGCAAGCTTCTCGGAATTTGCCTTGCTATACAAGGCGTGTGAACCTTTGAGTGGATGGGTCAGATTTCTTGAAACTTGAAGTGCATGTGACGGAAGTGAGAGCATTGCACTCGAAGTTGCATTTACCGTAGGGGGCTGAACGGGGGCTTCGGTGGTAGCGGTTATTGAATGAGTTGGGGCTGAAGTGGTTGAGGGTGAAGTATATAGCTCGTCATGTAAGGATTTGTTACACGGGCTTACTGCAGATGGAGGTGCATCCGGCTTACTAGACAGTTGCTTTAATTCCTCCAATATCTGATATTGTGGTTGATCTAGTGGATGCAGCTTCCTTACTAAGAAAATTGGGGTCATGTTGGATGGATCCGATGTTTTCGGTATGTTCAGCATGCTTGAGATGTAGAAGAGATTGGTCAGCCAACGTTGACATAATTTTTCCCAACTGAATTGAAGTTGACTGAATCACTGGTAACGTGTTTGAGCAGTGAGACTTATCAGAATTTTCTAGTTTAGTGATTTTAGAGTGCAAGTATTGAACAGCTGATTTTTTATCGATCTAACAGTTTAGATTATCATGGCACTCGGAAATGAGTTTGGCTATATTTTTACCACTGAATTGAACTTCGCATTTCAGCTCTTCCATTGAGTCTGCAAGCACAATTAGTTGCTGGTTATTACATGTTATTGCCAGTATTATATGTGCCAGGGAGATGGTCCGGCACCCTACACAGAAAAAGCAGAATATGCGCTTATACTCTTCGAGATGAGTTTTAGCGTTTCTGCTCAAACCAATGCATATAGGATGGAATTTCTTTCCACATATCCCATTGCATGTAACCATTTCCACTGTGTTAGTAGGTACAGCGCAGTTAACAATTCCACAGGAAGACATGGTTAAATTAGGTCAGAGTATTAGCAAGTAGGTTATTAATTATTTTTTTTTTTTTTCCATGACACTGAGAAAATACAAAGTCACTGTGTTTTGATGACACTGAGGAAATACAGAGTCACTATTTTTTGATGACACTGAGAAATTTTGGTGTAAGTGTTTGGGAGCAAGTAATACGGTTCGAATGGGGTCAAACACGAAACAAAAAAGGAAAAAGGTCAAACAGAAAAATAAATATTCACAAATTATCGCGCAGCGAAATTGAAACATGTCCGATCTTGACGGTGAGTTTGGCAGTATATGTTAGTGTTAACATGGTGATAACTTGAGTCTGGCATTCTCCTTTACTTCTGTTATGTGTGCTGTGTTGTTTATATGCCGTCCATTTAATATCTCCAATGTTAAGAGTTCTTTATATGTTTTAATTGAAGAACTCAAATGTAGAGCCGCCGGCAAAGGTTTGGAGGATGGTATTTCCTCTGAGTTATATTCTTGGCCATTTATGTAAATTGATGTGTTATGGAACTGTAGAATAAGGGTTACGGTTAAATTGACCTTATTGCTCTCAACTAAAATTGATCCGTTGAATTGATTAAAGTGTAGTACTCCGCTACACTACTATATTCCCACCCCATAAGCACTACTCGCATCTTCCAATAGCTACAAGTACATTATAATTCAGACTCATAATCAAGATACAAAGTCCAGAATAAGTGATTCCCATACCAACGTTATAACCCAGTGGAGAACCCACTTTACGCTGCCACAAGCGATTGTAAACAATCCAATGCATACAATCCAATGCATTCACCCCGAAGTGTGATATATGGGTCAAAGGCAAAATGCTGACTCAACAATAACAACACAGTGCAGGCATTTAAGTGATGAAGTACTTCAATGCATTCTTCACGAAGTGTGTTATATGGGTCAAAGCCAAAACGCCGACTCAACTATAACAACACAGGGCAGGCAGCAAGCAGTTGTATGTCAAACGGATCAAATTACCGACCGATCGTACGAACGCTGACACAAAAGGGTAATAACTGGGACACTTGGAACAATTAAAAGAAATCTTATCGATAAAGGGAAAATGCATCGTGAGAATTATTTTGTACTGAAGCTATTGCGTAAGTAGTTAAATTTGAATAAAATTTAGTATAAAAGGCAGTGGTTGGGAAGGACAAGACAGAGAGTGATTAAGACACAAACAGTAAAGGTCGCAGCCCTTGGTTTACACAGCGGGCCTTTATTGTATTATAAAACAGTCAATAATTTAATACTCAAAAATAGTAAAGGTCGCCACCCTAGTTTACACAGCGGGCCTTTAACTATAACTATAAATTTAAATAAAAATTATTATAACGTTCAACAAAAAGTCTTTTCTTCTCTCCGCTCGTGTACTCTTCTCCACATTGATACGTGGAAAGCACGGTACTACTGGGCGTAATACAACATTTGGTGGCAGCGGTGGGATATCCTACGATCGAGTCGATACCCGTAACGAACGGATCCTGCTACCAAAGACGAGTCATAACTGAACTCGATGCGTACTGGGGCTACACACCAGGAGTAAATTTTTTTTTTGTGTAAAAAAAAAGTGCAAAAAGTCCCATAAAAGTAAGACCTGGCGAATTCCACATCGGACCCCGGAGGCAAAAATTTGGGCAGTGTCAAAGACCGGGTCATAATCACCAACTTTAGGGCGTGAAGCTTACCCGGCTCACCTTCAAGACGGAGCAAGATAAAACAGACAAGGACAGAACAGCTGTAAAAAAGGACTTCACAAAAAAAAAGGAAGAAAAAAATTATAAAAGGACTTCACAATTCAAAAAGGAAAAATCATATAAGGACCTCACCATTTAACAAAGAAAAATTCTAAAAGTAAATATTAGTAATAAGAAATTTTTTTTGTATTAACATTCATAAGAAAATGTTTATAAGAAATCTTTTAAACTTTGAACCTTCCAACGCTGCTCCTCCTTCCCCTTCCAAAATTACTATCCGTAAGCAGGCTGCTATCCTGCGGCTTTTTGAAAATTTGCCTTTTCCCAACGATGAATATTCAGACCCTGACACCAACATGTCAGAATATAAAATCAGTCTAAACGACATATATAATTTAATCCCGGCATTCAGCGGAGATCCGGAAGAGTTAAACAAATTCATCGCGTGCGGCAATATACTGTTTACATCAATAAAGACAGAGCCAGAACACAAGCTCTTCCTAGAATTTGTGAAAACCAGACTTCAAGGACCAGCATTCGAACTAGTCCAACTAAAGTCATTTAACAAATGGAATGACTTAGTAACTGAATTGGAGAAACAATTCAGGGAAGAGAAGGCACGGTCATCGGTACAGAATGAGTTGCTGAGGGTTCAACAAAGGGCAGACGAAACAATCAGAGCGTACGGTGATCGCATCAGCCGATTACTGACCTCCTTGAACTCTGCTACTTTCGCCACCACTAACGACGAAGCTGTCCGACGGTTCCTAGCCGACGAAAAAGATCGTCTGGCCATCCAAGTTTTCGAGGACGGATTAATGAACCAGAACCTTAAATTTGTGGTTCAAGCCCACGGCGAAAAGGACCTGAAACGAGCAGTCTCCTACGCGGAGGAGCATTCGGCTCGGCTCGAACGGACCACTCAAACAGGTACCAACAGGTCCACTAAAACTGAAAATTCTTCTTTCAGGCCCGTTTGTCAGACATGTAATAAAGTCGGACATACATCGGCGACCTGTTACAGCAATCCAAACTTTTCCAGTCCTTCGAATAAAATTATTTGTCAAACTTGCAATAAGGTAGGACACACATCCCCTTCTTGTTTTAGGAACTCGAATGTCGTCCACAAAAAACCCGTCTGCCAAACCTGCAACAAGGTGGGGCACACTTCTGCCACATGTTTTCAAAATACCAATTATCCAAATTTCGCTCCTCAGAACATCAAGAAAGAGGTACAACTCCTAAAATGTAGCTATTGCAAAAAACCTAACCATCGCGAAGACGTATGTAGGACACGTCATCATAGGCATCGGAGTTTTGCCCAAACTAAACCCCTTTCGGAAAAACACTCCCGATACTGGTCAAATTAATAACTCTCCAAACGCTCCCCACGATTTTAGGCAATTCGCCACCAGCGAGTACGGTAACCAGAAATTCCTAAACGGAACCATAATGGGAAACGGGACTACTCGGGTAGATGCAGTCGAAAATCTAGCCCGAGTACAGACTCAAGCCGACATCCACTAGTCCAATTAACAACGCTCGTATCATTCTGTGACGAATATCAAGAACCAGTGATACGAGTAAAAGTTAGTCCATGGGACAAATATTCGGCAACGTTCTTGCTTGACACAGGCGCTGACATCAGCATAATTAAATCAACAAGAACAAAGACCAAAATTTCAAACTCTAATAAATGTATTTTAGCCACAATAGCGGGTGATTCGGTTCAAACTATAGGGGAAATAGTTGGAACCATTGAACTAAGGACTGACGAATACTCGATCCCACTAGAGCATTCATTTCAGGTGGTACCTAGCCACCTAAACCTAGCATTCGATGGCATACTTGGAAACGATTTCCTGACCAAGTTTCAATGTCACATCGATTTTCCCGAACGACAAGTAAAATTAAGAACCCTAGGTATACCTAATACTAGCGATTTGATCAACACTAGAAGCAACGGTGCAGAGCCTGGCCATACGAACTTTGTTGATTCCACAATTAACCCCGACTGTCAACTAGGCATCGGTGTGGAACACATGCAGTCTCGATGGGAATAGATACCCGATACCGACTGTCTACGGACCGGATCTTGTGATTCACGGAATTCATGCCTGGACCTAGCCACTGGTAAATCAACCGCTTGTAATGGAACAGACACCGAGGAAAATAATAAGAAACTCCCGGCCAACAGTAAGACTAAGGAGAACTTAGCAGTTAGGACCGAGGAGAATAAGAAGAAACTCCCGGCCGACAGTAAGACTAAGGAGAACTTAGCAGTTAGGACCGAGGAAAATAAGAAGAAACTCCCGGCCAACAGTAAGACTAAGAAGAACTTAGCAGTTAGGACCGAGGAGAATAATAAAAATCTCCCAGCATACATACAATAGTAAGACTAAGTCAAGAGAGAGCTTAGCAGTAAGACTGAGGCAGATGATGATACTAACAGAAAACACATATTTAACAATAAAACAAAAAAAAGGGAGTCACCAGCCGAACAATAAGGCTGAAACCTCGATCTCAACATATAATAAAAATTCCATTTGATGAAATAAACCAAAGAGACATACTGATTCATAAAAAGCAAATTCTTCCAGGCATTTATCTCGGCGAGAGCCTGACCCGAGCCCACAATGCGAACATCAAAGTTCTAATGATGAACACCCTAGACAAGGAACAAGTTCTAAAGACAGAGGACATAAATATCGAGTGGGACACTCTGGACAATTTTAGTTTGGTAACTGATAAACCCATCGACAAGATCAAAGGCAGACTAGACAAACTCAAATCAGTCATAGACCTTGATCATTGCAAACGGGAAGAAAAAGAAACGGTGCTTAAAATTTGCAGAGAATTCAATGACTTATTCTTTCTTGAACGCGACAAACTCTCGTGTATAGAAGCTTTAAGTCATAGAATCATAACTGACCAATACAAGCCTCCATTATACGTGAAACCTTACCGACTTCCTGATGCAAACAGGAACGAGATCCACAGACAGGTGAACGAAATGCTAGAGGAAGGAATAATCCAGCCCAGTGCAAGCCCGTGGAACTCCCCTTTGCTTCTGGTTCCCAAGAAACCAGACAAGGAAGGCAACAAGCGTTGGAGAGTAGTGGCAGATTTTCGTCGGATAAACGAATTGACGATTGCTGATGCATACCCACTACCCAACATCACGGATATACTAGACCAACTTGGCAGGGCAAAATATTTTAGCACACTCGATTTGGCAAACGAATTTCATCAAATCCGTATGAACAAAGAAGATAGATGCAAAACGGCATTCAGTACCCCTTATGGACATTACGAGTACAATCGTATGCCATTTGGCCTGAGAAACGCCCCAGCAACTTTTCAACGTCTGATGAATACAGTACTGACGGGTCTACAAGGATTCGACTGTTTCGTATATGCCGACAACATCATTTTGTACGGTTAGCATTTGAAAGATCACAACGCCAAAGTAATTCGAGTCTTTAATCGGTTACGTCAAAATAACCTAAAACTCCAGCCCAACAAATGCAATTTTCTAAAAAAAGAATTGATGTATTTAGGACATATCATTTCAGAACACGGCCTCAGACCAGATCCCGAGAAAATTAAAGCAGCTAAAACATTCCCCATACCTAGGTCAGTAAAGGGAATAAAATCGTTTTTAGGATTCGTAGGTTACTACAGGAGATTTATCCAAAAATTTTCTACAATAACAAAACCATTAACTAAACTATTAAAAAAGGATGTAGATTTTAAATGGGATGCACTCTGTGACGAAGCATTCCAATCCCTAAAAAATAAATTAATAGAACCTCCCATCCTATCTTATCCAGATTTCAAGGAGGACTTCATAGTAACCACGGATGCCAGTGATATTGGATTAGGTGCTATCCTATCCCAAGGAATAGTCGGCCAAGACAAACCAATTTGCTTCGCCAGCCGAACTCTGAACGACGCCGAAACTCGGTGCAGTACTACGGAGAAAGAATTATTGGCTATAGTATACGCCATCAAACAATTCCGTCCGTATATATATGGTCGCAAATTTAAAATATGTACAGACCACAGGCCCTTGCAGTGGCTTATGAATCTTAAAGATCCAACGTCAAGATTGGCACGATGGAGAATTCTACTCGACGAATACGAGTATGAAATTATTTACAAAGCGGGAAAAACCAATTCAAACGCAGACGCATTAAGTCGCTTCCCGATCGAGAAAGAAAGTGTAAAGCAACACACTGTACGTGCAACCACCCGTAGTCAAAATAAAAGCGAGGAATCTTCGGAAGTAATATGCCTTAACCCTCCAGAAATTCAAGTTCTCAAGTTCCAGTCTCATCCTTCAAGAACAAACGGGTTAAATTTTCGCGGACAGACTAGCCAAATACAAAGTCATAGTATTGCCCCTAATAGAATCACATGACGAAGAGATTCTGAAATCCAAATCTCCTCAGTTTAGGAAACCCCAAGCAGGGAAAAGTACTAGGCTAGCACTGCCTAATCAAGCACCTATTCATGTTGTCACTCTCCCAATACCGATCAGAAGTCAGTCTGACGAAAATATTGTGACATCTTGTCTGAAAGACATCAAAGAAACATGTACGAAGGAATGTTTTAAAACTATAGGACTTTCTCTTCCCGCAATAGGGAACGACCATAGGTTAAACTTCAGAGACCTTCTTGAAAAAACCTTTCAAACTCTGGATATAACTATCACTGTTTATATTGACGACAGGATAGTGGTAACGGACCCTAAAAATATAAGTGAATTGCTCCTTGAATATCACGACTCACCATTCGGGGGACATTAAGGAACCACCCGAACATTAAAAAGGATAAAATCCAAGTACTACTGCAGACATAGCTGAGTACATCCGAAAATGTTCTTCATGTCAAATAAACAAAAGCAGGAAAAACCCACCACTACCCATGAAGATCAATCACTACGACTAGTTCAAGACCGTTTGAAAGGATCGCGCTAGATATAGTTGGACCTTTACCAACAAGCTACGCGGATCACAAGTATCTACTAACGTTTCAAGATGACTTGACTAAATACTCCAAAGCGTATGCCTTACCTAATGCGGAGGCTCCAACAGTCGTAAGAGTGTTCGTCGAGAATATTGTTTGCCGACATGGCATCCCATTCTCGCTACTGACGGATCAAGGTGCCAATTTCTTAAGCAAAATGTTTACGGAAATGTGTTCACTGATGAAAATCAAAAAACTAAACACTACACCTTATCATCCTCAGACTAACGGAGCACTCGATCGCAGTCACAGGACGTCACTACGTCAATCAAGATCCTCTTACATGGGATACATGGACTCCCTACGCGATGTTTGTGTATAACACAACTCCTCATTCAAGCACTGGCTACACGCCTTACGAACTGCTTTATGGATATCCAGCCAACGTGCCCAGCAAGCTAACTCAACAGCCAAAAGTTTCATACAACTATGAAACTATGCGAACGAACTAAGGGCACGGTTACAATACGGATACCAAGCTGCCAGGGAAATACTAAAAAGGAAAAAAGAAAGCTCTAAACAATATTTCGATAAAAAATCAAATTTTAAAATTTTCAATGTCGGTGATAAGGTATTATTAAAAAACAATGCTAGGAAGAACAAACTGTCTCCACTATGGGAAGGTCCATTTGAGGTAGTAAAAATTATTTCCAATGAGAACTCCATGATAAGAATAGCAAAAAAGACCAAAGTTATCCACAACAATAACCTTCAACCCTTCCAAGAGTAAACTCATGAACTAAAACTTCAATTAATCAATCTTCATAATTTCCAACAATATTTCTTCTTCTTTTACAAGAATGGAATCCATATACTACTCCCCGAATTCGAAGTGGACATTACTGAATACGGTATCGCAAACCGAAATTCCCTTGTGTCGTGGGATCATTAAAATCGGCAATGGATACCCTAACATCATCCATATACCAACTCCACTAGTTTCGCCCATACATGCTACCATTCACGACACTAGAGATCGATCGGTACTCATCTATGACAATGACTACTCTCATGGAACATTCGTCAACGGAATGAGAATACGTCCAAACCTCTTAACAGAGTTAAAATTCGGTGACATCATAAGTTTGGGTTTAAAAGAGGAAGACTTCGAGTTGAATTTCTGTCCAACCTATGTGTTAAAACATCAAATGACAAGAAGATACAACCCTGTGGCTCACACTCCACCACACAATCTAGAATATGTTAGTGAATAATTTTCCCTACATGTAAATAAAATTTTTTTTTAATAAATATTTTTTTTTATGGAACAGAAAAACACATAAGAGAATACAAAAACACACGAACACAACCAAAAGTCCTTCCCTCTATAATTCGATCATTTATTAAATGTCACACAACCCCTTCTTTCAGATGTCATCAACTCTCGTCACCATTTTACTCGGGCTAACTCTCACCCTCGGAAAACTACAAATTACTCCCGTCGACAACAAAGCAGGGATATATCTTGAAGGGATTGGCAACGCCGAACTATATTCTACCGAATGGAAACTCATTGTCTACTATGATCTACACTACTAACGATCGCTCTAAATCACGCCGCTCATACGTGGTCGAAATCAACGACCTATTCCACCTACTTCAGAGAAATGCCAACTTTGGAATAATCTGTGATGGTGCCATTAGCGAAATGAACCACCTACTGATGAGTCTTCAAAATAAATATACTCTCCTAGGCGCACACAAACGTTATAAACGAGCACTACTAAATATAGTTGGCGCCATAAGTAAATCATTATTTGGTACCTTAAACGAGGACGATGCCAAACATTATGAGAAACAGATAGAGAAAGTAAAAAGAAATGAAAACCAGTTACTAAACCTCATGAAAAATCAAACATTTATCCTAGAAACCACCATCAACATCTTTAATAAATCGGAAAAAGTAATACAAGATCAAATGCTAGCAGTCAATGCAAAAATAACGAACCTAAAGAACATTTTAATCAATTTATCCAACTATACTCAAAATCAGGACGCATTTTCTGAAATACAGTCTTTAACGTCCCTAGTAACTCTAATCATATTTAGCCACAGATGTCAAACATGGGAAACCACACCCAACTATAGTAACTCCCGATCAGCTAAGTTCTGCCCTAAATACTATTAAACCTCAAATGCCCTCCGGTCTAAGATTACCACGTCTAGTAAATGAGGAAAATATCATGTCACTCTATCATGTATGTAACGCCAACGTCGCCATTAAACAAGATAAAGTAATTTATGAATTCAAGATACCCCTGTCTCTAATAAACAATTTCCAAATCTTCAAAGTTATTCCTTGCCCAATGAAACACCAAGGCAATTTCATATACCTACAACCTACAAACAAGTACATCATTGTAGATTATAAAAGGGAACATTTTTCACCGTTGAGCCTAAACGAACTCAATACCTGTAAAAATCAGAACGACGACTTCCTATGCCCCATAACACACCCTTTATTCGACACCGACACATCTAATCCTCAATGTGAAATCCAAGTCTTAATTAGAAACCCCAATCTTCACAAGTCTTGTATAGTCAAGCAAGCTAATTTAACCACCGTATGGATACAAATGCATCAGCCACAAAGATGGTTATTTTCATCCCTTGAACCATATGTTGCAAACGAGATCTGCCAAAATAGTATGACCGTTCACATCCTCCAAGAACCGGCAATAATAACATTGTCGGGACGTTGTTACTTGAAAACCAAGGACTTAACCTTGCACGCCTACGATGAAAACTCGTCAACTATAGACAACTCCTTCATTTCTCCCCTGAACATCTCAAAATTCCTATCTAACTCCTCCATTAACACCCTGAACTTCACGAAAACAGTAAGGTACTCAAGTCAGAATGAGCTAGAGCTCGTCTCCAGATCAATAAACGATCTAAAAATAGAAGAATCGAAAAATTTTAAAATAGTCAAAAATAATGCTCACCACTACATTCTAATATACGAAATAATTAAAATATTATTAATAATGGCCTTTCGCAAACAATATAGATCGTACAAACTAAAACATGAGTCAAATGAAAAACTTCCCAAAAACAATAGTAACATTCCAATTAACGAAACACCTACCTATATCCTATCCTCAAATTAAAAGAAAAAAAAAAAAAAAAAAATATTAAAATTAAAATTAAAAATATATCGCAAATTTAATATCATAATTAGAAAAACCAATCGTATAACTAATGTATTAGAAAAAAAAAGAGATCAAATCAAATGAATAAGGAAAAAAAAGACAACCTTATTAGGTACTATAATTAAGATATCGAATGAAATGTATATAAAACAAAACACCCCAAAACAACTTATCATGTAATTAAAATATGTAAAATGTCAAAAAAAAAAACATATTGTAATTAAAGTATATAATATCAAATAAATAGAAGATCAAATCAAATGAGAAAAAAAAAACCAACAAAAAAACAATCTTACTGTAATTAAAGTATATAAAGTATCAAATAAGAAAAAAAAATCTTATCAGGTATTATACGAGTAATTAAAGTATATATCTAATGAATTGTATAAAAAAAAAAAAAAATAAGTTGTCACGTAATTATATAAAATATCGCATAATGTAAATACTAGAAATTAAGAGAAACTTTTGTAACGTAAAACCTTCACACCCACTGCCACTTTTTCAGAAAATTAACCTCTTCAAGGTAATAATTTTCTTCTTATTAGGAGGATGGGGTGTACTACTCCGCTACACTACTATATTCCCACCCCATAAGCACTACTCGCATCTTCCAATAGATACAAGTACATTATAATTCACACTCATAATCAAGATACAAAGTCCAGAATAAGTGATTCCCATACCAACGTCATAACCCAGTGGAGAACCCACTTTACGCTGCCACAAGCGATTGTAAACAATCCAATGCATTCACCCCAAAGTGTGATATATGGGTCAAAGGCAAAATGCTGACTCAACAATAACAACACAGTGCAGGCATTTAAGTGATGAAGTATTTCAATGACACACGAAGTGTGTTATATGGGTCAAAGCCAAAACGCCGACTCAACTATAACAACACAGGGCAGGCAGCAAGCCGTTGTATGTCAAACGGATCAAATTACCGACCGATCGTACGAACGATCATGGGCGCTGACACAAAAGGGTAATAACTGGGACACTTGGAACAATTAAAAGAAATCTTATTAATAAAGGGAAAATGCATCGTGAGAATTATTTTGTACTGAAGCTATTGCGTAAGTAGATAAAATTTGAATAAAATTTAGTATAAAAGGCAGTGGTTTGGGAAGGACAAGACAGAGAGTGATTAAGACACAAACAGTAAAGGTCGCAGCCCTTGGTTTACACAGCGGGCCTTTATTGTATTATAAAACAGTCAATAATTTAATACTCAAAAATAGTAAAGGTCGCAGCCCTGGTTTACACAGTGGGCCTTTAACTATAACTATAAATTTAAATAAAAATTATTATAACGTTCAACAAAAAGTCTTTTCTTCTCTCCGCTCGTGTACTCTTCTCCACATTGATACGTGGAAAGCACGGTACTACTGGGCGTAATACAACAAAGGAACAGAGTTCCTGGGTGAAGTTCCTCTATGCCTGGTACATGATAGTTGTTGATCTCGTCACAACTTGATGGTTTACCTTTAACTAAATTTTGGAATACAATTATCGAAACTTGCGGTAACAATTCCACTTTTGTTGCAGACAGTTAGTTCATTATATGATCTACAATCATTTTTAATTCCGTATATTTCATATATTTTCACAATTCAGTATCTTTTCATACTGTAACTTCAATATATGTTTATTATATTTTATTGGTTTAATAAACTATTTTTCGCATATAACTTTTCCTGTAGTAGGAATACTAATAATATAAAGTATAGTTGATTTATTAGATGCTATTTTAATGTCGGCAAATTCAAGTGCCTCTTCAACATTAATAAAACGTATGTTGCTTTCTTCAAATTTTTCTTTCACAATTTTTATTTCAGAATTCGAAAGGATAAAAGAGTTTACAATTTTACTCTTCGCCCCAAGTAAAGCGTATTCTATATTAGTGATTTCTTCTTTCAAAATATCTAATTTGTATTTAATTTCTAGTGTAAGTTCATTTTTCAAGTTGTTACTTAATTTTAAAAGTGGCAGCGCATTATTTGTTGCATTTGTTAACTTCTTAATTTTTTCAGTGTAAGCTTTATTTATGGTTGTTATTGGTTAGTAAATTACGGAAATTGGATTTTAGGATTAGAAGGTCGTCGTAGTCTGGACTGTCAGCGGATTTTTTAGGTTTAAGGATGTTTAGCTGGTTTTTTATTTGGGTGATTTGGTGGGACACTGTATGAAAATTGGGATCATTTTCATTGATTCCATTCTGGGTTGGATTTCCTCAATGAGTTCCTCGCAGGCCTTTAGGTCTACTATGTGTATGATTTTGAATGTACCTGTTTGAAACTTGACTGTTCCAATGTTAGTTGAAGCAATCTTGGCATTGGTGTAATCCAAAATTTGGACTTCAGCCAAACTTTGAGTAAAGAGAAACCTAAAAAGGGGTTAATTTCTGATAGTATTTTTGTGAGTTATTGTATTTTTTAAGAATCAAGTAAAATAGTAGTGGATCTATTTTCTTTGACAGTTTCTTTCTTAAATCTTGGGGACAATTTGGTACCTTAATCTTTTATTCACCATTTTAACGTATATTACTTCGTCTGGGGCTTTTTGTTTAATCCTAGCTTTTGAAAATTTTTCTGCCTTGCCTGCTCATATTGATTCGGATTTATGCCAACGAATCTACCGAAAAACGTCTCTATTGGTATTTTGCTGGTGACTGTATTGAATAATTATATTCGTATACACCGCAATTAAGGAGCTCTGTGAATGGCATAGTTGGTCGTTCTGCTTTAAGGTACCTCATAATTTCAGACAGCGTAGCGTGGAATCTTTCCACTTGACCGTTGACTGTGCTACTATATGGAGGAGTTTTGAAAATTTCGATACCTAATTGATCCTGCATCAAGAAGCATATTGTTGATGAGTTGACGGATTTTTCGTTATCGAAGATGACTAATTTGGGGACACCAAAAGCAAAAATTAGCTGTCTTAGGGGTTCTCGAATTTCTTCGATTGTTTTGGATTCTATGACTTTTACCTGCGGGAATTTTGAGAATTTGTCTATGGCTGTCTGTAGTAAATTCTTATGGTGGAGTAAATGTCAAAATGAACTATGCGTCCGGGTAATTCTGGAATTGGGGTTTCTTGGATCTTCGGTTTATTCGAGTGACGTTTGTACTTTTGCTCTATACAGATTCGGCACTGTTTTATAATTTCATGGATTCGAGCTTTCATTTTAGGAAAATAATATTTTTGTAGGAGTTGCATTTTGTTCTCACTATTATTTCGGTGTGCTCTACTGTGTTCCTTAAGAATTTTTTCCTGTTGTTCAATATGGTTTATAACATCGGTTACTTGGGATTGGGAAAAACGTATCTTGTAAGATTTGAAATGATATGGATAGAATCTTTGAATTATTCCAATAGTTGATTCGTTAGTATACAGTCCATTTATAATGCTGACGTTAAGATACTTCTTTAATATCGTAATAAGATCTATTTCTGTGTAGACGGGTCGAACGAGAATGTGCCTGTGAAAAATTGGGAAGGGAATTTTAAATTGGTATGACTCCTCGTTTCCAATGAGTGACATCAGTTGATTTTTAAATACATTAATTGGAGCTTCAACCGCTGCCATAAGCTAGTAAGATGAACTTTGATCGCTCTGTTAAGATACTGATAAAGAGTTGACTTGGGAGGCTTGGGGAGAACGACAGAGAGCGTCAGCGACGATGTTACTGGTTTGTATTCCTCCAAGATAGCCTTCCAGTGCTTCATTTTGGAGTTACTATTCTTGTTGCTTAAAGCATAGGTTAGGGGCTGATGGTCTGCGAAAAATTTTACATGGGAGGTACCGTAAAGGTAGTTTCTAAAAGAGTTGAGTGCCCAAATAATCGCAAGCATTTCTTTTTCGTTGGTGGCGTAGTTTTCCTCGGTTTTACTCAACGATCTAAAAATGAACATGATAGGTCTATCGTTTTGCGATAAAACGTCACCGATAGAAGTATTGGATACGTCGGAATTTAGTTCAAAACTTTTCTTGTAGTCTTGGTATGCAAGAAATAAGTCCTTAGAAGTCAGAGAATTTTTTATTTTTTGGAAGGCTGCAAGAGAGTCTGCTTTGAGGGATATAGGAATTTTATTAGATTGGGTCTTAGATATTCGTCCTCCCTGACCTTATAGTAAAGAAGTCAAAGGTTTAGCCAATTTTTCGTAATCTTTAACAAATCGGTGATAATATCCAGCTAAGCCTAAGAACCATCTAAGTTGTGTGAAAGTTTTGGGAATAGGGAAATTAGTGATAGCTTCAACTTTTGCTGGGTTTATTGTTATCCCTTTGGATGGTAGCATAAAGCTTAAAAATTCAACCTCTTCTTTAAAGAAGTTGCATTTATCTAATTGCACCTTCATGCTAGCTTAATTCAATGTTTTAAATATCTTTCGACATGACTAACGTGGTGGCTTTCGTCTTTACTGAAGATAATAATATCGTCAATATAGACGTAGTAAATTTTTCCTATATACTCCCGCAGTATGTCGTTAAGCGCACGTTGGCAGATGGAGGGTGTATTTTTCAAACCGAATAGGAGTCGGGTAAATTCGTATTTCCCATTATTTATTGCAAATGCAGTTTTTTCCATATCGGATTTCTTTAGTGGAATCTGATGGAAACTGTTTTTAGCTTAACGTCAATAAGTGTCAGGCTATAACTTATACCCGTAAGCGCCTCCCTACTTCACCTCGTTGCTATCTAATCTTTAATCTGCCTGTTCCCTTAGTGAATGAGTTGCGTGATTTAGGTGTTATCTGTGACAAGGAACTCAATTTCCGTTCTCACATTGATAGTATAATAAAAAAAGCCAACTCTGGGTTTGGTTGGTTTTATCAAGCGCTGGTCTAAGGAGTTTTCCAATCCTTATGTTACCAAATCTCTTTACATAACCTTTGTTAGGCCTCTTCTTGAATATGCTAGCCAAGTTTGGTCACCCTACTACAGAACTCACATCCTCCGGATAGAAGCTGTTCAACGCAGGTTTTTACGCTTTGCTTTACGTGGTCTTCCCTGGGATGATAGCCAAAACTTACCACCTTACACTGACCGGCTGAAACTTATAAATTTACAACCCCTTTCCATACGCCAAAAAGTTGCCGATATTGTCTTTATTCATCAAATTTTAGTAGGTAATATCGATTCAAATTATTTCTTTTAACACCAATCCCCGCAATCTTAGGTCTGTGCCACTTTTCCGGCTAAATCTTCACAGAACGAATTACGGACACCTGGAGCCAATGTCTAGGATGCTTCGTGAAGTTAACGATGTTCTGCCTCTCTTCGACTACCATCTCAGCAAACTCTCCCTCAAGAACATACTTATTTCCACCTATGCCTCACGTCATAACTTTCTTCAACCGCTCCCACCCTTTAGTTTTTAAGTGAAAATGTTAGTTTTAAGTATATGTTTGCTTGCAATAAGCTTAATAAATCTGTCCGGGATTGACCCGGGCCGCAAATTCAAAAAAAGATCTAGAACCGCAAAATATTTGCTCCTTCCAAGTTGTGACAGGACCTCGTTAATTTCGGATATAGGATATTTGTCTAAGATGGTAACAGTATTCAATGTCCTATAGTCAATTAAAAGTCTATATTGGTTATTTCCATTTGAGTCGGCCTTTTTGGGACGATCCATACGGGTGAAATGTATGGGGTACGGGATGGTCGAATAATATTATTCGGTCTGGAAGGGGATTGGTATAGATTGTTGTGCGTATAACCTGACTGAGGTTGTTGTAGGGATGTAGGGATAATACTTTTGCGAATGATTTTGTGGTATATAGACATTTTGTCGCGGATAAACTTGTGGGAGGTAAGCTGTCTGGGGGTAGAAGGTTCCTTTATTCATTTGTATATTTCTATTGTGTTATGGTGGGGGTAGAGGCATTTGATTGAACCTCTGCGTAAGGGACTTTTTATTATTCAAGTAGTTTGACCTGAATCGTTGATTCTTTAACTTTAAACATAAATTTGGGTTAGGTTTAGGTTTAGGTTTGTTGGCTCACGCATACCTAAAAGTTTTGGTAGATCGCCATTTAAGCCTCGGATATACGTGTAGAGTGCTTTATATCTATAAGTGCTAGTTAATACCGATAGCGATACATTTCCCACATCCATGCACTATATTTTATTTAAAATAAGTGACAGATGCGAATAAACTTTTTGGTAGAAATCTTTCACGGATTCATTGCCTTGAATAAGGGACGTCATTTGGTATTCCAGCATACCAGTGGCGTATTATACGACACTAGTACCGCGTCCACATTTCCTATTATTTTGTTTCTAATTACGTTCAAGATACCGTAGTATCTTGGTGTTCCTTCGAGTGGTTCGTATAACTGTAGAATTCGCTCCACGCTGTTTTTCCAGGAACTGAACTCTCCTGCTTTTCCAAAAAAGTCGCAAAAGCATCTTACGACTCTGGAATTTTATCTAAGTCTGCAAGATTGTTTCCATATTCAGGGCTTATGCCTTGATTTTAATTTTAATTTAATTTTAATTTAATTTAATTTTAATTTTTTTAATTTTGGTGGGGGCGAACGCCCCCATTTACTCGGCTTAATACAAGCTATAACTTACAAATTAAACTTAAACTAAAACTTAAAACTAAGGTTGGTTGGAATAGTGAAGGAGAACGGATTTGAGGTAGGAAGTGGTGCGGTGGAAGTTAAAGACCGTAGGGTTTGAGTTGATTTGAAGTAGCATACGGGAGATTGGTTCGTTCGCGCCATAGGAGGTGTAGTGGGTTGGTAGATAGAAGAGTCGAGGGGTACGTAGATTACGAGGGTTAGTGTTGAGGAAAATGGAGTTGTGAAGGGACGCTCATTCAACGTGACCTGAAAGGAGTCGATGAATGAAGAGAAAGTCTGCTGCATCTCTGCGATCTTCAAGGGTGTTTAAGTTGATAAGGTTGAGACGGTTTTGATAGGGGGGCAGATTAAAAGGATCGTCCCAGGGCATGCCTCGAAGAGCAAATCGAAGAAAACGGCGCTGAATGCTTTCAATTCTCGAGATATGAACACGATAATATGGGGACCATACTTGACTGGCGTACTCTAGGAGGGGTCGAACAAAGGTAATATAGAGGGATCTGGTCACGTATGGGTTGGTGAATTCTTTGGACCACCGTTTTACAAAACCTAGCGCAGATTTGGCTTTGAGGATTATCTCATCCATATGTACGAGTAAAAGGAAGTTGAGCTCCCTATCACACAAAATGCCGAGTTTGCGAGAGATTGTACGGGTGAGATAGGTTGGTTATGGAGAAGATAGAGTCGGGGAGGAGATTGGTTCCGCTTATGTGAGAAGGTGATGGATTGGCATTTAGCGATGTTAAGTTGCAAAGAATTTTTGAGGCACCAGATCGAAAAACTATCAAGATCTTGTTGAAGGAGGAAAGAGTCATGGGGAGAGGAAATGGTTTTGAAAAATTTGGTATCGTCGGCGTAAAGGGAGACATGCGAGTGTTTGATGATCATATCGAGATCATTTATGGTTAATATAAAAATAAGGGACCGAGATGGCTGCCTTGTGGAACTCCAGAGGTGGCCAAAAATGGAGCGGAGTGGGCTGACCTAAAACGAACACTGTAAAAATGGTTTTCGAGGTAAGAGGGTATCCATTTTAACAGTATGGGTTCAAAGCCGAGGGCAGAAAATTAAAAAATGATTAACCGATGAGAGATTTTATCGAAGGCTTTGCTAAAATCGGTTGCAACTACATCGACTTCATTGCCATTCTCTAGGGCAGAGAGGGCAAAGGATACGAATTCAACGAGATTTGTGGTGGTTGACCTACCCTTTAGGAAGCCATGTTGTCTATGGGAAATAAGTGATTTGCATTGGAAGCTTAGGGCTTCATACAAAATACTTTCGAAGAGTTTGGGTATATGGGAGAGTTTAGCGATGAGACGATAGTTGGTTATTTCATTTGTTGATCCTTTCTTGTGGATCGGGGTTATGAAGGAGGATTTCCAAGCCTGAGGAAATTCTCCTTGTGAAAGGGATAGACGGAAAAGATTAGAAAGGGCAAGGGAAAGAGAGGAAGAAAATTGTTTAAGGAATATGGCAGGGAGGCAATCTGGGCTGTGAATTCGTCATTGAGTTGCTGTAATTTATATTCGATATAAGACGGGTCCAAAATATGAGAGAGAAGTGGACCATTGGAGAAGTTAGGTAGGTAACTAAAATAGGATGGATCTGGTACAAAGGAGTCGGTGGTGAAGGATTGTTTAAAAAAAATGGCAAATAGGTTGGCAATGGTGAGTGGGTCGGTTGATGACCTGTTGTTGAAAGAGAGGGAAGGAGGGTAACCATCGGACTTTCTTTTGTAGTTAACAAATTGGAAAAAGGACTTAGGGTGGTTTATAAGGTTGACTTGCGCATTGTTAAGGTAGCGCTGGTAAAGGGAATCATAAAGTTCGGTGAAATGAAGATAAGCACCAAGATAGTTGGAATAGTCTGTAAAGGATCTGGTACGCAGGAAAACAGCCCATAACTTATTTCTCTGATTTCGTAAGGAACGAAGCTTGCGATTATACCAGGGAGGACTAGTAGATGATGTTTTAAGGCGGGAAAACGGAACATAAAGGGAAAAAGAATTAAATATTTCTTTATAAAAAATTCATAAATTTTATTCAAATTCATCATTTAAACTTAGGTTGTGAAAGTTAAAGAGGCATCTGCTGAGATATTCCTGATTTTGTGAAAGTTTGCTTTATGAAAGTCGTGGGATGAGAGTGTTGTGGGGGGAGTGGACTGGAATGAAGAGTTATGAAAAAATGAAAGTAGAAGGACCTCGAGTAATAGAAGTATCAGCATTGGGATTCACAATATAGTTCACGATATTCGTAACCATATCAATTAGTTGAGCAGAAGGAATTATTGGCGGTGATTGAGGTTGTGGTTGTTAAGGATTTCCTACTTGGGGAAGTTTTTCATGGGGGGTTTTCTACTTGTGGAACTTTAAGAACGGGCGTATGAGGTTATTAGTATTGGACATTTTTATAATTCAATGTTTATTAAGTGTTCATTGACTTAAATATTAATTTATTGTATTTTCACTTTTACTTTATTAATTTTATTACAGTTATTTGTTACTTTTTGCAATAACAACTATGTTCTTTTTCTTTCTTTTTTCTACTTTCTAGTTAGTGTTTCACTTATATGTACTTTATTAATTTTAATTGTTGAACTCTTTGCAATAACAACTATGTTGTTTTTCTTTCTCTTTAATGAAAAAATGTACAACAAAATACTTTTTCACTTTTAGATATAACTAGTTTATTTATTTGTAAAATTTTCCTTATTCATATACTTACTTTTTATTTTATCTGTATGCTTACATACATTATCAAGATTCTCTAAATCATACTCTGAAGCGGTTGGCAGCGGTCGCTGTCTCATTTTCGTCTGCTGTTCAAAGTTACTGGGGGGCCTAGATTCTGCAGAGGAGTACTTTCGATGGACTGTTATTGGCACTTGCTAGTTCTCAAACTTCACACACGTTTGCAAATATTTATACACAGTTCTGCAGTATTTTCTCGGTTTCCAGCGAGATAAATACACAATTTTTTGTGATTAATTTCCACAATTATTCTCGGGATTAGCGTGTTATTTTCACAGCTTTTAAGCTAGTGGTTTTCACTAGTCAAACGCATTTTAGGTGGACTCTATGAAAATATTAAATATTTCACATATTTCGAAGCAATATTATTTTAAGAGTGCTACGAATCTACGAACAGTACTCGTAAGTTATATACTGACATAAAAGAATTTGGTGAGTCAAACCCTTGTTGCTCTAAATTCAAAAAATTCCAACGCAATAATGAATAGGGATGAATTGCAAGAACACCGCCTAAAAACAACAATAACAATAGCACTGAGATGCTGATATTGAAACATACTTCCAAACGGCGTATCATAGAAACGTCACCGGAATCTCTGCCTATTAAACTTCCGCAGCAAAATGCGGTGGTCAACATGTCTATCTTCGACCTAAAGACACTGATTTAGGGTTCCATGGTTTCACTGCTAGGTGACAGGCTGAAAAATTTACCAACCAAGTCCAATTTGGCTGACAGAAAATGCAGGAACTGCAAACAGATAATAAAGTACTTAACACGAAAGTACAGCTCATGGAAGACCGATGTGTATTCCTAGAACGTAAAGTCGAATTCCTGGAAAAAAGGGCGATTGAGAAAAATATTGTAGTGCATATCCCAAAGCAAACTGAAATCGAGCCTGAATCTAGAGCTAACGAATTATGTCTGGAACTTTTGAACACTACTGACAGCTGGGTAGTTGCAGATACGCGGACGTTACTACCAAAAAACAACCTGCCAGAATGAGAAATAGGGCAGATGTGGAACGCATGCTACGATCAGCAATTAATCTTCGTGGCGCTGGTATTTCGATGCATAAAGATTACACGGCGGCATCCAGAGAAAGGAGGAGACAATTGTTAAAAATAAAAACCGTAGTCATTAGGAAAAAAAGCAACATAAAAACTAAATTACGTGGGCAAACACCAGTAAGGAGTTTTATATAATCCCAGCATATCTAAACTACAATTACTGGGAACGCGATTTTGGGAATCAATGATATGCTGTGATGAACAGAACATGCTTATAAATGGAGATTTGAATGCGCGAATAGGAGAGAACTGTGGTGTAGAAAATTAAGAAGCCGGGGTAGAACGACGGTCCAAGGATTCATTGTGTAACGAGGGAGGAAGGAAGTTTATAGAGTTCTGTGATTATTTTGGTTTTCGGATCCTGAATGGTACTAGTGCCAGTGATGAATTAGGTGTGTTGATTACATTGGAGCTACCTAGCTACAGTTATTGACTAGTATTTGGCAAGGGAAGACTGGAACTACCATGTTACTGATTTAGAAGTCAAACAAGTCATATACGCTGATCACTTACCTGTCATTGTTACGGTTACTCACTCCACGCCGACAAACGAGCAAATAAGGGATATGAGGATGCTTCCAAATATGGTATGGAACGAGAACAAAGCCGCCCAATATACATAGAACAAAAATTGATGAGAAGTTGCAAGGAAGAAATATTACGACCATAGCGGATATGGAACAAATTATTAAGCAGTCCTATCCTACCGTTAACCCAAACACCCGCAAACAGAATAAAGAGCCGTGGTTCGATAAAAAGTGTCAGAAAGCAAGACGGGTGTCGTTTGCCTGGCTTAAATTATTTCGTGCCTTCAACACTGATATTCTTAAAAAGGAGAATCAGACAAAGTAGGCGAAACTACTTTGAAAGAGAGGCGCGCAGACTAGGGTGTTGTAATAATGTCACTTAATGGAGGAAGATATGTGATCAACAGAGTTCTTAGCAATGAAGTTACTGAACCCATCGGTGGGTGGTCCTAGTTTTCAATATACTGTGCCAGATACACGAAACAACATTTTAGATGACCCTATATCTCACCAGGAGCTGAAAGATAGAAAGCTGAAAGAATAAGAGACCTGGTAGACTTGCTTACAACGAAAAATTACACATTCACGGAGGAAATATAGAAGTTGTAAATGAATGCAGGTATCTTGGAATCCTTTTAACAAGTAGCCTTAGTATGAAAAGACTTCTGAAGGAGCAACATACGAAATCTAAAACCGTCATCAATGTAGTGTGGAAAAGCTGTTTCAGCAACCCACAGATTACGCACAGCAGTAAATTCAAAGTATTTGAAGCTGCATCGGAGGCAGTAATACTCTACGTGACGCAAGTATGGAGTTATAAGCCTTATGAAGAAGTTGAAAAATTATAACGCTTTTTCATTAAGAAATCCTTCCACCTCCCTGCAAAGACTCCGACAGAGAGCTGCAACGAGTACTTTGTATTTGTATATACCCGGTCAATGACTCAGATTTTGTTTGAAGCAATCACTTTCCTTTAGCAGCAAGGAATAATCGTTTGCTAATGAATTTAAAAAATACATGCTGGTTGAAACATTCGAGTCATGCAGATACATGCATTCGATTGTTCGGGTATTTTGTGCAGTATTAGCAAATAATGATCGTTTGTTCGGGTGGTTGAACACACTCGATACAATCGTGGTACTGCAGCCACTCGTACATACCCTTATCCATGTCCATACACAAAACAATATTGCATTTCATATGTGTGTTTTTTGTTTTTGTTGTTTGTTGTAATTATGAATTTTGTTCCTTATCAGCAAAGAATGAAAGTTAACGCATTTTCGTTTGTTCGGGTGGTTGAACACACTCGAGACAGTAAAGATACTCGAAACACTCGAATATACCATACACTCACGATGAATTCATGCATATGGATACATCCATCCGTTCGGTAACATTCATTCATGACGAGACATACACGAGATTAAAAATCAGTAATAGTACACTACCGCACAAACTCAAAAAAATAATGTTGTGTCTCATACATGTTTGCCCAGCTTGAACGACCACACATCTACCATGCGTTCGATTGACTTGTATCGAATTTTTGGCGACAATGATCGAATCGACACGATCATACCCAATGCAGTTCTTTGCTCCGAACTATATGCTCATGCTGGAAACAGGCTTATCTCCGCTATTCCTTAAAACACTGAAATTGCAGGTAAACTACTCGTATATACTAAGGGTTATAAACATGTCAAATAACCGATTTCCAAAGATAGTGGCCTTACACGCAATTCGGAACAAAATAGCATGGTTCGAAGAATGGCTAGAGTTAGCCCGCTGGTGTAGTGTATAGCTGAATGCGGAAGCCACAAACTGAGAGAACTCACTATACCAGCTCATAACGAGAATTGATAAACAGGCCAGAATGACGTTTGTAGAAAAGCGACGGGATCAATACATCGTAGTACGTATAACCAACTAAATTACAATCTTGAAGATAAAAACTACTTCAAAGACATCCATACCATTCCCGAAATATCAACAATACTTAAACTTCGCGGAAAACTCCTAAAACTCAATTATATCCCCCATAGAGAAGATCTTCCTATATTCTGTAGTATGTGCAATTTGGAAGAAAGAGAAGATACCATACATTTTCTAGGCAAGTGTCCAATTGTAAGGGAAACAAGGAGAAGTTTCTTTAAAAAAGACTTGTTATCGGAACAGGAAATGATATCCCTTCTCAACGAAGTAAACGTTACTAAACTATATGGATACTGCAAAATTGCTTTAAAATATAGAGAGAATATACTAGCAGGGATCTTCTAAAATGTTTGTAAATGTATCTAAGTAAATATAAATAAATTCAAAACTTATTAATAGTTCTATTGTCAATCTGGCAGACGGCAATGCTATGCTAACTGATTTTATATTGTTTATATTGAGATTATCTTGTGAGTAATTTCCGCTAGTTCTTGATAAGCAAGTTATGTCACTATTTTACTCAAGGTTTATTAACGGAACCTAATCGCGACTTGATTTTATTTTGCTCGGGATTTACTACTTAATCGCGACTTTTATTTTGCTCGGGCGCCCGGTTATATTTTTATCCGCGGTGATATTTAAAAAAACAATTTTTATTTTTATTTGGTACTACTGCCTACTTTATTATACCAATTCGAACTGAAGCTTAAAATCTAACTTAAAAATATTTATAAGGTAAGGTTACCATCAAATGCGACAAATTACTATTTCAGCAATTGTGGTTTGGTTTGTTGCTGTTACAGGTGGTTTGCAAGCTTCTCGGTATTTGCTTGAATAGAGCGTGTGATTTAAGGCCAAATTAATTTCTACTTCTAAGATTACGAACAAAGGTTGTGAAGTAGCATTTCTTAGTGATTGTGCCTACGTTCATGATGGAGATGGTAACGTACTTCTAATTGCAGATCGTCGAGGTGAATTATATTTTGTGCGAGAAAATTCTGAGTGTGCAAACTGAGTGTCAGCTGTTGAGGTGGCACTAAAGGTTGGGTCATCTTAACACAAAAGACATAGTTAAGATGGTTCGCGGCCGTTGTGTACCCACGGTTGATTTAGAAAAACATTGAACAACTAACGAAGAGTGTAGTGTGTTTGAAAGGTAAGATGACATATGTACCTTTTTCAAAACATCGAAAACCTAAAGGGTAAGTGTTAAAAATTATACATTCAGATGTAGTTGGTCCATTCCGAACAGAATCAACTGGACATGCCAAATAATTTGTCACATATATTGGCGATTGTACAAGGTGGTGTGAAGTTTATTTCTTAAAACAGAAAAGCAAAGTTCTTGAAGAATTTAAGCTTTACCAAAAACTTGTGGAAACTCAAACTGGATATAAAATAAGATGTTTACAGTTTGACAATGGTTGTGAGTATTGTAATGGAGAATTTTATAAGTATTTGTCTAGCCAAGGCATATAGAGAAAGTTGACAATTCCCCATACACCTCAACAAAATGGAGTAGCAGAACGAAAGAATCGAACGCTGTTGGATATGGCCAGGTGTTTATTGCTGCAATCCAACTTGAACTCTTCATTTTGGTCAGAAGCAGTTGCCACTGCTTGTCATATCTAGAATCATTGTCCAACAAAGAGCTTGAAAGGTGGAATTCCTGTTGAAAAATGGACTAAAAAAAATGTAAATTTGAACTACCTGAAGGTGTTTGGTTCAAGGATCCTATTGAAGACAAGCTTGCCCAAAGATCTATTGAAGATGTTTTTCTTGGCTATCCTAGGGACCGAAAAGTGTATCGAGTATGGCTGCGAATTAAGAATCAGATAGTTCATGCACTTGATGTAAAGTTTTTGGAAGATGAAACAAGTAATACGACAGAAATTATAGTGCTGGATGAACTATTAGCGCCGATATCAAAGGCACCAGATAACATAAGTAGTCCAACAATTGTTGAGTTCTTGCCGTGTCCCTTGAAGACTGTGTTTAATTCTGGAGAAGAGCAAAATACAATAACAAACACGGAAGAAGAAAACCAGTCTTCCAGATTACCTTGGAAGTTGTGCTCGAGAGGGCGACCGAGGGAACTGTTTCCGTTAACAATAGCAACAATATCTACTCAACGTGAAAGTGAGGACATTGACAGCGATGAAGATGTATTTGCTGGTGTGGCGGAAGTTACTGTTGCAGATGCCTTGAAAAGCAGTGAAGGCAAAGAGTGGAAGAGGGACATGCAGTCGGAGTTTGTAAGTATTTTAAGAAATGATACATTTAAGATAATTACGAAGGATGATATTGATCATGCCGTTGGATGTCCCTGGGTTCTCACTACCAAACATGGTGAAGATGGTAGCGTTAAGCGATATAAAGCTCGACATGTGGTAAAGGGAAATAGTCAAAAATATGGGGTAGATTACTCGTATTATCAGACTTTTGCTCCGGTTGCAAGACTTGAAACATTGTGTTTACTGTGGTCTGAAAAATTTGGCAGTTTGACGTTGTAACGGCATTTTTAAATGGATCATTGGACAAGAACGTCGTCGTGGAAATGCCGGATATGATAAATATATCACTAGAAATGATCATATCAAAACATGAAAAAGACTCGTGCCTTGGAGTCACAGCAAGAAAAATGCAAGCGAATCTTCGTGGCGGAGAAAATGGTTGCAAATTGCAGAAGGCGCTTTATGGGCTACGTGCTACAAGCAGGTCGTCGTTAGTGGTACTAAAAATTTCGTGAAAAACTTTAGACCATTTGACTGAAGGCCACTAAAAATGAACCATGTCTTTTTCAAAATAACAATGGCAATGGTTTCTTTTTCGTTTTAATTATGTTGACGACATCCCGGTTGCATCGGATGACGTATAGCGCATAAGGGATATGTACCAATGTCTTTCAAATAACTTTGAAATTAAAGATCTGAGTCCTGCCTTGGTCTGGAAATAAGGCAAAATAATGATGAAAATCAACTTTCCCAAAAGGGATATACTCTTGCGCTACTTAAGCAGTTCAAAATGGTGTCCTGTAACACTGTGACTTCTCCTTTCTAAATCAATGTTCGTTTCGATGATGCAGATGGTAGCAAGATTCATAAAAATCATCCATATCGTGAGTTAATTGGTGCTCTCATGTATTTGACATTAGCCAACCGTCCAAATATCGCTAACACGGTATCGATATTAGCACAATTTACAGATAAGCCACGGACTTGCCACTGTCTTGCAACGAAACGAGTCTTAAAATATCTTGCTGGAACTGCAGATAATGGCCTTGTGTTTATATAATGCATCCAACATTGCCTATGCTGATGCCGACTGGGGAGGATGTACTCTTGATCGTCGATCAAGAGTTCACAGAAGAAGCGAACAGTTGCGTTGTCATCGACAGAGGCCGATTATGTCGCTGCGGAAGCAGCGAAAGACGCCATCTACCTTCGTAGCCTAATGCTTGAATTAACTCTACCTGATCTGGCTAGCATAGGTATTTTCGTGGATAATCGGGGAGCTGAGTATTTCACGCACTCACCAAACACATCGATATAAAATATCATTTCGTACGAGGAGCGGTTACGTCTGGCATAATTACATTGCAGCATTTCCCACACAAGATATGATGGCAGATGTATTGACGAAACCATTAACAAGAGCAAATCATGAAAAGTGCTTAAAAGGCTTGGGATTGGTCTAGTGTAATAGTTTATAGCGACGATCATCTTGAGAGGGCGTGTTAGAGATCGACATACACGTCGATTAAATTTAAATCCATGTAGACGTCCCCTTGGTCTTGTATTCCCTGTCATATATTTTCCCTTCTTAAATTTCAGTCCTTTTTATTTTCCTCTACTCATTCCACTTTGAACTCTCCACCAGAGCGATTGTGAATTCTAATATTTATAATAAAATATAAGAAGCAAACGGCTAAAGTGTTTATTTTATCACATATATACATGGCCTGAAATGCGTAGTTGCCCAATGGATTGCAGTGAGTTCTTGCTTAATAGTTGACTTATTACTTTCTCTTTGAATAAAAAGCAAGTCGCCTGAAGCTGCCTCCTGACTGACTACCGCATCGCAAATGTGTTTGCTAGCATCTATGGTAATACAGAAGGATTTATTAAAGTCTGGGTATTGTACAATTGTAGGGTTCATTACGGGTTTTTTTTAAGGTAGTCCAATGTTTGTTGGCGTTCGTCTGTATATTGTAATGGAACAGTTTTCTTGGTTAATTTTGTGATGTGCTAGAATGATTTGAAAAGTGTTTAATGACTTTTCTGTAGTAGTTGCAGAAAGCAACGAATCTTATAACTCCATCAGCATCAGTTGGCTGAATAGTCTCTGATTGCTGCGTATTTATTATCATCCAAAATGCTAGTATGAGCATTTGTCTGGATGTAATTTTAGATTGCTCTTTTGGCATTGTTCGAAAACATTGGTTAAATTTTTTAACATATGCCTTTCAGAACATCCTGTACTAGGTCATCCATGTAAAGAAATGTTTCCGGTGGGGTTAAGTAAGAAAACGCTAGGCTAATCATTCGTTGGGAAGAATTTAGAGCAATATTTAATCCGTAAGGTAGTCGTATAAAACGAAAGGATGTAATATCTCTCGAGTCTTTATGCAATTCTATTTCGCCGTTCCCATTGATCAAGATTATCTTCTCTTCTCGGAAGGAGAAAATTATCCTCAATAATTTGTATTTGACGATAGTCTACTACTAACCGCCACCAGTTTTCGTTCGAGTTCGGTAGTGACTTCTTGGATACTAGTAGCAGGGGACTATTATAATCTGACATTAATGATTCTACTATGCATTGTCTACAAGCTTCTTTGCGTGTTTCTTAACTGCTGCTCTTTGCGAATGCAGTACCCTATAACTCTTTATATAGCTCGGTATTCTATCATTTAATCGTAAACATTGATTATAAAAATTATTTGTGGAATTTTTTTCGTTTTTCAGTCAAAAAATGTCGCTATATTTTGGATAGAGTACCATTAATTTGTCGGTAAATGTTTTCAGAAAAATTTTTAACAACCTGTATGTCGATAATTTCTTTAGATTCGGTGCCGTAAAATGGAGTTACTTTCTTCCAGTTTTCGAACTGTTTTTAGAAAATTTCTTAAAAATGGTAACAATATGTTTTAAATCTAATTTTTTTCTATCCCTAATATGAAGAATATATGTTTCTTCTATCCTATAACGAGATGAAGTAGGATGGTAGTCGTTATTGAGAAGTTTTGAGATTAATCTCACCTTTTTCAGTCACTGGAATATCTTTAGAGACCAAGGCATCATAACCACCGCCACAAACATTTTCCCAGGTGGAATATTAAATCGGTTTTTGACAGTTGCAGTAATCTCGACCTTCCTAGACCCAAGAGATTCAATAAACGCTGATAGAACTGCATCTATATCGCAAGTGTTTCTTTGAATGCGATTTAGTACTTCTTTGATAATCAGAGGAAATATACTCGTACCAAATTTTTTAAAACTAGATTTCAAATTAGTTTCAGCGTTTTCTTCAATCAACTTCATCATATTTGATAGCAAGGGTGGAAAGTTTTCCTTTTGAATGTTTGTGCTCCGAATACCGTCGGGAGTGTCCTTCCAGTCTGACAACACTTTCCGCCAGGCTTTTTCTAATGGCCGCAAAAATGCAACATCGAACGGCTGTGCCAAATGGGAATTGTTAGGTGGAAAACAAATTAAGTGCACCCGGTTTTCTCGACACATTTGAAGGGCGTCCACTATTATATTTGATGACAGATTATCGCAAAGTAGAATAATTTTTCCTTCAAGTGTTTGAGCCTTGGTATCATCTGAAACTGTAGCCAATCCGTAAAAATATGTGCATCGAACCATAAAGATGTAATAACATTTTTATTTTTACGAGTATCATCTCTGGATGTTTGCATCCTTTTATAACAATCACATTTTTTTCATGGTCATCCATAAGATTAGTTTCGTCGATTTTTTTTAGAACTTAACACTAAAGAGTGTATGAGTACACTTATGATGACAAGACATGTGTTAAGTTTTTCGGAAAATGGGACAGAAAGAGAAGGAAAGATATTTGGCTCAGTGGCTATTTCGGTATTGGCTGGTATTGACCCCCGAATCTTCCGATTGTGAAGCCAGTGTACTACCACTTGAGTCATGTTCTCCAAAAAACTTCGTAGCATAAGTTCATTTAATGCCGCTAAATTAAGTTTGATATTTTCAACAAAACGAACGAAATTTCTGAGTACCATGATATATACTTTATATATATCACTGCTTGGTCAAGCAAAGAAAAATGTAATAATAATATTTATAAATTAAGCAAATAAATTTCACACATAAAGTAATAAAAAAATCATTATTTTAATTAGAATAGTTATACTTACTTGATCAAAGATCACCGAAATATCTTTATATATGTCATTTATACACACCAAATTTTCCACTTGAAAAAAAAACACACATTTCCTGCCCAAACGCCACACCTCAACTGCTTCTTACCAACTGCTAGGAAACTATCCTTTGCACCTCATGGCACTTGTTCATATGTGTATATTTTAGTACCAGTACTTTTGATTTTGAGAACCACTCCCACGCGCTCTCGATATAACCTTCCTCTTACCTTCTAATATCAAAACGTAAGAGGACTGCGATCTAAAACCCGTGCTGCTCTCCCATTTGAGGACTACGCTCTGACCGAAAATAATCTAATTCCCGATATAAAGAATCAGGAATTATTGCCCCCTAGTTCAAAGTTTTTCGAGACGACGATCTTACCCGTCCAAAATATGATTCTCCGTGTCGAGGTGTCCTACTGGCCGTCCACAATGACCTAATCTCTTCTCCAATCGCTGTTTCTACTTCTTCTAAACTTGACTACGTTTCAATAAAGATAACACTCCCCTGCAGGTCCCTGTACGTTATGTGTTTTTACATTCTACCGGCGTAACCTATCGAATGCTACGAACTCGCTATCCATGCAAACGATCAAATAATTAATTTATCTGACCCTCTCGATGATATCATCGTATTCGGTGATCTCAATCTACCTCAATTGCACTGGACTCAATCAGAGGATGAATCTTTTTTTATCGCAACCCCTAACTCGAGTAAAGAGTGCCTCTTCTTGGATAAGCTTATAGACTCTAGCTTATGCCAAGTTAGTGGGGTCTCCAACTTTATGGGTAGGCAATTAGACCTCATTTTTACCACTGACCCCATAAATTCCTCTGTCTCACTCTTTCCCCTTTCACTATCGACCATTGATAACTCTCACCTGCCACTTCTTCTTTCGCTTTTCCACCACTCTCTTATTCAGCATTCCCCATCTGCAGCTGCCTCTTCTTACGACATTCATAAAGCGAATTTCCGCAAAATTAACGAATGTCTTAGTAAGTGTTCTTTTAACTTTCGTCCCTAACGTGCTACCATTGCCAGTGTTTCGACCATCCACTCCTACGCCCTCTCGTAATAACCTTCCTCTTACCTTTTACTATCAAAACGTAAGAGGACTGCGATCTAAGACCCGTGCCGTCTTGCGCCAATCTCACGCTCTCACATTTGAGGTCTACGCTCTGACCGAAACTAATCTAATTCCCGATATAAAGAATCAGGAATTATTCCCCCCTAGTTTCAATGTTTTCCGAGACGACGATCTTACCCGCCCAAATGATGATGCTCCGTGTCGAGGTGTCCTACTGGCCGTCCGCAATGACCTAAACTCTTCACCAATCGCTGTTTCTACTTCCTCTAAACTTGACTACGTTTCAATAAAGATAACACTCCCCTGCAGGTCCCTGTACATTATGTGTTTTTACATCCTACCGGCCCAACCAATCGAATGCTACCAACTCGCTATCGATGCAATTGATCAAATAATTAACTTATCTGATCCTCTCGATGATATCATCGTATTTGGCGATTTCAATCTACCTCAGCTGCACTGGACTCAATCAGATGATAAATCTTTTTTTATCGCTTACCCTGTCTCGAGTAAAGAATGTCTCTTCTTGGATGAGCTCATAGACTCTAGCTTATGCCAAGTTAGTGGAGTCTCCAACTATATGGGAAGGCAATTAGACCTCATTTTCACCACTGACCCCATAAATTCCTCTGTCTCGCTCTGTCCCCTTTCACTATCGACCATTGATAACTTTCACCCACCACTTCTTCTTTCTCTTTTCCACCACTCTACTTTCCGCCCCACCCCATCTGCAGCTCTTTCTTACGACTTTCATAAAGCGAATTTCCGCAAAATTAACGCATATCTTAGTAAGTGTTCTTTTGATTTCGCTAATATGCCCCTAAAAAGTGCTCTCTCTATTTTCTACAGAGAATTACTTAATTCTATTTCTCTCTATGTCCCCTTTTCGCGTAATAGGACCTCTTCTACGAGCCCCCCGTGGTATAATCGTAAACTTCGCTCTTTACGTAACAAAAGAAACAAATTATGGACAGTTTTCCTCCGGTCCAACTCTTTTGTTGACTATTCAAACTATCTCGGGTCATACCTTCAATTCGCCCAGCTCTATAAGTTTCTCTATCAGCGATACCTTGATAGTGCGCAATCAAGGCTTATAAATGATCCTAAGTCTTTCTATCAATTCGTTAATTACAAAAAAAAATCCGACGGTTTTCCTCCATCCCTCTCATACGAAAATATATCATCAACTGTTCCGCATACCATAGCTAACTTTTTTGCTACTTTTTTTAAGCAATCTTTTGCCGATAATTCCTTCGTACCGGATCCGTCTTATTTCAAATACCTACTTAACTTCCCTATTGGCCCTACTATTTCTCATAGCTTTGATCATACAGTAATAGAAAACAAATTACAACAACTTAATGATGAATACTTACCCGGCCCAGATGGCCTTCCATCCATATTTCTTAAAAAGTGTTCCTCAACTCTTTCACGCCCCCTTGCTAATCTCTTCCGATTATCGCTCTCTCAAGGTGAATTTCCACAGATATGGAAGTCCTCTTTCATAACACCCATACACAAAAAAGGATTAAAGAGCGAAGTCACTAATTACCGCCCTATAGCTGAACTTTCCCATATACCCAAACTCCTCGAAAGTATTTTGCATGAAGCCTTAAGCTTTCAGTGTAAATCTTTTATTTCCCCCAATCAACACGGCTTTCTGAAGGGTAGATCAACTACCACTAACCTCGTCGAATTCGTGTCCTCTGTTCTCTCCGCCTTAGAAAATGGTAAAGAAGTTGACGTTATAACAACTGATTTCAGTAAAGCTTTTGACAAGATATCTCATAAACTAATCCTGTTCAAATTGTCCGTCCTGGGCTTTGAACCCATTTTGCTTAAATGGATATCTTCTTACCTGGATAATCGTTTTTATAATGTTCGTTTCAGATCTGTCCTATCGGCCCCTTTCTTGGCCACTTCAGGTGTTCCTCAAGGTAGTCACCTAGGTCCACTCCTCTTCATCCTAACTATTAACGACCTTCAAAGGCTCATTCAACACTCAACACTTTCTCTCTATGCTGACGATACCAAATTTTTTAAACCCATTTCCTCACAACAAGACTCCACCCTCCTTCAAATAGATCTAAATAGTTTTTCCACCTGGTGCATCAAGAACTGCTTAGAGCTCAATGTCTTCAAATGTCAATCGATTACTTTCTCGCGTAAGTGCAAGAAGTCTCCTCAACGAATTTACCATCTCGACGGCCAACCTATACCCCTTGTTGAATCTATCCGCGACCTTGGTATATTATGCGACAGGCAGCTTAATTTCCGCTCGCATATTGATGAGATAATTTCTAAAGCAAACTCATCACTCGGCTTCGTTAAAAGATGGTCCAAAGAATTCTGCAACCCGTACGTAACTAGATCACTATACATCACTTACGTTCGCCCCCTTCTCGAGTACGCTAGCCAAGCGTGGTGTCCCTTTCAACGAGTTCATGTATCTCGTATTGAGAGGATCCAGCGTCGTTTTCTTCGCTTTGCTCTTCGAGGTCTACCTTGGAACGATCCTCTAATCTTACCTCCCTATCGAGACCGTCTCAAACTCATTAACCTGAATACCCTTGAGGAACGAAGGGACGCAGCAGACATTTTGTTCATTCACCGACTCCTCTCAGGCTCCGTCGATTACATGCCTCTTTGCAACTCCATTTTCTTTAACACTAACCCTCGTAATTTACGTTCCACCCGTCTCTTTTATCTACCTATCCACCGCACCACATATGGCTCTAACGAACCAATCTCCCGTATGCTGCGTAAGGTAAACTCCAACCTTTCCGTTTTCGATTTTAATCGCAGCACACTTTCCCTCAAATTCGATCTCTTTCACCATCCTTAGCTTTAAGCCCTAGTATTAGTTTAAGTCTTAGTTTTTAAGCTTGTATTAAGCATAATAAATGGGGGCGTTAGCCCCCACGAAAATTAATTAAAAATTAATTTCGCCAATATGTCCCTCAGTGATGCTCTCTCTATCTTCTACAGAGAATTATTCAATTCTATTTCTCTCTACATCCCCTTTTCGCGCAAAAAAAACCCTTCTACAAACCCCCGGAAGTATAATCGTAAACTTCGCTTTTTACGAAACAAATTATGGGCAGTTTTCCTTCGATCCAATTCCTTTGCGGACTATTCCAACTACCTAGGGTTATACCTTCAATTCGCCCAGCTCTATAACGTTCTCTAACAGCGATACCTCGATATTGCGCAATCAAGACTTATAAACGATCCTAAGTCTTTCTACCAATTCGTTAACTACAAAAAAAAACCGACGGTCTTCCTCCATCCCTCTCATACGAAAATATATCATCAACTGACCCGCATACCCACCTTTTTTGCTACTTTTTTTAAGCAACCTTTTGCCGATAATTCCTTCGTACCGAATCCCTCTTATTTGAAAAATACCTACTTAACTTCTCTATTTCTCAAAGTTTTGATTATACTGTAATAGAAAATAAATTAGAACAACCTAAAGATGAATACTTACAAGGCCCAGATTTCCTTCCATCAATATTTCTTAAAAAGTGTTCCTCAACACTTTCCCGCCCCCATTAAAATCTCTTCCAGTTATCGCTTTCTCAAGGTGAATTTCCACAGATATGGAAGTCTTCTTTCATAACACCAATACACAAAATGGGATTAAAGAGCGATGACATTAATTACCGCCCCATAGCTAAACTTTCACATGTACCCAAACTCCTCGAAAGCATTTTGTACGAAGCCTTAAGCTTACAATGCAAATCTCTTATTTCCCCTAATCAACACGGCTTTCTGAAAGGTAGATCAACTACCACTAACCTCGTCGAATTCGTGTCCTCTGTTCTCTCAGCCTTAGAAAGTGGTAAAGAAGTTGACGTTATAACAACTGATTTCAGTAAGGCTTTTGACAAGATATCTCACAAACTAATCCTGTTCAAATTGTCCCTCCTGGGCTTTGAACCTATTTTGCTAAAATGGATATCTTCTTACCTGTATAATCGCTTTTATAGTGTTCGATTCAGGACTGCCATATCGGCCCCTTTCTTGGCCACTTCTGGTGTTCCTCAGGGTAGTCACCTAGGTCCACTCCTTTTCATCCTAACTATTAACGGCCTTCAAAAAAAGAAAAATTTTTGTTTTACAACTTAGTTATAAGAATATTAATAACAGTGAAATTCATTATTATTGTTTTTAGGAGTAACCCATTTAATAATATTTAATTCTTTTTCGTGTGTATTATTTTAAGGAATTGGTTAGGATACCGGATATAATAAAACGAAGCAGTTTGACTTTCAGGATGTAAGAGAGAATTAAAGATTTTATTGTACAAAGTATTCAGATTAAAAGATTAATGTCATACTAAGAATGCAGTTCAGTGTATTTAGTACTAATGAATGTATTCAGAGGATGTTAAAGTTAATCCATGGTAATAATGTATATTCAACATTCTATCTCATTAGTTGGTATATATCAAGTCCCAAAAAAATGCTAATAATATTTTTCTCTTATGCTTGGGCCTCGAATGATAATCAGGATTTTTGATGAGCTTCAAAGTTCCTTGGTTGTCTAGATGAAGCATTGTACACATATCAGCCTCACGTAGCAGATCTTTTAGTATAACTTTTAACCACATGAGCTCTTTACTTCTGATGCTGCCACATATTCAGCTTCTGTTAATGTTAGTGCTGTACAACGTTGCCTTCGCAATTCCAAAGAAATTGGTGACTCTCCAAGTAGAAAAACGTAAGCGCTAGTGGAACGTTGCGTTTCAACATCGTCGTCATAATAAGAATCACTGTAACACAAAAGATTTAAGTTACTTGTCTTTTGAAAAATATAACTATATTTTGAGTGGCCTTTAAGTAACGAAAGCCTCGTATAACAGTTCTGATATGCTGTGGGCCTGGAGTGTCCAAGAATCTACTCAGGACTCCAAAAACATACAAAATATCTGGCCTTGCATATATGGCCAGATACATCAAGCATCCAATCTCTTCTCGGAAAGGAAACTTTTATCCGTCTGCCGTAGATGCACCGACAAGTGATGAATTAGTTATAGCTTCACACGGTGTGGACACTCCTTTTGAATCTCCCATATAAAAGCGGTTCAAAAGGAGTTGAATATAACCAGACTGCGAAACGTGAACATATCCCACAGAACTTTGCCCCAGTTCATTTTTCTTAACGAATATTTTTTCTTAGCCTTATTGTATACTTACAATATAAATAATTCTAAGTAAAATGTAAGTAAAGTCGAAAGACATAGATATAAGTATTTAGAGCAGCTTAGAGTGCCTGTGTGGGGCCAGTAAGTTAGTATAAGATTCTTAAGTAATTGTAAGCTAGCATTTAAGCATTTTTTGTTAGTATGTAAGAGTTAATTAGTAAGAAAATAAAATGCATTGAAAGCTAGTAGCTTCCCTAACTGAGTGTAACCTCAAGATATTTCTTCAAGTAGGAAGTCAGATTCTTAATGTCTCTCATATCAGTTGCTGTCAGTAGACCATTGAAGTCAATGCTCTCTTATTGACTGTAGCCTTCAATAACTAACCTTGCTTTATACCGCTCAACATTATTTTGTGCAGAAAGTTTCACTTTATATACCCATTTGCATGCTATTACCCGTTGGACATTTTACCAAACCCCATGTCTTGTTCAAACGATGAGCTTCGTTCCGAATCTTGTGAATTCATAGCTTCGGTGTAAGTCAATGGCTCTAGCTCCTCAGCCATGAACGCAAGCCCTTCAAAAAATAGCAGACATCAAACTTGTTTGGGCATCCGCATTCTAATTTTTGTTGTTGCGAAGCTTAGACTTGACATCATACTGTGAAGTTCCGTCGTGTTTCTTAGTATTGCTACCACGCTTAGGTTTCGATTGTAAAGTTTCCGGCTCTTTACTTTCTATTGACGATGTTCCTCCTTGGTTGTTTTCTGTTAAAAGCCTTTAATCCATCTCCAATGGGTGAGAAAACCTAAGTTCCACTTCTTCCGCCGAACTATATTGATCGTCTTCGCTTTCCGCCATGTTCTCCATCTCATCCGTCTTGAGCGCAACTTCTTTCAATGGCTCATCACCAATACAAGGTATTTTATTCCGCTTCCCTGCATTTTCCCTGCTTACATCAAACTTTAAAAACGTCCTTTCCGTGAACACAACGTCACGAGAAAGCTGTATTTTGTTGAAATCTGGTATTCAAACACGATATGGAATTATCTGGATATCCAATAAGGAATCTAATACCCAGTCATCTACGGTCACAACATCTCCGATATTAATTATCTTACAACTGAATGCGTCACAATTCCTTGCATCACCGTTGGTGCTCACACTGTCTGCAAAATTAAGTTGTTTCGTATTGCTTCTATTTGGACAATTCTTATTCCAATGACCGTACTGCTTACATAAAAAACATTTACCTTCCTCTCTGAGAGTTCTGATTCTGATTCCTTTTCTCGTTTTTATATACAATGCTGTATCGGAACTTGTGTCTTCGACATAACACGTCCCTAATAATAATAATAAGGCCATACGCCGAAATACGACCTTATGTCACTTTGTGAAAGCGTTATAAGGCCATATTTTGAAATATGGCCTTATTTGACGGCATCATTAATTGTTTAGATAAAAAGTACTGAACCAATAAAAAGCAACTGAGTTTGCAATTCAATGATTAAATCTAATTAAATTTCTTACGAAAGTTGCAGTCTCCTTCAAACTGATCTCTTTTCATCTTTGTAATCCGGCTTTATCTTTTACGGATCTGAAACACTAGTTATAATTCCCGCAAAGCAACGAATTTTCCGCAATTTTAATTTTATATTAGTGAACAAAAGTTGAGAAATTATACGTCGAACTTTTAACTAAAATTTTTTCTTACTGAGACTGGGCCCATAATCTGATACAACAAAATATCCGACCAGTTTGCCTTCCAGGCTGTAAGAGAGAGTTAAAGACTTTATTATTCAAAGTATTCATGTTATAAGATTAATATCATACTAGCAATGCATATATGTATATTCATATACACCGAGCATGAATACCTACCCATAATATATTAAAATTATCTATTGTAAGATTCTTGTATTTCTGTCTTTATCCTTTCTCTATCCAGAAATAATGACGATACCGTTATCTCGAGTGTATTTCCAACCACCAACCATAACCCCTAATACTATACCACAACCACCAACCCAAGATCCTAATACTTCGTACAAATCGACTTCTTCTAGTGTCGATGTCCAGGAAGTTAGAGCACATCCCGAACTAGACAAGCTTGTGACGTCAGTAGTCAGTCGCATCCTCGAGCAACGAGGTAATCAGCTAGTCGAAAGCGTATTAAATCCTAACGGCCACCGTTTTTCGGGTACTAATCAAACAATTACCCCGGATCATCGGAACTAACTCGAAGATTTAGAAAGAATTCCGGACATCTATCGATGTCCTAGAAATTTCTCCGGCGACGCTAGCAAATTCTCGTCATGGAAAAAAGGTCGCGTGCGTCCTTAAAATTTATGAGCACTTCAAAAGGTCTCCCGAATATTATGGAATCCTACATGTAGTGCGTAATAAAATAATAGCTTCGACTGATACTGCACTCGAAACGTATAATACCCCGCTTAATTGGCATAGTATTATAAACTGCCTCACTCTGCATTACGCAGACAAACGAGACGTGACCACACTGGAGTAACAGTTGTCAAACCATGTGCCAGGAAATAGCAGCATCCAAGTATTCTATCAAAGAGTCTGTGGACAGCTTACTCTAATTATAAATAGAATTTCCTGTATGGACGTAGGGCCTGAAGCGCTGCAATTACTAAGGTAGACATATAGGAATAAAGCATTAAATACCTTTATCCGAAGGTTGAAAGGTAACTTGTCAGATTTCTTAAGCATGAGAGAACCAATAGATCGGCCGCAAGGTCTGCACTTGTGCTTGAAATATGAAAACCAAAGCTACAGAGTTCAGTATGTTCGAGTTAATCAAGGAGGATTTAAGAAGCCTTTTCCAACACAGCCTCCAAACAGCATGCGCAACGGCTTCAATACTCGCAATGCATTATGTATACTGCAAACCACCGTAAGGATATACTTACACGAACTATTTCCAACCGCAATAGTTTCAATCATTTGGTCAACAACCGAATCGTAATATTCAGCCCTCTCAAAGTTATAATCCTAATAACCATCAAAATTCTCAACCTAGAAACCAGTCCCCTAACCAAGCTCCTATGGAAACAGAAGCTGTGACCCAAGGACACAGCCACCAGTTCAAACTAACTGATGAAACCGAAACCATTTAATCAGCAATCTTTTCAGAGAACAAGACAGCCTAATTTTCATATGATTTAGGAAACAAAAAGCACTCCAGCCTCTGATAAACTCCCGTAACCGAATGAATGAACAACAATATGAGCAGTTTTATGAAGAACAAATTCAGAACAACCTTACGGAATTCAATTATCAATATCCAGGCGAATGTCAATCGAATGATGCAGTGAACAGACAACCGAGCACTTACTGGAACACAGTGACAATCATTTTTAAGGCCAGCGGATTCTTCGCTATCCTACTTTGAATGCAAAAAGAAAAGCGGAGAAATTTTAAAATTTTTGATAGACACTGGTTCTAGCAAAAATTATATTAAAACTGAATTAGTGCAACAAAAATTCCTAATGAGCAAACATTTTATGCCAAATCCATAGCTGGTGATATTGAAATCATCCACCGCACGATAACAAATCTTTTTGGCCTTATAAATACAAATTTAAATTTTTTTTGTCTTACGCACGCAAAAAACCTTTGACGGAATTTTTTCTAGGCGAAAGCCCTCTTAGTTAAAGACACAACTATTACTTTGAGAACTTTAATTTCCTGAAATTATTAATGTTATCTTAATATGTATTTAACAATAATTCTACAAGTTCGAATTCTTACGTTTTGTTTAACTTGGTTATTTTTATTAATTTCTTTTTATTTTATCTTTATTTTTTCTTAAGTTTTTAGTCTTGACAACTGTTGCCGCGCGTGGTCTTGCCCAAAAGAACTCCTTTCTTTCCAACTAATATGGCAGTCTATTTTCCGGGCAAAATGCTGCTGCCGTATTTTTTATGTCGAGTGCTGCCAGGTTTGGCAACACTCCCCTCTGGTAAAGCGATTCCTCGAATTGGTTTTCCACTTTCGCCAACCTGGCCAACATCTAGCATAGCTAGTTTAGCTGTGGGTCTCGTAAAAATACCTTTCATCGTTTTGACCACAGTGCTTCTGGTTTCAAAATCTTTGCCTAGAATGGTTTTGAGGATTGTTCCTTTTGGCCAACAGTTCCGCGGACTGTCCGGATCTGTGATGACGACGACGTCTCCTTCCTGGATCTGCTTCGTGAACGCGCACCATTTTGTTCTTCTAGTTAAGTCAGGGAGATATTCATTTACCCATCGCTTCCAAAAGCGATTCACAAATTGCTCCTTGATAAGCCAATTTTTTTTAAGGACGGCACCATCATCGCTTATTATTTACCACTGGAAAAGTAGGAAGATACCATACATGTTCAAATTTTTGTTGCAATTCCTGAAGCGTTAACTTTCTTGCGTACTGCTTGTGTAAATATTCCTCTATCTGTGTTTGTAGATTTTCGTACAGCTAGCTATCTTTTCCCAATCTCTTCTCCAGGTTGATAAGACGTCGCTCAGCCATCGGACGGCTATCAGGCGTTCTGTTTTGGTCGCCCTTCCATAACAAAGGAAGAACGAAATGTTTTCCACTTCTTCTTATGTTGTTTTCCATTAAAGCTATAGCCCTTTCATCAGTAGAAGAACGCAACAGTGTTTTATTACTTGTGCCAAATGACTCGATCGAAATATATTTTTTAAACATCGTGCTTAGATTTTCATTTTCATTTCTTTGACAGTCGCAAATGTGGAAATTTACATTATTTACATTACTCTTGTCGGCGATTTAGTTTCTGAGTGCATGGCCCATATACTGTCCAGCCGAGACGCGTTTTTGAAGCCACTGGCTGATCCTCATATCCTTCGGGTGAACGAAGTGGAATTGTAAGCTTCCAATGGTCTAGACCCAGCAGGATTCGCGGTCTTGCATTTGCGTATGATTTGAAAGGAATTTGCTTCAGATGTTCATATCGGCGAGACAGCTCTTCAGCATTTATATTTTGTTTTGGAAGACCAAGTGATTTGACAGTTCGTATGTGTAAAATATTGTATCTTTTATTGGAATGAATTTGTGAAATTTGTATGTTCACCTTTTTAGATGTGCTCTCTGTGCGATTGGTATTTGCTGTCCATCTAAGGCATAATGGTTGGGTTTCACCAGAAGCCCTTAATTCCTTGACAAGAGCTTCGTCTGAGGAGCCATGATCGAGGAAGGCGAATGTGTTTAATTTATTGTCCCCGTTGTAGAGTGTCACCGGAATTATCCTAAATAAAACGCAACCTTTATCCATTTGATGATAGCAATTGATTTGATCATATTTTGTACTGCAGGTGGATATTGTTTGCAACTCTCGTACTTTGTGGAGTAGTTTGTGGTGTTTATAACTACACCCATCAACACCGCATGTTTTTTTCTAAACGGCACCGATTCCTTCCATGTTGTCGAAGGCATGTACGGCAAATTGTGTACCGCTTGACAGCTTCCCATCTATCGTTTAGGTTTAGGTTTAAAAACGTTTGGCACTTTTCAACCGTGGAACAACATGACGTGCAAAGTGGACAGACTTTAGTTTTAGTCGATTGTGAATGCGAACTATGGTGAACGTTAACTAGAGCTCGGGATGGATATCTTTCGGTTCTCGATGCTGACAAGCTTGAGGTGTTCATGCGTGTTACCTGAGAGGCAGAATTTGCAATTTCAGCTAACCATTCACTAAATACGGCGAAGTTTAAGACGCCTATGCTCTTGCGGTAGCTACCCCATTCTAGACGGATTTGGGGTGGTAACATGTCGCCAAATTCTCGAAGCAGAGATGGGTTTGCTAAATGTTCATGTAGACCAGTCGCTGCCATAACGGCGCATGCGTTCTCAACAGACAATGAGAATTGGATTATCGATTGCAGCTTCTCCATCCGTGGTAATGGTTCTTTTCTTATTTTCTCTATGATGTCGTCGATTATATCTACGGAACGGCCGTAGGGTTGATGGAGTGTTTTCAATGCGCCTGGAACTTGTTCGGGAAAAAACAACCTGTTACCTACTGTTTTAAGGGCATCACCTTTTAACGAATGGAAGGATGCGCTACTGGCTGATGTATGTTTTGTCGCTGCACTGTTGAAAATGTGGTTAAAGCTGAATGTACTACTCCATATCGATTTATTTTTGTCACGGCCATCACCTCGAATTTTTGTTGTTGCTGCCTTAAGATTGACAACGGGGTTGGTTCCATGTGCGAAGGACACTGCTGAAATCTTTTGAAGGGGATTATCATTTTGCACATCACGTATTTCTGTCGGAATGGCACCATCATCTTCACTATCGGAGCCCGAATTTAGCTCTCTCAGCATAGCGTACTTCTGCAAATATTCTTTGTCGCGCTTCTCTTGCAGTAGCCTTTCTTCGTCCAGTTGTTGAAGGAACAGCGCACGTTTTGTCGCTGATGATGCTTTCATATTCTGTTTTGGAGCAGTTACGTCAGATTGGTGTTTTTTCGGTGTGGCGTTCGTCGATTGATCTGAACGAGTAGCACCGTTGTTGTGATCTGCCGAAGTCTACGGTGGGCTCGAAGGTTGCGAAGGAACAGTTTCGTTTGGAATTTTCATTGGTGATTGGTTGCTGTCTTCAAGATTGGAGTCGCTTGGAACCTTCTCAATAAGTAAAGTTCGGCATTTTACGCAGTTCCAATCATGGTTTTGAATGTCGTCATCGACACCGACACATTAGTAATGATACCAATCATCACATACGTCGCATTGTACCAATGCGTCGTTGTCTTCATTTTTGCACGCTTTGCAATTAGTGAGCATGGCGGATTAGGGGTTTTGACGCGAAAGACGGAGGCAGAGAGAATGTAAATACTAAAACTTGACTTACCTTACGTTCCTTTGACGGCGGTGCTTCTTTGGTTGGACGTAGTTCACTTTGTAGCAACAACGATGTTAATTGCTGTGCCGTTGCGACGAGTTGCTCCTTGTGGTAATAGCTGGCAATGTCTGCGTTTTTTGGTGCGGTGAGTTGCTCCTTGTACCAGTGGATGACAATGTGTGCGTTTTGGCTGCAGTGAATTGCTCTTTGCAGCACTTTGATATAATCGACGGCCAGTCGTCTTCTTGCGATGATGACGATTTACTTTTCGCTGCGGTGAAATATTCCTTGCAGCAGAAACGTTTGCAATCGTTTTAAACGAAATTTAAGATTGTTAAATCTATAAAAATGTCACGAAAGCCCTCTTAGTTAAAGACACAACTACGAGTATTACTCTGAGAACTTTAATTTCCTGAAATTATTTATGTTATCTTAATATGTATGAGTATTTAACAATAATTCTACAAGTTCGAATTCTTACGTTTAGTTTAACTTGGTTATTTTTATTAATTTCTTTTTATTTTATCTTTATTTTTTCTTAAGTTTTTAGTCTTGAGTTTTAGTCTTGACAACTGTTGCCGCGCGTGGTCTTGCCCAAAAGAACTCTTTCCAACTAATAGGGCCATCTACTTTCCGGGCAAAATGCTGCTGCCACCTACACGCCGTATTTTTTATGTCGAGTGCTGCCAGGTTTGGCAACAGATAGCTTGAAACAGTTATCAACTGTCATCTACGCTAAAGATAGTTACATGATCATATTGAACAATATTCGAATAAATTTCAAACAGCTAAAGTCAAAATACTGTTAAATGTTTGTGTGGGTTCAAATGATAGAACTTATTCTCTTTGTTGAGTAACAAAAAAAGGAGAGGATCAGTCTCTATTTGGATGTGCTGCAGACTGCCTCAACCGTTCATTCTGCCTGCCCTCGTAACCTCGTACGATCCCGCTCTAGGTGAACCTCGTAATCGGTCCGCCTCGGATAATCGTGTCGGTTGCGCAGCATGTGTCGTATTCTTGTCTTTGCTCAGTGGGCAAGAATACGTAACATGTGGAATTGTCATTTGACGCCCCATTCCTGGATTTGACCTGAATTCTTGCATTCTTTTGTGGGTCATTTGATTTGACCTGTATTCTTGCATTCGTTTGTGGGTCATTTGCTATTGTTTCGTTTTCGTGTTCTTTTGTGAGTCAGGTGCTTGCAAGAATACGTAGCACATTTGAGACTTGTAACGCATGATTCGGAGCTTGTGACCTACTTGTGTGTTTTGCAAGTATCTCTTGTGTTGTCTTGTGTGTGGTCTCAGGTTTGTGCAGTGTTAAGGCACAACAATCCTCCCCCCTTAAAATACGAGAGGCGCGCGAGGTTACGAGTAAGATCTTTCGGGGCATATGAACGACTGGCGGTGTCTGTTGGCATAATTTATTATTCCGTATAATAATATGGGTTTAAAATTTTTTTTTCTTAGCGATGTGTCGCTTTACAAATTTGAGTGTTATTGGATACATACATATGGTTTAGTTTTGTCTTTTTTTTTAAGTGTTCACTGTTTCATTTGTTGTTACTGCCCGATTTATTGACATAGTTATTTTACAGTATTTGCGAATTATTATTATTTCAATTACAATTATGATTAATGAAGTGATAGAGGTTACATTTGTTGGTGTGACTATGTACTTATAATCTGTCTTTAAATAAGCTTTATTCCTAGTTACTGCATAGTTGATGTTGATGCTGTATCTGTTTAAATCTAACTCTTCTACGTGTACAGTTTGGGGTGGTATTTGGGATAGGTTTGTTGGGAGCTCTAGGATTTCCGTTGGCAACACATCTTCGATGGTTGTGGTTATTTCATAGATTTCGTTTGAAGCTTGCAAGTATACTTCTTCGGTCGTTGCTGTGCAGTATTGATTTATTGTTAAAATTCCACTATCGGATAGTTTGAGGGTTTGTGGCGTGTTACCGCATAGTATTTTTACGTATGAGTTTTTCGGTATGACGTAAAGCCATGAGTGTTTGTTTACTAGGTTAACCAGATTTCGTGGTTTAGTTGGAATACTTTGGTTTCGCAAGATTTTGGGGTTGTGTTTCCAGAGGTTAATTGAATAAAGTCCCATTTACAATACTGCGAGATGCGATACGTTGTTCGAAAACGAGAGCGCATGAACTGTCAAAAATATTTCCGTAACATGTAATTCAATGTGTTTGTTTACAATAATGCGAGTCTCGCAGCGAGCATCGCAGTCAATTTCGAAAATCTGGAAAACTCTCGCAATGTGTGACAGCTAAATTGTTGTTGTTTTCATTTTGAGCTTGTTATTTGTGAGTGGTGTTTTGACGCATCATTGTAAACAGACGTCCGATGTCTGAATGCGAGAGCTCTCGTATTCGAATTCGAATGCGACTCTCGTATCTCATCTCGCAGTATTGTAAATGGGGCTTAATGCAGTTATTGACGTTGTGATTATGTATAACTAAGTTTTGTTGACATATGAAGTGGTTTGATTCGAATTCTGGACACTTGTTAAGGTCTTTTGTGTTAAGGAATATATATCGTCTGTAGTTTTCGTTTATCGCTATAAGTTCGCTACTTACTAACATGAATTTGTAAATGTTTTCTTTCAGTTTGATTGGGATGGTTGTTATCTTAAATAGCTGGAATTCTTCACTAACTAGGGGTATACTAACTTGGATCATGTATTTGTTGTTTACGTATATGGTAGTCGCTATTAGGTTTATTGTGGATAGGTTTAGTCTAGAGATCTTTTGTGGGAATCTTATGTTGGGTGGAAGGTCTAGCAGTATTTTTTCTAGGGTTGAGATGAAACTGTTTGAGTATAAAAATCAAATGTTCATTTTTCTTACTTTGTTTGATGTTTGTCAATTATGATATTTATTTGATTTTATGTGTTTTCGTGTGTGTATGGCTTGATTAAGTTGTTGTGTATTACCTTTTCCTTCCTCCCTATTCTTAATTTGGTATTTGTTAGGGATATGACCTCTACAATTTCATAGGGTCCTTCATACGAGTAGATGGGGGTAAGTTTTTTGTTTGACCGGTTTTTTGCTTCTAACCATACTTTGTCACCGACGTTATGTTGTTTGACCAGTTTTGATCTCTGATCGTAGTAATGTTTTGACTTCTCTTTAGCTCTTATTTGGTTTTTTCGTTTTATTTCGTAGCCTGTTCGTAGTTTAGGTTTAATTTCACTGATGTTATCATCGTAATTGTATACGGGTTGCACTTGTCTATTTAGGATAGAGGGAATTGGTGGTTTTAGCCCGAAAATGGCTTCAAAGGGACTGTAGTTGGTACTTGTATGCTCTGTAGTGTTATAACAGAACACTGCATAATTAATGTACTTATCCCAATTGGTTTGATCGGTACTTGCATAGTTTCTCAAATACTCGCCTTAAGTTCTATGCGATCGTTCAATTGCTCCGTTCGATTGTGGATAATATGGGCTTGTTTCTGTCTTTTGTATTTTTAGGAGTTTACAAACGATTTTGAATAGGTCGCTTGTGAAATTCGATCGTTGATCTGTGAGAATGGTTTGTCTTGGCTTTCTTGCATAACGTTATTTGGGTCTAGTTTACTCTGAATACGGGTCACTATTTTTACTTCAGCTGTAATTAACCGTGATAAAGCGTCTGCGTTTGTATTCAAATGCCCGGCTTTATGCGTTATCGTAAAATCGTACTCTTCTAGCTTGATGCGCCAGCGCATTATTCTGGAAGAGGGATCTTTTAAATTAAACATCCAAACAAGCGGCTTATGGTCGGTGCTGACTTCGAATTGACGACCGAACACGTATGGTCGAAAGTGTGTAACTGCCCAGACTACTGCGAGAGCTTCCTTTTCGATGGTAGAATAATTCTTTTCCGCTTTATTTAATATTCTACTAGCGTATGCTATAGGCAAGTCGTTTGCGTCTTTTTCTCTTTGCGAAATTACTGCACCGATGCTTCACTACTAGCGTCGGTGGTGATGTAAAATTTGTTAGCGTCTTTGCGGAGGAGTTTGTTATTGGGTTAACTATTTTTGAAAAGTTTTTGATGAATTTTCTATAGTACCCTACTATTTGATTTTGGGGAGATGCTTGATTTTGGGGAGATTCGATTTTGTTTATGGCTGTTATTTTTTGGGGGTCGGGTTTTACACCGTCTGACGTGATAACGTGACCTAGATACATTACTTCTGTTTTAAGGAATTTGCATTTTGATAATTGAATTCTTAAATTGAATTTGTCTAACGCCTGAAAGACTTCTATTAATTTTTTATTGTGATCTTGCAGATTTTTTCCGTAGATTACTTTATCATCGAGGTAAACTAAACACTTTATGCCCTGCAATACAGAGAGTACTGTATTCATGAGTCTCTGGAATGTTGGTGGAGCATTGCGTAGACAAAATGGCATTCGATTGAACTCGAAATAACCGGTGGGTGTGCTGAACGCGGTTTTTTCTCTATCCTCTTCAGTAACTTCTATTTAGAGTCTCCGAGTTGTCCGAGAATGTTTTCTATGTTGGGGATTGTATATGCGTCTGGGATAGTATTTTCGTTCAAATTTCGAATAGTCTATTACTACTCACCATTTTTGTTTTCCCTTCTTCGTCACGACGAGTAGTGGCGCATTCCATGGACTGGAACTTGGTCTAATTATGTTGTCTTGGAGCATCTTATCTACTTGGCTCTTAATTGTTTGCTTGTGTATTTCGGGCGTTGATTGGAGGTGTGTTTGAATGTGTTTTAATGGAATGTTTTATTCTGGAAGTGGAAGTTAGTTGGTCGCCTTCGAGAAAGAATAGATGACTGTAGTCCCTACATCATAGACTAACTATACCCAGATATCAAACTTTCCAGATATTGGAAAATCAAAACCGGTTTTCTACTGATCGTCACTATCCGTGAGACTCTGTCCGTGAATACGTGTGAATTGTGGTCAATGGCAATTTATCTCCTTTTTTATACAAACCACCCCCATTTGAACCAAAAAAACGTCATCCACATTACACACACTCGTGCAAATCGCTCTCATTCTAGCAATTTTACTTGTAAAGTGCTCTCATTCTAGAAAATTTTGACAAAGTTATAGAGATGCAAAAGTGTTAGAATTCACTTACAGTGTGTCTGTGCGAAAGTTAAGGGTTTGTAAAAGTATTAGTAGAGTTTGACATCTAGTTTAGTTTATCTATGCCCTACATATTGTTTCTATTGAGTTCTTTTAATCCTTATATAAATGTTCTAGTTTAAATTCTGACCGTAGTTTAGCCAGTCTTTCTTCTACAACTTGGTTGGTCGTTATTGTATTTAGGTTATATATTTCGTAGTTTTTCGCACTTTCGGATTTTAGTAGTAACTTTTCGATCTTTACTTCTTCATTGTTCGTGTTTAGTACCAATAGTTATACGTAACCTTCTGTGGGTTTGGTTATTGCTGATGAAATGAATACCCCAGGTTGGGGTATATATAGAGAAATATATTTGGTCCGAGTTATCTGTAACTGGTCCATATTTTATCATTTGCTCGGATCTCGCTGGGATTGTTAAAGTTCTGTGCTCGTAGCAAAAGTCTACCATAGAGTGTCTGTTCTTGTAGTGGTATTTTAATGTATTGTCCTCGTAGTCCACTACTGCGTTGAATTTTCTAAGGAAATCTTCACCCATTATTTTATCTTGTGTGATTGGGAAGTTATTTGGAACTATGTGAAATGTGTGTGTGATCTTTTGTCCTTTGGTGAGTTCTAGATTTAGCTTTATAGTGCCAATGGTCGATGTGGGTATATCACTTGTACTTGTTAATGTGGTAATGGTGTCAGGTTTTAGTGTATTTAATTTAATCAAGCTTAAGGCCGCTCCTGTGTCCAGGAGCATTAGGGCGTTCTGTGGTTTAAACTTCTTTGAAGAAATTCTGATCTGGCTTTTGAAACTCATAGTTCTGTTAACAGAACTGAGATTGGCGATGGATTTATGGGTATTGGAGTTTGGACTTTGTATTAGGAATTGCTTTAAATTTCGAATTTGGCTGGGACTTCGATTTTTTGTATGAGTTTGGTTTAACCTTGAGTTTTGATGTAGGATTTCGCTTTGTACTTCGTTAAGTATGTTTGGTGTTAATTCTCGATATTATATGTTTTGTTATAGTGCTTTTGATTTGTTCTGAGCTACATCATCCCGATTTAGTGCATTGGATTGATTGAGCGATTTTTTATCTCGATAAGGATTGTGGCAATTGATTTTGCGATTTTATATTTGAGGTTTTACCTCTTGTGCTAGATTTATGATTGGGAATTTGGTATCTTGATTCAGTGGATTTCGATTTAGAGTTAGATTTGGATTAACATATTTATCTTTTGAGATTCTTAGATTTAGTGATTGTCCGTTTACGCACCTTGGTCGACATTCTTCACCTGACTCCGCGTGCTGAACGTGCCAGGTCGCGAAGAGTTTCCCTGGTTCAAATTGGAGTTGTTATCAAGTGTCGAAAATACATCTGCCGTTCAGGCATCCGTAGCAAACGATTCAAATCAGTCAATTCCACGGCGTTCTCAAGAATTGGATATCGCTCAGACCACATTATGGCGTATTTTGTGTAAGGATCTTGGTTTACACCCGTACAAGATCAAGCTGACTCAAGAATTGAAGACCATTTGAAGCGACGTACGTTCTCCGATTGGGTTCTGGAGAAGATGCGCCAAGATTATGAATTTCATCGCAAAATCATTTTAAGTGACGAAGCTCATTTTTGGCTCAATGGGTTCGTCAATAAGCAAAATATGCGTTATTGGTCGGGTGAAAATCCACATATGCTTCATGAACATGAACTTCATCCACAAAAAATAACTGTTTGGTGCGGTTTGCATGCCGGCGGCGTTATTGGGCCATATTTTCTCAACGACGATAACGATCGTAACGTTACTGTGAATGGTCAGGGGTATCGCGCCATGATCACCGAATATTTTTGGCCCGAATTGGAAGATATGGACTTGGACGACATCAGGATGATGCCACAAGCCACAAGCCATACAGCACACGCTACAATCGATATATTGAAAAGTAAGTACGGTGAGCGTGTTATCTCAAGAAATGGGCCAGTCGATTGGCCGCTTGACTATTTTCTGTGGGGCTACATTAAGTCATTGGTTTATGCCAGCACGCCGACGAAGTTGGAAGAGCTCAGAGCCAACATTGAATGCGAAATAGCGGCCGTTTCGGCCGAAATGTGTAGCCGAGTCGTTGAAAATTGGGCCAACGAATCGACCACTGCAAACGTGCCAGTGGTGGTTATATGAACGATGTCGAGTTCCATTCATAAATGTTTTGATTGTACTTCAAGCCGATAATAAAGTTTTTGAAATATCTCAAATGGTTTGCGTTTTATTTAAAAAAAAGTTGTCAAGTCCTTATTGGAAAACCCTATATATATATGCATGTAGATGTAAGTAGGTTAAGTAGATTAGGACTTAGTTTTAGGTAGTATGTAGGCTTTTTAGTTTTAAATTTTATAATAAAATTAAAATAGTCCATGTACTAAGTTTTTAAAAGTGTTTTCTTAGTTTAAGCTATAATTAAGTCACTGTAGATGTTTCTGATTAAAACAAGGAATAAAAATTATTGTTAGTAGAGAATATAGATCAACTCAATCAATCTATTATTTATTATGTGAACGTATAAAAACGATATTGAAAATACAAAATCTATCATGCAATAACTTGTATATGTCAAAATTCATATAAAATAAGAAGTCTAGTAAAATAAATCAAACATTCTAATTTATAACGTAGCGGACATAGTCGTTTTATTTAAATACGTATTTTTAAACATTACTGTTTAGGTAATTAAAATCTAATTATTTAACTTAACGGACAAAAGCAAACATTGGTTCATTCGAGCCAGATTTAAATAGTAAATTTAAAAAAAAAAAAATTTGAATAGAATACTGAAAGTGTATACATATGCACAATCATGTGCAAATTCGGTTTTTTTTTTACTTTGTACTAAGTTCAAAAGACATCCAACAGATTTGGAATTTGAATTTAAAAATAGACAGTTTTGAGTGCAACTATGTAAATTTAAGTGTATGAACGAAGTGCAACATACATATAACACTATACAGAGTGTATATGCACTAAGTACAAGGATTTAAATTTTTCGCATTTCTGGACTTGAACAATTAAACAACACATAAAAGACATACATATTTAACAAAGGATTGTGCAAATCGGAAATATCGCGCTGCGTAATTCTAATTACAATCATCTTAACACTCTACACTCAAGACTCGACCAAGTAAGTCTTTATATTTCTAATATAATATAGATGCAAGCAACTCTAAATTACATTAAATACTACAAACATACTTATATACTTCAATGTAATAGATTTAAAGTAATAAAATTCTAAAAATATTCATCAGTAGACACACGTATATATCTACACACACATATATATATATATAACAAAGTGTGTATCAAATCCAGCTAAATTACGAACTTTATGATTTAAACTAAATTAATTAATTCTATATTGTAATATACGTATATCGAATATACATTCTATATTAGAATATACAGTCATACATTCAATAAATTTACATATACATAATATACATTTATTTAACTACCTCAATCCATATTAACACACTATGTCATTTGGAGAGCTGTAGAAAGCACTATTTGCTCAGGTTGCTCGCGATTTTTCAAATCTTAGGAAGACAGGTGAAACGTGGAGTACTTCAAATTATTTATCCACACGTCTATCATCCTTGATGATAATTTGGCAACAGCAAGGCGGTACTATAAGGAAATAATGGGTGCAGGCAAGCTAGAAAAGGATTTAACAAAGGAAGAATTAATGAAGGTCTATAAACAACTCTTAGAAACTCACCTGGACTATCGCTGCGAGCTTTTAGACGCCATCGACAAGTGTGCATCAACTGCAAAGGCGCCTACAGAGACGATCAACACATCGTCAGCTGCAGCTGGTACTGGTGGGGATCTTCGCCTTCCAAAAATAAATATTCCAACGTTCTCCGGATGCTATACGAAATGGCGTTCATTTTATGATATATTTACATCATTAATTCATACAAATACTCACCTGAGCGACATCCAGAAGCTACACCATTTAAAATCCTCAATTAGTAGGGACGCAGAGCGTCTCATACAGCATTTAAGTCTCGAAGTAGAAAACTATATCAAGGCATGGGACTTGTTGAAGGCGAGATATGACCATAAGCGGGTCCCAGTCAATGCCCAGTTAAATCTTTTTTTCAGCCAACCATCATTAACGAAGAAGTCCACCAGTGGGTTAAGGTCTATACTTGATACATCTCAATAATACTTTCATGCAATAGAAAACCTGGAAGTGCCAGTAAACCACTGGGATGTTATTCTCATCTATATCCTTTTCCAAAAATTTATGGGAAGAAAAGTTGGGCAATTCTACGGAACTTCCAAGCAGAAAGGACTTCATCGGATTTCTAGAAGCACGTTTTAGGACGCTTGAAGCAGTTGACCAGCAGCCACTTTTGTTGTCGAATCCAAATACGAAGTCATCTAGTATTTCATGCTACTACTCAGATGGAAGAGCATTTCAAAGTATTTCATGCTACTACTCAGATGGAGGAGCATTTCCAATGAAAAGTGTGTCATCACGGAAAGCACGCCTTAAGGAAATGTAGCAAATTTCTTCGGTTGGACACAACACACAAGTGGCAAACCGTGCGCAGAGTGAAAGTGTGTGAGAACTGTCTTGCGTACAGCCACCCAACTCGAGATTGTCCAAGCTCAAAGAACTGTTATTTTTGCCAGCAGCGACACCACTCATTACTACATTTAAAACAAAATTTCCAAGAAGATCAAACAAGTCAAGTATGTTCGCAAGTACTTACCGAAACTTGCAATCCAACGGGCACCACAAGTAAGTAAGCACAGCTGAACTCAGGTGCCTCAGAGTTCGTTTGTAGACCCATCGACCGGCCGCACACATCGCATTCGCGAAACACCTTCTTTGCAACACAACATCGGGCGAGCTAAGTCTTCCTAGCAACAGCCATAGTTAAGGTAGTCTCAGCTGATGGCAGGTGCCATGATCTCCATGCACTTGTTGATCCAGTTACTACGATTACCAAGACGTAGAACGTCCGTTCAGATCTCCGGGTTAGGAATGGTCTGCAGTGGCAGAAGCAAATATTATGTCGACATAACGCTTCGATCTAAATATTCGAAATTTGAAAGCGCCACTAATGCCTTTATTTTTCAATCACTGAATGGCCTTCTCCCGGCCCAGTGAGTGATAGTCGGTGAATTAAATCATATCAAAGGCCTTCTTTTAGCAGATCCCGCATTCTTCAATCCAGCTAAATTCGATATACTTCCGGGAAGCGAAGTTAACTCCGACATTATTCTACCAGACATCATTAGAAGTGATCAAAACAACGCCATTGTCGCACAAAAAACCCAATTTGGATGGATTGTGTTCGGGAAAATTCCAGATAGGTCCACACAACTCCTTCAAAGCTTCTCTCTACAGCTTGATCTGGGCACTGAGATACGAAGATTCTGGGAGGTTGAAGAAGCTCCGTTTAAAATGATGGTTTCGGAAGAAGACAATGCTTGTGAACAGAACTTCTGAATCAACACAACTAGATTAACAAATGGACGATATCAAGTGTCCTTACTCTTCAAAGAAGGACTACGATCAGTGTTACGTTCAAGCAGGGAAGTTGCTTTACTCAATTTAAACGTCATTTTCAGAAGGATCCGAAACTAAAGGTAGGATATAAAAGGTGTATGTTAAAATATGTTATCATGGATCACATGGAGGAGGTAGATTTATTTAACGACATTTACCTTGCAACACCTTTTCATTTTTTTTTGCCACACCAGGCTGTCATTAAAGACTCAAGCTCCACCACAAAACTGCGAGCCGTGTTTGATGCAGCGTCAAAGACTTCAGACTGTACGTCCTTAAACGATCACTTGATGGTTGGTCCTAAGTTACAAAAAAGCATTATCGATGTCATATTAAGATGGAGACAGCATCGATATACCTTCACCGCCGATATCGAGAAGATGTACAAACAAATTTTAGTACCAAAGGCAGCCAGCAATTACCAACTCATCTTTTGGCGGGATAGTGAACAGCAGCCACTGAGAGCATACAAGCTTAAAACAGTGATCTTTGGCACAGCAAGCGCACCCTATTAAGCCGTACGAGTGCTTAACGAGGTTGCAGACAACGAAAATATTCTACGCGTCGGGGGTCGTTTGCAAAAGGCACTCAATCCATACCACACAAACCACCCAATCATTCTCAAACCGAAAACGCATTAACAAATTTACTCATACGGCATGCACACGATCAAACCTACCATGGAGGTCTCCAACAAACAATGGCCTACATCCACTCTAAATACTGGATACTCAACCTGAAGAGGAGCGTAAAAAAGTATTTTCATTGCTGTGTCATATGTATCCGGTTTAAAGTCAAGCCGATGCAGCAAATCATGGGAAGCTTACCATCATCGCGGGTTCGGATTGCTAGACCATTCAGCAACACCGGCGTCGACTATGCAGGACCAGTTGAAGTGAAGACGTGGAAGGGACGTGAAGCCAAAACACTTAAGGGCTACTTCGCCATCTTCATTTGCCTCGTTACCAAAGCCATTCACTTGGAACTCGTCTCTGACATGACGACGCAAGCTTTTCTAGCAGCTTTCCGACGTTCCGACTCAAACACAAATCGCACTCATAACAATTTAAAACAATTACACTGTACTCAACACACAACATACAGTCCATTTATCCCACTCAAAATAAATCCACACATACCCCTCAAATCATCCCAATCTAATACATACCTTTCACACACAGTCCATTCATTCCATTCAAATACAAATCCTACGTATCACTCATAACAAATGAATTCACTCACTTATTCAAAATGTTCATAAAATTCCGAGGCGTAAATTAATCGTTCCGCAAGCAATTAATAAATGCACAATACCAGCGCAACAAATTTACGCACAGCCCAATGACGGCATAAAATACAACACACACGCATACACATGGATATATATGAATGAGACGAACCCCCGAGAAATCAACATATATTTTTATAAAATCAAAAAATATGTAATACAATATAAAATTATATCACTTACCTAAAATACTTGAAAATACACAAATTTAACATTTAAACTAGACAAAACACTCGAATTTTAAAATATAAATATTCACGGCGGCTACCGCACGTCACAAACGCTCGAATAAACACTACACTACACTACACAACAACAAAAAATACAAATGGCAGCGCCCATAGTTTTGTTAGGAAAACAAGGGCAACAACAAATACCTTTTCCACATTCTCATTTACTTACATATGCGTTAAGTGTTGTCCCTTTGTTTTGACAAAATTAAGGAATTTGTTTGGTTTTCATGCATCCAAACTGTATGAGATGTTAGAAATTGCCGATAATGCAGATATGAAGGGTCAGTGATGCCATTTTACAACAATGATGCTGTAACCATAGTTTGGTTTATTGCGAACTTTGTTCACGGCGGGGGAGAATGTTTCTGATTAAAACAACGAATAAAAATTATTGTTAGTAGAGAATATAGATCAACTAAATCAATCTATTATTTATTATGTAAACGTATAAAAGCGATATTGAAAATACAAAATCTATCATGCAATAACTTGTATATGTATGTCAAAATTCATATAAAATAAGAAGTATAGTAAAATAAACCAAACACTCTAATTTATAACGTAGCGGACATAGTCGTTCAATTTAAATACGTATTTTTAAACATTACTGTTCGGGTAATTAAAATCTAATTATTTAACTTAACGGACAAAAGCCAACTCAACGGCAAACAGTAGAATAAGAATAAAACCCGTCACAAACGTCGAAAGACATAATTTTTAAGTACTATGTTTAACTTAGAGTGCCCGCATGGGGCCAGTAAGTTATTTTAAGTTATTTAAGCTATTTTTAAGCGTTTTTCTGTCTAGCATGAAAGAGTAAATTAAGTAACATAAATAAAAATGCATATGAACTGAAACTGGAAAAAAACTGTGCCCAGTATGCCTTCAGAGTTTGGCTCCGATCTGATATCTGCTGCCAACTTGGATTTTCCCCGTGTTCCTTCCAGGCCAATATTGGTTTGATGTCATTGTCTGCTGTTGGGAGAAACGGATTTCGTCTATACTCCAACCCCCTATTGGCTCAGTCCTGATCATTTGGATATTTGCCTGTTCTTTTGCTTTCTTACCACTGACTACTTCTACTGGGAGGCTTTCATTGCATTGCTTTACCTGTGAGGCTGGGATAATTACCCTGGAGTCGACTCCTGCCCCGCGAAGTAAGCACTTCCCAACTGATGGCTTCGGGAAATTTGACCGGTTTTTCTTTCTATTTGCCTGTAACCCCATTGCAGGCAGCCTTCTCGTCGTACTGGTTCTTTACAACGCCCTTGCAGATTTAATATATACTTTATCGCAGCGCATTCTTCGTCTCCCCGCAGAATATTTCATTGCACGGTAGTTAGTCTTGAGCAGGAGCATTCACCAGATGCCATTTCCCTGACGAAATGTATTCCATTGGAAGCCTGATTGGCTGCTTCCATCGCCGGAGCGAAGCCAAGTGCTTCACTAAGGGTTCTTTTCCCGGACATCCTTACAGCTGACTGTAGCTCCAAATCTGCGATTCCCATGATGAATGCGTCCTTTGCCATTTCGCCGATTACTTCTTGGCCTGCGGTGAGATATGACAAATATTTGCCAGTCTACTGATGTCTACTGATGTCTGCTTGGAGCTGTTGCAGTGTTTCTCCCCGTTGCTGCATACGGCTTTGAAATTGAACCTTGTAAATCTCCCGCATGTGGCCTGCACAAACCGTTTCTCGATAGCCTGCACTAAAGCCATATAGTCTCTATTCTTTTCGATATCGATTGTTTGTAACAAGCTCTTTTGCCAGTTGCTCAACTTTGCTGTCCATATGTTCGAATTTTTCGTCAACATACTTCTCTATTCTTACAAATTTGTCATCGATTTCTTCGAACTTTTGCTGGAGAATGTTCTTTTGTTCTTCCAGATTATTCTTTTGTTCGTCCATTTTCTGTTGAACAGTTCGTCGAGACTGTTCTTCTGTTCATTCAGGTTTTGTTCGAGGCCATTTTCATTTCGTCCATTTTTAACAACAGGAGTTGCATCACCGCAGCCATGTCACTGACGGTACTTATCTGTTCATCCTCGTCAACGTCAAAGGAGTGTGTATCAGGATAATGTACCTCGTTGTTCAAGGCCTCCTGAAGTCGGAGCACCAAGTCACTTTTTCCTCCGCTTGCGCTGACGCTTCTCTTGTTCAACTCGGATTTGAGTTGGACGAGGGTCAACTGCAATAGTTCTCGACCCATTCTAGCTTTGTTGCATTTTTTTTCCCGAATAAGAATTGTTGTAATTTTTATTGATTACTCGGTAGCTGGTCTGCCGGCAGGAATCAAACTTCAAAAATAAAAAAAAAAACAACGAAGCGATCGCGAACCACACAGGTGGAGGTTATTTCGGTAATTGGGGACTGCAGCACCAACAACGAAAAAAGACCAAAAGGGGAAATTTGCAACAGCCAGCAGGTTAAGTGCTGCCACTTTTAGCTGCTCAGCTGGGGGTGGGAATGTGTCCGTAGGCGCAATCTTTTTAGCAAGGAATTGCGAAACCTCAAAATGCTGAAAAAACACAACGAAAGTCGAAAGTCACGTTATAAGTGGTATTTTATTGATCAGACTTTTTTTTTATGGACAAAAGAATTGAGCGGTATAAACGGTTTACAAGACAAGCGGCAGTTAAAACTACCGTAGCAAAAACCGCTTAAGAGTGGGCCGCTATCGTCCGCCTTCCCGAACGACTGAAAATAATATTTTTTCTAGCGGGTCGCGTGAAAGGCAAACGGGACTTTCTTTGTATGCAGTAATAATTCTTTTTCGCGTTGGCGAAAGCCTACCTACACTCTCACTACACAATACTTATCTTCGCCTGGTATCCATCTTTCCTCGTCTTTCCAGTTCTCCCTGTTGTTCCCTGATACTGTCCTCTTTTCCTTTGACGTTCCACTTAAAGGGTGGGGGAGGGGGGGGGGGTAAAGGGAATATCGGATAGCGTCTAACTCTTTACACTAAATATTGTTTTATTTTTCATTTTACAATTTTTTGTTTGTTTCTGTCTTCTGTTTCGGTTGCTGTGTTTTTATGGATGTGTTGTGTGGTGTGTGTGTTGCAGAGAGTTGCAGACACTCCGCCTGGCTCTAGGCAACTTGTGCGGGTTGTAGATGTTTCATTTACACAGAGGTTTCCAGACCGTCCATCTGGCTCTAGGTGTGTAGTCCAAATAATAGGGCCGTCCGCCATATGTTCAGAGTGTTCCAGGCCGCCCGCCTGCCTCTGTCTTTCTCGGATGGACCTACTGGTTGTCACTTCCGAGGAGCATAAAGGCAGAAGTCCGGGATTGGAAGAACCTACAGGCGCCTTTCGCAAATACGTTCCTCCAAAGCGACAACGGACATAACAGACAAGACGGGTCAAAAGGTGAAGGGGTTAGGAGCTGGAAGGATGGAACGGATGCCTTAGCTCTACTTAAGGCTGGAGACTACCCATTAGGGGAGACAAAACAACATTTGGGACAAGGGTCGGCTATTTCGTGTTGGACCCTTGCACAGCAAAAAAACCTATAGCGCTTTCCTTGCGCTTTTGTAGCAGGCCGTTCGCCTGCTCTCCGGGTTCTTCCTAGAGCCTTTGACCGTCCGTCGTACCTATTTCTGTTGTCCTTCCAAAATGCTGAGAAAGTGCGCCGATGGCTGATGCGCCCATCACTCTCTCAGAATTCTGGATGAACAACTGTAAAAAGGAAAAGGTTCGAAGGAGTGAAACGAAGGTTTCAAGGAAAAAGAGTCCAGCTTGTTGTGATAAATTTGACCGTAACATCTTTTTTAAACAGTCACAAAATTATGTTTTTGTTTTTTTTACACACACAATAAGTCCTATCCCACTTCTGACACCAATGTAAAATATTTGTACAAATGATAGAACTTATTCTTTTCAATACAAATCGCTTTATTCAGTGCAGTTACAATTCACTATTTAATTGTTTGTCGCAATACAATCCAATTTCTCAACCGCTTATACTTTTCTTATCTTTTACTTAAACCACTTAATCACTTCTCCTAATTACGAGTAACACTGCAAATTCAACTGATGAACTCACTTGCATACCTTGGGTATGCTGGTATTTATACTCGAATGACATACTTCGAGAACAATCCTCGCCATCCAGCGTCCCATACAATTTCCAATTTGCTACACAATTCGATTCTACTCTCCAGTCATCAATGGTCGAAACTTTGTTATTCAAGTATCGAAAACTTCTGCTATGTAAATCTAGATGTTGCTGCTTACATTTAAATGGTTATCACAATACGTTAATTTAATAGAATTAAAAACCGATCACCTCATACCAAATCAAAAAACAATGCTAGATTCAATAATAAGTAGTTAAAAACGATTCTCTGAGCGAGAAGAGAAGTTGACTTACACCACAAACGTTTTACAAGAAATTGAACCTTCTACTGATGATCCCATTTACACACGCTATTACCCGTTACTAGCATCCATTATGCCAGAAGTCGAAAAACGTATACAAAAATTGCTTGATGATGGTCTATCACGTTCTCCGCACAACTCACCGATGTGGATTGCACCAAAAAACATGCAAGATTCGACTGGAACCAAGCAATACAGGTTGGTAATTGATTATCGAAAATTAAATTCGGTTACCATAGCCCATCGTTACCCCATTTCCGGTACTGGTGAATTGCGCAATTGGGAAAAAAAAAATTTCACAAATTTTCACAGTCTTGGATTTAAAGAGTAGCTTCTTCCAAATTCTCTTAAAAAGAGCAGATATAGAAAAAAAAACACTTTTTCCATAAATCATAGAAAATACGAAATCATAAAATTTCCATTTGAATTGAAGAACACACCATCGAATTTCCAACGAGTTTTGATGACATCCTTAGCGGGAATATATTGGGCAATCGTGCCATGTCTATATCGATGACATTATCATCTGCAGAAACGATGAAAGACAGCACGCTATTCACATGCTATGCGGGTGGTGTAGTGGTACTAGCAATCGCTTCTCACTCGGAGGGTCAAGGTTCGAATCCTACACATGACAAGTTTCTCAAGTTTTTCATTTGTGTAATTGGAACTCAGTCAGAAAAATTCTGCGTGTGAAAGCATAACACTGACACGTAGATTTGGCTGTTGTAGAGTTTCAAGCACAAAAAACAAGTGTGAATTAGAATCTTCGAATCACTCTGCGTGAAAAAAAAACTCTCCGTCCTATTCGGATTCCCACCCCTGGAGAGCTAATATGGAAACCAAATACACCTGAGTTTCGAACCATTATAAAACAATGTGCCTTTCTCCTCCTTTTACCTTCCCGCCCGCGCCGAGGCAAGAGTAAAAGGGGGTATCTAACCCCTTTCTAACCTACTTGGCTTCCTCATTTCATCTGAAGACGTTAGAACTAATCCCGCCAAAGTTGAGTCAATTCTAAATGTCTCAGTCCTGAAAACGCTCAATGAATTAAGGTCATTCCTTGGCCTTTACGGATATTACATACGTTTTGCTAAATATTATTTAAAATTAGCTAGACCTTAAACAACCCTATTAAGAGGAGATGAAAGTCGAATTTCTACGACTGGACCCCCCAGAATAACAATAGAACTCAACTCAGAAGCCTTCGAAGCGTTTAATAAAATAACAAATTCACTCATATCTAAAGAAATAATTCTGGCTTATCCCGATTATAGTAAGCCATTTGACCTCACCACAGATTCAGGAAAATAAAACGATAGCTTTTACCTTTCGTACGCTGATTAAAACAGAGAAAAATTACGCAGCGAATGGGAAAGAAATGTTGGCTATCGCATGGGCATTAGGCTCATTACGAAATTACCTTTACGGTATAGCTAGAGTTCGAGTTTACACCCATCATCAACCCTTAACCATTGCGTTAAGTAATAAAAACAACAGATGAAAAGCTGCGCTTGAGGAGTATAACCACGAGCTGAATTACAAACCTGGAAGAACAAACGTGGTTGCGGATGCGCTTTCCAGATATCCACAATCATCTGACATAAACACTCTTACAACAACTCAACATATCGATGAAAGTTCGGCACAAAATTGAATTCCAATCATAGAAACCCCAATAAATGTATTTAAGAACTAAATTTTTCTCCAAGTTGATAGAAATCCGTCCGAAGACTTTAAAATCCTTTTCCCGACATTCCACAGACACTCAATAAGAACAATAGAATTAAATCCTTCAGTTATAAATGGCATTAAAACAGAAAAACACACAATGAGCATAATTCAAAAAATCTACCTTTTACATTTTTCAAACCACATAAGCGTGCGCATAGAAATGAGCATGAAAATAGGGCCCAAATCCTACAAAGCGTTTACTTTTCTTCAATGTCCCAACAAATTAAAAAAGAACAAATACGACAGACAGAGAACGTAAATGACGAAAAGATGAAACTACTTTGAACTGAATACAACGATAATGGCAGAGGGGAACAAATACCTATTTATGCAGAAAGTGAGTGTCAAACCATTACCAGCGTTGTTGAAACCCTATTATAACAAGTCCGAATACGAAGAAATCCTGCCACTACAGATGATAAAGGAGCTTCATACAAATTCAACAAGTTTTATTCAGTTACGTGAGTCTGAAAATAACATTAAACATATCGGAGGATATTGCATATAAGTAATTGTCATAATCATACTCGTCATATGCATTATCAAATCATGGCGGAAAAGCAAACCTCAACTACCAGGGGTAACGGTCAAAAAATCATCAACCGTGTAACAGAAGACATACAATCAGAAGCATCAGAAGTATTGACCAAAGCAGAAAACCAAGAAACTCCGCAAATATCCCCAAGAATACTACTATCAGCCCAATTCCAATTTTTTAATAGAAAATAACAAAACGAGGACGTTTTGATTTAACAGAAGAGGAGTTAACGTGAATAACATTCATCTGAATCAAACAACAACAGCAAATCCCCAGACTGCAAATGGATTTCACCTGCACTTAACAACAGCAACAAATCTCAACAATCAAAGGTAACAAGTGCATTCCAACGCCAAAGGAATTCCACTCCCACAAACATCAAATGCTCCAATTACACCAGTGTTACTGAACGTGCGTGAAGGAATCCGCTGATGCAGCAATTTTAGCAATTGCAGCGTCCTATTCCTACTGCGTAACTAAAGCCACCGAGTGTTCGAATCGAATTTAGTTGATTGACACTTGCTCAGAATATGAGCCAAATAACTGAATAATGAGTGATTCAAAATAAATAAATGAATAAGCAAGTGATTCACAAATATTCAGCATCTCGTGATGATGATGATGCACAGTTTTTTAAGTCTGTCTTTCCGCCTGATTTAATAAATATTGTGTCTGAATCATATTCAATGTGAAAAATTGGCATTGGTCACTTAGTTGTGGAGGCTGAAGATATTGAGTCAGCTGTGGATAGTCTTAAACCGAATCCCAAGCATGTGATGATGGTCGTCCTGCAATTAAGTATATGTAAAAACCGTTTTATATACTCGTAGGAGTATCTCTATTTGCAAACTTTTACTTATGGTATTCAATTTACCGCTATCATCGAGCATATTCCTCGATAATTGAAGGATTTCCGTTTTGGTGTCTATCGTTAAATGCGGCTCTAAAAATGACGTCGAAAACTACAGATGTACATATTTGCAACTTTCTGTTACACCAAAACTTTTTGAAAGGATTGTAAAAAGTAAAATAGAGTTTCATATAAAAGAGCATATATCAGGTTTCTAGCATGGTTTTGCTTCGAGTCGTTCGACAACATAAAATCTAGTCAGTTTTACATATTTTGTAATTCATGCAGCACTTATTTTCATTATAACATATTTATTGATGACATTGTTCAACATTTAAATTTTTTTAAAAGCACTTGAGCAGATATGTGCCTTGTATTCTAATTATGGGCGGTAAATGCCTTATACATATATCGAGACCAGATCAGAGGTGGTGAAATATTTCTTACACCGCTTGAAGAAACCTAGACATTTCGCAGAATTTTTGGCGATATCAAATATGTGGTAATTCTACCCTATGTTGTCATTGACTTACATACCCAGAATGTAAAGTTTCACGGTTTCAACGATGCAAGTACCATATATGGATAATGGCTGGATTACGCTATAAAGACATTAGTCATACTTTTTTGCACAGCTACTATAATTTGCATACAAATTAGAACAGTAACATAGCGGTGTACGCTAATTTAATTTATATACAAGAAAGCTTCCAAATATTACTATTTTTGTCAATAACATTTTTTTAACAGAGTTTAAATTCGTTCATCAACAGATCGATGAACTGCCATTAAACTTCATAGATATTGCATATCTGTCCTACAAAATTTTTATAATGTATTGGCTTGTTTCTTGGTGATAATCGCTAATATACATGCAACAGAACGCAGCTATTGTGTTTTGGAAACATCAGATTTTACTCTATTCGTTATTCCCCAATTAGTTATACTGATAATATCAGAATTTAATCAGCTTAATATACGTTGCTGTTCCCGTTCTGCACACGAAGAGGACTGACGTTAGTTCGGGAACTAACATGAAAACAAGAGAGTACTGTCATCAGCAAATGAATATATTGGATTAGAAGTAGCAGACAGGAGATCAATAAAGAAGATTAAAAAGAGTGTTGGAGACAGGAAGGAGCTTTGGGGTGCACCAGGATTTATTTTGTGAATTTCACCCTTCAAACTGTGCAAGACACCTTTAAGTGACCGATCCGAAAGGTAATTTCTAATCCATTCAAGAAGAGATTCATCGATCCCAAATGCAAGCCTAATGCCAATTCTTTCAATGCATTAGAAATATCAAGTGAAACTATCTTGATTTCGCCAGATTGATGCACGCTTCGATTCCACTTTTCGATGAGACATGCCATCAAATCACCAGTGGACCTGTTACTACGAAAACCGTATTACTGGAAAAGTATATCGCCAGTATATCAGGAAAAGCTTATGCAGTGGTTTTGACAGCGTGAAAGAACACCTATTGAGGAGAGGGGCAGATATACAATCAGGACCGTATTGAAATTTCACACGCTTAAGAAAAACGTTGCAGTCACTACTGGCTCGTTCGATCTTTTCTCGGTTTTTTTCTGTTGGTTTGGTCTTGCAGGATCGAAAAATCATTTCTCTAACGCTTACGCCTCTTTACAGGCCGAGTCATACCACGCATTTCCTTTTGGTCTGATACTCTTGAACCGATGAGGGATAAGGATCTAATTTCAAAGAGAATAATACAAACGTTCATATCTTCAGCAACATCCACGTCGTTATAAGGAACCATAACGACTAGCTAAAATTAAAGAATCTTATTGTTAACATGATAAAAAAAAGCCAAGCCAGCACTTGGCTTCATCAAGCGCTGGTCTAAGGGGTTTTTCAATCTTTAAGTTACCAAATCTCTCTACATAGTCTTTGTTAGACCTCTACTTGAATATGCGAGCCAAGTTTAGTCACCCTACTACAGAACTCACATCCTCTGGATACAAGCTGTTCAACGCAGTTTTTTGTGACTCGGTTTACGTGGACTTCCTTGGATGCTACCAAAAACTTACTACCACATACTGATCGGCTGAAACTTATAAATTTACACCCGCTTTCTACACGCCGAAAAGTTGCCGTTATTCTCCTTATTCATCAAATCTTTGTTGGTAATATTGATTGTCTGTTTTTACTTCAACTTATCTCTTTTAGGAATAACACTAACCCACGTAATTTGATGTATGTGTCACTTTTCCGAATCAATCTTCACAGAACGCATTACGGACACCTTGAGAAAATGTCTAGAACTCTTCATGAAGTTAACGATATTCTGCCGCTCTTCGGCTGTCCCCACCCTTTAATTTTAAGTGAAATCGTTGGTTTTGCGTTTAGAATATGTTTGTAATGATTTTTAATAAATCTTTTCGGGGTTGACCGATGGCTCAAGTCATCGATCGTTTATATTAGAAGTTTCTCATCAAAAAATCGATTTTTTCAATAAATTATTAAATACATCAATAACATTTTCTTATTTAGAGTGATATTATTTTTCCAAATTACTTATATACTTAGATGGTGCTACAGTTCGGGGTGAATATGGGCCTCAATTAATAAGCCTCTCCAGATTGCCCGGTCTTAGCTAACTGCCTCCAGTTGTGCACTCCAAGTTAGTTGAGATCCCATTCTACTTCTGCCCGCCACCTAATTGAGGTCTGTTTTGGCTGAATTGTCCTTTCGAGTTTGATTCGAAGACCCTGCACACCGAATCACCATTCGCTGTACATGTCTTAGCCATTGCTGGCGACTGATGCAAAGTTTTCTGACTAGGTCGATGTCGATGTGTAGGTCGTATAGTTCGCCGTTGAATCTTCTCCTCCAAAGCCCATCAACGCAAACGGGACTGAACATTTTTCGAAGGATTTTTCTCTTTATCCTCAGTCGATAGAACTATAAAGTAGGACTGGAAAGATCAAGGTCTTACATAGACTATCCTTAGTATTTTGGGATAGGGTCTTACTACTCAATTGCTTTCTTAGCCTAAAGAAACCACGATTGGGAAGAGTCATTCTTCGATCTATTTCTCCTGAGGTGTTCCTACCAACATTTACATCAGAACCGAGGTAGACAAGGTTCCTTACTACCTCGAAATTATAACTGTCGACTGTGACGTTCTGTTCAATTAGTCGATGTTGTGTGTCCCTGCTTGTTGACAGCATACACTTGGTTTTGCCCTCATTTACCACTAAACTCATTTTAGCAGCTTCTGTTTCAATACCAACGAAAGCACCGGTCACCGCTCGCTGAGTTCTGCCAATTATGTAAATACTCGTATCATCGCGTACGATAGTTTTTTTACAGACTTATGAAAGATCTTGCCTCCCGTATTCGTTTGTGAGTTCCACACAACACTTTCAAGTATGACGTGACTATGACGTGACCAGCAGAAGATTGAATACAACCACTGTTCCCTAAGAAATCCCCAAATGCATCAAATGTCAAATCAGTTCAGTGCAGTAGTTCATCGTGAGAAGTCACTAGCGAATTTTATAAGCATCGATCCTTATTCGAAGAAGAAAGTAACAATATGGACGACCATGTGTTGTCTAAATTTACTAAGATAAAAAGTTTTAAAAATATACAGTGTCTATGTTCACGTTTTAATGTAATTCGTTTCTGACTATTCGTTTAAAAACTTATCAATCGGTATAAAACTTATTAGTTATACATACCATCGAAACCTATAAACTTGTTCTAGGGAAATTAAAATCGGATAATTGTCACGCATGATCTTTTCTGTGAAAAAGCTTTCAAAGTCGGTTTGTTCAGCTTGGATGTGTATGACACCAACAAAATAAAATGTGAGCTTATTAGACTCGGGCTTAAGAGGCTCTACGGGTCTTGCGCCCGTAGATTTCAGGCATTTTTAGGATTTTTTTTTAAGGTGAAATTAATGAACAACGATAATTAAACTTTGTAGGTTTATTATAATACTGAATATACGTATAATAAAAAAGAAATAAAAATAAAATTAATAAGAAACTGGCGCTGAAGATGACAGCCTCAATAAAATAGACCTGGGTAGCAGTGGTGTTTTTGATTTTTTCACTTATCGGAAAAAAAAATTGTTTGACAAAATGGCGCGCTCTTGAAATTTGAATACGAAAACAGACTTTTTTTATTAGTTCTTTACGAAAAAATAAGAAGTTATTAAAATAAATACATTGGTGGTTCCGACCATAGTAGCCACTGGTATACTGAATAACATATTAGAATTTAAGATCATTCGGATGAATAGTTTTTCTATTTTGCTTTCCGCCGCGCAGAAAAAAGTAGTTTTGAGATAAATGAGTTTAAAGTTTTAAATATGTATATTTCGAAAAGATTTTATATAACCATGTTCCAGCATCATATATTATCCCTTCAGTTCACTCATATTTATCTGCTTCTGCTGACATAACTTTTTTTCGAACCGTTTTGGAGTCACTCGTGCTCTGACGGTCGACTTTATATTCTCGCCACGCGTCACGTTCTGGGGCGAGTTGTTCTACCTGTGGAGCAATAGTAATGCCCATTACTTCCATTATTTTCAAGATAGCTGCAAAACCCCCATTGAGATGACTTTTTTGCCAGAAAACTGGTGCTTTGGAGCAAGTTGGCATACACAAGAATTACAATTTTCGATATTGTTTTAAGTGTTACTGCCGAGACGTCTTTCTAAAAAATTATCTTCAGTCCATTTCTCCTAAATCAGTTTTAATACTTCAAAGTCCCTTCAGCTTTACTTTTTCGCCATTTACACCAATAATCGGGGCCTATCGGACAGTTTAAGAGTTGCGGATTTTCCTCCGCCGAGACTTTATGGTAAATCCCCGCCCATATTTATTTTCTCATATCTGCCAATGGATCTGGATTTCGACGAACTGCTAAACCGTAATACGTAGACAGCTCTCAAATTTTATTGAAACACCTAAGCAGCTGCATTGCTACGAACTATGGATTCATACATGGGGTGGGGTAACCGCTCGCTACCTGCTAAAAGGGCTGTAAAACCTAAAATACTGTCAATATCATTATAAAAATTTGACGATATATTCTTCAAAGACTATACGTGTACTTTCGAAATATTAAAAGAAAACATTTTCTGAAAATTCTAGACAACCGGTTCCCCTTAAGTGCACGGAAGCTACAATAACATGGTAACAAAAAAAATACGAACACTATTAGGATACTTTTTACGCAGTTTCCTTAGAAAGTGGTACAATTAAAATTAACGAACTTAAAAAAACTATTCGCTCTATATCTCACACCCAAGCGACCTGAAACTTTCAACGAAAACATAAGAACAATTGACGTAATGCCGAAATTGTGAAGTCATGAATTGCCACGTAAAAACTTTTTGGTTCAATTGTGCTGGTTCTCAAAATATGGCTGCACAAAAATGCCTAAACTGTAGTGGAAATCATAAGTCCACAGATAGTGTATGTGTTAGTAGAAGTAAGTATCTAGAAATAGGACAAAAAAAATCAAATAAAAATAATCGCTTTCTATCTAAGTACAACAATAATAATAACACCCAAAGGTTCCATTCCTGTCAATGAATTGATTCCCAACTCTACCAACACGAAATGCAGCGCACAATATAGAAATGGGATATAACATCTCTACTAAAAAGCGTAGGAGAGTGCATCAAGCAAGCATACCTGTTCCAACGACTACACTCAACAACGATTTGTCAACCGCAAATAGCAACGGAGAATTATTCTTATTAGACGAAATTAATTCCCTCGTAATGTAAATTTTATTTTTTTTTTATAATGGGCGCGCGCTCTAGGGGTTTGTATACCCTTAAGGTGATTGTTCACAGCGCGGGCAAAGGCAATTTAGGGAGGAAGAAAAGAGAGGTACCGATGTACATTGCTTTTAAATGTTTGCAAGTTATAACGACCAGGAAATACAGAGATCGGCAGGGCATTCCATAAGTGAGTTGTACGGCTTAGGAACGAATCACGATATTTTAGAGTACGTCCGAAAATGGGCTTGAGGGTATACTGATGAGCATTCATAGCGAGACGGGTGTTACGGTTGAAAGTTTGAATGGGCGGAATGCTACTGGCGATTTCAGTGGAGCACTGGTGGTGGAAATAGCAATAAAACAAAGTGAGACAGGAGACATTACGTCGGTGTTCGAGGGTATCAATTGACTGACTGATATTAGTATCATCAATGAGCTTTATCGCACGATTTTGAATCCTATCCAGCAGGTGCAGAGATGTTTTAGGAACACCTGACCAGATGTGGGCGTTGTACTCCAATTTTGGGCGGATGAATGCCTTATATATTGAGGCCAGATCAGAGGGGGTAAAATATTTCTTACATCGCTTGAGGAAACCTAGACATTTCGCAGAATTTCAGAAAACATCGAATATATCCTCATTCCAACGTAAGTTGTCATTGACAGTTTTTCAGTTTCAACGATGCAAGTGCCATTCATGGATAATAGCTGGGTGTTTAAATTTCGCTTTAAAGACAGCAGACAGCATTGTGTTTTGGAAGCATTAAATTCCACTCTGTTGATAGTTCCCCAATTGGTTATGCTGTTGATATCGGAATTTAATGAGTTTAGCATACGCTGCCGTTCTCGTTCTACAGCCGAAGAGCAGGGACGTGAGTCCGGGAACGAATATGAAAAGCAGAGAGTACTGTCATCAGCAAACGAATATATTGGATTAGAAGTAGCAGAAAAGAGATCGTTAATGAAAATTAAAAAGAGTGTCGGTGACAGAACTGAGCCCTGGGGCACACCAGCATTTATTTTGTGAATATCAGACTTGAAACCGTCCAAGACAACTTGAATTGAACGTTCCGAAAGGTAATTTCTAATCCATTGAAGAAGAGAGTCGTCGATCCCAAATGCACGCATTTTCGACAAAAGAGCCTGAGACTTTTCGGTGAGACATGCCATCAAATCACCAGTGGACCTGTTGCTACGAAAACCGTACTGCTGGTCATTGAGAAGTTTTCGTGTTTCGAGATATTTCATGAGCTGACGATTTATCAGTGTTTCCATGACCTTGGAAAGAAGGGACGTAAGTGCAATGGGTCTCTAGGAGGAGAGAGAAGATGATTCGCCTTTTTTAGGGACGGGCTGGACAAATGCTGTTTTCCATCTGCTCGGGAAGAGTCCTAAAGTGTAGGATTGATGAAAAAGCTTACGCAGTGGTTTTGCCAGCGAGGAAGAACACCTCTTCAGAAGAAGGGGAGATATACCATCTGGACCAGCGGATTTATGTATGTTGAGATCTTTAAGTACTCTTGCTACTACGCGAGTGCGAAAGTAGATTCGTCCCATTGAAGATTCGACGCACTCAAGTGTAGGCGGAGACAAAGCACAATCTGGGAGTGTTGAGCTGGCCGCAAAGTGTACAGAAAGCAGATTGGCCTTTTCCAAAGAGCTGACAGCTGGAATGTCATTGTAAATGAGCGTTGGGATGAGGCGGAATTTCTAATGTTTTTGACGAACGACCAAAAATGTTTACTGCCTTTGGGACATTGCAGTATATTTTGCCTCAGTTTTTGGTCGTAAAGGAATTTCACACGCTTAAAACAGGCGTTGCCTTTTCTTTTGGTTTGATACTCTTCATCCGATGAGGAATAAAGGATCTCTTTCCAAAGAGAATGGTGTCTGTAATCATATCAGCAGCGGCATCCACGTCGTTCTCGAGGAAGCATAACGACCAGCTAAAATTCCTAATTAAGCTGTTAAGACCGTTCCAGTTGGCTTTCTCGTATTGCCATACGGTTCTTTTAGGAATTTTTTCTCTAACTGTGTGGTCGGTATACGAGAAATTATCTGATATGACACAATGGTCCGACGAGCCTAGAGGGGAGAGCACATGAATGGTGTACTTATCAGGGTGAGAAGTTAAGAACAAGTCCAGGCTGTTGACGGTATGACTATCAACGTCTGGTATTGGCGTGGACTCATTTACAAGCTGCTTTAGGTTGTTTTCCGCAGCGAAGATCTCAACACACCGTCCTTCGGGTGTTGTCTGTCCAGAACGTCGAAGCCACCCAGAATTGTGTATATTGAAATCGCCCGTAATAACGATTTCAGTATGAGGATACAGGGATACTATTCTTTGAATGGAGTCAGACAGCGCATCAAACTCGTTAAAAATGATTACGAAGGTAGGTTTATGTAGAACTAAGATAGACCAATTCAATGTTATTGCATAAGTTCTACTAAGTTGTGATACATTAATGTAATTTAACAAATAACAATTTTAATATTGTGTTATTACATGGAATGCGAGAGGCATTTGTAATAAACATATAGAATTTCCCAATTTTCTAAATTGTAATAATATTGATATTGCATTAGTCACAGAAACTTGGTTAAAATTCAATATCCGTATTTCCACATCGGCTCATAAGTGCCATCGTGCTTATGACACGAAAGAAGGGGTGGAAGTGTGGGGATTTTGATTCGGAGGGTAATCAATTTTGCCTAGGGCAAGAACTATAGTCCGTTTCAAATCACCGTGCCATTTCTTGCGCATGTGCCCTCTTTTACAGTAATCCTGTAAGTGATCCAGACGAAATTCGAGCGTGACCATAATTTTATATTAATTGCACTGAGTCCTCAATTGAGTCTCAGTGCGTATGGATTATCTGCTTGAATGGCATTTGATAATTTATTTTGGAAAAGATAAGAAGCCGGTATTGACAGATTCGAAACCAGAGTGTTGAGAGAATGCATAGGCGTGGAATACGTGTCCATAGTATATTTTTTCAGTGGAGTTGGCAATGACGATTGTATGGAAAGTACTCTCTTCACAATTATTGTGTTGAAAAGAAGAAATAATGAAAAGAAGATATATGCGGTTATGATGTAAATGGGTTAAATATGAAAGGAAGTGGAGAAAGCTTAGCCGTTTCATAAATATAATTTTCCAGTGAGCAGATGAGTAGCATGCGCTTCCAGGCTCGCTTTGCGCAGCTTGCGGTGATTTGAAACGAACTGTATATAGATTATAGATATGTGGAAAATGTAGGAATTGGAGTTAAATTTAGTAACCAACGAGCAATTAAAATTTACTATGTTTATTTTCCGGAAAAAATTCTAGGAAGAAGTACAACAGAAGAAAAAAGGAGTAGATTAAAAAGAGATTTAAGAAAACTATTAAGTATAAACAGTGCATTTTGTATGCGATGTGATTTCAACCGCAAACACAGAGATTGGGGATGCAAATTCTTGGGGAACTGTTTTGTCTGATCTTTCCATTTTGTTACCGTTTTCTGTATTGTATCCAACCAGTACCACATACATCCAAGACTTGCAGAAGTCGGAAAACATTCTGTTTAGGACGCCTTTGTCTAGGGCCTCTAGGGATACCAGAAAGAATTGGCGAAAGTTTTCTATCCTCGGACAACACGGACAGCCACTCGCTTGTCGAAATGTAGTCAGATACCTTGGGATCTGGCTAGATCAATATCTGTATTTTAACAAACATATAGATGTTGCTCTGGCCAGAGCCAGAGGTGCTTTTGCCCTTACAAAGAGACTGTTTTATAACAGCCAACTCGATGCGAGGGTGAAGGTGATCTGCTACATGGCCCTTATCAGGCCCATGCTTGTATTTGGATGTCCTGTGTGGTTCAACGTGAGAGCAAGTTTATTGGAAAAGATTCGGGTGTTTGAGAGGGCTTGTCTTAGGACTTGTCTTCGCTTATACAGAACACCAGAGTCTGAGTACATAAAATTCTATCCTAATGAGGTCTTATACAATAGGGCGAACCTAATAAGAGTGGACAATTTCGTCATTAAGTTGACTCGAAGGCACATTGCAAGAGCAATGACCTCATCGAACAACCTGATCTCCGGGGCTTTCTACCCCAATTATTTGTATCACGAGAGAGTTCGCTTTGACGGCTTTATTCCTCCAGAAGCGTTTCTCTATCTAGATAGCAAGGGTCTGATCCAGGACAGATTGGCGGTGCCGCTAATCTTCCACGTTGCTCGAACAGCTGCGGACAGGCGACTCAACTACGACAGAGACGTCGCACATGGCAGTGCGGAGCGTCTCCGGTTCAGTAGGGCGGTAGGGAGTCGCGACATGAGGGATGTTGCTCGGCAGCACCAACAATTTTGGTGGCTGGTTGAGGGAGGGGAAGTTTCGTCGTCCAATTCCTCCAGTACTGGGTAGTTCCATAGGAAGCAAAGTCGGTCGTCTGACTATTTTATTAGCCATGGCCGGCTTACATAGCTTTAGGTAGGATTAAGTTAGTTTTTAAGAAAAAAAAAAATATATAAAAACACAAAAAAAATAAATAAAAATGAAAAATTAAAAAAAATAAATAAAATAAAATATATATATATGCATATACTTATATATTAAGTATATAGGTATTATGGATGTATATGTATATGTATGTGTGTGTATGTATTAGATGTAAGTAGGTTAAGTAGGTTAGGTAGTCTATAAGTTTTTAGTTTTAAGTTTTTATAATATAAAAAAAACAGTCCATTTACTAAGTTTTTAGTTAAAATTTATTTTCTTAGTTCTAGTATTAAGTAATGTTAAATTGAATATAAAATTAGAATGTAAGATTCGTCGAAAGACATAGTTTAAGTGTTAGGTTTAACTTAGAGCGCCCGCATGGGGCCAGTAAGTTAGTATAAGATAATTTTAAGTTATTTAAGCTAATTTTTAAGCATTTTTTTTGTCTAGCATGTAAGAGTAAATTAATTAGTTAAATAAAAATGCATTTAAACTGACTGAAAAACATACATCCAAGACAGATGTTAATTCTATCATTCAAGAAAGTTATTAAAAAAGGTGTTTGTTTGAAAATACTTACTTATGACCTAGACCCCATAAAAATAAAAAATACATGTTTCGAAAATATGAAGCATCAATATTGTTTTTAGAAATCACTAGTGATATGGACTTCTTAAGGCTCAATAAGAAACCATTTTTTTGATACAAACAAGCTACGTTTTCAAGTTAGTCATTAATACAACTTATACAGTGCTTGATTAGGCCAAGCGGACAACTCATACAGAACTGTACATCATCAGCGTACATACATAACATATGTAGGGAGCAGTGTTTAGTGATGATGGGCAGTTCATTCACGTATACTGAAGATAATAGAGGTTCCCAAAATAGACTCCTGGAGGACAGCATGTTTAAAACAGTTATTAAATTCAACTGCTTGCATCCGATCTGTTAAATAAGAACCAAGAAAATTTACAATGTAAGATGTGCCGCTTGCCGTATATGTTGGCTGACACTTAATAAGGCTGTAATGCAGCTATGTTTTTTTCACGAAAACCAGATTGCTTTGATGTTAGCAATCATGAACTATTGATTGTACAAAAAAGTCGTTTGTTTTTGTAATAATTTTTCCAAAAAAGTTTGGTAAATAAGGCAAAATTGAAATCGGCCTTGAAATATTTTTCAATGGTATCGTTTTCCATGGTATCGCAAAAATACCCGTTGTCAGTATGACATTAAAGACATAGGTAATAAAAGGAATTAATATAGGTAAAATCAGTTTCAAGAAGAGTGGATGATCTAAACAAACTGCATTCGACTTGACTGAAAGTATGCTTTCAACGACTTCCGTGCTATCTATTGCCCTAAAAGTAAAAGGGGGACTAAACACTCTGGATGCTAGGTTCAAATAGGCATCAGTTGAATCGCTCATAAAGTTTGAAACTGGGGGAACCGGAAGGGAAACAAATTTTTGATTTAGCGTATCACAGTAAATGTGACCTGCACATTTACTTCTACAATTAGCGATTCTGATTTGGCGAATGTTTTTCTATAGCTGTTGCCAGTTCAAGGAAAGGGTGAGACAATTCGAAAAAACTTGGGGTTTTGCAGAACGAATTGCCAACACAACTCAATTCCTGAGTGAGCGGTAAATATCACGATGTTCGTCGAGGCTGAATCGCTTCCATCGGTTATAAGCTTGATCACGCTGTTGCATTACTGAGCGAATCTCCGAGTCGTTCCTAGACCTCCGTGAGGAATATACGTGTGTTTCGAATTTGCCAGAGTGAAAAATATAGTACTCGAAATTTCATAATAAAAATAATTGGTTGCAGTTTTGCTAATTCAGGCGGTAGTCAAGCGGTTAGCGGAGAAGGAGGGTGAAAACCACTCCTAATTTAACAAAAAATAAAAATAAGTGCTGCTTTAGCAGCTGAAACAACAAAGACAACAGAACAAAGCAAAAAACAAATATATGATGCGCTGATGTACATCGTTGATGAGGTCCAGTATGAGGGGGGCAACAACAACTTTGCCTCTTTAGCGGCATCTGAGTCGGAAGACGAGGATGATATGATAAAAGACATTAGCAGCAGCATACAAAAGCTGGAAGAAAAAATGCTTGCTGTTAAGCAAACTGCACACAGGCAGAGGGAGCAATTAGAGGTTGAAAGTGCCCAAAAAAAACAACAAGAGCAGAAACAACAACTGCAGCAACAACAAAACCACCAGCAGCAGAAACAAACATTGCATCAGACAAAACAGCAGCAGCAGAAACAACAGCAGCCGTAGAAACAACAGCAACAGCAGAAACAGCAACAGCCGCAAAAACAACAACAGCTGAAAACACAGGAGCTGGAAAAATAGCAGCAGCAGCAACAACAACAACAGCAGCAGCAGCAACAGCAGCAGAAGATGAAGAAGGAGAAGGTGCCTCCTATCAACACCTATAAATTGGAGGTAAATGCAACCAAGGACCTGTGTAAGTTCGTCATTGGTAATAATTTTAATATTAAGCGATTGGGGAACGATCGCCATGAAATCCACTGTAATACAGTGGAGGGCTACGCGAAAGTGAAAGAGCTCCTAAAGGAAACGACGACGGAGCACTACTCATACACACCGAAGTGTGAAAAGCGGCAATCGATGCTGCTGAAGGGGTTGGAACCGTCTTCTGATCCTGAGGAGATCCTAGCACTGCTCAAAGAGAAGGAGTGCGAAGGCCTCAAGTTTGTGGGGGTAAAGCCATTTACCACAGCCAGAGCTAGGCGGGAGAAATGGAGTCTGCCGTTCTTCTTGGTGCAGCTCAGTCCCGAAAGCCGTCTGGATAGTCTAAGGGCTATCAATGTCCTAGACTACCAGGTTTGTCACTGGGAAAAATTAAAAAGGAGCGAAGGAGCGTTCGCTGCCACAGGTTCGGGCACGCCGCGTCGAACTGCCAAATGCAGCCTCGATGCGTGAAGTGCGCAAAGAACCACAGTTCCGAGGAGTGTGCTCTGGGTAGGAACGGAGCATCCGATAGGACGCAACTCTCGTGCGTGTTAACTATCGGGTTTGTCCTAAGTTCGCTGACATTAAAAAAAAGCAAAACTGGCTCAGCAGCAGAAGGTGGAGGTCAAACGTTCACCTGTTAGGTTTCAAACAACAGCGGTCACCTCCCAAACGCGTGTTATGTGGGAACGTGGGACACACCGCAAACTATCGGGGTTATCCTATGTTCACCGACATTAAAAAAGCAAAATTGGCTCGGCAGCAGAAGGTGTAGGTCAAACGCTCACCTGTTAGATTTCAAACACCAGCCGTCACGTCCCAAATTTCCTACGCCCAAATGGCGTCTGGTAGGGGGGCTATGGTACAGCAAGTTTAAACATCGCGGCTCTTCGTTTGATCCTAATTAGTGAATTAACATTCACGGCAATGACCTTCAAGGTTTGCTCCACCATGTGCGTACCCATTACGACATGTGTTGCGTTAGGCCCGGCAGCAGCGCGTAGATCTGGTCCACCCGCTTGGCCTGTTCCTGCACCTGCTTTTGCAGCTGAGCCATCTGCCTTGGATTGCGAGCAAGATGGCTAGCATGTTAGGTGCAGCTTCCGTTGTTCTCGGCATTGACGCCGGAGAACAAACTCCTGATGTTCTTTTCGCTAGCGAAACCAAGCTAACCGATAATCACAAACTGGAGTACAATAATTATATTGTTAGAAGAAGAAACCGGCCCAAATCCAAACGTGGAGGTGGTGTCGCGATGTTCATTAAAGAAGGTATAAAATTTCACAGAGTGTACAAGGGAGTGTTGCGCAGGTTCCGGGTGTTGGAGGCAGTTGTCATTTACATACCGCTCCTCAGTGGAAAGCGGCTGTACTTGCCTCTGTTTATGCACCTGAGGCTTCACAATCCACCCTATTCATTACAGAACTCGACACGCTTTTTCGACTTCTGAGGCTGGAATCGGGGGAGAATTATTTTATAATCGGCGGGGATTTCAACGCTAGACACAGAGATTGGGGAAATAATTTACCAAATACTAGAGGGAACTTACTACTCTATTGGTGGGGTCAGCACGTCTTCATGTACAGACTCGGTTTTAAAGCGACGGATAACCCGCCGTTTCCCAGAGGCGGGTCTTATTTGGATCTACTGCTGTACGACGAACGTATACGACTGACAGGTACGAGTTTACAAACGCTAAACAGTCTGCGCACATTCGTGTATGACAGCGACCATTACGGTTTTAGCACCGAAATTACAGTTCCCAACGAAATTGTGGAATTGGAGGAGTTTGTCCAAAGATATTCTTAAAACTACAGTAAGACTCGATGGACACGCTTCTCCGCAACCTTGAACAGAGCGCTCTCCTCGAACACGCCCCACCCACCGTCCCACCGGAATTTGTTAAACGAGGAGATCGACAACTACCTAAAACAAATGGACGAGACAATTAAACAAACTATGGACACTACAATACCGCGGTAACGACAACGAACAGTTACTGACAATAGCAGGTATTGATCCAAATTAGGCCGCTGATGATGACAACTTCTTTGTGATCGAGGATCCACAGGAGAAGGTTGAAACCATAGGAGCGACTTTCCAGGAAGTATACAAGGCCACTGACACCATTGGCCCTGATTATGACCTGGACAATCGCGTCTTGGTGCACGACTTCGGCATTCGAAATGAAATAGGGAACTGACGATCCGAGGGCTCTCGTTTTACCCGGTTCAGCGACGGAAATATGGCAAATAATGTAATTTCCAGAGAGGGTGATCTACCCCCGTTCATTTCGAAGGAAGAACACCATGAGATCTTCGACAAAATCAGGACTAAGAAATCAGTGGGGACCGACGGTATTCCGAACATCGTGCTTCGACATCTTCCTCTAGAAGCGGTGGACATTTACACCACCCTGTTTAATAATGCAATAAATAATGCACATTATCCAGCGCATTGGAAAACGGCGGTGGTTCAACCTATCCCCAAAAAGGGAAAGGATATATCCAATCCGGCGAATCTCCGGTCGATAAGTCTCCCTCCGAATATCAGTAAGGTTTTTGAAAAAGTAATCAATAGAGCTCTGTCTAGGTGGGTTGAGGATAAACATATAGTTCCGTATAATCAATTCGGTTTTAAGGCGGGACATGATATCTCACATGCCGCGTCTAAACTTGTGTCCGGTATCCAATGGAATAAAGGCAAAACACAATGTACTGGTGCCTGCCTTGTTGACTTGGAGAATGCCTTCGACACCGTATGGTTAGAGGGTCTTTTCTATAAGCTGACTAGGCTAGGGATCAGTAAACCACTCTTGTACATTCTTTATAATATGCTAACCAACAGACAGTTTATTGTGAAAAATGGTGATGTGACTTCTGTTGGAATATTTCAAATTAAAAATGGTCTTCAGCAAGGCGCGGTCAATTCGCCGATCCTATTTAACATTTATACAAGCGACTCGATAGGTTCACTTCCCCATACTATTGCGTATATTTGATAGCGTATAGAACAGGTCCAAAAATCGAGGTCATTAGGTCGAGGTCTACCTAGATCAGATAGGGTTGATCCAGGATATATCAGCGGTCCCGTTAATCTTCCATGTCGCTCGGACAGCTGGGGTCAGGCGACTCAACTACAACAGAGACGTCGCACATGGCAGTGTGGATCGACTCAGGTTCAGTAGGGCAGTGGGGAATAGCGATAAGAGTGATGTCGTGCGGCAGCACCAGCATTTCTGGTGGTTGAATGATGGAGAAGATGCTTCGTCGTCGTTTCCGTCAATTACGGACCAACCTTACTAATGAGGCAGAGCTGACCAATCTGTTTTCTCTTGTAAATAGCGATGGCCAGCTTACGTAGGTTTAGATTAGCATCTAAGAAATATATACATATATTAGTATATACAAAGGTGTATACTAATATATGTATATAATTGTGTATAATGTCTATGTGTGTGTATGCGTGTTTTGTGTATGTAGGTTAAGTAGAGTAAGGTTTATTTTAAGTTAGATATTAAGTTTTTATAAAAAAATAAAAAAAGGTCCATATGCTAAGTTTTTTCTTAACGAATATTTTTTTTTAGCCTTAAGTATACAATATAAATAATTCTAAATAAAATGTAAGTAAAGTCGAAAGACATAGATATAAGTATTTAGAGTAGCTTAGAGTGCCTGTGTGGGGCCAGTAAATTAGTGTAGGGTCCGCCAAAATTTTTTTTTTTTGAAAATGCTATAAAAAAAACTACTGAATATTTTCTCAAATTTCTTTTTTTATTTGAAAGTACAATCCTTCCGGTTAATAATGGAAAATAATTTTATTCAAATGGCTGCCTCGGCTGGCCATGCAGTAGCCTACACGATCGGTCCAATTTTTAAGCACATTATTGATTGTGTGCTGCTGTATTTCACCAATGGCTTCACGAATATTGTCCTTTAAAGCGTCAATTGTCTCTGGCTTGTCGGCGTAACTCTTATCTTTTACAGCACCTCACAAATAATAGTCCAACGGTGTCAAATCGCAGCTCCGAGGTGGCCAAACGACATCAGCTCTGCGGCTGATAATGCGATCTTCAAAAACAGGGCGCAAAACATCGAGTGTAGCTTCGGCTGTGTGGCACGTAGCGCCGTCCTGTTGAAACCAAATGTTGCCAATATCCTCCTCTTCAATTTTTGTGAACAAAAATTCGTTCAACATGGCCCGATAACGATCGCCATTGACTGTAACGGCCAAAAAAAAGAAAAATGGCCCAATTATGCCTCTGGACCAAAATCCGCACCAAACAGTGATTCGTTTTGGGTGTATCGGCTTTTCAATGTATGCGTGCGGGTTTTCTGTGCCCCAAATGCGACAATTTTGCTTGTTTACATACCGGCCAAGATCAAAATGAGCTTCATCTGAAAAGATGATTTTTTTGGCAAAATCGGCATCTTCTCTAAGTCGATCGCAGGCCCACTACCCCCGTTCATTTCGAAGGAAGAGCTCCAAACGATCTTCGAATCACTTAGAAGTAAGAAATCAGTTGGAACCGATGAAATACCGAACATTGTGCTTCGTCATCTCCCTCTAGAAGCAGTGAACATTTATACCACCCTGTTTAATAATGCAATGAATAATGCACATTATCCAGCGCATTGGAAAACTGCGGTGGTACATCCTATCCCCAAAAGGGATAAAGACACTTCCAATCCGGCGAATCTCCGCTCGATCAGTCTTCTTCCAAACATCAGTAAAGTGTTCGAGAAGGTGATCAATAGAGTCCTGACTAAGTGGGTTGAGGACAAAAATATAGTTCCGGATAATCAGTTCGGTTTCAAGGCGGGACATGATATCATTCATGCTGCGTCGAAACTGGTTTCTGATATCCAATGGAACAAAGGCAAATAACAGTGCACTGGTGCCTGCCTGATTGACTTGGAGAAGGCCTTTGATACCGTATGGTTAGAAGGACTCTTTTTCAAGCTGGACAGGTTGGGCATTAGTAAACCACTGCTGTATATTCTTTTCGATATGCTCTCCAGTAGACAGTTCATCGTGAAGAATGGCGATGTGACTTCTGCTGGAACATTTAACATTAAAAACGGTCTGCAACAAGGTGCGGTAAATTCGCCGATCCTATTCAACATTTACACGAGTGATCTGATAGGTTCACTTCACCATGCCATAGCGTACGCAGACGACATAATCGCGTGCAGATCAGGTCCAAAGATTGAGGTCATTAATATACTTTTGCAGCGTGACTTCCACAAAATTAAGCGATATTGCGATGACTGGAAGTTGAAAATCAACTTTCAGAAGTCGGAAACCATTCTGTTTAGGACGTCTTTGTCTGGGGCCTCTAGGGATACCAGAAAGAATTGGCGAAAGTTTTCTATCGTCGGACAACACGGACAGCCACTCTCCTGTCGAAATGTAGTCAGATACCTTGGGATCTGGCTGGATCAGTTTCTGTATTTTGGTAAAAATGTAGATGCTGCTCTGCCAAAGGTGCTTTTGCTCTTACAAAGAGACTGTTTTATAACAGCCAACTCGATGCGAGGGTGAAGGTGATCTGCTACATGGCCCTTATCCGGCCTATGCTTGTATTTGGATGTGCCGTGTGGTTCAATGTGAGAGCAAGTTTATTGGAAAGGATTCGGGTGTTTGAGAGGGCTTGTCTTCGGACTTGTCTTCGCTTATACAGAACACCAGAGTCTCAGTACATAAAATTCTATCCCAATAAAATTCTATCCTGTACAATAGGGCGAACCTAATAAGTGTGGACAATTTCGTCATTAAGTTAGCTCGAGGGCACATTGCAAGAGCAATGACCTCATCGAACAACCTGATCTCCGGGGCTTTCTACCCCAATTATATGTATCACGGGAGAGTTCGCTTTGACGGCTTCATTCCTCCAGAAGCGTTCCTCTATCTAGATAGTAAAGGTCGGATCCAGGACAGATTGGCGGTGCCGCTAATCTTCCACGTCGTTCGAACAGCTGCGGACAGGCGACTCAACTACGATAGAGACGTTGCACATGGCAGTGCGGAGCGTCTCCGATTCAGTAGGTCGGTAGGGGATGTTGCTCGGCAGCACCAACAATTTTGGTGGCTAGTTGAGGGAGGGGAAGTTTCGTCGTCAAATTCTTCCAGTACTAGGTAGCTCTATAGGAAGCAAAGTCGGTCGTCTGACTATTTTTATTAGTCTTGACCGGCTTACATAGTTTTAGGTATGATTAAGATAGTTTTTAAGAAAAAAAATACATAAATACAAAAAAAAAAAAAAATAATAATAATAATAATAATAAAAAAAAAAATGAAAAAAAAAATATATATATATGTTTACATGTATTTATATATTTAGTATATATATATTATGTATATACATATATACATTGTATGTCTATATTTGTGTTAGATGTAAGTAGGTTAAGTAGATTAAGATTTATTTTTAGGTTGCTGTAAGTTTTTAGTTTTAAGTTTTATAATAAAATAAAAAAAAGGTCATGGAACTAAGACTGTAAGATACGTCGAAAGACATAGTTTAAGGGTTAGGTTTAACTTAGAGTGCCCGCATGGGGCCAGTAAGTTATAATAAGATATTTCTAAGTTATTTAAGCTAATTTTTAAGCGCTTTTTTGTCTAGCAAGTAAGAGTAATTTAAGTGACATAAATAAAAAATGCATAGAAACTGAAAAAAAACGGAACTGATCGCAGGCCCACGTTCCCAGCGTTGTTCAAGCGTATGCACAACCATATTCGTTCAGCGGAAGGATACAACTAATTATCTGTCAAATCAGACATGAGCTAAGTGTTACCATTCACGAAATAACCACTAGTTGAAAAAAAAAGTTAGATGGCCGACCCTATATAAGATTGTAAGTAATTTTAAGCTGGCATTTAAGCATTTTTTGTTAGTATGTAAGAGTTAATGATTAAGAAAATAAAATGCAATTAAAACTGAAAAACTGAAACTATAGCCGCTTTCCACTGCGGAGCGAAATGTAAATGACGACTGCCTCCAACACCCGAAATCTGCGTAAAACGCCCTGGTATATTTTATACCTTGTTTAATGAAGATCGCGACACCGCCTCCATGTTTAGATCTTTGACGGTTTCTTCGTCTAACAATATAATTATTGTACTCCAGTTTGTGCTTATCGGTTAGCTTAGTTTCGCTAGCGAAAAGCACATCAAGAGTTTGGTCTTGTAGCAATTTAAACATTGCGGCTCTTCGTTCAATCCTAATCAGTGAATTAACATTCACCGCAAGGACCTTCAAAGTTTGCTCCACCATGTGCGTAGCCATTACGACATGTGTTGCGTTAGGCCCGGCAGCAGCGTGTAGATCTGGTCCACCCGCTGGGCCTGTTCTTGCACCTGCTTTTGCAGCTGAGCCATCTGCCCTTGGATTGCGAGCAAGATGGCCAGCATGTTAGGTGCAGCTTCCGTTGTTCTCGGCGTTAGCGCCGGAGAAGCAACAGTCGCTTGCTGTACCGTAGCCCCCCTACCTGACGCCATTTGGGCGTAGGAAATTTGGGACGTGACGGCTGGTGTTTGAAATCTGACAGGTGAACGTTTGACCTCCACCTTCTGCTGCCTAGCCAGTTTTGCTTTCTTTATGTCAGCGAACTTAGGACAACCCGATAGTTTGCGGTGTGTCCCACGTTTCCACATAACAGGCACGAGAGCTGCGACCTATCGGATGCTCCGTCAACACCCAGAGGACACTGCTCGGAACTGTGGTTCTTAGCGCACTTCACGCATCGAGGCTGCATTTGGCAGTTCGACGCGGCGTGCCCGAACCTCTGGCAGCGAACGCTTTGTATAATGCCTTCGCTCCTTTTTAGTTTTTCCCAGTGAACCACTTGGTAGTCTAGGACATTGACACTCCTTAGACTATCCAGATGGCTTTCGGGAGTGAGCTGCACCAGGAAGAACGGCAGACTCCGTTTCTCCCTCTTGGCTCTAGCTCTGGAAAATGGCTTTACCTCCTCAAACTTGAGTCCTTCGCACTCCTTCTCTTTGAGTAGTGCCAGGATCTCGTCAGGATCAGAAGACGGTTCCAACCCCTTCAGCAGCATCGATTGCCGCTTTTCACACTTCGGTGTAAATGAGTAGTCGTCGTTTCTTTTAGGAGCTCTTTCACTTTCGCGTAGCGCTCCACTGTATTACTGTGGATGGCATGGCGATCGTTCCCCAATCGCTTAATATTAAAATTATTGCCAATGACGAACTTACACAGGACCTTGGTTGCATTTACCTCTAATTTATAGGTGTAGGCACCTTCTCCTTCTTCTTCTGTTGCTGGTGCTGTTCTGTTGTTGTTGCTGATGCTGCTGTTTTTTCAGCTGCTGTGGTTTCAGCTATTATTGTTTTTGCAGCTGTTCCTGCTGCTGGTTTTTTTCTTGCTGCAGTTGTTGTTTCTGCTCTTGTGGCTTTTTTTGTTTCGAGCTTTCTCCCTCTACATGCTTGCAGTTTGTTTTTGCTTATTAGCATGCATTTTTTCTTTTAGCTTTTCTATGCTGCTGCTAATATCTTTTATGATTTCATCCCCATCTTCCGACTCAGATGCCGCTAGAGAGGCAAAGTTGTTGTTGCCCTCGTCATAATGGATCTCATCAGAGATGTATGTACATCAACGCGTTATCTGTGTGTTTTATGTTTTTTTCTGTTGTTTTTGCTATTTCAGCTTTTAAAGCCGCACTTATTTTTATTTTTGTTAAACTAGGAGTGGTTTTTGACCTCCTTCTTTTGATGGCTTTCGCCACGGCACCAGAAACCATATTGTTGCCTTTATGTAATTCACGTTATGGGAAGAACGGAACGGTCTCCACCATCCATCACGAGATTTCTTTCCTTTTGCTTGGTGGTTTTGTTTTGAATACACACAACGACCGCCGGGCTACCGAGTCAATTAACCAAATTGCAACTAATTTGCTTTAAAGAAACTGAATCACTATACATCACTATACTATACTTTAGCCAAAACACTTCTATCCTCTGCGGAGATCTGCGAACGACTGAGAACAAAAATATAACTTTTATCATATTTCAACAAATTTATTAATTTTGACAAAGCGAAGTTGATACTTTCGTATTTACGACTTCATTCAACTTGACGTTGAAGGTGTGACTGTACTTGATCATTTATGTTTAAGATAAGTGATTATTTATGATAAGTGATCGTCTGCTGAGTTTTAGTTAATTTTATATTAGGCTTGGTATCAAATTGTCTCTAATGCTTCTTTGACTAAATTTTGGCGATCTTCTGCGATCCTGATAATCGGTATGGGGCGACTATTAACTTGTTATATGTATGCATATTATGCATTTAATAAGTATAAAAAGACTTTAGCTTAATGAACGCGAGTGTTTTGTAAGCTGCGGTTTTAGAAAATCATATTAAATAATACATTGGCTTGCCTAAGGCACTTCAACTACACTTTACATTCCAAGAGACAGCAGTTGATAACAGAAATCGACATAATGCACAAGTTTTGTGTTAAGTCTTCGCGGTTTATAGCTCAATATTGCTGTTAGTAACTCAGTATCAATGTCATTTCAATTGGTAAAACCAATTACAGGCTGTTTATGTTTAGAATTTTTGGGGAAAACCCCAGAAAATTGGATTTTGTTACTTCATTTACTCAATTATTTTGCGATGACCACTATAAACATAATAACATTATTGATTTCGAACATATTGAATTAGAATATTGGATTTGAAATTTATTTTTTAGAGAAAGCAATTGTGTCAAACAAAGATCTTCTTGAGAATGGATAAGAACTTTTTCAGAGATTTTCTCAATTTGATTACACCAATGCAAAATGCTGAAAAACGTTTAAAAGTCAGCCTACAATTTTTAGCGACCAGAGCTAGTTATGATAATTTCAAGTATAGGTCAATCATATCACCCCAACTATTGTCATTAATTTATAAATTTTTTCTGTTTAGGTAGGTTTTGTTTTGTTTTTTTACCCCTCAGAAATAAGGTATAACCATATACAATACAGTTCCACTATCTGTATTCAAATTGCCTTTTAGTTTTCACACATTTTGTTTATCCATGTGCTGCCGATTTTCTCTCAATGAATGCCAGATGAATAATATAGATCAACTAAACTATTAATTAACCTCTTGTGGTTAATTGTAATAATTTTATAGTCTTTAATGGTAGTGTTTAGTTATTTGAATAACTAATCACTGTACGATTTCACTGTACAACTTGAAATACAGATTCACCGCACAATTTTGAATAAAAAAATAAAATTTACTTTTATAATTTTGTATTCTTCTCTGCTACACATCTGACTATGCATTAGAATCTTGTTCTTAATTCTATTCTGTTTAAAGTAGTATAAACTTTCTTATCAGCCTACTTATAAGTAACATTTCGTCTTATCTCTATTGGTACCTATATTCTAATCTGAGTACATATAGGCATGTACATATAAGTTAACGCAATATTATATCAAAATGCTCACCACACTTTTAATGCACATGTTTGCACTTGTTTTTCGTCATCGCATCAAGTTTCCCAGCATTCATTCCATCCACCTGAAATAATCGCATTCCATCATGTCCGGCTAGCACCCACTCCAGGTAACATGATCAACCTGTGGGGGCACAACTTGGATGCAGTACCTCTGTGTCAGCAAGAAAATAGTACGAGTATTTAAGATGTAGATTTTAAGGAAATGTAGACTAGTTCTATTGTAGGCAGAATCGCTGCCAGTTGAAAAATTAAAGTAAATAAATTTTGTTTTAAACTTTTAAATATAATATAATTTAATTGGCGCCCGAGCAGGGGCCAGTGTCGTGCGCGGTATATCGAAAGTAACGGGGTTATAATTAAGTTCTTGTAAAGAGCCCAAAAGACCTCAAGTAGCTCAGAGGCATCCTCGTCGCTGGCCGTCAAAACCTCAAGTAGCTTAATGCGTGTTGGTATCGGTATCGTGCGGACACTGGTCCAGAACTGTAAACGTCGCTTAGAAGGTCCTAAGAACGCCCTAAGTGACTAACGTGTGAAAGAGTGTTAGTGCAGGATCCTGCGTCACCGTTATGTGCAGCGGACAAAAGGGACAAATCCGGCTCACCGGCGTGAGAGTGTTTGCAGTATTGTAAGTTAGCATAAGATAGTTTTAAGAAACAAATAATAAGAAAACAAGAAACTTAAGAAAATATTTTTGAATAAAAATTGAAAATTAAAGAATACAATTTTTCCTTAAGTGCTGCATTGCAAAGAATTGTCGGAAATATAAGAATTTCAAATATATATTAGTTGTAATAGTTACGTTAGTAATTTTTTTTTCTTCCCTTTGAAAACAAAGATAATTAAATAAAAATAGTTTTAATATATATAACATAATCAGTTTAATAAGATATTTAAATTACCAATTACCAATATTAATTTTGTTTAAAAATAGCTTATTTCAAGTGAAGAATAATTTTTTCCCTTCTTAATTTTTCAACTGTTAGCGATTCTAACTACAATAGAACTAACCTACATTTCCTTAAAATCTACATCTTAAATACTGTTTTCTTGCTGACACAGAGGTTCTGCATCCAAGTTGTGCTCCCACAGGTTGATCATGTTGCCTGGAGTGGGTGCTAGCCGGACGTGATGGAATGCGGCTTTTTCAGGTGGATTTAATAAGTGCTGGGAAACTTGATGCAATGAGGAAAAACAAGTGCAAACATGTGCATTAAAAGTGTCGTGCGCATTTTGATATAATATTGCGTTAACTCCTCCGCCCTTAAATGCCAACGTCCTCATTTGCAGGTAAACTAAAAGAACGGAATTTGGCTCATTCGAGGTATTCTTCTGGATATTCTGGGATGACTCAGCTTCTTCGACATTTTCTTCGACGTTTTTTCGATTTGAACCGTCTTATACCAATGATCAAAAATAAACTTCGTATTAGTGATAGTATGATGATGTCAGTTATAGATCCCTTGGTATTTTGTTTTCCAGTGTCTTGATCGTATCCGTGTTTTTAGCGTTTATCTCTTTTACTAATTCTAGCGACAGATGTTCTTACGTAGGATAGGATGGAGCGTCAAGCTGAACTATTGCTGGTTTTGAGTCGGTTACCTCCTTTGAAGTATAGGTCTGATTGCATATTTTTATGGTGGAGTTATGGTACTTAATAAGAAAGGTTCCTTGTAAGTTTAGGGTGTTGTCATCAATTTGAACTGGACCTCTAAATCCATTGAGCAATAATGTGTCAGGGAGTATTTGTTCGACCTGGGGCACGTGTTGATAGTTGATTTTAGTACAATTTGCTGGTCGGCTCTTAAGTAGATTTGTCGTATATGTGTCATTTGATAAATTTATTACATTATCTTTATTACATATGCTTAATTTAAATAGAGTTTTACATTCATTTATTATTCCTAAAAGGGAATCCTTACAATATAATATATTTTCATGTTTTATTTTGTTTACAAATTTATTTATTTTTACTATCTTTAACAAAAGTGATTTACATACTTCTTTATCAGTTGTAGGTATATTAATAATATATATAATAGTTGAACCATTTGAGGCTATTTTTACCTCAGCAAATTCAATTGCCTCATCAATATTAAAAAAGGGTATATTTTCGTTACTTAAATGCTTAGTTACAATATTTATTTCTTTATTCCATAATATGAAAGAATTAATTACATTAGTCTTGGCCAAATTTATGGCATATTCTACATTTATTATTTCTTCTTTTATTATTTCGATTTCTGATTTTATTCTTAATATTAATTCGTTTTTTACGAGTACATTACCAATATTAGCTTCGTTCAATATTTTCATTATTTTGTTCGTTATGTTTCTTAGTACCTCTATTTTATTTAAAGTAAGTTTGTTTAGAATAACTTGGTTATTATTATTTTGTAGGACGTTATTAATTTTGCCATTTATTACTGCAAAGTCTGCGTGATCGGGGTTACCGGCAATCCACTTCCATGCACTGCCGATGAAGTTAAGGGATGTTTTATTTACTTTTGTTTTTAGAAAAAGTCTGCCTAAATGATTTTGGGATAATTGAATTTGATAGGTTAGGAATGGGTAAAGGGAATGATTAGTGTCAACTTCTTTTCGTACTAGTCTCTGAAGTTCGTTAAGAGTTTTTTCATATTGTCCAAGTTCAATAATGTGAATTAGTCTAAAGGTTCCGGTTTGAATTTTAGCCATTCCTGTCTCTATTGCTATCAGCTGAGAGTTCGTATAGTCAAGTAGTTGGGTCTCGGCGTTTGCACATTGTAATAAGTACCTGGAAAAAATTTAAAGTCAGTTACTTATATGACTTTTGTGAACCAATTTCCGCTTTCGGTCAGAACTGTCGTATGTTTGTTTTCTTTTACTATTTCCTTTTTATATCTGTTTGTAAGTTTTGAATCAATTCTTTTATTTGCTCTTACATGAATTTTTTCTCCAGGTGTATAATTTTCCAAAGCTTGCCTGTTTTTATTGTGATTCGCTAAATCTACTGAGTATTTTTTTTTTTTTATCTTTTCCATATTTACCTGTCTAGCTTTTTCAAGCTCATCGGAGTTAGAGGTAATTCGGTTACCAAAGAATATATCAATGGGTTTTTTTCCTGTGACCGAATGGACAGATGAGTTATACTCATGAACCGATTTTCCTAAAAGTTCTTCAAAAGAGTTGCAGATACCTTCTGCCCTAAGGAATCGCATTATTTCGGCCAAAGTGGAATGAAAGCGTTCAACTTGGCCGTTAGCTGTGCTGGTATAAGGAGGTGTTGTTGAGAATTTGTTCCTAATTCGTCTTCGACCATAAAAATAATTGATGATGAGTTCAGTGCTTTCTCGTTGTCAACCACTATGGTTTTTATTCCGAAAGAATAGAGTATGTCTCTAAGTGGTTGTTTTATATTTTCCACGGCCCTAGAACTTATAACTTTAGTTTGACCTGGAAAATGGGGAATTTCGGTCGGTTGAATTTCAGGCTTATTTGGATGTCGGTCGTATTTGTTCTCCCTGCAAACACTACATTTTTTAATAACATTTTTAATTTTCTTGGCCATACTAGGAAAATAATATTTTCCCAAAATGTGTAATCTATTCTCTATTTCATTTCTATGGGGCCGTTTGTGTGTATCAATTATAATGTTCTCCTGATCATTTTCATTATATATATCCTGAACTTGCAACTGGGTAAATCTTATTTTAAATGAGGCAAAATGTAATGGGAAAATTTCTTGTATGATACCTATAGTTCTTTCATTGGTTTTGATACAATTAATTACTGATGGGTTAAGGACGGACTTAAGAATTTGAATGAGGCTTGTGGTATTAAAGCTTGGCTCTGTTATAATATGTCGATGATATCCGGGAAAAATTATTAAAAATTCTTTCCTTGAACGTGCATCAAGATTTAAGAGTATCTGACTTTAAAACACATTTATTGGTACTTCAACACTTGGGATAAGGTTCTTAGAAGAACTTCCTTGACTGTGCACCGTAGAAGTCAAAGAGTTAACGAAAGTGTCGGGTGCAGCTCTGGAAAGAGCGTCAGCAACAATATTAGTTCTTCCAGGCTCGTAAATAATTTCGTAGTTATATATACTCTTCCAAAATTGCCTTCCTTCGTTTCATTTTGCTGTTGTTGTTTTTATTGCTTAAAGCGTATGTAAGCGGTTGATGATCCGTATAAATCTTCACTTTTGCCGAACCGTATAGGTAATTTCTAAGTGAATTCAAAGACCAAATGATTGCCAGCATCTCTTTTTCGTTTGCGGTGTAATTTTCCTCTGATTTATTCAGAGTTCTCTCAGGGTACATGAGGATAGTGTTCTCTGAAATGAGCGCATTTTTAATTTTCTTGAACGACTCTATTTGTTCTATTTGTTATTTGTTTTTTGCTGGAGGTATGCGAAGTATATCGTCAAGAGCTCGCTGAAATATTGAGGGCGCGTTTTTTAAATCAAATGGTAACCTAGTGAACTCGTATTTGTTCACCGAAAACGCCGTTTTCTCAATATCTGTTTGTTTTAGTGGAATTTGATGAAATCCACTCATTAAATCGAGCACCATGAATCATTTACTGCGTCCTAGCTGAGAAGGAACGGTGTTTATTTCCGGTATTTTATATCTGTCGGCTATAATAACTGTATTGAGCTTACGATAGTCGATGACAAGTCTACAGACTTGTCTTCTTTACTCCAGAAGAATCTTGCTTCTTGGGTACGACCCAGACTGGTGAATTATAAGGAGATCTGGAGGGTCTTATAATGCCATCATACATCAATTTGTTTATTTGACTCTCGACTTCATCCTTAAGGGCCTTTGGGTAAGGATAACACCTAGTATAAATAGGTGTTTCAGTTGTTGTTCGGATTTCTCCGGACTGACTACAAGGTCAGTCTTTCGTCAGGTTCACTAAAAAGATTTGGGTGCTTTCGCACAGCGGCTTGAAGGTCCTTTTTTGTTGCAATACTGAGGTGTTCAGTCTTTAGACTGATGTTTTTTATATTTTGGGAAATACATTGATTTATGAGAATTTTAACCTTATTCTGAATTGACATTGTTACCGGTGGAGGTCCATTTTGCTCAAAAGATTTGTTTGGGTAAATCACGCCCCTAGTTTGATGACTATTGGCATTGGCAGGTTCCGTTTTAAAGACGGGTGTCTTGACAGGAAATTGTCGGGAATTATTTTTGTGAACTTGTTTACTTTGTAAAACGACTTGGTTCGGATTTTGGACGGAATTTCGTCGTGGTGTGAAGTTTTGTTGCGATTGTCGTGGTAACGGATTCTGTTGAAATTATTGGGGTACGAAATTTGGATTCGATTGTTATGGCACACTATTTGGATAAAATTGACGTGCATTATTGGGGTTGTACGCTTGTTTAGCCGCGGTTGATTAGAATGAGGATGATGATTGGGGTTGTTACGATGTTGTGCATTTGGATGGTTATTACCTGGTTTTTTTGCCATCTGATTCGCGTGGTGACTTCTGAAATTTTCGTTTTCCAGCTCCAAGCATAGATGTAGTTCTTCAGGAAGATCTATAAATTCCTTCATCGCGAGTAATCTAGGGAGATCGCCCTTCAATCCTCTAATGAAGGTATCCAAGGCTTTATCCCGGTAAGTCTGCGTAAGGAGTCTCATCGATTCTGTCCCAATGTTCATGCAACTAATTTTTTCAGAATTAGTGTAAGTTGCGAATACACTATTTGGTAGAATGTTTGATTTGTGTCGCTTCCTTGAACTAAGGAAGCCATTTGATATTCTAACGTGGTGACATCACGCTTGTCGGCATAATGCATCGTTAGACATTGACAGACACAGTCCCAATTGAGGGGCGTATTCTACGATTCTAGTGCAGCATCGGCTGGACGCTTTCCACTGATTTTCCCTATCCGTGTGAACCTGTCAGTGAATACGTGATAATTGCCAACAATGTCAATTTCTTTCATATTTTACACATGAATGCCATCGATATTATACATACATACATAGAGAATTTTACGTATAAATTCATTCATTCTAGCAAAATATACATATGGTAGCAGTTTACAGGTTTGCACAAGAATTGGCAATTCACTCACGGGATTTTTGAGAAGTTTAAGGGATCGCAAAAGTATTGGTAGAGTTTGCCGCAAGTTAAGATGTAAGAAAAATATATGTATACATTAAGATTAGGAAAATAAATAATTCATGCATATTGACATTTAGATTAGGATATATGTACATGCCTATGTCAATACTCAGCTTAGAATATAAGTACCAATAGAGATAAGACGAAATGTTACTTATAAGGAGACTGATAAGAAAGTAGTATAAAAATAGAATAGTCAGATGTGTAGCAGAGAAGAATACAAAATTATAAAAGTAAATTGTATTTTGTTATTCAAAATTGTGCGGTGAATCTGTATTTCAAGTTCAAATAACTAAACACTACCATCAAAGACTATAAAATTATTCCAATTAACCACAAGAGGTTAATTAATTGGGGGCTCAACCGGGATAGAGGTTACGAGTACGTAGTTAAAAATCCTCTATCCACGCCGAACTCTGGACAACGTAAGCTGAAAACATTGAACCAAGGAGCAAACATCGAGGCGAATCCAAGCAGATCGATCATCTGAAGGCTTCGAAAAACAGCAAGGACAAATCCAGCGTCTGTCATCATCTTCATAACGAAAAATCGTAGATCATCCTTCAACAAGCAACATAGAATTGCAGAAAGGTATTTAGAGTTAATATAAGTAATCTAGAGTTGTTAAGAAAATAATAAGAACTCATATAATCAAGTAGTATTGCAAGGCTACAAGGAAAATTTTCCGAGAATTCCCTTCTACCCTTCTATCAGATAGTCGAAGTAGCTAATACAAATAACATACAAAGTGGAAGAAGTTATTAAAAAAATGTACGGGTTAAAACTAAAAATTGACAAAATGGAAGCAACAATGATGGCACAAATAGAAGTATTAACCCAACAAGTAAAGGCATTACAGACGGAATTGAATATAATAAAAACACCAATACAAATAGAAACTTATACAGATTTACCGATCAGAAAAGAAATTATTCAAAAGTTTACCACATTTTTTTGGTAATGCAAAAGAATATCTTTCATGGAGACGGATTGTAGTTAGAGCATTCAAAATGTTAAAGAATTTTAAAGATCATGAAATCTTCACAGAAGCATTAGTAATCCTGGAAAATAAGATATCGGGATCAGCTTCAGAAGTTTTGATAAATAAGAATACAATATTTAACTTTAATGCTATTACTTATAGCCAGGTTAGATTCAACTTATGGCTATAAACGACCTGTATATGTATTACAAAATGAATTAATTAATTGATTATCATGATAAAATTAATGAACAATTAAATTTGGTGTTAAGTAAAATAGAAACTTCATATGCAAAGGAACATGCTGTGAGAGCATTAAACACAGAACCTGAATAAAAAGCTATAGGGTTTTCCAATAAGGACTTGACAACTTTTTTTTAAATAAAACTCAAATCATTCGAGATATTTCAAAAACTTTATTATCGGCTTGAAGTACAAACAAAAGATTTATGAATGGAACTCGACTTCGTTCATATGGCCACAGCGGGCACGTTTGCAGCCGTCGATTCGTTGGACCCAATTTTCAACCTATTTCGCGTTCAATGTTGGCTCTGAGGTCTTTCAACGTCGTCGGTGTGTTGGCATACACCAATGACTTAACGTAGCCACACAGAAAATAGTCAAACGGCGTTAAATCGCACGACGGCCAATCGACTGGCCCATTTCTTGAGATAACACGCTCACCATACTTACTCTTCAATAAATCGATTATAGAGTGTGCTGTGTGGCTTGTGGCACATCTTTCAATTCGGGCCAAAAATAATAGGTGATCATAGCGCGATAGTGCTGACCATTCACAGTAACGTGACGATCCTTATCGTCGACGAAAAATATGGCCCAATAACGCCGCCGGCATGCAAACTGTTCATTTGAGACGACAAAATGGTGGAATAAATAAGAATAAGAGCACAAATGTACAGATAAATTTAGATGAAGAAACTATCAAGGTGATGAATATATTAAAAGGTAAATTACAACAGCAAGTTGAATTATAAAGGGTGCGCCATCTAACGTTTTTTTCAACTAGTGCTTATTTCGTGAATGGTAACACCTAGCTCATGTCTGATTTGACAGATAATTAGTTTTGTCCTTCCGGTTAATAATGGAAAATAATTTCATTCAAATGGCTGCCTCGGCTGGCCATGCAGTAGCCTACACGATCGGTCCAATTTTTAAGCACATTATCGATTGTGTGCAGCTGTATATCACCAATGGCTTGACGAATATTGTCCTTTAAAGCGTCAATTGTCTCTGGATTATCGGCGTAACACTTATCTTTTACGGCACCCCACAAATAATAGTCCAACGGTGTCAAATCGCAGCTCCGAGGTGGCCAAACGACATCAGCTCTGCGGCTGATAATACGATCTTCAAAAACAGGGCGCAAAACATCGAGTGTAGCTTCGGCTGTGTGGCACGTAGCGCCATCCTGTTGAAACCAAATGTTGCCAATATCCTCCTCTTCAATTTTTGTGAACAAAAATTCGTTCAACATGGCCCGATAACTATCGCCATTGACTGTAACGGCCACTCCTTGCTCATTTTCGAAGAAAAATGGCCCAATTATGCCTCTGGACCAAAATCCGCACCAAACAGTGACTCGTTTTGGGTGTATCGGCTTTTCAATGTATGCGTGCGGGTTTTCTGTGCCCCAAATGCGACAATTTTGCCTGGTTACATACCCGCCAAGATCAAAATGAGCTTCATCTGAAAAGATGATTTCTTTGGCAAAATCGGCGTCGGATTTTCAAAGTAATGTCGCAATATTTCCCAGCGTTGTTCAAGCGTATACACAACCATATTCGTTCAGCGGAAGGATAAAACTAATTATTTGTCAAATCAGACATGAGCTAAGTGTTACCATTCACGAACTACGAGGGGCGTTCAATATATTCTCGTTATCGTTATGAAGGAAAATGCGAATTCAATTTAAATTGTTTTTAGTTTTCAATATAATCTCCCCTAACATCAATGCATTTGTTACATCTTGAGATAAGCTTTTTTAAACCCTCAAAAAAATAAATTTCCTCTTTCTCTGCAAAATACCCATTTATTGCCGACTTGAATTCTTCATCATCCGAAAATCTTTTTCCACGAAGACATTTTTTCAAATCTGGAAACAGGAAATAATCACTAGGGGCAAGGTCTGGACTATAGGTTGGGTGTTGGATTTCTTCGAAACCACAATCTCGCGCAGTAGCCTTGGAAACTCGCGCCGTGTGAACAGGAGCGTTGTTATGAAGAAGCAACACACCCGCAGCGAGTTTACCCCGTCTTTTCTTTTTAATTTCCTCCCGCAAATTATGCAAAGTGGAAGCGTAGGATGTGGCATTGATGGTTTCACATTTTTTTTTGTACTCAATGAGCAAGATTCCCTTTGAGTCCCAAAAAACTGTGGCCATGAGCTTCCCGGCAGACGGAGTGACTTTGAACTTCTTCGGGGGGTCTGTTCCTTTTTTATGCCACTGCATGGACTCTTGTTTGCTTTCAGGGTCATAGTGGTGGACCCATGTTTTGTCCCCAGTAACAATTCGATCCATAACACCGTCCGCGTTCTCACTACACATCTCCAAAAGCTCTCTAGCATGCGATTCTCACTTTTTTCTGAGGCGCTGTGAGCATTCGTGGCACCCACCTTGCACTGACCTTTGAAAGGTTAAGATGGTCATGAAGAATGGTGTGAATGGTACCAATTGAAAGCTTGGTGATCTCTGCCATCATTTTCACCTTTATTCGGGCATCCTCAAGAACAAGTTTTTCGACTTCTTTGATGCTTTCTCCCGTACAAGCAGTAGCGGGGCGCCGGAGCGGGGGTCGCCTTCAATGCTCTCTCTGCCTCTCTTGAACTCACTTGCCCACTTTTGCACAGTTGATAATGAAGGTGCGGAACCCTGGTAAACAACCACCATCTCTTCATGAATAGTTTTTTGACTTTTTCCTTGCTTAGTGAGAAATTTAATTACAGCGCGATGCTCAATTTTCACCATCATCGTCTCAGTTGCCATTATGATTCTGTTTAACTAGAGATAAAACGCGAATTAATAATCACATTTATATGAAATTTTACATGAATGCACTTCTTCATTCAACTGATTGCCAACAATTCAAGCTTTCAACATGTGACTGTGCATCTGCTTCTTCTCCAATTACTTTTAATGATGACTTGAAATGCAGCGATATATGTTTTCCGATAGAAGTTGTCGACGAGTTCAAATATTTAGGCCTTATCATTGACGCAAACATGAGCTTCGGTAAACATATAGATGTTCTAAGAAAATATTTCCGTTGTACGCTCAGACACTTCTTCTATTTGCGCAATATATGTTCTACAAAGTTGCTGAAAACCATTTACTATGGGCTTTTTCAGTCGAGATTACAATATGGAATAGCTTGCTGGTGGTACATATAGGAATAAAGTACAATCTATTCTAACTCTTCAGAAATATTCCCTTAGAATAATATGCCGAAAACCTAGGAGACACCCTAGTTATCCTTTACACTGTGACTTAAAAATTCTTCCGGTTCGTCATTTGTATTGTTATAAAGTGTTAAAGACTTTTTTTTATGAATTCCGGTAACCGGAATTTTAGATTAATCTCAAGCTACAGTTTACGTAGAAACTTTTTGTGCATGGTAACTATTCCCTCATTCCATACTACTGCATATCGTAACTTTTATGATATTTCTTCTCATCGTCTTTTCAATAAATTGCCTCATTCTATTAGAGCTATTAACGTTCCTCAAGAATTTTTTAAACGTGTAAGAACCTGGCTATTTAATTTTAATTTTGAAAGCATAGAACTCCTGGTTTCTAATAATCTGATGTGATGCAATTATATGAGTTACAATCTATAATCTTGCTTAATGGTATTAATTATGTTATTTTTTGCTATTGTTTAAAATGATGTTATGCACTTTTCAATTATTTTTATTCAGAATATTAAATTTCTAATTGTTCTAATGATCACCCCTCCTGAAATTTATTTTATATTGTTTAAAATCTGCTAATTAAGCACTCAACACTATTTTAATACATTGTATGTAAATATCGAATGCCTTTAAGATTCTTATTTTGATATTATTAATTTAAGTAAAATATTTGAATTATGTGAATTGAATATGTTGAACGCCCCTCGTAAGTACTAGTTGAAAAAAAAACGTTAGATGGCGGACCCTTTATCAACCAAATTATAATAAACTATAATAAACCTTTTGAACTAACGACGGATGCAAGTAACACAGCCATACTCGCAGTGCTGAGTCAAGAAATCCAATTGTTTTTATATCAAGGACATTATCAGAAACCGAACAGTACTATGCAACGAATGAAAAAGAACTATTGCCTAAGCATATTTAAAAGACAAATGGTAGCAATGTTATTACGAAATTTAAATATAGAACATTAGCTCACATCGATAAACCATTCTATTAAAAATGGTCAAATAGAACGACTCCATTCAACTTTAATTGAATTAACACGAGTATTATCTGAACGAAATAAAACGAAACCAGAAGAAGAAATTTATAACGCCGTATACCAATAAAGTAACACAATTCATTCCGTAATAAATGAGAAGCCTATAGATATTTACTTCAATCAAAATAAATTTTCTTATGTCAGAAATAAGTTAGAATTAGCACAACAAAATACTTTAAAAAACGAAAATAAGAAACGAATGTACAAAACATTTCAAGTAGGAACCAAAATATTCGCTAGACAAAAAAGAAGGAATAAAACCAGCCCGAAATTCAAGAAATACTCGTATATACAAGTGCAAGAGAATCATGAGGACATCATTTTAACAAACACAGGCAAGTTTGTACATACGGATGACATCCGTAAAGAACATCTTAAGTAAAATATTTATGATTATATTCATAACACAACTGATAAATGCCGAAATGAATATCATGAAATTAGGAGATAGAAAATTCATCCTAATAAAGGAAGACGATGTATGTATATACGTTTGAAAATTTGAAAAAAATGATGTCTTATACCATATAACAAATATCACACATTATACTCAAACATTAGAAACTATTAAACGAAGATAATATAGACATCCATACTATCGATAAAATCGAGAATTTAATAACACAACTGAACGACTACAAGATAGAAAGGAGATCCTGGAAACCCTGATCATGATGACATGATTGAAATAAAAATCGCGATTAACCAATTGATAGATAATAATGGAAAACAACGCGTAATAAATAATAAATTTGACGAAAAGATTACAGCATTGCAAAATATTGAAATTCATTATAGTTGTTTATTAAATGAAACATATACTGATTTAAAGAATTTAGAAGAAGCATAAATTGACGTTCAAATAACTTTCAATATTAAACTTTGAAGAAACTCGTGAAATTATTCAAAATGAAAAAATAAAAATACCAATAGTTAATATTTTAGAATATGCAAAAATACATAAATATAATACATATTATTACATAAAAGATGTAATAATATTTGTATATAAAAACCCAATTACAACACAAAAAATGAATTATTTTAAGATAATAGCGTTAAGTCATAAATATGGAAAATATGTAGTAACCCCACAAGTAGGTGCTATACACGAAATTTATATTTTATTAGAAAATTGTAAGAATTACCTAAATAAGAACATCTGTAAAACTCGATCAAAAGATAATTGTACAATCGAACTTATTAAAAGATATCCAGCTCATTGTAATATTATACAACAAAATAACCAACCTATAAATCGTATAAATGCTGTTACTATTATAGTTAGTGGCATTCATAAAATTAATAATGTATCATTTGAAGGTACTCACTCTATAACATTTACTAATTCAGTAATTATTGATGAAGAATTATATACAAATTATGAAAAACAAGCAAGGGAGACTTTATTAGATTTCCAACAAAATCATCTCAAAATATTAGACATTTTTGAAACTGAAGAATATACATTTTCAAATATTCAATCTTTAAGTAAACTCTAAATTCCAATAGAAGAAAAACCTTTAACTACAAATTTGTATACTACGAGTGTGTTAAAAATTATTTCAGTTCAAGCCTGAAAAGATTTAATGAGTATAAAGATTAAAAAAAGCCAAAAATTGGATAAAGTGTACTTTCAAGTTCGAAAAGACAATAATGCAGAACATTTGTATAATAGTAAAGTTTATTTAGACAAATAAGAAAAGTGAGGACACTTTTATTTAATGTTTGTGAACAAATTCCGAAAATACTACCAAACCAAATCAATATTTTATTAAATCATATTTAAATTTCATATCTTTTGTATAAAAAATTATTAATAAACATATAGTATAAAATACAATTAAATATTCACAAAAATAGTACTTACGTTGCTGGCTTCCTGAAGGTCTCGAGATAGCGTCTTACACTCACCACTTTTTGCAGCTGTTTCACATTAATATTAATATTTATTATCACTTATATTGTTTGAGATTTAAAATAATAAACTGAGCAAATACTCGACATGTAAACAAACAAAAACTTGTACTAAAAATGTCAAAGCAAACACAAATTATTGGAATATGTGAATATATTATATCATGCAATGAATATCAGAACCAAAACGTCAGATAATTGTGTATAAAAAGCAAAACATTTAAGAATAAAAAAAACTCTATTTTATAACGTTGAAAAGGCAGTTGTTTTATTTTACCCAGTTTATACTGCAATAGACAGCATTTTTCTCGAAATAGTTTTTATAAACAGTTTATTTCTTTAAAAATAAAATTTAACTCTTTTATCGAATTAACGGCTTACATTTTGGTCCTTCTGAGCAATAGATTATTGTGGTGTTAAATTTACAAACCATTTCAAATTTTAAATTAAATAATTAAATCAGTGCGTGGCCCCTTAATCTAAAAAAAAACAAATTTAATAAATACAAATTGCTAGTGAGGAATCAGGGTTGGAAAGGAAGAAATTCACGGAGTGGGATTCAACAAAAGGATAAAGCAGAGCTTTTAAGGAGGGATTTCCAGGAAATTACAATTATTTAGAAGATATAAATCAAAGTGAGTACAATTTGCTCGTTACTTATTTGAACATACACATACAATATATACAATAGTATTTTCTAAATTTATTAAAATAAATGAGTGTATCAAAATTATTTGTAAAAACTTGCAAACAAATTTGAAACTTTTAAAAAGACCATAAGCCCTACTCGCCGTACGAAAAATTACATTAGCACGCGCTTCGATCTCTTAGAAATTAATTTATCGAATATTGAGATAATTTATGATAATAAGGAGATTGAGAAGGAAGTTTTGGAGGAATTAGATTTTACATATGAGGAGGCAAAAGAAGTCTACGTTCTGTACAAGTCACAACTTTTAGATGAGCTGCAGAAACTTGAAACATCCACTCAAACAAAGCCTGAAGAGTGTTCACATCCGTCAGAGTCTAAGAGGTCCCATGAGGTTCACTTTCCGAAAATCCATCCGCCTTCATTTACAGGTGAATATGAGAACTGGCGTTCATTCCACGACCAACTCGTTTCACTTGTACACAGCAACACATCCTTATCTAAAATAGAAAAACTACATTATTTAAAATCATGCTGTAAGGAAAGTGCTGGTACATTACTTGATCACGTCAATGTGGACGACGTTAGTTACGACCAAGCGTGGGAACTTTTAAGGTCACGCTATGATTTCAAACGGATTTTAGTGAACCAGGAATTGAAGTTGTTTTATGATTTGCCACTCGTCCGAGAAGAATCTGCCATCGGAATCCGTGAAGTTTTGGATAACTCGACTAAAATTTTACATTCACTGAAGAATCTTGACTTGCCAGTGCAGCATTGGGATGTAATTATCATATTCTTGCTGTTAAAGAAGCTTCCAAAATCAACTCAGTCATCTTGGGAGTCTTCTCTGGGGACAAACAAGGAAATTCCTACTTTCAAAGAATTTTCGGAGTTCATTATTAGGTTTCAGCAACAAAACACAAAGCCCCCAACACAAAAAAGGCCTCACAAGAACGTCTTCCATGCCAATACGGTAGCAAAGGGAAATTTCAGTTGCAAGGTTTGCAACGAAGGTATTCATTCACTGCGAGCCTGTAACAATTTTTCAAATATGGATGTAAGAACCAGGCAGCGTGTTGTTACACAATTAGGTAATTGTTGTAATTGCTTGGCTTATAGCCACAAAACAACCTACTTTTATCACCGAATAAGCGGTACAACTTTTAAGGTTGAAAAAATATAAAACGTTCTTTGATGTCCATGTTTTAGGACAAGTTAAAAATGGTTCTTCTCAAAACTTTGTTGAACACAACCTGGGTTCAAATATTCAGAATTTAGAACTTTGACACGAGGTTACGTTTATAAAACCTTAACAGGGTTTTTGCCGAGTCGCGAGGTCTACCCAAATAGATGGGCACACCTACAAGGTCTGAAATTAGCAGACCCTACCTTTAACCGACCCTCCAGTATCGACTTACTGTTGGGAAATGAAATATTTTGTGAGGCGGTTTTACCTGACATCATAAGAGGAGTAGAGTTAATTGAACCGATCGCCCAAAAAACCCAGTTTGGCTGGGTAATATTAGGTAAAGTTCCCCTTGAAACACCATCCTCAATTCAGGTGTTCATCCGATTTTCCGACATAGACACAATTAAGGAAATTGAGGAATCACCATTCGAAAAGGCCCTAACTGAGGAAGAAAATGCTTGCGAGGAACATTTTTTACAAAATTTTAAGCGATTGCCGGGAGGTCGTTTTGAAGTTGCACTTCCTTTCAAAGGAGGTCAGCGTCCAGCACTCATTTCAACCCAAAAGAATAGCCTAAGTATGTTCTATAGGCAGGAAAAAAGACTGCTTACCAACCCAAAACTTTACAAGAACTACAATAAATGTATACAGGAATACTTACAGCTCACACAGGACCCCACACTTAAATCGCCTTTCCATTGTGTTGTGCCACATCAAGCCGTCTTCAAGGAATCGAGCACAACCACTAAACTGCGAGTGGTCTTCAACGCTGCATTCAAAACCGCGGAGGGCAGTTCTTTAAATGATCATCTGATGACGGGGACCTAAAACACAGACGGATTTTATATCAATTGTTTTAAGATGGAGAACAAACAAAATTACCTTTACAGCAGACATCGATAAGATGTATCGCCTGATCCGGATTCATTCAGATGATGCATACTACCAACTCCTATATTCGCGAGAGGATCCAACAACAAGTACGTCGGGAGTGGTTATCCCTTCAACAAGAATTGGCCATGATTCCCAGGTGGGTAAACACGCAAGGACAAAATGAACTCCACGGATACAGTGATGCATCCATCAAGGTGTATGGAGCTGAGGTCTATCTTCGAGTTTTGGACTGCAACAACATCACACACACACATTTACTCATCTCCAAACCTAGAGTAGCGCCACTCAATACGGTTTCACTGCCAAGATTGGAGCTTTGTGGTGCGGTAGTCCTGACAAAGCTTCTGAGCTACACCCTATTTGTTCTCCCAGTACAAAATATCAAAACATATGCGTGGACTGACTCCACAATCACCCTCTGTTGGATATCTGCACCACCGACTCGATGGAAAACATTTATCGCAAATCCAGTAGCTGAAATTCAGAGACTTACGAATATCAGCATTTGGCGAAACATCCCCACCAAATTGAATCCAGCGGATCTTGTATCGCGTGGTGTATTGCCCTCAATACTTCAAAATAACGCACTCTGGTGGAACGGACCAGCCTTTCTTCAAGAACAATGGGAATTTTCCATTCCAACACAGCCCACGCAACTCGACACAGAAGAAGAGAAAAGAGAAATCAAAACTTTTCTCGCTATAAATACTCGTAATGACATTTTGAGATTAATCCAAACTCACTCGAAACTCACAAACTATTTACGAATTTTGGCTTATGTGAAAAGATGTAACAACAACACACGGAAAAGAGAAAATTCAACCTTAAAATCAGTTTTGTCACCAAGTGAAATCAACTCTAGCTTGCGCACAGCTGTACAAATGGTGCAGCAGGAAATGTTTCCTGATATCTTCAACGAGTTGCCTAAAAATAAGACAAGTCATAAGAATAGGCGGCAGATTAAAGAATTCTGCTCTAATTTATGACCAAAAGCACCCCATGATTTTAAAACCAGACCACCACTTCACGAAATTCATCGTCAACAATGCACATGAACAAGCGCTTCATGGTGGCCTACAACAAATGACCGCGTACTTGCGAAATCAATTTTGGATTTTTAATGTAAAGAGAATGGTGAAAAAACATATCCACCAATGCACCATATGCTTTCGATACAAACCCAAGCCCATGCGACAACTAATGGGAAATCTACGAACTCCAAGGGTAACCATACCAAGGCCATTTACGCATACAGGTGTTCGTTATGCTAGACCCATGGAAATAAAAGCCTGGAAGGGAAGAGGATCGATATTTTGGAGGGATTGGAGGGATATTTTGCAATATTTATTTGTTAAGCAACAAAAGCCATTCACCGCGAAGCCGTAACAGACACTACTACCCAGGCCTTCCTCGCGGCATTCCGACGATTCATAGCACGACGCGGAATTTGTTCCAACATGTATAGCGACTGCGGTAGCAATTTCAAAGGAGCTAATACGGAGCTACTGAAAATGCTTAAGTCTGCAGAACAACTACAATGAGATCGCCGATTCAATTAGCAAATTAGGAACTAAATGGAATTTCAATCCTCCTGCTTCTCATCATTTCGGGGGACTATCGGAAGCAGGAGTGAAATCATTCAAATTCCATTTAAAACGAGTTGCCCGGAACGAAGCGTTAACCTTCGAGGAGCTCAGCACGTTTCTATCTCAAATAGAAGCATGTCTCAACTCGAGACCCCTCTGCCCGTAAAACAGACAACTTCGACGATTTACCGCACATACACCAGCGCACTTTTCGATCGGGACTTCATACAACGTTGTGAGAGAAGCAGATCTAGCAGGAGAAAAAATTTGATACATCGACCGATGGAAACGATTACAAGCCTCACTACAATCGTTTTGGAAGGAATGGAGCCGTGAGTATTTAACTCGTCTTCAATATCGCCCAAAGTGGTTAAAAACGGAGAAGCAACCCAACGTTGGAGACTTAGTCCTGCTAAAGGACGAACGGCTTCCACCATCGAAATGGCTCTTAGCTCGTATCACGGAGACTTATCCAGGTGCTGACCAACCAATCCGAGTAGTGAAGCTAAAAACTGAAACAGGAGAATTGAAAAGGCCAATAAAGAAGATATGTCCATTATCATGTAACGCGACCATCACAGAATATTCCATAGTATAATGCCAAAAAAAAAATGTGCACGCAACACGAAAAACCTAGATGCATTTGACATTTCTTTAAAAAAAAAGGGGGAGATCATCAGGGCTAGCAGAATAATCATCTTTGAGTTTTATTATTTTATCTCTAACTTGCTCTAAAGTTATAGACACCGATTCCAAAGTTGTTTGTGGGCTGGTGTTTAAGTACGAAAAGTAAGAATGGTCTGGCTCTTGGGAATGGATGGCGAACGCTTGGCCAAAAAAAATTGCGAAGAGATTTGCAATAATTTGGGGATCGCCCGAGGACCTATCAAGAAAATTTAGAGGTGATGGATAATTATCCGATTTGCTTTTAGTTTTGATGAACTGAAAGAATCTTTTGGGGTCGGAAATGAGTGTGTGGTCCATTCGGTTTAAATAGTTGTCATAGAGAGTTTGGCAAAATACAGAGAAATTTATTTGGGCAGACTGGTAGTAGAAGAAATCGGTATCGGAACGCGATTTTAAGTAAGTATACCAGAGCTTATTTCTCTTGTTACGAAGAGATCGCAGCTCTTTATTATACCAGGGTGGTGACGATGATAGATTCCTTTTGTGTAAAAAAGGCAAAGATTGAGAGAGACAAATTTCGGTATAACAGGATGCAAGAGCATCGTTAACCGCAAGGTTAGGGTTATCGCAGAGAATGTTAAAATTGACCATACTGAGGAGGTTGTTCAGTTTGGTGTAGTTAGCCCTATGACAATTAAAACTGTAAGAATATTCAAAGGAAATGGGATTAAAACCATAGTCATATGTCAGCGTAAGAGAAAGGGGAGGGTGGTACCTATCCAACTTAGAAAGCAGAAGTTTACTTTCTAAAACGACGCAGTTATCTGTATCAGTGGCGAAGACTAGGTCGAGTTGTCTGCGGATGTTATTGGTGACACCACTAAATTGATATAGACCAGAGTCAGTTAAGCAGTCGATGAAAACATTTTCTTTATCAGAGGTAGGATTTGTTGCAGTATAGTAGGACTGATCAGTCTGAGTCCATAGAAGCTTAGATAAATTAAAATCACCTACAAAAATAACAACGTCATTGGGATCAGCAGCATTAAAAATGCAGTCGATTGCATCAACAGCTAGCTGGTAACCTTGAATTGGTTGAGAGGGGCGAATATAGCAGCAACAAATATATAGGTTGCGTTTGCAAATAGGAATTCTAGCGCAAACGAATTCGAAGAATGCAGTGGACGATTTTTTAAAGGGCCTAGACTCGAGACGAGAGTGTATAGCTAGAAGTACACCATGGCCATATAAATTCTCCTCCTTATATAGACCATCGTTACGGTGTAAATCGAAGTCTTGGGAAAATAATTCATTATTCATAATATCAGGGGTGAGATTGGTTTCTGTGAGGGCAAAGATGTGGTAGGGCAGAATCTGCGAATTAAGATAAATAGCAGAAATCTTAGTTCGCAATCCTCTTACGTTTTGATAATACAGGGACAGATATTTGGGTGGCTTCGGCAAAGAATTGAGTGGTGGGTTAGGAGCGATGGTAGTTTTTGAAACTAGACCGTGTTCTCTGGAGGTGTAGTATCCGTTTGGAGCTAACATGAGACGCGAAAGAAGAGAGATCATTAGCCACGTCATCAGGAGTCATATCTAACTGCTCATGAAAACGTATAAAAAGTTGCCGCAGATCATTATGATTAGTGGGGAGGCCTTGTTGCAGAATGGAAACCATTGCATTGGTTTTCGTTATACCGTCGATACAGACAGAGTCAGGCTTATCATGTAGGTAGGCGAGATATAAGCGAACATTATCATATAATCTGCGGTCTCTTAAACGAGAGAGAACATATCGGCCATCTTCCCCAGAATCGATAAGGTGCTCGGTTAACTTTGCCTTTGGAGGAAGAATGGGGTCTAAAAAAGAAGGTGGTGTGGTATTAGGGTGGGAGTCTAGCTTAGAACATGGGAAGGGATTTAAAATATGGGAACGAATAAAGTTGGGGTATGCCGTTTTTGTATGAGTGGAATGAGGAGATGTTGAGTTTTGTAAATGACTGGGAGGAGGATCTAGTTTGAAAGATACGCGCTTAGGAATTGAATTGGACGCGGTGGAAGAACGTTTTGTATATACGCGATTGGCAGTATGAATTGAAGGAGGAGTGAAGACAGGAAATGTCCCAACTTTAAAACTCCAGTTTGCATCAGGAGCTTGATTGTTAGGAGTTGGGTTTTTTTTTGGTAAGAGTTAGGCTTCGGTATAGGGTTAGACTTCAAATTAACATTGTTCTGTTTTTTTAGATTTAATGGATTTTGAGTTATTGGACTTAAAGGTAGTATCCTTGCGATGTTTGTTGTTTCCCGTATTCGGTTTAATTCTTTCCATAGTTAATCCACGCAGATTGATGACGTCGGAAGCAGGGTTGATAAACATCCATTCATATTTTGACGGGATGCTTACCTTGAAGGTGTTGATGGAGATCTTACGGCAGTTGCTGACATCTATTTTAAATTTAGATTTGAAGAGACCAGTTAGCCAGTTTCGATCGAGGAGTGTACCTTTTATTAAAAAGGCAACTGACTCAGCTTTGTTGGAATTGTTCAGCTTTTTTATTCTCGTGTTCCACTCCGAAAGTGTCCATAAGATTCCGAATCTTGAAATTGTGGGTTCAGGAGTTGGTGTAGTAGCATCGTTTACCGAAGAGGGTTGTGGTGGAGGAGAAGATGATCCAGGAGTTACTGGTGGTTCCATAATTGCAGATTCAACCATATCAGTAAGAATTGAGGTGTTGTATGATGCAGTCGGTGGGGGCTGGGAATGCACCGGTATATCTTCGCTTTTACTTGAAGTTAGTTGGATGTGATCAGCAATATCGATTAACAGCGCGCGTGATTCGGTTATTTCATTGCTTAAATCGCTTATTTGGCACATGATGTTTATGAGCAACTGATCATTATTTGGCGGAGAGGGAACGCTGCTTCTGGATGTACTTTGATAATATAATAATAAAAAATTAATAATAAATAAAAATAAAAAATCGTATAAATTAAAAATATATACACATAATAAGATAAATCTTACACACTCATCATGAAATGCAGTCCACTTTGAAAACTTAAAATTAACAGTAGTAGCCGTCCATCAACTTATGTATACACATATGTAAATCCCTGGTCCACGCAATTAATTGGGGCAATATTCGTTTCAACCGTTCAATTTTTCAAGATCCCAAATTCCAAATTTTAAATTCCAGTGCGTTTTTCTGTGCTGCTTTCACTATTAGCTGCAAATATACAAGAAAACGAAACTTGTTAAATAAAGAATAAAATTCTAAATCTAAGGAAAATATCTCCATCATCATCACAACAGAACATAATAAGTCATGCAACAAATCTCACAGCTGAACTAATGTCTACACATCAGAAAACTATCACATCAATATCACCAAATTAACGAAATACACAACAAAACAATAGCCCATAAATAGTTAAACAACAAATTTCTGCATCTCAAATAATAATAAAAATATCCGCTTACACACCCGCTAATTCACAACTTAAATCATCATTTCATTTAGAGTCAAACCCTTAAAATAATAAACAATAACAAATAATTAATTCCCTATGTAATGTAATTTTCACTTTTCTGACATTTCATACACCCACACACGCAATAGAATTAAACTCTTCAACAAATAGACAAATACACATTCATTCCATATAGAATCCACAAGTTTCACACATTTCACACTAAATTACTCAATACAAATCCAATCATATATCTACATTTTAATATTAAATGCAACAGCATCCACCGGCAATAATCATACACAAACACAGCGAACTAATCCATCAGCATGCAGCAGCAATGATCGCGATCCACACACTCATAACACTAATTCACACATACGTCTACCATGCAAACCACACAAGACATTATCAAAACAACCGTCATGCACCAAAAGAAATATATACACATATTTTATCACAAGAATTTATTTAAATTTGTCACAGATCTTTACATATTAATTGATTCACATCACTTACTCAACACAGTAAACACATATCAAGGAAATCAAAAAAAAATAAAATAAAAATTCGACCCAATTACACAGCATCGGTAAAATGCGTAACTAAACAACACAGTCACACATACACATATGCTCAACACAAAATGTCATTCATTAAAATGAAATATACGTTGAAATTTAATGTACATACATATATTCCAATAAATAATTACACCTGAAATCATCATACTGATATAAAATTAATTAATATAAATAATCGATGAATAACTTCCGCACTACACTTACAATAAAAAAAAAACTTTTATAAATCGTCGGCTGCGATATATACCCGACTTGATCAATGAACTTAATCAACAATGCACAATCAAGAAAGAGCGTGTGAGCAGAAGATGGAGTAAGAGAACGACAAGAACAACATTGCGCAAAATCTGAGATTCCTCTACAAATTCAGCGTTCGCATATAGTCCGCTTCTACACGTCGCATGTTTCGAAAGATTCAAATGAGTGCAAAAGAGGGGGATAATGAAACAAAAAATACCCAATTAACCAAATTCCCACTGCATGTGGGTAGGATTTTCATTGCATCTTTTTGACATTTCTTTTTCTCCTTCTTCTTTCTTTTTCGCATTTGCTTCATTATTTCTTTGGCTGTTGTTACGAGCACAACATTTCAGTATGGCGGATGAACTGAAATGGACAAAAGAATTAACAAGCAGGCTCATTTTCAAATATGAAACACTGAGCGCCAAAGATGAAATGAAAGAGAGCTGTCAAATAACATGAAAAACCAAAGAAGAGGGAAAGGCTTCGTGGAAAAATGCACACATCACAGAATGACAGTTCAAAAGAAAAGAACCAGAACATGCGTATTACACACATGCGACGTGTAAAATCGGACATAGGGATGCTACTTTCACTTTGTGTCCCCATATGTCATTTATGTTGTCCGTCCCTTTTTTGCAAATAATATTAATAATTGAATTCTCTTTGCATGTAACTTTAAATACTGTCATAGAAGTAGCAATGAACCGAACCATAGGGTTCATATATTATTCAACGAAGAAGGAGATAATTGCGAACATACAAGTACGTTCACGGCTGGGGAGAATGTTTCAGCTGTTTCACATTAATATTAATATTATCACTTATATTGTTGGAGATTTAAAATAATAAACTGAGCAAATACTCGACATGTAAACAAACAAAAACTTGTACTAAAAATGTAAAAGCAAACACAAATTATTGGAATATGTGAATATGTTATATCATGTAATAAATATCACAACCAAAAAACGTCAGATAATTGTGTATAAAAAGCAAAACATTTAAGAATAAAAAAAACTCTATTTCATAACGTTAAAAAGCCAGTTGTTTTATTTTACTGAGTTTATACTGTATTTTGCAATAGACAGTATTTTTCTCGACACAGTTTTAATAAACAGTTTATTTATTTAAAAACAAAATTTAACTCTTTTACCGAAATAACGGCTCACAACTTATACTCAAACAATGACTCAAATGTCACAAAACTTGTTCAATATATGTACGAGACGAACAAGTGCGCCGTCTGGGCGTAAAAAAGTAGGAAAAATGTGAAAGAAAGTGAAAAGTCATATTGGAAAAAAATGCTGACATTATGCTACACAATTGTGTATGTGGAGTCTGAAAGGGTTAACATACCCAGAAAGGTATGGTTTGAATGGCTTGAAAGGTTGGTAAACAGACAATATAAGTATGTTTGTCGCTGCCGATGGTCTTTAGATTAAAGTTCTTATTTTTACCACACCTTCAGTACCAACTGGCAATGCTGGCTCTCGAGCTACACTTTCGCTAACAGATGCAATAATTTTAGCCGATGGAAAGAATTTACTTAATCAGCAACATAGCAGTCGTGACAAATTTAGTTACTTCGTTGGAATTGTTCGCTATATTGGTTGGTTACTTTAACTAGCGGATGACCAGATAAGAACGATAGGAAAAAAATTTAAATAAAACAATAACGGTGTGAGATATAAAATTGATTCCGGCTTTATTTTGAAGCCACATTGATGCCATTATGTGTGCAATGGCACATCATTCAAATGGCAGCCTCGGCTTCACTGACAATGCTTCAAGCAGTCGATCCAATTTTTGATGACTCGGTACAATATGTGCGGCGTTATTCCGGCAATAGCGTGTCGAATGTTTTAATCAAACTCGTCTAAAGTGGTTGGCTTGTTAGCGTAGACTAAGGACTTGACGTAGCCGCAAAGAAAATAATCGAGTGGTGTCAAATGGCATGATCGCGGAGGCCAATTGATCAACGCTCACCTTGAGATGACCCTGTCCTCAAATTTCTTCTTCACAACTTCGAGCGTTGCGTCGCTTGTATGGCATGAAGCGCTGTCTCGTTAGAACCAAAGCTCGAATATATTGATGGTGACCACAGAAAGTCGGTTAACATAGCTTTATATCTGAGACCATTGACGGTAACGGTGTCTCCTTCTCCATTTCGAAAGAAATAAGGTCTGATGATGCCGCGATGCCATAAACCGCACCAAACTGTCAATCTTTGTGAATGCATTGATGCTTGGCCGAACACTTGTGGATTGTTTTCGATCCAATAATGGCAATTTTGCTTGTTGACATAACCGCTGAGCCAAAAATGGGCCTCATCCGAGAAGATGATTTTTTGGCCAAAATCCGGATCTCCAGCCAACATTTTCAGCGCCCAATTAGCGAACTCGCGGCATTGTCTATGGTCGTCCGGCTTCAATTCTTACGTCAGCATAATCTTATACGGATGTAGGCCCAAATCCAACCAATAAATAAACGGAATTGACTCTCTGCGATGCCCAATTCAGTCGATCGGCGCAGAATCGACATTTCTGGGTTTTCTTCTATACTGGCCGCTACGGCGGCTATGTTTTCTTCATTTTGAACCAATCTCTGTATGGTTGGTGGCTTCAGATCAGAAAAGGGGTACTCACGCTCAAACTTTTCCACGGTGCGACAAATTGCCTAGTCACTGAAGCCGTGATAACGACCGACCTCAGGACGAAATTCACGTTGCGTATTTACAACTGATCCGAAATTTCGATAATATTTTTTAATAATTCCCGCACTCTCGGTAAGTGTAAAACGATGCATGATGAAATGGCAAACGTTACTGATAATTTTGATAGCTGGATGTCGTTGGTGGCCGTTAGTGGTACTAGCAATCGCTTCTCACTCGGAAGGTCAAGGTTCGAATCCTACCCATTGACAAGTTTTTCAAGTTTCTCATTTGTGTAATTGGAACTCAGACAGAAAAATTCTGAGTGTGAAGGCATAACACTGACACGTAGATTTGGCTGTTGTAGAGTTTCAAGCACAAAAAAATATACTGTGAATTATAACCTTCGAATCACTCTGAGTGAAGAGAAATCTCTCCGTTCTATTCGGAGAGCGAATATCGAAACCAAACACATCTGAGTTTCAAACCACTACAAAAAAAAAACAATTTTCCTTTATCCTCCTTCTACCTTTCCGCCCACGCCCTCGTAAAACGGTATCAACCCCTTAGGCGCGCGTAAATAAAAAAAAACTTTGACAGCTACTGAAATATAACAATTGGAAAAACTATCATTGCTATCTGGTCACCTTATATACAATAAATTGTAACATGTAAGTTGTAAACACAGTAAGTACGGAACTGTTATACCCTAGAAAGTAGTAGAAAACTTAAATAATTTTAACGCATTGACAGAGCTGTCAAATATTCGAAATAAATAAACCGTTATAATAAAAAATAAACACGATAATTTGAGAATGTTACCGGTTTAACATACATATATGTATGTACGCGTATATTTAATTTATTTAACATTAGTAAAAATACGATTAAACTTTGCAGGTCGGTGATAGAATTTTGTGTCTAAACGACAAAGATGTTAGAAATGCAACTGAACAAAATGTGATCGATTTGATTAAAGATGCTGGAATGAAAATACATTTGGAAATACAAACGTTTGATCGTGTACGAACTTTTTTTACTTAAATCTAAAAATTTATAATTTAACTATTATGTTTTAGAAGCAAGATAACAGTTCTCAGAAAATGCGTGAACCAATAAATCAAAAACCTTCTGAAAATCGAACTCAAATGAAAAGTGATAATGTTGCTGAACCAGGTATGAGTATAAAAAAATTTTATTTTGCTCCAGTTTTTGTATTTCTCTTATTCCTTTAGCTGTATTAGAACTTCAAACAGACAGATCTTTTATGCAGCAAGAATCAACAAAATTAGCGCCTCAATCGAATTCAATACCCGTCGAAGAGGACGAAGAGGATACTAGAGATATGATGGGACGTATGTACACAGAAGCTGGATACGAAGTTAGTATGTTCTTGATCTTGTTAAAATATAGATATAAAGATATATGTTCTTTCATACATAGATTGATAGAGCATCGGCTGGAAACTGTAAACTGAATAAATTAGAACAAGAAAAAAATAAAGAAATTGATGACGAATTTGGATATACCATGGGTGAGCTTATTGATTGACTTAAATTATTTGTTGCACGTCAAGTACTGTGTAAAGAACCAATGTTAGTATTGGATATCTTGATAGCATGTGTTACATTATTTCTACAACATAATCAACTTAGGTTTTTTATTTCGTATTATTACTTGTTTGCAAATGACATTTTTAATTTATAGTGTGATTCGGAAAACAAATAATGTAAATGTTCTATGATTAAACTACAAGGAAAGGGTCCGCCATCTAACGTTTTTTTTTCAACTAGTGCTTATATCGTGAATGGTAACACTTAGCTCATGTCTGATTTGACAGATAATTAGCTTTGTCCTTCCGGTTAATAATGGAGAATAATTAGATTCAAATAGCCGCATCGGCTGGCCTACGCGATCGGTCCAATTTTTAAGCACATTATCGATTGTGTGCAGCTGTATTTCACCAATGGCTTCACGAATATTGTCCTTTAAAGCGTCAATTGTCTCTGGCTTGTCGGTGTAATACTTATCTTTTACGGCACCCCACAAATAATAGTCCAACGGTGTCAAATCGCAGCTCCGAGGTGGCCAAACGACATCAGCTCTGCGGCTGATAATGCGATCTTCAAAAACAGGGCGCAAAACATCGAGTGTAGCTTTGGCTGTGTGGCACGTAGCGCCGTCCTGTTGAAACCAAATGTTGCCAATATCCTCCTCTTCAATTTTTGTGAACAAAAATTCGTTCAACATGGCCCGATAACGATCGCCATTGACTGTAACGGCCACTCCTTGCTCATTTTCGAAGAAAAATGGCCCAATTATGCCTCTGGACCAAAATCCGCACCAAACAGTGACTCATTTTGGGTGTATCGGCTTTTCAATGTATGCGTTTTTGCTTGTTTACATACCCGCCAAGATCAAAATGAGCTTCATCTGAAAAGATGATTTTTTTGGCAAAATCGGCATCTTCTCTAAGTCGATCGCGGGCAATATTTCCCAGCGTTGTTCAAGCATATACACAACCATATTCGTTCAGCGGAAGGATAAAACTAATTATCTGTCAAATCAGACATGAGCTAAGTATTACCATTCACGAAATAAGCACTAGTTGAAAAAAAAAAGTTAGATGACGGACCCTTTACAATATATAGGTTGTTTCTTGTACTCTAATGGAGCTAACACCCTACTTTCTAGCTGCCCCGTGCAAGTTTTGAATTCATTCAGTCCTGGGAAAATAGAGAACCTGCCCAGAGATAGTGTAAATATTAAATAAAACTATATTTTCTGTTTTTAAAAGAAATATATTTTTTTGGAGTTGTCAAATTAAAAATGACATATATTGTTAAAATGTTGCGTGCATTTATATTGACTGTGTTTTTGACGTTTGGTATTTTGGGTGTTCACTCCTCCCTCCTTAATTTCAAACGTCTATTTTTTTCTAAAATAAGGGAATCCTCACGTCTGAGGCTTCCGATGAAGCAGTTACCATTTCTGCAGGTGTTTCTTCTACTAAACCTGAGACTTTCAACACTGACGTGCGCGATGTCTCTGTTTTAGTTGAGTCGCCCCTCACCTCTATCAGAATAGAGGAACGCTTCAAGGGGGACGAAGCCTTTTAAGTGCACACTCTCATGATATAAGTAGTTGTATTAGTAGGCCTCAGATGTCAGGTTGTTGGATGAGGTCATTTCTCCTGCAATACGCCTTCGAGTCAACTTAATAGCGAAGTTGTCCACTCTTATAAGATTCGCCCTGTTGTATAGAACCTCTTTGAGATCGAATTTTGTGTAGTCCGATTCTGGTGTTCTGTAAAGTTGAAGACAAACCCTAAGGCAAGCCCACTCAAACACCCGAATCTTTTCCATTGAGTTTGCTCTCACGTTTAACCACACGCGATACCCATATAGCAGCATGAGCCGGAATGTAGCAGATAACTTTCACCTTCGCATCGAGTTGCCTGCTATGAAACAGTCTCATTGTAAGGGCAAAAGCTCCTTTGGCTCTGGCCAGAGCAACATCTACATTCTTGTTGAAATATAGATATTGGTCTAGCCAGGTCAAAGGACTACATTTCGATAAGCAAGTGGCTGGCCGTGTTGTCCAATGATCGAGAATTTTCGCCAATTCTTTCCGGTATCCCTAGAGGCGCCAGACAACGGCGTTCCAAACAGAATGATTTCATACTTCTGAAAGTTGATTTCCAGTCATCGCAAAATCACCTAATTTGTTCGAAGTCTCTTTGCAAAAGCACGTTATTGACCTCGACTCTTGGACCTCTTATGTACGCTATCAAGTCGTCTGTTTACGCAATGCAATGGGGAAGTGAACCCGTCAAATCGCTTGTACAAATGTTGAATAGGATCGGCGTCGTTTCCAGCCGATGGTGTTCTTACTTTGAAATGAACGGGGTAGGTGCCGTTCATTGGCGATGACATTATTTGCCATATTCTCGTCACTGAACTGGGTGAAACCCGAGCTCTTGAATCGCCAGTTCTGTATGTCATTTCGCAGGTTGAAATTCTGCAGAAGAACTCAATTCTCCAGATCATAATTTGAACCAATGATGTCATTGGTTTTATACACTTCCTTAAAAGTTGCTCCCATGGTCTCAGCCTTCTCCGGAGGATCTTCGATCACAAAGAAATTATTATCATCTGCGACTTCTCTTGGATCTGCCTGCAGTGTCAGTATTCGTTGGTTGTCCGTCGTTCGAGGAATTTTAAGGCACTGTAAGTCATTTAGATTTTTTCTCCGAAATATTTTATTTATTTGCGGGAACATATTCGGGTTGCTGGAATTTACAGCCCGAATTCTATTGTTCCAGTACAAACTTACAGATTCAGTAATTCTCTCTTACCAATATTTGGAGGTTTTTAATTGACGACTTCAGTGTTCTAACCTCCATGTTATGTCTGTCATTAAACTACCTGTATAAGGTTTTGAGTCTTGACAGCAGTCTATTTTTGTGTCGGTGCAGCGCGTCAATGGTAGCATTGCGTAATAAGTCTTCGTTGGGTGTGCATTCATACCGAGGTATTATAATGTCCATCGCCTGTTTAATAGTTTGGTCCAATTGTTTTAGGTACCTGTCGAGCTCCTCGTTAGACAGATTCTTATTGGATGGTGGGTAGAGCGAATTCGAGGGGAGCGCTCTTGTCAAGGTTCTTTAGAAGTGTGTTCAGCGAGTGTTACTGTAATTGCAACAATACTTAGGAAAAAACTCCTCCAGCTCCGCAATTTCGTTAAGAAATGTTATTTTGGTACTCAAACCGCAATGGTCACTGTCGTACACTAATGTATGCAGACAGTTCAACGTTTGTAGATTACGTCAATTGTATCCGTACGTCGTACAGTAATAGCTCCAAATAAGAGCCGTATCTGTGAAACGACGGACTGTCCGCCGTCTTCAAACCAAGTCTATACATGACATTGTGCTCGGCCCACCAATTGAGTAGTAGTTTCTCTCTAGTATTTGGTACATGATTTCCCCAATCTCTATGTTTGGCATTAAAATTATATAATAATTCTCCTCCGATTCCAATCTAATGAGTCGAAAGAGTCTATCGAGCTCTGAGATGAATAGCGTGGATTGAGAAGCATCAGGCGCGTAGACAGAGACCGTGAACAACAACTCTCCGCTACGGAGAGGGATGCGCAAAACACCCTTGTACATTCTTCTAAATTTAAATTCGTTTCTATCTATTCTCCATCTCCTTTTATGGACTCGGGTCGGTTTATTCTTCTTCTATTATATTTACAGTGTTCCAGATTGTGCTTATCGGTAAGCTTAGTTTCGCTAGCGAAAAGCACATAAGAAGCTTGGTCTTATTTGATCCACCCGCTTAGCCTGCTCCTGTACTTGAAGTTGAAGTTTAGCCATCTGTCCTTGAATAGAGAGCAAGATAGCTAACATGTCAGGTGTAGCTTCCTGTGCTCTTGGCTCTGGGGCCGAGCAAGCAACCGTTGCTTTTTGTACCATTCTACCCCTACATGCCGCCATTTGGGCGAAGGTAATTCGGGGCGTGGCGGCTGGAGTTTGAAGCTTAGTGGATGGATGCTTAATCTCCGCTTTCTGCTGACGAGCCATATTTGCTTTCTTTATATCTTGAAACTTCGGACAACCCCGATAGTTAGCGGTGTGTCCCGAATTCTTGCATAAAGAACATGAGAGTTGGCTTTTGTCTGACTCTTTCTCCTGACACAAAGCACATACCTGAGAATTGTGATTTTTTCCACACTTAACGCATCAAGGCTGCATTTGGCAGTTACACAAGTCCTTGGTGTCCTGGACCTCCATGTTGTAGGTGTTGATTGGAGGCACCTTTTCTTTTTTCATTTTCTGCTGCAGTTGTTGTTGCTTTTTCTGCTGCTGTTGCTGTTGCTGTTGTTGTTTCTGCTCATGTTGCTGTTTTTGGTGACGTTTTTGTTGTTGCGATTGTTGCTTTTGCTACAGCGTTTTTTGCTGCTTTTGCACTTATTATGTTTGTGTTTGCGGTTGTTTCTGCACACTTTTTTCCTGCTGTTGCTGTTGGGAGCTTGCCTTAGCTTCCTCTGCTCCTTGCAGAATTAAGTTGCTGCTCGAGCGGAGGACCTACAAAATATACTTTTATTTATTTAAACAGTATTACAACAAACGATCTTAACACTAGGTGAGACAAAATGAAAATAAAAATTGAACGAAGTGTACTGGCAATGCAGTTTGTGTCTGACAACGAAGTGTCTCTCTGAACCTTTCCACAGGTATATTTATTAATTCTCAAAACTGATTACTATGCATTCCCTCCCGTGGGAATGGAATGCAGCTTGTTTGTGGAGATGTCAAATGGATGGCGCGTGTGGAGGATACGGAGTTGAGCGTTTTGCTAATAGATAACTGTAGATAACTGTTTTTTTATTTCTAGCTGTTGTCTATTGATGTGTTTTGTAATGTTATTTATAACTTCGTTAAAGTGATTACTAACTTGTACTTGGTCATTTAGTCTTTCAATTATTCTGTTATTATTTTGTTCTTTGTTAGTTTCTAAACTTCTTTTAATTTGTTGTTCGTCGTCATAGTCCATAGTTCCTGTAAGATATTTGAGTCCTTTTCCAACTATATTTATTAGTCCTCTTTTGACTTTATAATGCTGATGTCCTAAAAGGCTTTCTATCTCTTTGATTAATAAATTAAAGCTATGTACTATTATGGGATATTTGTTCTTATAATTAGGTCTATTTATATTATGTTCGATAATTTCTAAACTAATTGACCATGCGGTTGTGTTAACGCTGTGAAGAATTTTATTATATCCGGTAATAATTTGTAGTTGTTCGTCCTTTACTGTTTCATATCCTTGTCCATTGTTTAGGTCTCGAACGTCAATTCGTTGTGTCCATGTAGTAGTAATGGTCAATGTCAACATCAAAATCTGAAATTAATTGTCGTCGTATTTGTAAATTCTTTTAACTTAGCTCTTATGAAACTTGTTTCCTTTTTCATCTTTTACACGATCTTTATCAATTACTTCATTTTCTGATTTCTTATATAAAGGCTTAATTTTATTGTTATTTCTATTTTTTTAAGTATAAGTATTTATTTTTCGTAAGGTCTATATCCTTTCTATTTTTGTTAAGTTTATCTATATACTTCTGCTCATATGTCCTAACTAATTCTACAATTTCAGCATAATTCTCACTATTTAAAGTTCCATTAAGAAAGTCGATTGGTCTTTTCTTTGTAGTTGCACGAATTGTCTTATTATATATTGTTACTGCTTTTAAAACTATATTACGTACAGTATCTTTGTTACCCTCATAAGCTGTGAATGTGTGAATATGTTCATTCAAAGTGGAGTGAAATCTCTCGATATCTGAGTTACTCGTACCTGTCTTCATATAAGGGGTAGTAATGTGAAGTTCGACATTGTTTTCCTTCAGAAATTCTTTGATTAGAATTGATGAGAAACCTGACTCACAGTCTGTAATTATTTTGTTGGGATTACCAAACGTGTGTTAAGTGTATTAAGTAAGCTTATCCACGTTCAATATTTAATTTCTTCTATTGTTACATGTTTAGTAAATTTATCGATTATAGTTACATACATAAGGTTTATGTTTGCATACCATATATATACGTGTAATATTTGATTTGGTTTGTCGGGAGTATCGGTAACTTTAAACGGAATCTTATTTGGTTGTCTATCGTATTTTGCTTTGTTACAAATTTTACAATTATTAATTAACTTTTGAATTTTTTCTTTTTGGAGCATAATAAATATCTTTGAGTTCTAAATAGGTTTCATTAATGCCTCTATGTTTTACTAATTTATGGGTTTTAATAATAAGTTCCGCTAACATCTCTTCATCTGTAACGTCGCCTAACATTTTACTACACTTAATTACTCTTAAAAGTTTATTTCTACTAAAGTATTTAATGTAAACATCTTGGAATTGTGCAAACATATGGTCGTGTATAGAGTAAATAGCCACTGTACCTTTTTCTGGGAAATATTTTTTCATCAAGTCTAAAACAAATTCTTCTTTAAACTCTTTCAATTCGATAACAATTCTTCTTTTACCAAATTCGTAACATACTTTGTGATTGCTTATAGCGTGAAATTTTGTGAAATTTAAAATGATTTGTGTTTTGTATAAGTTAACAGGAGAGTTAACAATAGGAATGTGGTAACTGCTGTCTTCCTTTGCGCTGTGAACAGTAGCTATCATAGATTGTGCATCCATCTCCGTATCGTTGTTATCCATGGTATTTTCATTTACATCTTCGCTGTAGTGAATTTCCATTCTGGATAAACCGTCTGATACTTGGTTATCTTTTCCTTTAACATATTCCATGTCAAAGTTGTACTCCTCAAGCTCAATTTTCCACCTTTGGAGTTTGGCATTCGGTTCTTTTAGCGAGCTTAACCAAACTAAAGGCCCATGGTCAGTCCTTATCATAAATTTCCTTCTATACAAATAGAGTCTATAATACTTTGTCGCCCACACAATGGACAATAACTCTTTCTCAGTAGTAGAGTAACGAGTTTCGTGGTCGTTAAGGGTACGACTAACATAGCATATCGGATGGTCTTGTGATAAGACCTCACCTAATGCGTAATTAGAAGCATCCATTGTAAGAGTAAATTTTTTTTGAAAATCAGGATATTTAAGGATTGGTTTTGAAGTTATTAATTTGGCGATTTTCTTAAGAAACATAGTCATAGGTTTTGCTACCTTAGAATAGTCTTTGATGGACTTTCTATAGTATCCTGTGACACCTAGAAATGCCTTAATTTGTTTTGCTGTCTTTGGTAACTTGTAATTATTAATAGCCGATACTTTGTTTGGAGGTTTAACACCTTTTGTTGTTACGATGTGACCTTTCTTTTTTCAGAAATTCGCTTTTGTCAAGCTGAATTTTTAAGTTCACTTCTTTAAGTTTCCTGAAGATTTTCCCTAAAGATACTAAATGTTCTTCCAGACTAGACGAAAACACAATTATGTCGTCCATATAGACAAGACATATTTTTCCTATAAATTCGGCTAAAACAGAGTTCATCAGTCCCTGAAACGTTGAAGGGGCGTTCTTCAAACCAAATGGCATACGAACAAATTCGTAATGCCCATCATTTGTTGAAAATGCGGTATTCATAATATCTTCCTCAGCGACCTCGATCTGATGAAAACGTTTTGCAAGATCTAACATTGTGAAGTACATTGCCCTACCCAATTTGTCAAAGATATCCTCTATGTTCGGAATGGGAAATTTGTCATCGATCGAAACTTGATTTAAGTTTCGACAGTCGATAACCATTCTCAATTTCTGTGTTCCAGAAGCATCCCTCTTTTTTGGGACGATCCAAATCGGTGCCGAATATGGTGAATTACTGGGGCGAATTATGTCTTGTTTCAGCATTTCGTCTGTTTGTTTTTTCACCTCGGCCTTATGCACTTCGGGATATCTATAGTTTTTGGTATGTATTGGGATGTCATTTTCCGTCCTTATTCTATGGTTAATCGCATTTGTGAACGATAGATCACTTCCTTCTTGGTAGAATATTGAAGAGTATTGGACAATTAATTCCACTATTTTCTCTTTTTCCTCGTCGTTTAAGTGATCGAGTCTTACTTGATCGGGGACGGGGTCTGTATTAATTTCCGTATGGTAAATTTCCAGTTGTGGAACCACTTTCTTTTAGTTTTCCATCGTGATAGTTTCTTCTTCATCTTCATTGAAAAAGATCGGAATTTTAGTTTCCTCTACTATCAATAGTTTTTCCCTATAATTAATTATGGCGTTCATTGGCAGAAGAACATTATTGCCAATTAATCCATCGAAAGTGTTGTGAAATTTATATTCAAGGAATTTAGCAGTTTTGTTAAGCTGACCGAATTCTTTGAACAATGGGATTCTTCTTTTTGTATTTGCGTAAATAATAGGACTTGTATTCTTAACTTCTATAGGTGATGTTAAGTGTATTTGCCATTTTGGATGGCATATACCGGGATTGAGAATGCTCGTTTCTGACCAGGTGTCAACGAGTATTCTTAATTTCTATTTGTCATTTTTAGTTTTAGTGACTATATAGGGAAGTCTGGCGGATGGCTTCCCTCGCAAAAATCCGGGTTGCTCCCTATAGTGTTTACTTCTCTTTGGTAAGAGGCGGACAATGTGTCCATTGGCTCGATTTGGTTATTGTCATTAGACCTAAAATTTCCTGAATTATTATCATTTCTATTTGAATTATTAGTAAATGTTCCTGATCTGTTACTATTATTTCTTAATTTCCCTGAATTATTTCCTGAATTCTTGTTTCTAAATGTACCTAATCTATTGTTTCTAGAAGAGCTATCTTCGCAATTACTAGAATAATTGTTGTGGTTACTTTTATCTGGTTCCTGCCTATGTGAGTTAACATCTGATAGATTAGAACGGTTGCTATTTCGATTTTGGTAAGACTTTTTATAAGCATATCCTGTCTCATGCAATATTTGGATAGCTTATTCCAGGTTTTCGGGGTTTCTGTAATGAAGAAGTCCCCTCATCGGTTCCGGAATTTTTCTTATAAATAGTCTTAAAGCCATTTTGCAAGGTTTCTTCTGAGACGTTCCCGTTGGTTCCTCGAATTTCCTCTTTCCTGTTCGTTCGCCACTTTTTGGTGTTTTATTTTTAGGAGCACTGCACTTGCGCTTTTATATTTTTTTTGGAGCACTGCACTTGCATTTTTATTAATGTTGTTTTTTTTTTGTCTACTTGTCACTATATTTTCGAATTGGTTATTTAACTAAGCACTTTCCTCTTGTAGATTCTTTAACGAATATTATTTTTCTTGGTTATGTAACAACGCACTTTCCTCTTGTAGATTCTTTAACGAATTTTATTTTGCTTGGTTATGTAACTACGCACTTTTCTCTTGTAGATTCTTTAATGAATTTTATTTTTCTTGTTCTTTATCGAACGCCCGCGAGTATTAGTTCTTGAAACGAACTTTTCCCGCGTTTACCGACTGCGCCAATTAAGTTGCTGCTCGAGCGGAGGAGCAAAAAAATATACTTTTATTTATTTAAACAGTATTACAATAAACGATCTTAACGCTAGGTGAGACAAAATGAAAATGAAAATTGATCGAAGTGTACTGACAATGCAGTTAATGTCTGACAACGAAGTGTCTCTCTGAACCTTTCCACAGGTATATTTATTAATTCTCAAAACTGATTACTCTGCATTCTCCCCGGTGGGAATGGAATGCAGCTTGTTTGTGCAGGTGTCAAATGGGTGGCGCATGTGGAGGATATGGAGTTGAACGTTTTGCTAATTGCGCAAAAATGGTTGCTCGTGTTCTAATGGTGCATGTGGCTTGCACATGGTCAAGCCGGACTTATTGGAGGATTTCATGGTAGAAGGAAAAGGGGCGTTTTGCTAATTGCGCAAAAATGGTGACGTAACTGTACATGATCAAACCGGACTTATGGGTGTAGTTAATGGTAGAAGGGAAAGGGAATGTCAAATGGTGACGTAACTGGAGGATGCTGCTATTAATAGCATTCAATTCATCGTCTTTGTCTTCCGACTCGGAAGTTGCCAAGCTGTTATTACTCCCTTTGTGATGAGTCACTATATCAGCGGCGTATGAGAATCCGTCTTCTGTCTCGTGACGTCTTTATGTTTGTGCTGCTATTGCTGACGCAGACGTTAACGAATATTTTTGCAAATATGAAAAATTTCGAAGGACATGTTATTTTTTATCAGTTTTTAAAAATAGTTTGGAAAAATTTAAACATTTGTTCCTTAAAAGCAAAATATCCAGTAAAATATCGCATTGCTGTTGTTTCTAATGTGATTTTAATTTCGATTTCCATATCACAAATGACTTTTTCGTACAGAGTTTCATCGCATACGATTTTCTTACGATCCTTAAGCAATGAAGAAGTTTTTTGAATATTAGTTTGAGTTGGGGATAAGTCTATGTTTAAAAATTCTACATCATTATCATCACATATACTGAAAGGAGAAAAATTAATAAGAAAAAAAATTAAAAATGAGAAAATTTCGACATCAAAACATTAAATTCGTATACAGACCTTTGATGCGAATAATAGAAAATAAATTTTTTAATACGTATTGATGAATTCTCTTTGTTAGTAAATAATCCACGTTCTCATATAAGAAATTGCTTATATCATGACAAAGTAATAAGACCCCGTTTACAGTTTGTTCCATTCCTTTTAAACAAAAGTTTCTTGGAAGGTTAACTGATTTTCGTATATCTTTTAAGTAAGACAAAAATTGTTTCAACTCATTATAAGCTGGATTCTCTAGCTGACCTCCCCGCCTTAAAACATTCTTGTCATTATGTGAACCACTATCCATGCATTCAAATACATTATTCACTTTTAGTACGAACTCTTTCGTTGCTACAGCTATATTAGAGATTTCTTTTAAGCAATTAAGCCGCAGTTGTCCGGCTAAATATTTGCGTTGCGAGGTGAACATGCATTTTTTCGAAGCCATTTGGTGCTATATGACAACTTCTAAATTTTAAACATGTCTTAGCTACGTTGTCAACTTCCAAATTGTATATTTCTCTGATAATATCAAAAGACACTTTACGATCTGGAGTTTGTAGATTAAATCAGATCAGAACATTACGAAGTGATTTTAACAAATTAGGGAAATCATAAAAACAAAATATTTTTTCATCATTAGAAATTATAAATGGGTTTTCTTCAGAAACACCTAACATTTTATTAGCATTTCTATTACTGTCCCATTGGTCGCAAACAACAGCACATACCTTTAGACCAAGTTCTTGACAGATTTTCAAATTGTTTTTTTATAATTTCGCTTAGGTTATGCCCATTTACACCGTTTGCTGACACAAAATAGTTTAAAACATTTTTCCAACTATCAAACAAACCATTTAGTATAAAAACACATATTTCATTAGCAAACAATATACTTCTTTCTACACCAAGGTCTTCGAAATCATCTATTAAATCATTTTTTATATTATATGTGAGGTTTTTACGAATCCTAATTTCATCAAATATCCTAATTTCATCACAACGTTGTCACTGGTTTAATAAAGCGAACTTTGACTTGTTTTCATTTCCTCGTTGTAATCCTTTTACAGGAGCCAATCTACAGAAAGAGGAAATGTGAGGAAGTTTAAAGCCAAGTCTATCTCTCAAAAATTTATAGGCGCTTTGTGATCTATAATAAATATTTTGGAAAAGTTCTTTTTCGTGGCTGTTGTATTTTATAGTCTTTGATTCTTTCGGAAGCATTTTACAAAATGTTTTTGAACAGTCTGAAATATTGAGCCCTTCGATTTGAGACGTCATTTTTATTAAAAAGTTTTATAGCAGTATGCGTTCTGTTTTTTTATAATGTTTTATTTTTAAATTTCTTAATTTAAGTTTGTATGTTTGGCAGTATGCGTTCTGTTTTTTTATAATGTTTTATTTTTAAATTTCTTAATTTAAGTTTGTAACAACTTAACAATATTTTTTTTAAAGTTGCATTTTTTTCTCCTCTTTTGCACATCTTTCCAATAACTGATCGCACCTTGCACACGAAATGCTGCAACTGCGCGACGTTCTTCTTCGTTTAGTTAAAGGAGACTTCAGATCGTCTAAATTCAAGTTTGAATCCAAATCAGAATTTAAATTTAAGGAAGGAACACCATCCGCCTTAAGACATTTTTTTCCTACAAACTCAGGACAAAAATGATCTGCACAAACAAAGTATTTACCTTCATTTTTAAAACCACATGCCTTCATCCACAAATTATTTAAAATTTCATTTTTTTCCATAGAAGGACATATAAAAATTTTCAAGTCAGGATAATTCCTTTTAGTTTTCCTACAAACAGAACAAGAACCTCCAGATAATCTCTTGTCATCCATTGCAATCGAAAAATAAACTGCAAAATATTATATCGCTGAAAATGTAGCGCTGACAAAATTTACTAAGAAAAATTGTTCAGTCACATAAATAAACATCCAAATCGGTCGAGAGTCGAGCTTAAAAACAGGCAATTAAAAACTGGTTAGATTTTTTTCTCGGCGTGCAATATCTATGTAAACTATAGCATCTGTGGTTGTATCATGCCAATAATTTTTTTTTGGTTTTTATGCCATTTATTACAGTTGGATTTAAGACTTTCTTAAGAATTTGATTTAGCTCAGCTTCGGTAAAGTCTTTTTCTTTCTTTCTTTTATTATACTCGTATGTCTATGATAGGTAGGAAAAATGATTTATTGTAGAAACTTTGGTCAGGAACCTCATCTATTTGTAGAAATATACTTGATTCTTGAAAGTATTATCAGAGACTTCTATACTTTGAATCAAATTTTGAGAGGAACTATCACTGCTATGCTGCGTAATTATTAGGGCATTGATATTAGATAAGTTTGGGTCTCTTGGCAAAGTATCTGCTACAAAATTAGTTCTGCTGGGTTAATATTTTAGTTCATGATTATACTCCTCGAGTATTGTAAGTCAAAATTATGTCCGTGAATTTTAATTTTATTGAAAGACTCGAGAGCTTCTGGGTTGAGTTATATTGCAATTTATAATATACGTGCATAGAGATAATATACGTCCCTCTTATCTCTTTAGGATTTAGGAAGCTTTGCATAGTCTTTAACAAAACGTCGAAAATATATAGATAGATCACGAATTCTTTTAGTGTTTTTATGGTTAAACATTTTTTGATGAAATCGACTTTGGCGGGATTAGTTTTCACACCTTCAGGCGATATAGGGAAGCCAAGAAATTCAACTTGTTAACTAGTTACATTTACCTAATTGGATTTTCATCTCAGCCCAAATGGCAATCTCGTAGAATTTATTTCTTCCTAACTATGCGATAAATTCACATTTATTAGGGAAAGGGTAACGATCAATTATAGTAACCGAATCTAGTTTCCTATAATGTATTATCATCCTATATTGTTTGGTTTCAGTAGAGTTTCTTTTCTTAGGTACAATCCACATTGGTGAATTTTACAGAGAGTGGAGAGTGGAGAGTGGAGAGTGATGGTCTGATTATACCATCTTCAAGTAATTTCTGTACTTGTTTCTCAGCTTCTGATTATAGGAATATTGGGAAAGGATGATAACGTGTATAGACGGGTCATATGAAGAGGTTTTTATTTCCTCTTATATACACTACCCTAGTAGTGTATATCGGTTTTTTTTCTGGTTCGGAGAACAAGCATTGGGCTGCAAGATCACCAGATTTCTACGAATGGGGACCGATGAAGGAACGGGTATATTCTTCTGAAATAAGAATCATATCAAAGACACTCTACCAAGTATATATTATTACTACAGGAACCATTCAAAAACGAGCATTAGCTTGCATTCAGTCTGATTGAGGACACTTTGAATAACTGCTGTAGATTTAAGTTTATGTAAATTACGACTAGCTATAAAATTATTTCTTTATTTATAATAATTTATTATAACGGTAAACGAAAGTGCTCTTATTTTAGATAATTTTTTTAGTATAATAATTATAAACAAATAGTCATATTAGGGATTTATTGAACTTTCTACCTGGAAAATTGTAAGCCCAGGGTAAAAACATTATACAGTGAATAAAAATTCCCAGAAATTTATTAAAAGAAATTAAAACATTTTGCGTTTGAAGACCTATAGCTCCAAAATAAAAGCGTGGATGGTGCTTAAATGTGAATTAAAAATTAATCAATTGGCTATCAAACTAAGTTTTGCTTAAGAAGTGATAACTAAATAAGTTTTGGTACCTAATTCTCTTGAGGAACTTCTTTAAACTCTCTATAATTCAGTGTTTGTTGAAGATAGACCCCTCCCCCATAATTTTTTTTTTCATAACATGAACCAATGTATCAGATCCTAAAATATCTTTATTCCAAACTATACCATGGCCTGTATATAACATATTACTATATTCAACTTCAAGTAATGTTCTTACAGTCTAATGTGAAAAAAAAGAACTAAAGCTAAATCTTTTATACATATAAAAATTATTTATTTTTATTATTTTCCAGTCTTATATACATAACAAAGTACTCTTTAAAGTCCCATTATAAAAATAATCCCTAACATATTATTGTGTAATTATGTACTATTATTTTCAATTTTTTTTTCTTTTTCTTATTTCATTGATATCTTAATTTGAGATGCTCTTTTCCATATCTCTTCTTTAATTTCCTTACTTGATTTACATATTTTGATTTTTGTCTAATGGGATTGCATTTTTGTCTGTGACTGATTTATTTGCAATCTTGTTAAAACATTGTAAATAATGCATCAACAAACACTATTGCTAAATTTATTGAGCAGATCTCTTTTGATCTGAATGAAAGACTTTGCCTGATTTGTGTCAAATGACTTTATTTTCAAAAATGCATTAGCTAAATACTATTTTACAATTAAAATAAAAATAAATAACAAATAGTAAATTGTGGAAACGTGGGAAGTGAAAAAGTGCATGCTCGTAGCCAGACGAAATGCGATGCTACATCTGGCTTTCAGCAGGTGTCAAGTGAAGTCAGTGCACGTCTAGGAGACGAATGTTGGATATTTGAGTGGACCTAAGTGACGGTAAATAGGGTGGGAAAACTGTCTGTAAGAATACATGAGTGGGAAAATTTAAGTGAGGCTTGCTAAAAAATTACTTATTAATAAAACTAAGGTTTAAACATCCTCTCCGGCCTTAAGACCCTGAAGCTCAAAGACATTTTCTTGATTTGGACATCTTTGTTTCCTTGCTCTTTTTTTGTGGATGACGAATGTGATGATCAGGATAAGTACAGCAAACAGTGACAGGTAGCTAATGGAATATTGGTGCACATCATCAATATTCGATAGTATTTGTTTATGCTTTAAGTCAGCAATTTTCTTTCCGATTGATGCCAGGTGTTGAAGCATAAAAACCGATGACATCAAATGAACCCATTTATAAGAAAACAGATAACATCAAACAAACATATCAGAAACAAAATCCACAAAAGTCTACACTACGAACGTCAAATAGTACAACAACAAACAAACAAAAACATAACATAAAAATGTATAAATTCCATAACCGAATAAAATATTATATTATAACGTTTTAGAATACAAAACTGTGCGTTTCATTTTTCCGCTCTAGCGTTATTTCTTTATTTAAAACGGTTTTACGAACCTAGTTAAAAATATATACAGTCCATTTTTTATAAATAAAAAATACATAGTTTCGCAAAGAAACATTTGGTCCTTCGAGCCGGATGTATTTGAATCATTTGGTCATTTGTGATTTACATTAAATTTTAAACAAAGTGGCATTTTTACGAATGCAAAATATTTGATACATTTGGTTGAACCAACCTGTTTATGAAATAAATTTACTATTCTACGAATAAACTAAGTGCTTTAAAAAGTGAAGGATTTTTTTGAAAATCTTAACAAAGTTCTTATATACATATACTCATACATATATACACATATATTGTTCTGCCAATAATATAAATAACATTTTATATAAAAGCCCGCGTTCCATGTACAAATTATTGTAAATTTCTCGCGCCGTGAAATTATATATACATATAAAAAAATACAGAAAACACCTGTAATTCATCCGCAACAAACTGCAACAGTAATCATCTCAGCATCTGGAGAAATGGTTGAGGCGATGAAGAAAGTCGCATCCATGGATGTCGAACTAACTGTCGAAGAGAGAAACCTTCTATCGGTCGCATATAAAAATGTGATTGGCGCTCGTCGTGCCTCCTGGCGGATAATCACCTCCATCGAACAGAAAGAGGAAAATAAGGGAGCTGAAGACAAATTGGAAATGATTAAAACTTATCGTGGTCAAGTTGAGAAAGAATTACGCGATATCTGTTCGGACATTTTGAATGTTTTGGAGAAACATCTCATTCCATGCGCCACCAGTGGCGAAAGCAAAGTATTCTATTATAAAATGAAGGGTGATTATCATCGTTATTTGGCTGAATTTGCTACCGGTTCAGATCGTAAGGATGCTGCTGAAAATTCTCTCATTGCCTATAAGGCAGCCAGCGATATCGCTATGAATGATCTTCCTCCAACACATCCAATCCGCTTGGGATTAGCTCTTAATTTCTCAGTGTTCTACTATGAAATTTTGAATTCGCCGGACCGTGCCTGCAGACTGGCGGAAGCAGCGAATGATGACGCTGTTGGCAGAAGAAGCATGACTTTGAGCTGGAACATTCCCTCACCAGGTGATTATATCCAAGGCAATTCTCGCAAACCCCTATCTTTTTAACCGTTTGTCTTCTTTCTAGGTGGTCCATGTTGAGGAATCGTGTACATCTTCTCAACGCATGTTGGCTTCCTTGACACACCCTGCAAGTTACGGATCTCGATGTCTGGTTTGCGACGAATACCTTGGACTGGTCCGCATGTGACCGCTGTTTGACACCTGATGATTGAACTGATCGTCCTGGATACGAAGAACCTGCTTTTTGCTGCTCTACTACCTCCAACGTCCGAAATCGCGTCTCAAGGAATTCGGTAAATTCCTCGTACGTAGGAAGCTCCTTTGTGCTGCCCAGTTTCTCCTCCCAAAGCTGTTGAAGTGAGCACGGAAGTTTTTGCAGCAGAACAAAAATGACAATTGTGTCCCACTATAGTTGTTTACTAAAACAACTGCCGGTGCAAAAAAACGGAAACTTATAGTGTGAAGTTAAGTTTCTTAAATTAATATTTTTTGTTATTCAAAGATTACTCGGTTTATCTAATACATGTCTGTGTCAATTTTTGGCACATCCAGAAAAAAAAAATCCCAACTCAACTAAGTCTGCAAACAATTGCAATAGAAACGGTGCATCTATACACCCAGGTGCGAGTCCAAAGTTGATTTGAGCAAGTGGGCAACTCGAGCTTGGGGCAGTTTAAACAAAAAAAAAAGTTGTTTCACCATCAATTCAGCTTAATTCCTGTTCCTCAGCAAATCCAGCCAAACTTGTCCAATGCGCATATATCGCGCAATCGCAAAAATCCCTCAACCATTTCATCATATTAGAAACATTTGGTCCTATCGAGCCGGATGTATTTGAATCATTTGGTCATTTGTGATTTACATTAAATTTTAAACAAAGTGGCATTTTTACGAATGCAAAATATTTGATACATTTGGTTGAACCAACCTGTTTATGAAATAAATTTACTATTCTACGAATAAACTAAGTGCTTTAAAAAGTGAAGGATTTTTTTGAAAATCTTAACAAAGTTCTTATATACATATACTCATACATATATACACATATATTGTTCTGCCAATAATATAAATAACATTTTATATAAAAGCCCGCGTTCCATGTACAAATTATTGTAAATTTCTCGCGCCGTGAAATTATATATACATATAAAAAAATACAGAAAACACCTGTAATTCATCCGCAACAAACTGCAACAGTAATCATCTCAGCATCTGGAGAAATTAGCTGCCGGCATCACAGCAATTAGCAGATTCCCAAGATCAATTCGTCTGGAAGCAGAAAAATAAAGCAAGTGAGTACACTTACATATACTTATTTAAAACTCGTCCAGTGTTGTACTTACATACGTATTAAATTAAAATAAAATAATATGGCTGAACAAAAAATAAGTTCTTCAGTTCAATGCGGTGAACTGCAGAAGGATCTTCTCAGCCAGATCGTAAGAAATTTTACTAATTTCAAAAAAGCTCCAAAAGAACGCCGGGGCCAGGGTTATCTTACCAGCCGACTCTCTTTGTTGGAAGATGACATCAAGGTAGCACGAGCCTATCATCAGGCGATCGTTGGTGGGGGGAGGCTAGAAGCTACGCTGAAAAAAGAAGAGTTATTAGTGATCTACGAACAGCTAACGGACATTTACCTGGAATACAAAGCAGAGTTGATGGATGCATTGGAACAATGCAAGAAATCATCTACAGCAGCAGCACCGTCTACATGTACGTTAGCTACAACGACAAACAGCTCAGGCAATGAATTGCGGCTTCTGAAGATCGACATACCGAAGTTTGCAGGCTCATATACGACATGGCGATCATTCCATGATCTCTTTAAATCGTTGGTGCATAACAACAAAGCCTTAAGCAACATCGAGAAGCTGCACTATCTGAAGTCTTCATTGAGAGGTGAAGCTGAACGTTTGCTCCAACATCTTCAGCTGGACTCCGACAACTACGAAAAGGCCTGGGAGCTGCTGACGTCACGTTACGACCACAAGCGTGTGCTAGTGAATGCACAGCTGAAGTTGCTTTTCGGTCAACCGACGTTGGTGAAGGAATCTGCAGATGGCGTGAAGGAGCTGTTGGACACCTCACAGGAATGCATCCATGCACTGGGGAATTTGGAATTGCCGGTGGAGAAGTGGGACACAATTGTCATTTTTGTTCTGCTGCAAAAACTTCCGTGCTCACTTCAACAGCTTTGGGAGGAGAAACTGGGCAGCACAAAGGAGCTTCCTACGTACGAGGAATTTACCGAATTCCTTGAGACGCGATTTCGGACGTTGGAGGTAGTAGAGCAGCAAAAAGCAGGTTCTTCGTATCCAGGACGATCAGTTCAATCATCAGGTGTCAAACAGCGGTCACATGCGGACCAGTCCAAGGTATTCGTCGCAAACCAGACATCGAGATCCGTAACTTGCAGGGTGTGTCAAGGAAGCCAACATGCGTTGAGAAGATGTACACGATTCCTCAACATGGACCACCTAGAAAGAAGACAAACGGTTAAAAAGATAGGGGTTTGCGAGAATTGCCTTGGATATAATCACCTGGTGAGGGAATGTTCCAGCTCAAAGTCATGCTTCTTCTGCCAACAGCGTCATCATTCGCTGCTTCATAAAAATCCATTGGTCGATCAAATACATACAAACGAATCATCACAGCGACAATATCCAGTGAGGTCCACTAGTTCCCATGCATACCAGGTAGCCATAAATCCAAATGCGCCTGAGTTTCAACCGTCGGGGGAGGTACTGCCGACAACTAGTGCGACGCTCAACAGCTTTCACGCGCTGCAAAAATGTGAAAGCCAAATTTTACTCGCCACAGCCGTGGTAAAAGTGAAGGGATCAGATGGTAGGTTACACCAGCTACGCGCCTTAATCGATCCAGGGTCAGAAGCAACATTTATTTCTGAAGCGGCTGCACAATTGCTGAAGTTGAAAAAGAAGCGGACCTTTGTCGAGGTATCAGGGTTGGGGTTGGTCAGCAGCGGCACTTCAAACAGCTACGTCGAACTACAGTTCGAATCACTTCATTCGAAATATGAGAGCGTTGTTAAGGCGCTAGTTTTCAAGTCGCTGACTGGGCTTCTTCCGGCCCAACGAATGGTACCAGACAAATGGCATCATCTTGAAGGACTACGATTAGCCGATCCTCAATTTGGTGTACCAGCACAGATTGATCTTCTGTTCGGAACTGACGTCTTCGCCGAAATTCTCCTTCCGGACATTGTCAGAAGCAGGCAGCCGAATACACCATTGGCACAGAAGACGTTATTAGGCTGGATTGTCTTCGGAAAAGTTCCAGCTGAGAGTCCAAAACGCGTACGTAGCTTCGTACAGTTCACCGACCTAAGCCATCAACTGCAGAAATTCTGGGAAATCGAGGAGACGCCATCTCAAAGGCCAAAGACGGAAGATGAAGCTGTCTGTGAAGAACACTTTGCTACGCATACCAGGCGGCTTCCTAATGGCCGATACGAAGTCCAGCTACCTTTCAAAGAGCAACGGCATCCAAAGATGGGAAGAGTAAAGAATGCAGCTAGTCAATCAGTTAATACTCAGTCTTCATCGTTAATGGTCTCATCAACATTATCACTCACAAATTCGGCAGGATTGAAAAAGAAGCCGACCACTGTTGATAATAGTCGAATGAGTATCGCTACCCAAACATCTTTGTCTACGACAACTGGAAGTAGTGTTCCATTACCCTCAACTTCGACTTCGTCTCCAGCTCATGTCAGTCGTAATATTAAACCAAGCCCAGCGATGCACAGAAAGAGAATGATACATGAAGGGCGAGAAAATTGTCCACCATCTTCGTTAGTTCATCGACCGTTTTTCACGCGTGGACTTACAGAAGCAGTGATAAATACACGACCTAGTCGTAAGGATTTGAGCAAATCATCATATCCTAAGAACAATCAAGGTTATAATAACAACGGTGAATCACATAGTGCCGTTGAGCGTACTCGTTCTGATTCGTTGGAACATTGTAGGCGTAGTTCCTCGACTTCAGATGCTCCAACATCTCGGCCACGTATCAATAACAATGAGACACGAATTTCTACTCGTATTCAACAGCCACCGCAACCATTTCGACTAGCACACGAGAATGCTTTAAATGCTCAATCTTCAAAGCGAATGACGTTACGTGAGCAACAGGTGTTGCAATTGCGAAGAGAAATTATGCATCCTGGAGGGGTTAGATTACAATTACGGCGGAAAGATTGCATTGGATCTATTGCGTGGGTGGACGCATTCGGAGCGATTTGGGTTGCGGGTTGGAAACAAATGGAGCACCCGGTGCTATACAATGCTCTTCATATTGGTGATCAACTTATTTCCATTGCAGGAATTACAACCACTTCAGCAGCTGAAGCAAATAAAGTGATCCGTAACACAAATACTCTTTTTCTTGAGGTTTTAATAAGAGTGCCATTTGGCCGAGGCTACGCAATTCGTAGAGAAAGCGAAGGTCAATGTCTTGGCTTAATACGCGATGGTAATACTTCTACAATAGTTGATGTTGTACCAAACAGTCTTACAGCCCGTCACGGTCTTCCTCCAAAAGTGCAATCCTGTGATGGAACAACGCTGACATTTTGGATACTAACAGAAATTAATGGAAGACCTCTTAACCTATTCTTTAAGGAGAATGAAATCCGTGATCGTCTAAATTGTGTTGGTCGGGATATCTCGATTCTCGTACAGCCTTCTGATCTTATCACGAAACTGAAGAAACAACTAAAATCTCTTCGCAGCCATAAAGATTACATAGTGCAGTAATTGGATTAACACATCCTAAATACGCCCTGCTAGGCACAATTTACTCAGTCGTTGATGTACATAAAAACAAAGTTACATTCCACAACAAAAGGACTTAATTTTTTTTACATAAATCCATATAATACAATATACATATAATACTTAACATTAAACACACAAACATTTTACAATAATGTGACAAATTCAATAATAGATCTAGAAATATTATAATAAAAACTTAGCGGAGCCGATCACCTAGCCTAGACCCAAAATTCGATATTTTGCGTAGCACATCCATAAACCGATGTTTCAGCAAGGACACACTCCGTAATCTTGAAAGCTAAGCTCACAACTCCGAATATCGAATTCCGAATTCCGAATTCAATGGAACAACAAAACTTAAATAATGAAAACCTCTCATAAACTGATATCACTTAAACAAAAATATGTAATTAATTAATGAAACTTAAACACTAAAAGCTTAATACTACAACTTATAACTAAACTTATCTTGGATCAACGCTTCAAAGATCGACCCAGACATTCAATATTAAAATAAATAAACAATGCAACGTCATTTAAACAAAATCTACTCACCTGAATTATTTATTACTTTGAATTTCCCCGTCGTCACCCAGTCTTCTGCTTCATCAATTAAAGTGATAACTTTAATCACTTTACATTTTAAATTCAATAAAAATTTAATTTTACACAAAACTACACAAAACCACCACCGGTAGGATTTTGAGGTAAACAACTATTAAATCATCAATGGCAATTTAATACTATATGTACTGCATTTCGTGCATGCATATAGTGCCAGTTGGAGTAAGAAAGATAGATATAGCCATATTACGTATGTGTTCTATCGTTGTAATGATTGAGTGATCGCTGTCCTTTTCTTTGTTATGTGTTTGAATGTCATAATAATAATCTTCTTTCTCATTACATGAGCATCGGCAAGGTAGACCACAAACTTGGCAAACTTTTCATTATTACATAATAGGGTGGCCAATTTGGATCGAACAATTTTATTGCGAACGTAGTTCACTGCCGGGGGAGAATGTTGAAGCATAAAAACCGATGACATCAAATGAACCCATTTATAAGAAAACAGATAACATCAAACAAACATATCAGAAACAAAATCCACAAAAGTCTACACTACGAACGTCAAATAGTACAACAACAAACAAACAAAAACATAACATAAAAATGTATAAATTCCATAACCGAATAAAATATTATATTATAACGTTTTAGAATACAAAACTGTGCGTTTCATTTTTCCGCTCTAGCGTTATTTCTTTATTTAAAACGGTTTTACGAACCTAGTTAAAAATATATACAGTCCATTTTTTATAAATAAAAAATACATAGTTTCGCAAAGAAACACCAGGTCTTCGTCGCAGCGGATCAGGAAGTCATTGGTCTCAGATATTTCATTAGATATTTCTGGTATAGAGTTCTTCAAAAGCTGGGTTAAATTTAAGGCTGGCACAAAAGATGAAGTAGAATTCGTTAAGTAAAAATTATGGACATTAATCGATATTGTTGGTTGCTTAATGACGCAATTCGGAGCTAATTTTAGCAGTCCAATTCCATTAAGTTTGGTCTTTGAAATATAAGTGCCACAGACTATAAAAAGCATTTCTTCTTCTTTAAAAGCAAAAATCCAGTGGTTTGGGTTATGTAATTGGATCCACATTTTCCCTAATCTTGATATTTTAAGCAGGCACCGCGCTGCTTCTTGTGGTTAAGTAGATGAATCTCATACTGATGTTGAAGATAGGATGTCGTTGCTTACACAGGTATTTATTATTGTTGGTTTGCAAGCATTCCTTATACTCATCGTGGGATAATGGAAAATATTGGTCTCGATATGGGCTTATGGCCAGACATGCTGTTGATGGCTGAATGAATATGAAGGAGTCACTATGTTGGACCGGTAGTGGAATAGGCTTGAAGATCTGGAACACTTGACTACTTAATAGTGGTAGTTTGACGAGAAATAGAATCGCGGATGTGGTTACTCGCGTTTTAACTCTAAGTAAGTCATACAGTTTAGGCAGATTGTGCTCGTCATATCCTGGCAAAGATAAGGTGGGTAGTATGTGCTTATGTATGTTGTCGATTTCTTTCAGTAGCTGTCTTGGTGATAGAAACTGCCCATTATTTGAGAAATACGAGGGGCGTTCAACATATTCTCGGTATCGGGGTGAAGCTGTGATTGTATATATAAATTGACTTATTTATCAAGTAATACTATTATTATAGTGCACTCATGTAAAATTTCATATAAATGTGATTATTAATTCGCGTTTTATCTCTAGTTAAACAGAATCATAATGGCAACTGAGGCGATGATGGTGAAAATTGAGCTTCGCGCTGTAATTAAATTTCTCACTAAGCAAGGAAAAAGTCAAAAAACTATTCATGAAGAGATGGTGGCTGTTTACCAGGGTTCCGCACCTTCATTATCAACTGTGCAAAAGTGTTTAAGTGAGTTCAAGAGAGGCAGAGAGAGCATTGAAGACGACCCCGCTCCGGTGCCCCGGCTACTGCTTGTACGGCAGAAAGCATCAAAGAAGTCGAAAAACTTGTTCTTGAGGATTCCCGAATAAAGGTGAAAATGATGGCAGAGATTACCAAGCTTTCAATTGGTACCATTCACACCATTCTTCATGACCATCTTAACCTTTCAAAGGTCAGTGCAAGGTGGGTGCCACGAATGCTCACAGCGCCTCAGAAAAAAGTGAGAATCGCATGCTTGAGAGCTTTTGGAGATGTGTAGTGAGAACGCGGACGGTGTTATGGATCGAATTGTTACTGGGGACGAAACATGGGTCCACCACTATGACCATGAAAGCAAACAAGAGTCCATGCAGTGGCATAAAAAAGGAACAGACCCCCCGAAGAAGTTCAAAGTCACTCCGTCTGCCGGGAAGCTCATGGCCACAGTTTTTTGGGACTCAAAGGGAATCTTGCTCATTGAGTACAAAAAAAAATGTGAAACCATCAACGCCACATCCTACGCTTCCACTTTGCATAATTTGCGGGAGAAAATTAAAAAGAAAAGACGGGGTAAACTCACAGCGGGTGTGTTGCTTCTTCATGACAACGCTCCTGTTCACACGGCGCGAGTTTCCAAGGCTGCTGCGTGAGATTGTGGTTTCGAAGAAATCCAACACCCAACCTATAGTCCAGACCTTGCCCCTAGTGATTATTTCCTGTTTCCGGATTTGAAAAAATGTCTTCGTGGAAAAAGATTTTCGGATGATGAAGAACTCAAGTCGGCAATAAATGGGTATTTTGCAGAGAAAGAGGAAATTTATTTTTTTGAGGGTGTGTTTATTTTTTTGCATTGATGTTAGGGGAGATTATATTGAAAAATAAAAACAATTTAAATTGAATTCGCATTTTCTTCATATCGATACCGAGAATATATTGAACGCCCCTCGTATATATTGCAATGTAGTTGAACGTTTATGCTTCGATTGTTGCGTAGTTAAGCTCTTGGTCAGACTGATACCTTTGATACCTTTGTTAGCTGATTATTTACCAAAACGAATTGCTCCTTAATTGAGGATATTGATTTGTTAAGAACGTTTACGGTTGATTCTACTATCGATGTTTGGTTTTTGTTTAGTTGAAGCAGACTTCTTCGTTTCTGTTGACTTCTTCAATTGTGTTTTCTATGTATTGTGCGTAGTCTTGGTTGAGAATACCAAAAAGTTTGTTTGCAATTGTCCCAATGGTATCAAAAGGAGATCTCTTTCTTCGTATTGCGATTCCATTTATATGCTGTACAATTTCATTCAGCCTTTCTGTTTCCAGGAGTTGGTGCTCTAATTGCTTCACTAATGCTTGACAGAAGTTGTTTGAATTCTGTATCAGCATCTCACACTTTTTTCTTAGCCCCTGAATGCCTTGCTTTAATCCTTGATGCTCATTCTAGTAGGTCGACGTACTGTTGAAGTATACATAGAGATTCCATTCGTCCGTTATTAAATTAACTTGACCTACATCTTGAAAGTACATACCCGGATAATTTGTGACTTTTCAACTTCTACCAAACTTTGAGTTGCTCCTTGTCCAAATGCTGTGCCAATGATTACTAAACCGATCATAAGAGATGAGATAGGATTAATTTTTATTTTTCGCTTCGGTTGTGGTGAGTTGAAGGACTTCCTCTTTGTTGGCCGATTTGGTAATTTTAAGGGTTCCGCAAGTGTTTGAGTCTGCTGTACTTCGGATGGTAATGGACATATCTTGAAGACAGATCTCCTAATCACTCCATTGGATGTCTTGATGTCAACAACTCTAGTCCTGTTCTGGTATTGTTTGCAATACCCTTCCCATTCGCCTTCTGAGTGTAGGTAAGTTATCATCCTTAATCAACACTAGAGATCCTTGTTTAACATCTTGTTGAAAGTTCTTCTTGAGTTAATGTGGTTCCCGAAAATAAGCTTTTCATATGGTATTTTGCGGACTTTACTACAGCTTCCCATAGACCTCCAAAATGAGGTGATTGTGAAGATATGGGTTTCCATTCAATACCCTTTTCTGTACAGTGAGCGAATATAATATTGTGTCATCATATATTTTCGCATGCAGTTCATTGAGTTCGTTCCGAGCTCCCATGAAGTTTGTAACGTTGTCCGAGAAAATGTTGGCGGGTAAGCCACGGCGAGCCACGAACCTTTTTAGGACACCAATAAATGATTGGGTTGTCAGATCTGAAACTAACTCCAGATGCACAACCTTCGTTGCGAAGCATATGAAAACCGATACATAGGCCTTTGTTGGCTGTTTTCCTCTGATCTTATAGTGGATATACACTGGACCCAGGACGTCGACTCCTACGTTGGTGAATGGTCGTGAAGGTTGCACTCGCTCTGGCTGTAGATTTCCCATAAGTTGCTCAATGCTTTTTGGCTTTGCCTTAAAACAACGTATGCGGTTGTGCACGATTGTTTGAGCGAGTTGTTTTCCTCTCACTATCCAATAGTCTTGCCTTGTGAAAGGTAGAAATGCTTGTGACGCTGCGTGGAGGTTTGTATAGTGCAGATGTGTCATCAATAATTTCGTAAATGCATGTGAACTTGGTAAGATGCTCTCGTGTTTTGCATCCTATAGCAAGTTAGAAGCCTCCAATCGACCACCTACAAGTACAACACCTCTATTGTCGATAAATGAAGCCAATGGACAATGAAGAAAAAAAAACTCTCCCTCCTATTCGGACTCCCACCCCTGGAGAGCGATTATCGAAACCAAATGCACCTGAGTTTCAAACCACTACAAAAAACCAATTTTCCTTTCTCCTCCTTCTACCTTTCCGCCCGCGCCCTGGCAACAGTAAAAGGGTATTTAACCCCTTAGGAATGCGTAAATTATAAAAACAAAAATCAACTTTTCTCAGGTACTTGTCCAAATTTTTTGAGTGGTTTAATATCGTCTAAGAATGTAGTTTCCTGAATGTATTTGGCTATGACTATATTGGCCCTTTATCCAATAGGCCTTCGCTCTTTTTAGATTGCTCTTCAGGGAAGTGGGTGTTCTTGCTTGTGGCTACTAAGACTGTTTTTATCGCTTTTACTTCTGGAAGATGTTCGCTTTTCGTTAGTGATGGTTGCACCGGCCATGTTGATTGAGATCGGTAAAGGAATGTAGGTCCCTTGAACCAAGAAGGAATCTTGAGAAATTGGTCAGGAAATACTCCCAGAGACAATAAATCAGCTGGATTTATTTTTGTATTGATGTACTTCCATTGCCCCTTTTTGGTTTCTTCGTTTATGAACGAGATGCGGTTGGCGACAAAGGCTTGTAATGGTGATTGGGTATTTATCCAACCTAAGATGATTTTAGAGTCAGTCCAGAACGTTGTTTTGTGGATTTCTAGTGGTAGACTCGTTTGGACCAGGTTGGCTAGTTTTACCAGTAATTTTGCAGCACAAAGTTCTAATCGTGGGATCGTCAGTTGTTTTATTGGTGCAACTCTACATTTTGAGCAGACCAGTTGCACTTTAATTTCTCCATTCTGGTTTGATGATCTTATATATATAGCCGCTCCATACGCCCGTTGTGAGGCATCCGAAAAATAATGAAGCTGAATATCAGTTGTGGATGGCAGTAATACATACCTAGGTATTTTCAGGCTGTTTAGGTGTTGGAGTTCTGTCCTGAAGTGCAGCCATTTGGTGTGTATTTCCATTGGAACTGCAGCATCCCAATCCAGTTTAGATCGCCACAATGATGTAAAAAGATTTTTGCCAGAATGATTACCGGACTCACAAATCATAAGGGGTCGAATATATGAGCAATATCCGCAAGAATTGTCCGTTTAGTGACATTTATTGCACCTCTCTATTTAGTTTTGATAATGAATTGATCTGATGTTGGAAGCCAGGTTAGTCCAAATGTCTTAACTGATATTTCGGATTGATCGAATAGTGTTGTTTCCACTTCCCAGTCTTCTTTAACTATTCCTTTTAGTAGTGCTGGTATGTTTGCGCACCATCTTCGCAACGGGAATTGCCCTGTTTTAGCAAATTATTGAACTCTGTCTTCATTTGGCATGCTTCTTGTCGCTTCCAGTTAAAACGTCATCCATGTAAATGGTTTTCCAATAGGGACTTGACAACTTTGAATTTAATTTGTGAACGCACTCTTTCACTAATCATCAAACTGCCACTGTCAATTTATTCAGTAAACTCATTTTCATCATGGTAAAGTACATGAAGGAGCAACGTTTGCAAATTATAAAAATTTTCTACCGAAATTCGAAGTCGGTGACTGCAATTTTAAGAGCGTTAACTCCAATTTTCGGTAGTAATTCTCACCCTAGTAGACAGGCAATAACAAGCTTAGTGCAAAAATTTGAGTCTAAATATTCGTTGTGTCAGTGAAACAACGGGTTGGTCGAAGTGTCGAAAATACCGCTGCCGTTCAGGCGTCCGTAGCAAACGATCCAAATCAGTCAATTCCACGGCGTTCTCAAGAATTGGGCATCGCTCAGACCACATTATGGCGTATTTTGCATAAGGATCTTGGTTTACACTCATACAAGATCAAGCTGACTCAAGAATTGAAGCCGACGGACCATTTGAAGCGACGTACGTTCTCCGATTGGATTCTGGAGAAGATGCGCCCAGATGATGAATTTCATCGCAAAAATCATCTTCAGTGACGAAGCTCATTTTTGGCTCAATGGGTTCGTCAATAAGCAAAATATGCGTTATTGATCGGGTGAAAATCCACATGTGTTTCATGAATCACCACTTCATCTACAAAAAATATCTGTTTGGTGCGGTTTGCATGCTGGTGGCGTTATTGGGCCATATTTTTTCGTCGATGATAATAATCGTCACGTTACTGTGAATGGTCAGCGTTATCGCGCCATGATCACCTATTATTTTTGGAACGAATTGGAAGATATGGACTTTGACGACATGTGGTTTTAACAGGATGATACCACAAGCCACACAGCACGCGCTACAATCGATTTATTGAAGAGTAAGTATGGTGAGCGTGTTATCTCAAGAAATGAGCCAGTCGATTGGCCGCCTCGTTCGTGCGATTTAACGCCGCTTGATTATTTTCTGTGGGGCTATGTTAAGTCATTGGTTTATACCAACACGCCGACGACGTTGGAAGAGCTCAGAGCCAACATTGAACGCGGAATAGCGGCCGTTTGGGCCGAAATGTGTGGCCGAGTCGTTGAAAATTGGGTCCAACGAATCGACCGCTGCAAACGTGCCCGCGGTTGCCATATGAACGAAGTCGAGTTCCATTCATAAATGTTTTGATTGTACTTCAAGCCGATAATAAAGTTTTTGAAATATCTCAAATGGTTTGCATTTTATTTAAAAAAAAATTTGTCAAGTCCTTATTGGAAAACCCTATATACATATACGAGTATCAAGTCTGATAATGGTAGCTCCTAATGAATATTGACTCGTTGCAGTTAGAGCCAATTCTTGAAGATACTTGATTGTTAAGTATGGTGCCGATTCTGTACCATAAGTTACTGTGTTTAAATGATATACCTTAATTGGTTGGCTGCGGGACTCCCTCCAAAAGATGAGCTGGAACTTCTTGCTGTCATTGTCAACAAGTATTTGGCGGTAAATACGTAAGCAGGAAACGTAATAGAGAATTGAAAACAAATCGTTTTGCAATGACGGGCCAGCGTGTAACATATCATTTAGCGATGATGTTAATAATGATGTTAAAACGTCTACGATCTTGCAGATCACAAAACGCAGTGGTGTGACAGAAAATAATGCGGTCTGCTGATTGATTCCGTTCTGATATTTATTTCGGTCATATGGTTGAGGTGAGTATATTCTTTCATGAACTGAATATATTGCTGCTGTAATTCTGGGCTTCTGTATAGTTTCCTTTCCAAGCTAAGAAATCGTTTAATAGCAATTTCTTTTGATTCTCCCAAGCTAGCTGGATTGTTAGCGAAAGGTAGTTTTACGATATAACGACCGTTTTCTTCCCTGTTTATTGTGTTGATAAAGATCTCTTCACATCTTCGTTGTTGCGTAATCAATTATATTTCTTCAGAGGATTTAGTAGATTGTACTTCCTCTATTGTCCAGGACCATTCTCCTCTAACGTACTTACTTCAGAGGTGATACCGGAAAGCAATTTTGCTCCTGATTTTGGTTGAAGGCGTTGTCTGCAAGCTAGGCATTCTTTGGTAAATTCCATCTGCTCGTATTGATAAATTGACTGGGTTGACGTGACGTTATTTTATCCAGAATGTATACTTCCACATCCGTGCTAAACCCAGTAATTTGGGATTGAAGGCATAGATTCGCCTTTTTGTCAATTTTTTTTTCTATCGTAGCTTCAATTTGTTGGCTAATTTACTGGTTATGAAACTCATCTGAGAACCTGAGTCTAGCAGTGCCCTAGCCTTATTGGTTTTATTAAGTACGTTGACCATAGGTGTTCCTAAAAGCATATAGCTAGTACCAGCATTGTCTCCGTTGATTGCTGACAGACTAGTTTTGATCTGTGGAGTCTGAGTTTCGGGCTTCGGTTTGAACTTAGCTATGTGAAGTAAGGCATGATGAAATTTGTTGCATTTGATGCAATGTCCTGTCTTACAATTTGAAACTTTATGCCCAAATCGTAAGCAGTTTAATGCTTTAAACTTTATAAGCCTCTCCGTGGCTGAAAGATGCAGAAAGGCTGGATATTTGTAAATGGGGTGGTTCGGTTGCTCGCAGAGAAAACACTTGCCATTTTCTTGCGTAGTAGTCGGAGTGACTCTGCTTGCTCTTTTCGATTCACCCTTTTCTTTTGTTCCTAGTGCCTCCGTTATTTGAAAACGATTCTCTAAGAACGCAAGTAACCCTGTTATTGTCTGAAGGTGACGTAGGTTGTCCAGCGATTGCTCATAAAGTCTATGAGTTTGCTTGTCAATCTTCGGAATAGTCAGATGAATTAGTAATGGGTCCCAATCCTGGATAGGAATGCCCAGGTTGCTGATTCCGAAGAGGCACTCCTTTGAAGTGTCGTGTAGTCGTTTGATTGCCGTGGCCGGGTCTACTATTATGACTGGTTGTCCTAACAGCTTATTGAGAAATGCTGCAAGTAGTATTCGCTTCTTGTTGTAGCGATGTTCGGGGGTTGATCAGCCCGAATCGTAGTTGTCTTCTGATACTGGAAGGTGTTGAATTAGCTTGGCCGCTTCTTCAGATAGAACATTTTTTCTGCCTTACTCATCGAGTGTTGATGTATAAGCTGGAAGTAAAGATCGTGAAACTCCTTCCATTGAAGATAGTTCCCGCTAAATACGGGCAGCGCTATATCCGGTAGCTTCAGCCTGTTGGACCGCTTGGCATCTGAAGTCGCTGCTGGTGACGTTTTGCCCAACTCCTGATCCAAGTGTTCCTTCAGTCGCTGTCGCGATTGACAGCGTTCTTCTAGCTTCTGAATGCTATCAATCGAGTACTATTCTCTTCTTCTGCCACGATTTGGAGATGTAGATCAGAGATAATTGAACGTTGCTGCGTAAGACTCGCTAGTTTTTGTTTGTCGTATGCAGCTAAACTGTCTTCCATGTTGTCATCGGTGGAAGAAAGTAAATGCTCCATTCCGCTGACTGAGGCCTTTTGCTGCCTTTTCAGCTTCTAAATGATGTTCCCGCTTTCGATTTTAGTATTGGTGTAAGTGGACATCTCAAGATCGGTTTGTGCTTGCAGTATAGCTGACTTGTACTCAGTGTACACAGCCTCAACTTGTGCGTAGTACTTCCTTTCGAAGTAGCTGCTCTCTGGTCGCTCTGTCCGGTATGCTTCCAACTTGATGTCCCTGCTTTCGAATTCACTCCATTCGAAGTCAAGCCGCTCCAGCCGGGACTCCAAATATGATTTAGTCCACCTGCCTGGTCCGTCCTTCTTAAAATTGGAGAATAACTTTGTTACTTTCTTGGCTGCGGCTGCCTGTTCTTTGATGAGGGCTTCCATTGTTTTTTTTTCTTCAGCGGGATCACGTCGTCCTTTGGTACCAGTTATTGACGCCCTGGTAACGCGTGTGCCAATAATAGTAGCTTGCAAGTGATTTGCCCCTTACTTCTGGTGGGGGGAAGCAATATCACGTCGTCTGTTGGTACCAGTGTTTGACGCCCTGGTACCGCGTGTGTCAATAATTGTAGCTTGAAAGTGATTTGCCCCTTACCGCTGGTGCGGCGAAGCAAGATCACGTCGGGGTCACCAAAAATGAGCAGATCTCTTTTGATCTAAATGAAAGACTGCCTGATTTGTTACAAGTGACTTTATTTCCAACAATGTATTAGCTTAAATACTATTTTACAATTAAAATAAAAATAAATAATAAATAGTAAATCGGAATATGGGAATATGGGAAGTGAAAAAGTGCATGCTCGTAGCCAGACGAAATGCGATGCTACATCTGGCTTTCAGCAGGTGTCAAGTGAAGTCAGTGCACGTGTAGGAAACGGATGTTGGATATTTGAGAGGACATAAGTGGCGATAAATAGGGTGGGAAAACTTTCTGTAAGAGTATAAATGTTGAAAATTACAAATATTTTGACTATTGCAAAAAAGGTTAATTCAGTTTCAGATCAGGTCGTAGCTATTCAATAGCTAAGTTAAACTTGCCCGAAAAAATCAAAACTTTTGATTTCAGAAATGTATCGTTTCTCCATTTGCTGGATTCTGTTTTTTTTTTTTTTTAAATTGATAAGAAGAGGCATAATGCTTAATGTTGCATATCTAACAAATTTCTTTGGATTAAGCGAAAGTCAGTCAAACTAATGCGTATTTTCGCAACTGATAGAATGCAAAAAGGTCTAAAAGGTCTTCTAGCTGCTAATAACCACACAAGGAAGTAGTTTCTCGTATATTTAACAGGTGGTTCGAAAAGTCCCAAGACAATGGCGACTCTAATAACTTATCCATACATTAGTTAGTACCAACTTTCAAACGATACGTGCCAAAATTTGATGACACTTCGACCATGAGTTATCGAGATTTTGAATATTTTCAAACCATGTAAAAAAACGAGGTTCGCACATTAATAAAACACTCTTATTTGCTCTGCTCCGTCGAAAACAAGGATTTGTCGTTGGTTTGCTGAATTGAAGCGCGGTCGAACAGACACAAAAGATGCTGGACGCGCTGGGTGCCCAGATGTGACGGTTACGCCGGAAAATATAAAAATAAATCCACAAAATCGTTTTAAATAGCATAAAGTGAAAGTGAGTGAGATAGCTCGTAAAGACTAAAGATATCAACAAACTGTGTAGGTATTGCGAAACCTCTGTTCAGAGTGGGTATCGAGTTTGCGCAGAGTTAACTAAAAACAACTAAGTGTCCAAAGCGCTGTTTGGAGCTGTTTAAGTGAAAAGAATTGTTAAAAAGAAAAGAATGAAAAGAAAAAAAAAAGAATTTTTTCCAATGGTCCAATTACCATTCGTAGACCTCAAAGAAATATGGCTTCAATGAAAGCGTGATCGCCGAAATTGAAGCGTATTTCAAAGGGTCAAATCGTTCTATAAGAAAGGCATAGAAATCTTGGAGCAACGTTGGTATAATTTTATCACTCTAGAAGGAGACTATGTTGATGTATGTAGGCGAATTTTGCAAATATAATGTGTTTTTATACGTTAGTCTCGGAGTTTTTGAACCACCTGTTATATGTATGATTCCGTAAGTTGTGATCATCAGAATATGTATGTTACCCCACAATAAACTCAACATAAGCTCGTTCAAGCTCATTTAGGCTTTCAAAAGTAGTTTATACCTTCTTGACTTCCGTTCTTTGTGCTTTATAAATGCAATTGGCTGGACTCTTACAATTCCTAGTACTTGTAGAGTTACATATTTCTAATAATGCTCCCATTATATTTGTGCGAAAAATTATCTGTACGCAGTCTACCAGACGGTACAAACTTGCCTCATGTCTTCAGAGATATCTTCATAGCTTACGTTTTTTTTTATAGCACCACCTAACTGCCTTGGCAAATGCAGGATGTTTCCAATATCATGCATTTCAAAAACGCAATCTTATTACAGTTCTCTACCTAACATTAATTGGTATAAATTAAACTTATTTAATTTTTATTGTCATAAAAAAATCTTTACGAGTACATCATCGGACAGTGAATCTGCCCTCTTAAAAATCAACTATAAAAGTAATGAACTTAAAGCTACTGTTCTTTAATGCAGTTTGAACTGTATACCATATTGTTTTTATTAAATTAGTTTATTAAATGTGGTTTCGTTTTATGTGTTTTTTAATAATGAATAATTGTGTTTTTATAAAATTTTGTTTTGATTAATAGGTATTCTGTTATATTCTTAAATTTTGTAATTTTATACTTAGATTCTCATGTGGTCTGCTGATAATGCGACTACCTTGGCTGGTGGTTCGACATAAAAAAAAGAAAGAGATTAGTTAAATGCAAGCAGCAGCAGATTATGAAGATGACAACAAAAAGAAATGCAAGATTGACTGAAAGAACATAAGTTAAGTTAAAGTTAAGATTACAGTAACTTAAATTGTTCCAAAGAGATTTACGAGTAGTACAAAAATATAGTAGGTTAACAATTGTTTGGCAAAATCAGAAAGCAAAATATTTCAAATAGACAATTAGTGTAAATATGAATAGACGGTTTCTTAACATTCAGCCCCTACTGGAAGACTCCGATCTTTCAAAAAACGGTAAGGACGCATGTTTTACTAGCGCTTCCAAAACCCTTGCATAAGTGCCCGTACAGGAGACCAGTTATTTTCGATTGAAACAGTAGGATAAGAAACATCAGGTAAAGGGACTGCAAAATAAGATTATCCAATCATAAAATGTGATGGAGTTAGAGCAGTCGGTTCTTAGTCAGATGTTTGCCACATAGGGCGCGATGTTTGCCACATAGGGCGCGAGCTCAGTAGGCTTTCGATTTTGTCTAGGAGGGCATACATCTCTTCGTAGGTTAGCCTATGATCAGGTAAGATTTTCTGTTGCTTTTTCAACCACGAGGGTCCGTTCCACCAGATGTCTGTGGAGGCTAAAAGCGATGGTGAAATACCTTGCGATGCTACGTCAGCTGGATTTTCCGGCGAGCGAACATGGTTCCAGCATCTAAATGGGATGAAAGATTGGATCTCCGACGTCCGATTAGCAACGAAGATGGACCATTTTTTAGGAGGAGCAGATAACCAATGCAGTACTATCGAGAAATCTGTTCATGCAAAAACTGGAAGATCCTTTTCCTGTAAAGATAGTTTAATTTTATTTACGAGTCGAGTAGGCAGAAGCGCTCCGCAAAGCTCAAGCCTTGGAAGCGACAAAACTTTAATAGGAGCAACCCTGCTTTTAGCTGCTACCATGGTTATCGCGACGTTTTCATTTGCATTTATACTCCGGCAGTAAACAACGGTTGCATAGTCGTCTATGCAGATGTTGGTCTAACACCCATTATTGGAATCCGTGATGGTTTCCGTATTAATTCCAAACGTTAGACTACCGGCTCTGTAATAAAAGAGACTTGTGATCACGTGTTTAGCAACACGCGAATATTATGATGAGCTCCTTGTTTGTCTCGAACCCTGACAACAGCAGTAGGAAGATGTATAGTAAAATGACAAGATGATTCCAACGAATGATAATTAACGATTGGTGGAGTGGAAGAGCTATGCGACGATGAGGGGGTATTACACTGCAACTGGTGTTCTCCTGCGGAAGTTGTTTGTGATACGACTTCGGTAGGGTGAACCAACGTGTTTTGCCGCTTATGGCACTTCTTGCAGCGCAAATAAGAGCGGCATCTATTTGATGAATGTCCTGAACGAAAACAATTGAAACAGAGTTTATTTTCCCTAGCAAAATCACGACGCGCTTTACAACCTAGCGAAGTAAAAGTTTTGCAAGAGCAAATTTGATAGTCGTCCTTGCACTTTGGACACCCTGCTTTGGTTTCAACCATGTGTGACGGGAAGACTTTTTGAACTTTATTATTTCGTTTCAAAAAGGAAGGTGCTGGACAGCATGCTTCGAGACAATTACACCTAGCTTGTAAATAAAAGGAATTACTGCATAGTACAATCAGGTCTAGACCCTACCTCATTAGCCCATACTTGTTTGGTTTCATTCTCTAACTTTTGAAGTAGAATGTGGATCAGCCCAAGATCCCTAGTCTTAGCTTCCAATGATTAAGACCTCTAATTACTTCATCGGCGTCGTCAGATATTTTGCGAAGCAACGTAGAATTCGACGAGTTTGTTGATGGTAACGAAAGAAAAGTTTCAATAAAGGATTGAACTATCAAATTTGTCATATCATAACGCTCTTCTAATTTGTCCCAGGCTTCAAAATAATTTTTGTCTGTACGCGGAGTATTTTTAAATAAATCTCCAGGCTGTTTTCCCAAAAAAGATTTTAGATATTGAAACTTTTGAATACCACTAAGCAAAGTGCTTGAATCGATCGTTCCAAGGAAGATGTTTTTAAAGCCAGGCCAGTCTTTGTAATCGCCATTAAAAGAAGGTACGACAAGCTGTGCAAGATGCACCGGTTTGTGAGGTTTTATTGCTTCAAGTTTTTGGAAAAGCTCCAACTGTTGCGTGGCGATAGATTCATTAACAGAAGTCTCGTAGACACCGAAGATGCATTTGAAACGGGAGTTTTAGCGCCAATCGCTCCGATTATTACAACATGAAAGGTCAAATATTGTTCCGCATACTCAGCGCATTCTGGTTCTGGGCCCACGAGACCCTCGTCCTCAACGAATTTATATAGCTGATCTGACAACGAATTAAAATCAGACCATGCTTCCTTTAGCCTATCTAAATGAATTTATAAAATAGCCAATGTAGTTGAATTGTCAATTGTTTCCGAAAATGTTAATTAATTCGTAAGCGAAACTTTGCCCGACCACGTTTTCCTTTGACAAACTGCATTTTCAAAAACACTTATGGAAAAATCTCCAAAAGGAATGAATAAATGTTTTCTAACACGCACAAAATTATAAAAACGTTCCACTAGGCAATAAACTATGATACGTAAGTAGTAACATACCATATGTTAATTCAAAGAAAATCTTCACTACACAATTTAAAATAGTTTTCACCTAATGCAAGAACTCGCTTAGAATTTCCATACGAAGACCACCATTTGCTATTTTTAATTAAATTTCATCAAATTACACTTCACTGTTCAATATTTAATTCGGCTATCAGAAGGACCAAAATGTTCTTTAATGTTGTGTGGACTGTAAATTGTTTATTTCAGTTTATTAAATGTGGTTTCGTTTTATGTGTTTTTTTAATAATGAATAATAAAATTTATAAAATATTTATAAATTATAAAATTTTGGTTTGATTAAGGTATTCTGTAATATTCTTAAATTTTGTAATTTTACACTTAGATTCTCCTGTGGTCTGCTGCTGCTGCGACTATCTTGGCTGATGGTTCGACATCAAAAAGAAAGGGATTAGTTGAAATGCAAGTAGCAGCGGATTACGAAGATGATAACAAAAAGAAATGCAAGATTGACTAAGAGAACATAAGTTAAGTTAAAGTTAGGATTACAGTAATTTAAATTGTTCCAAAGAGATTTAGTACAAAAATAGCGTAGGTTAACAATTGTTTGGCAAAATCAAAAAGCAAAATATTTAAAACAGACAATTAGTGTAAATATCTAATAGCTGGTTTCTTAACAGCTACCTTAAATACTACATTATTGCTGCGACTGGAATTACAGGTAGACGTTGGTCGTTAGCTGCTGAACGTGGGAAAACTGCTGACACGTCATATTGACGGCGGCTCGTGTGACAATCGTCTGCGCGTGTTTCCCATCCGGTGCAATGTTGTTTATGTTAACTCCTCCGCCCATAAGGGTGAACGTCCGCGTTAACTTAGAAGAATGGAATTTGGTTGATACGAGCCGTTGTTGCTGCTCTTGGTATTAGGGAAGGTGAAGGTTTGCTTTCCTCTGTCTTTGACGGTTTTGTTGATCGCTCTGTATCGATGATAATGTTCTCTGGTGCCTTATTACTTCTGATAAACTTTCGGAAGATTGCTATTACGATGGTAAAAAGTATTAGGCAGACTCCAATATTCAGCATTGTATCATTTTTGACTTTGGTCTTGAGAAGTTTAATGTAGTGTATGTTGTTGGCGTGAAGTTCCTTCAGCATTTCTAGCGATAAAATTTCTTGATGCGGGTTGTAAGATTGCCGGGAGAGGGTTGTAATGCGTCAGCTCGAAAGATTTTCCAATTTGGATGCTGGTGTTGGATACTTGATGAGGAACGTACCATTAAGAGCCACCTGGTCGTTGTCGATTTTAATTTTTTTTTTTTTGATTTAGGAAAATGATGTCAGATGATATTTCTTCGAAGGTCGTAATATATTGGCTGCTAATTGCAGTGCAGTTTGCTGTTGTGCTATTTAATAAATTTGGAATACAAGTCGTGTTGCTTAAACTAATGATATTATTCTTAGGACAGATTGACAATTTATTTATTGCTTTACAACTTAGATCTATTCCATATACTTCGTCCTTACATTTTATAATCTTTTTGATTGATTTTAATTTATTCCTTATTTCCTTATTTTACTATTCTTATATCTCTAATCTTTTACAAATTTCTTCATTTACGGTTGGTAGGTTTACTATGTATAAATGAACATAATTATTAAAAGCTATTTTTATTTCGGAAAATCCGATTGCTTCTTCTATATTCGTGAAAGGTATTTTTTTTCAATGACATTTATTTCTGTATTTGATAAAATATAAGAGTTTATAATATTGGCTCTTGCTCAATGCAATTCACACGCAATACTGGTTACTTCTTCTTTAAGAATATCTAATTTGTATTTTAAGTTAAATATAGTTTCTTCCAATAAGTTCTCATTTTCTTTTACAAATTTACTAATGATATAAGTTCTGTTTGTGAGATCGTTTATCTTATTTATTATAATTTATCTGTTATTGTTCTCTAATACACTAATACGGTATTAATTTTTTTTTGGATTATTTGGAGGTCGTGTTGATCGGGATTACCGGTTAAAAACTTCCAAGCGCTTCCCAAGAAGTCGAGGGATCTTTTGGTTTTGGGTTGGTTAGGGATTAAACGTTTTAGGAGGGATCTTATGGACGATATTTCTAGGGATAAAAGGTGGAAGCTAGAGTGGGAGGTTTGTAGGCGTTCTCTCACAGATGACTCTGTATTGTCTAAAGCCTGCGAATATGCTGATAGTCCAGTATCTGTACGTCACATACGCAGTTAGTCAGTAGGCACCTAAAAAGAAAGAGAGTCGAAAGTGTATTACGATTTTATGTGTGATTTGTGAACAACTTTGCCGGATTGGGTGAGGACAGTGATTCTTCTATTTTGACAACTTCATTGACAACTTCTTTCGCACATCTGGGAGAGAGTTTTGACCCTATTGTCTTGTTTTTCCTGATATAAATGGTTTCTCCTGTTGGGTAGTTTTTTATTGGAGATTTCTCTTGTCGTTGTAGATTAAGTCATGTTTTTGTTTGATGGTGTAAGTCTAGCTAAACCGGAGGTCGCCAGATATCTGAATACTGCTTTCCCGACTAGCTTTTTTTTGAGATGCTGGGAATGCAAGCCACCAGTCCTTAAGAACATTTTTCGAACAAAAAGTCGATTGACTGAGAACAGCAACAACAACCCCGGCTCTTCTTCAATTGTCATCAAATTCTCCAGCTGCGCTGAAAGAAATGAAGTTCTAAAGTATGCCGCCCATTTCCGCAATGTTCATCGAAGAGAGCTTATACTAGCTGACTTGGGGATCGAATCGTCCGACAACAATAAATGTTTCATAAATGTGAGCTTAACAATGCACACTCGACGTCTTCTCCGCAGTGCTACCGAACTCAGAAGTTAATTTCATCCGCACACATGAAGTATGGGTCTGTTTATGTGAGAAAAGACACAAATGGTAAAAGCTTTCTCATTGAAAGCTTCGCTTATCTACACGCTGCCGCCGCTACTTCTGATTGTCTAAAGCGCCCTGTAGACGCTAAAACATGGTACTAGTAAACATGGTACCACCAACCCAGTTTTAGCTGATGTTGATCGTCTGCGGGCTGGTACGCGTACCAATTTTTTGGTCTCACCAACATCAGAATTTGGTCTCACTAAAATCAAAACTGGTTTGATTTTTGTAGATGTTTGTGGGTGGAGTTTTGTGTTGCTGAAACCATGTTTGAGTGTCTGCGCTCTCATCTGTCAACATTTACTGGAGCAAGCTATTATCAATGAATTTCGTCGTGCGAACACACAAAATAATCGGGAAAAAATGGAGAATATTCCAAATTCTGATGCTTGGAAAGAATTTTTCGAGTGTTTTCACAGCCTACCATCTTTGTGGAGAGATGTGTTCTATTATGTTGGAGTGAATTGGTCTCAGCGTCTGCGGGTTTTAGTGGTACCATGTTTACTAATACCAGGTTTTAGCGTCTACAGGGGGCTTAAATCAAGAAGCAAGCATCGACCGAGCTTTCTCTGATGATGGTGCTGCTACTCCTGCTATTGTTCCGCTGTGACTGTGATTGAAGAGTGATGACATGATTTTATGCATTTTATAAATTATGCATTTAAGTATTTTATACTATCTAAAAACTTATATTTCTAATTCTAGTATGTTTTTCCCCTGTTTTTTTTTTCCTTATTTGTCTTATCTCTTCTCTGCAATATTTTGATATCTTTTCCTCTTTTCACTTTCTTTTTCTTTACTTGTACACGGATTTGTTTGGAAGCCTGTGGTATGATTTGCACTTTATTTGTTTACGAATTTCGATAGCACAAACGTTCGTCATGGTCGTAGCATGAAGGAAGTTCAGACTCGCACAATGTTGAACGTTCTTTCGTGTCAAAGAAGAGGGTTTAAGGTATGTCACATTAATGCACGGAGTCTTAACCAAGCTAAACTTGATTACCTTAATTATCTATTTAACGACTCTTCTGTTGATGTTATATATGTTGATGAAACATGGTTTGAACCTGGAATTGATAATTATTTTTACAAAATAGCTGAATATGAGCTCGCACGTAATGATATGGTTACGGAAACAACAGGAGGTGGTGTTGCGATATATTGCAAGGAAACCTTAAAATGTGAAGTCATAAAAAAATCGCTAGGAACTTATGTTGAGTATTTGATTGCAGAAATTTCTGATGGGTCTGTCAAATGTTTGGTTGCTTGCTGCTACAATCCAAATCGTGTTTTTTCAACTGAACCGAATTCTCCCCTTTATATAATAACATTGTCGTTTGTGGTGATTTTAATGCCAAAATGCTTAAAAACGACTCGCGGTCCTACCAAGTGAAAGATATGGCGGCGGCAAGTGGACTTGAAATTGTAAATAATTCCTATCCAACATGTTTCCGGCCAGGTGCACCGCCGAGCCTTTTAGACCTTGTTATAAGTATCTGATTCACTTTCTGTCTTACTGTTTGATCAGATTTCTCTTGAAGGTGTCAGCGAACATGATCTCCTATTCTGTACCTACAATGTTGTCTTTAACCACAATTCTTCCTCAAGCTCCTTTATTTATAGGGATTACTCATCAATAAATCATGAAGCACTAACGACCGCAGCAAACTCGGTCCCATGGTTGAATTGCAGAATGGTTGCCGATCCAAATGAAAAGCTAATCATTTTCCAGACGCTTGTAATGCAATTATTCAATGATCATGTACCAAAAAAAACCGTCGCGATCCGAAACAGTGCGTATCCCTGGTTCACGGAAGGGGTAGTTGGTGTTCTAAAGAAGCGAAACAGACTGTACAGTAAGTGGAAGCATAGACAAAACGCGATTAACTGGAACAGGTACAAAGCTGCTCGTAATGCTGCAACCGATGCTGTTCGTGCATCTAATCGACACTACTATTCACTATTCTAAACTGAGCACTTCTTTACCCTTCATGGTACTGATGGCCGCACGTCATAGGCCATCTAACACATATAATCAATTCCTGTATAGCAACATCTACCACTCCTCTGATATGGAAATGTGCTAAGGTTGTACCTGTTCCTAAAAATACCACTGCTTACGATGCTTCTGACTACAGACCTGTCAGTATCTTACCTTGCCGGTATAAGGTCTTTGAAAAGGAAATAGAGTCACAAATTCAGAAACACTTGGCTGAAAATTCCCTGTTGAGCCCATTCCAATCGGGCTTTAGGAAGAGCCATAGCTGTTCTTCCGCCATGGTAAAAATCTTGGATGATATCAGGCAAGATTTTGACAAAGGATTTGTGACGCTGCTCTGCCTGCTTGATTTCTCTAAGGCTTTTGACAGAGTGAATCATTCCATTCTTTGTTGGAAAATGCACCATTACCATGGTTTTAATGAAAGAGCTGTAAGGCTCATTCGAAACTTTTTATGTGGACGGTCACAAATAGTCGTTGTTGGTAACAATCGCTCAGGTCTCCGGTCAGTTTCTCAAGGGGTTCCGCAGGGATCAATATTGGGCCCAATTTTGTTATGTATGTACATAAATGACTTAGCATCAATTTGTAAGCACGCGCTTTCATTTCTATGCAGACGATGTACAACTTTACCTATCTCATCCGGTTAATAAAATAGGTCAACTAGTGTCACTACTAAATGAGGATTGTGCTTCTATTGTTGAATGGGCAACTAAAAATGGACTAGCTTTGAACCCAAAAAAAAATTTTCCCTTTCCAGAAGAACTTCGTTAAACAACATTAGCACTCAGCGTTGCAAATGCCTCAATTTATCGCTATTATTTTTCATTTATGCTATTAGACTATGGAATAACTTACCGTCTCATATAAAGTGCTTGTCAAATACTGCTAGCTTCAAAACTGCCTTGTATGCGTACTTTTCTTCTTAATGCATGTCTTTACTATCAACTCTACCTCAGTCTTTCTCCAATTTCTCAACTATTTTATTTCCTCTAGCTTTTTTTTTATCTTTCTTTTTCCTTTTTAGTATTTTTATTTTATTATTATCATTATAATTACTATTACTTATCATTTTGTAACTAAATATTATCACTTTGTACTATAAGAGACATTGTCTTAATGTACAACTTGTTTATAGCAATAAATTGAATTGAATTGAATTGAAAGGTGAAAGGCGGAAATCAAGAACTCCAAAAGTAAAAAAAGGGAAAAAAATTTCTAAAGTGAGTACCAAATGAATGCCCTTAATGCAGTGGATCATTTTAAATTAATCATAGAATTAATTAATAAAATTCCTAAATTTAGTGGTGCTGATAAATTATATTGTAATTTTTTTGGAAAGGGTGGACTTGTTGGCATTAACACTAAAACATTACTTACAGTTTACATGAAAGATAAAATTGAGGTTTAGAACAGTGGGAGATTAGAATCCTGGTCTGAAATAAAACAGCCCTTTAAAAATAATTTTGGGGAAAGTCTTTCTGTTAATAAATTATTAGACAACATCCGAACCCAGTTAGGGTTTTCTTGAGGAGAATTAACAATGTGTAATTATTGGAAAATAATTCAAACCAACAGGAAGTGATTAATTCAAGCAATACGATTGCATTGGAATCATTCAAAAGAATTAATCAGACCAGTCAGACGTGTTTCTTTGTTCTCCCTATTCACCTGTTTTATTCTCAGTTCTAGTGCACTGGGGACAGTGCTCGAGTTCATTAATCTGTTCTGCGGAGGTTATATCCAACCAAAAAACGTGCGAGTTGATAAGCTCCCTGCGTGGCGACATTAACATTCATTTTTAGTCCTCGGCACACAAACGACTCTCTCCTAAACAATCTCATCCTATCTCGAAGTTATCTTCGATAAAGTGAACGATATCGGTGATGAACTTACTGCGACTCGATCTCTCTTACGCAATATTGAACATCACATCGTAACAATAAACAGCAAAATCGCGTGACACACCAAACTTCGCGCAGCCTTACCAGAATGTTCCAGAATTAATGGAACCTGAAGTGGATTCACGCTCATCCCCACATATAAGTCATCTGCGGACGGTCCAACCTGCGAAGTTTCTTCCAACTTGACAATAGAGAATACATATACGAGTACCACTTTGACCAAAAAGTTCCCGGAATTTATTCAGACAATTAAAAATACAAGTTTATTTATCTAAATCTATATTGTCCCCTTCAAAATAATCCCCATCGACTGCAACATACTTATGCCAAACATTTTTAATATTCAGTTTTCGGTATGTCCATCAGTGCTTCCTGCGATTTTTCCATTACTTCCTCTCGGCTGCTGAAACGCGTTCCCCGTAGTGGTTTTTTAAATCGATTGAACAAAAAGAAGTCACTGGGAGCTAAATCAGGTGAATTCGGTGGCTGTTGGATGGTATTTGTTGCATTTTTCGTCAAAAAATTACGAATAATGATGGCACTGTGCGACGGTGCGTTATCATGGTGCAAAATCCACGACTTTTTTGCCCACAATTCTGTTCTCTTTCTGCAAATTGCTTCACGCAAACTATATATTCTTCACGCCCAAATAATACTCTTTGTTTACTGTCTGGCCTTCTGGCAAAAATTCATGATGCACTACACCGTTATAAACCATGAAAACCTTGAGCATTGCCTTCTTTATTGACTGAAAAAGACGTGGTTTTTTTGGTCTCGGCTCATTTGGTGAACTCCATTCAGTTGCCTGATGTCTGGATTGCATGTCGTACTCTTAAACCCACGTCTAGTCTCCAGTAATGATCCTTTTGATGAATGTGGAATTTGAACCGCTCGTGCCACTGGTAAATGACCGTTTTCGTTAGAGAATCGTTACCGAGACACTTTCCAACATTTCCAACGTTCGCGCAGCATTAAATCCATTTTTTACGCAAAATTTAATACAAGTTCGTTGTTGCAAATTTAAACCCATTTCTAAAATTGTAAAAAATCGCCACCACACACAATTACAGATGTACTCTTGGCTACGTAACTTTTGCAAATGTCAAGCTATGATGCTAAGATTTAGAGGGAATGTCAGCAACAGATTTATCAACTTAACAACTGAACTCCAATTGGAACAATGGGAGCGCCACACGGTGGTTATTCCCGGAACTTTTTGATCAAGGTAGTATGTTAGCTCCTCCAATCGCTCCACCGCGGAAGCTTTTCAATCACTTTAATTCAACTTGGACACTTTTCGAATGGCAACATAGACTTGATAAGCTTGCTATGAAGAATTAATTGGTCACTACGCCTCAATTGTTCACTTCTTATCAAGGGCGCCCCAAACGCTGATGTTGATTGGATCTCGAATTTCTTTGAAAAGGAATATGGCATCACCATTAGCCACTGCAATTTGCTTCCAACATCTCACCACAGATGCAAGCGCAGCTTACAGCTTAATCTTCCGGCCAAATACGAATGGTCATTGCATAATCCAGCCAGCAGCAACTTCAATTTTGGAAAGATCCGTGGTTGGAAAATACGACTCAGAAGCAGGATAGAGTCAAGCATTCCATCTTACCTAAACCAGCTAATAAGTTGGCAAGTAAATTCAATTTGCCAAGACCCACCTCCTCTTCCGACAACAAACCCAGCTCCAATTGGAGCTTTAAAATTAAAGTTTTTCCTAATTTTAGGCCTCCCACCCATACTCCGATTCCCTCTATTCCACCTCAAACCAAGCCCCAGCGTCAAAGTGTCCCTTTCGACTTAGCCCCTAAAATTCAAACTGCCAACATTCAACCCCTAACACACACGCGTTTCCCTTATTATTTCCCAAATTTTGATCTCAAAACCGGAGATTTAGTTCCCAATTTTATTAGTTCCCATATTATAAATCCCTCTTATGAAAATGTGTTTAATTCCGCTTCAATTACCGCTGCTTCGTCATCAACATCTTCGTCCACTAACCCCCTTCTACCTCCCGCAGTTAAAATAACTCAAAAAAACTTTTGACACATTTAGAAAGAACCTTTCAAAACTCACCTAACCCATTAAATAACGCTTACAAAATAATTGTTATTATTAATCATCAATTATACCGAAAAAAGTATTCAGATAACCAATATAGGCAATAGTAGTTCTAACAGAAGGGAAAATAATACTACACACTAAATGGACAACTGAGATAAAACAATAATAACAATACACGACTATTAACCATGACAGAACAGGTATACTCACAGTAACCAAAACGAGCCAATGGACATAACACTCAACGAACATAAGACAAACCTTTCAGAAGACCTTACAAATTTTCAAAGGGATTAGCAAAATAATTATAGATTGCAGGGCTGAGTACAGGATCGTAAACGAAAATGCGATCCAAAGTGGAAAGTGACTTTTAAAAATCATACCCTTAAAGTATTCATTTGTCATATAAATATAAATATGAAGTATATAATACCCCTACAAGCAAAATAAATTTAATAATTTTTTTGAATACCAATTACATGAGTATTATTACGGTTTGATCGGGGATAACATACATATTTGTCCACGTCAATGCTATTACTGATTATAAGAATAGATAACTCAAGAATTCAATTGTTTCTCAACAAGGAAAAAAGAGACTATGTAACAAATTGTCATTGCAAAGAATTTTTAAACATTTTCAGTGTCGAATTGTTCAATATTGAAATTTCCGATAAGGTAGAAAAGAGATAAAAAAGCGATCGAAGAGATGTTGCATCAAAAGACAATTGTGCCAAACAACAGTCCCTACAATTCACCATTGGAGACTATCCAATACCACTCAGACTAGAAACGGGCAACAAGAATGGTGAATTATAGTAGACTATAATCAATTAAACGATCAGGTGATTGTCAATCGGTTTCCAACGCCAAATATAGATGATACATTTGAATAGCATGCAATTACTTTTCAACTCTTGGTCAAGTTAAGGGATTCCACCAAATCAAGCTTGACCCACCCGATAGAGGAAAAACTGCCCTTTCCACAAAAGCCGTCATTACGCATTTCTGCAAATGCCGTTTGGGCTGGTGAATGCCCCAGCAACCTTTCAAAAATTAATGAATGAAATTTTGGAAGACTTTATAAATAAACTCTGCGTCTTCTATTAAAACGACATCGTTGTGTTTTCTAGTAGTATTCCAGAACATTTAGATGCACTTAGAAAATTCTCTAAAAGTTAAAGGATTCTAATTTGAAAATCCAAATTAACAAATCCCATCTACAACCTATCTAGGACATGTTATCCTTAATAATGGGATAAAGCCAGATGTGAACAATGTCAAAACATTAACTTCGATGAAACTCCCGAATAACGTAAAAGATATTAAGCAATTCTTGGGAATAATTAAATATTACCGCAAATTTATCAACGACTATCCCAAAGTTGCTTATCCAATGACAAAATATCTAATGAAGTCTGCCAAACTCAATGTATCAGATCCACAATACATGAAATCATTAACAGCCTAGAAACTTTACTCACTAACGATCAAACCCTAAGAACTCCTGATTCCGACAAACTGTTTATTGAACTACAGACGCTTAGAACTTTGCTACGCTTCTCGTACACTCAACGACCACGAGCGTAACTACTCAACAATAGAGAAAGAACTTTTGGTAGTCGTTTGGACCGTCAAATATTTCAGGACCTATTTAGACTGGAGATAATTCACGGTCCGTACAGATTTTAAACCCTTGGTTTGGCTTAATGGTATAAAAGAAACTTTCTTTCTCTTTCTGTCCCATTTTTCCTAAAAATTTAACACTCAGTGCTCAGGCACTTTAAGTGTAATAATACCCACTTAAGATTTAATTTCTTAAAAAAAAACAAAAAAAATGAAATTCCAGCGTTGGCAAATTATACTGAACGAGTTTGATTTTAATATGGAATACGTCAAGAGAAAAGAAAACTGTGTTTCAGATAGGTTCAATAGATATTTTGATAGAAACAGTGAAAAAACGAAAAAATAGAATGCTAAATACGACACCCTATGAGATATTTTTAATAGCGAGGTGGTCACCGGTGAAAATCATGCCATTCACGATGAAGTTATTGGTGACGTTTCACCGTTAAGGAATAATAGCAACGATGTTTTGTCCACTGGTGCTACAATCCAAAGCTCGCAAGAAGATGAAACTAGTTATATTTATATAACCGAAAAACCGATTAACTTACACACAAAAATCAAATAAAACTTTCTTATTCTACAAAGCAAAAAATTAAAATGCAAGTTATATTAAAAAAATTAAACAATTACATTCAGGTAAATAGGATATTAATAATCTATTAAAAGTAATAAGCAAGATTTGTTAGCCTTATCTATATGTTACGTACATACACTGCAAAAATTTGTCGTTTTTTCTTTATTTTCAAGAAATATGAGTCTAATATTTTTCAATAAATGAAAAACTAAAAATATTAAAATCAAACGCTAACCTTAAATATATTACTTATAACAATGGGCCAATCTACCTTTAAAACAATTAGTTCACCACAGACTAAACCGCTGGACCTAAAGACATGAAATTTTGACAGTGCATTACCATAATGACATAGATAGGAAAGAATAGAAAGGATTTGTTGAAATTTTATCCCTAACACTGCGTCTCCACGAGACATCGCCGCTGTTAAGAAAATGTTTATGAAATCAAAATATACACTGGAGACGGGAGTTCGCAAACAAGCAATATTTCAAGAAATAAATGTGTGGTTTTTATTCAAGAACTCTCTGTAGACATCAATCCTGAAATATTTTTGACAGCGCTTGTTAGTTTGACTACAGACCGTAGACAAATAAATAACAAAGTTTGGCGAACTTCAACACCACAATGCTATCTGTTAGTAAAAAAGAACAAGAAGTCTACATTTGCCCCGCCTTTTTTCTACGTTATGTAGTTGCTTACGACCCAAATTATGTCGTTTTCGTTTGCGCTTTTCTCCGCGTTCCGAAGAAGAAAAGTGACATGAAACCATTTCCCCTCATTTTTTCAGAATCAAAATCTCGCTTCTTGTTTTCATTTGAGAATCGAAATTTCTCTCTTCGATTTCAAGTCATAATGTATAAACGTCAAATAGTACTGTGTGTCAAACTAGATTTCTGTTTTCGTGCAATCGGCTGTGTTTGGACAATTTATTATTCTGAGTGTTCAAATTGATTCGCAAGCAAATACATATATTTAAAATATAAAAATCCGAAGAAGTTCTTAGTGTTCCATTTAAATAAAAATCAGGGTGCAAATCAAAAAAGACTTCTGGCAGCCCAAACGAAAACACTATTACACTCACAGAATGAAATGTCATGTAGTAATTGCCCTCCTAAGTCAAAAGAAACTTCAATGCATTTGTGGAAAATCGTATTCTCTGCCTCTCTTCTTTGTGTGGATTTCCGCATACGAGAACGATGGCGTCAACTATTGCATACCATATGGATAATTTTTTTTTTCGTATCAACATACTCGTATTTCCTGTTTATATCCAAATTTGAACATTTTATTTAATAAGACAATGCACAAGGAATGTTTTCTTGCATATAAGTTTTTAAAGAACTTGCTGGATTTGAATTGCAATAACTTAAGGGAATAAGGATAGACTCAAAATCAGCGGATATAATAAATGAAATCCTGCACCTAAACAACAACAGGATGAGTTAGAACCGTCTACGCACCCCTACAATTTGCGGAGCCAATCTAATCGTTAGCACTTTCACAGCAGTTTCCCGGTGACCACGCTCAATGTAACTTGATGCGAAACGTTCGGGATGAGTTTAGTATTCGACTCATTTAATTTTAATTTACGCGATTAATCCCAAAAATAATTCATAATGTTAAATGAAATCTTCATTTGTTTTTTGATATTATTGTATTTAAGATGAGTCTTCCCTTCCTGTGGCATAATAGTCATCACCTTGCGATATTCATATTTATGATTTTTCTAAATAACATTCACTGGGAGAGCGTTGAAAATGAATAACGTATTTTTGAGAGACCAGAAGTGGGTTAATTTTTTTGTTATATATACCGCTCCAGCAAACATTGCCATACTCAGGCTGAACGAACCCATAGTAATTATATTTAAGAAGATCCCGTGAGCAATAGATTTAAAAAAATATGTTTGCCTAGTCGCAGCTATGAGATATATTTCAAGTGGATCGGTATGGGCAGACCTCATCTTTCAGTCAAGCAAAACACCAAGATAGTTGAGAGTTTTAACATTCTCAATTTCAAAACATTTATCAGAGCATAAACGGAAGTTACTTCAGAGTTACAAATATATTTGCTATGTTTGTGTTTATAACACTTTACACAATGAAAAAAGAATTGTCCAAAGTCTACTCTCTTTACCACACACATTAGAAAATACAATTTTTATTTTGTCACTTATAATCATTTTATGCATTTTGAACCAGTGGCTTCTATATCATGATTTATATTAGCAGAAAGATTTAAAGCAGAGTCACTATGTAAAGCACACGCCATATTTCAGCGAATGCATTATCTTAGCTACGAATTAATGAAAATTAAGAAAACAATCGGACCAAGCACCTTATATGATTCTAAACGTTCTGCTTCCCTCTCCAATAAATCTTTAGCCGCCCTTTTACACGATCAATAGTAATGTCATTCATTACCGCAAAATATTGACATTAATAATGATCGTATATGGTCGATAGTATTGTCATTACTTGGACGGTATTGACGAAAATCCAGAATTTCTGATTTCGAGCCATCATTACCCTCAGTATTGTTCTTAGTAATGACCGTGTAAGGTGTTTACGTCCATACCTCGTCATTACTCATTTCGATTTATGCAGCCGGTGCAGCAGCATGTATATTATCCTGACTGATATCGCGGAATCTTTTAGTCTAGTTAGTGTTGAAGATAGTGAAGTGCTGAGTACCTTCATAGAAGCTTATGAAGCCCATCCAGAATTGTGAAATACCACAAATCCACTTTATATATATAAATAAAGTTAAAAAAAATATAGCATTAGGAGAATTTTTAAAAATTTACTATGCGCTTCACTTTCTGGATAAATTTGAGCAGCCCGTATGACCACAAGTGGAAATAATATGAACCTACGAAATTTGAAAAATAATAAATAAAAAAAGTTTGAAGAATGATACTAGAATAGGTCATGCAGTTGCATTCCCGTTATTAACAACGACTATAATAATAATAAGAAAAGAAAAAAGAAAAATTCTGTATAGTACAGTACTTGCATAACAGTAATGTGAAATTTTATATTCTTACAAAGTGAAACATGAGTTGTTGCTTGTACATGCATACATATGTATAATTTTCTCTTGCCTGCGCTTCATTTAGTGTAACTTGAATGCACCAGAGTTGTAAAAGAATGCAATCATTTTTGACTGCATTCATTGAAGTCACAGAGAAAACTTCAATCATATGAATTCAATAATCACCATTCATTTTGAAGTCATTGATTGGTAATTAATTTTAGTGAATTCAATGATTGCATCTGTGATTTCATTGAAGTCATTGAAGTATTTTTGAAGTCGTTGAAGTCATTTTGAAGTCATTTAAGTCATTTTGAAGTCATTGCAGTAATTTTGATGTCTTAGATCTTTTTTTTAAATAAGAAAAGTATATTAATACTTTGAATAAGTTTATTTTAAGTTATTTTCAAAAAAACAATTAAACAATCGTAACTGTACTGAAAAAAGACGAAAAAAAATTCTCATTTATCATTTTCTTTATTTTTCATAAACAAACATGTAAGAAAATATGGAAACAAACCTTTCATAATAAGCAAAACAAATTTTCGTGTTTTACATCGTTAAAATACAAAAAATATTATTGGGGATTACTTTCAGTGTATCCCAGACCCCTGCGAAATTTAAACAAAATATGTTATGTGAAAATATTCAAAATTCAATGGATATAAATTACTGTTCCACGGTCATTACATCGTATTCATTGTCAGTATCGTAATCGTCTTTATATTCTTCAAATATAAGGACAATTTGTTCGCATTCTGATATACAACGGTCACAAGTAGTTAGTAAGCAGTTTCTTATTTCTGCGAAACTAATCAAAAAGGTTTCAAATATTTCGTGGTATCGGCAGCTATCTATTCTGAAAATGAACTCAAATGAAGACCTGCCTTTTCGATAATTATTTTTGTGCTATTAAGTTTTTTTATAATATTCAACAGAGCCGCAATAATTGTTTACGCTTTAGTTAAGAGACAGATATCGCAATTGTCGGTTCAGTAAAGTAAAGGAAAACCGAAACTTTAGTAGTTTGGCTGTTGCGTTAAAATTGTAGTGAAGTGGAGTGTACACTGAGTACAAGTGGTTATTTTTCTTCCGACGACCAGGATGTTGATTCAACGTACTCTCCCAATTTATCAATTGGGAAGAGATCTTTACCGGATTGTGATATTGGCAGTTATATGAAACGCCAAAGACGTGTTTCCACATCATCGTTTACACATAATGGAGTTGTGGATTTAGGTACATTTTACAATTAATTACCATCAGGGTTAATTATCATCACTCGACGTGGAGCCCCGTCGGATGCGAAAATTGCTGCTTCTAAAAGCTAATAACTTTTAAGATATGAAACTAGAGTAATTGTGAAAAAGTGAGTTACGTACATACATATATATAACATAAGGTGACTAAATATTATTCCATTTCATATCTTTTAAACATCACAAGGATCCGAAATATCTTGGAACGAAACAAAACGTACACACGAGTATGTATTTTGTTAATTTGCTCGAATTTCTTGGATTCGTTGGTAGTCAACCGGTATATTTTTTTTGTGTATATTTGTATCTATTGTTTTTTATGAAATGTTATTTTTTATATTTTTAAATATGTTTGTTTATGAAAAATAAACTATTATTAAGTAAACTCATGGATGCATGATTGTTTCTTTTTACCGTGCAATATTGATTTTTTATGAAAATAACTAAAAATAAACTTATTCAAAGTAACGGGTCCGCCATCTAACGTTTTGTTTTTCAACTAGTGCTTATTTCGGGAATGGTAGCACTTACCTCATGTTTGATTTGACAGATAATTAGTTTTATCCTTCCGGTTAATAATGGAAAATAATTTTATTCAAATGGCTGCCTCGGCTGGCCATGCAGTAGCCTACACGATCGGTCCAATTTTTAAGCACATTATCGATTGTGTGCAGCTGTATTTCACCAATGGCTTCACGAATATTGTCCTTTAAAGCGTCAATTGTCTCTGGCTTGTCGGTGTAATACTTATCTTTTACGGCACCCCATAAATAATAGTCCAACGGTGTCAAATCGCAGCTCCGAGGTGGCCAAACGACATCAGCTCTGCGGCTGATAATGCGATCTTCAAAAACAGGGCGCAAAACATCGAGTGTAGCTTTGGCTGTGTGGCACGTAGCGCCGTCCTGTTGAAACCAAATGTTGCCAATATCCTCCTCTTCAATTTTTGTGAACAAAAATTCGTTCAACATGGCCCGATAACGATCGCCATTGACTGTAACGGCCACTCCTTGCTCATTTTCGAAGACAAATGGCCCAATTATGCCTCTGGGCCAAAATCCGCACCAAACAGTGACTCGTTTTGGGTGTATCGGCTTTTCAATGTATGCGTGCAAATGCGACAATTTTGCTTGTTTACATACCCGCCAAGATCAAAATGAGCTTCATCTGAAAAGATGATTTTTTTGGTAAAATCGGCATCTTCTCTAAGTCGATCGCAGGCCCACTTAGCGAAGCGAAAACGCATTGGATGGTCAGTTGGCTTCAACTCCTGAACCAATTGGACTTTGTATGGCGTCATACCAAGGTCTTTATGCAAAATTCGTCTCAATGATGTCTCCGAAATTTTCAATTGTTGAGAACGATGGTGAATTGATGTTGATGGCGCTTCACGCACACTTTCTGCCTCACCAGCAATATTCTCGGGTGTACGCACTGTTTTTGGCTTTTCACGCTTTGGTTTATCGATGAGGATGCCAGTTTCTTTCACTTTTTTCACAAGATAACGAACATACGGAGCTGACGGTGCTTCTCTTCTTCCAAAATCCGTACGCAATTTTCGCACACATTCTGCAACATTACCATGATTTTCAAAGTAATGTCGCAATATTTCCCAGCGTTGTTCAAGCGTATACAACCATATTCGTTCAGCGGAAGGATAAAACTAATTATCTGTCAAATCAGACATGAGCTAAGTGTTCATTCACGAAATAAGCACTAGTTGAAAAAAAAAACGTTAGATGGCGGACCCTTTATTAATGTACTTTTCTTATTTAAAAAAAAAATTTCAAGACATCAAAATGACTGCAATGACTTCAAAATGACTTCAATGATTTCAAAATGACTTCAATGGTTTTTGACTTGAAATGGACTTCAATGACTTCAAAAAACTTCAATGACTTCACTGAAATCACAGATGATTGCATACATTTTATTCATATCTCTGATTACTCTTGCGTTGGAGGAGCTATTTCTCTTAAGAGTACTTTATAAATTAAGTACTCTTAGATTATATGTATCATTCGTTCCATTTAATTAAAAGTACGCTTGGACATTTGCTTTGGCCAAGAAATTGTGCAAATAACAACATGCCATTGCAACTTATGTAGCTATGTGCGGTTCAAGCTAAATTGGATTTTCAAATACTCGAAATCTGCCAGATAGGACTCCAAAGGCATTCTTCACCACTACACGAGCTGTAGACAGATTCTTATTAAACTCAAATAGACCCTCTTACAAACCTTTTTTTATAGTACCGCTTCATCAAATTCACATCCAACGCAAATGCTTCGTCAGCGACAAATACATAAGGAAAACATTCATCAGTGTTTGGTAACGATGTGGTAAATTTAAGGCTGTTTTCTGTAATAGTAATCCGAACTTTGAGTAAAACAAAACTCCACCATCCGATATACGTCAATCGGATGTTCCAACATCTACCATACGAAACCCTTTCTTTGCATTAACTACGGCCAATAAAACAATACTATAAAAATCGTTATTATTATAATATATACAAGGAGCCTGAATTTTCTGGTTTCTTAATGGCAATATGTTTGCAGTCGATTGCAATATTTTTCCACTCCTCTGAAGTTGTGGGAAACTAAAAAAAATATTATATGTATACATATACCTAATATAGATTGAGTAAGAAGAATTTGTTAAATTTTTTTTAAGATTTCTTGTAATGAAGAAACACGTCAAGAGGAACAATTGGAGCATTCTCCAGTTATCCCTACATCAACCGGCACTAAAGAAACGACGCTCACCTGGAGCCATAGCAAAGCAAAATGAACTGCTGGAGAAAGCTTCCTCCTACTTGAATCAAGCAAATGAGTTTCAAGAGAAAATTCCAAATATTGCTAAGGCTTGGGGTGAGAAATTCTTGACTTTGGAATCCGAGCAAAGAATCTTTGCTGGGAAAGCTATAAATGATGTTCTTTTTGAAGCTTGTCAAGGAAACCTCCACAGGCATTCTGTAAAAATTAATGAGGGTACTAGAGATTCGCTTGATATATCACAATCCAACTTAATCACAATACTACCAACTCGGGTAGCGGAAGACATTTCCTCCTATTCCGTCTCATCTGAATATGAAAAACGAACGGCAACTCATTTCTTTAACTTTTCTTGAAAACTTTTTTTTAAAAAGATTACAAAAAAGAACATCAATAAAGTGTAAATGTATCTTACCATCTATAGAAATAAATAATAATTTTGAAAGAACATGTTTCATTAGTTTTGTTTTTATTGGCTGACTTAAACAAAAAAGTGCAATTAAATATACAGGGTGTCCCAAAAATCAACGTCCAGCCGGAAACGGGTGATAGGTCAAGTGGTGTCGGTTATCACAAAATTATAAAAAAAATCTAAGTTATGTACTTTTAAAATTATTAGCACTCAAAAAAAAATCGAAAAATCTAACACCATGTGACGATCTTTCAAGTACTGTGACCGCTAATCTTTACTTTTCTTCGACTTTTTTTTGTCACGTAAGTAACTCTTCTGTAAATTATGGTCGAAAATTGAAACATAACTACATCGGTTTTAATTAAAATATTGCTTTTTTTGTCCATACATGTATGTGAAAATCATTAATCACCCAACTTCAACTGACTATACTAACAAAAAAATTTACTATTCCATTTTGGCAAGTAACTTTAAAAGATGGCGTATTTAGTCCGAATTCCAAAATGGTATGATACTTGCTAGACTAACGCTTAATTGAGGACAAACAAATATTTTGTTAAAGAAACCCGATTCATAGTTAATTTTTTTTAATAATTTAAAATGAGTACCAAGTGTAAGCGAGACAGACAGTGACGAAGTGATTGAGAGTGTCGATTGGGAGCATAATATATTCTTCATTTCATCAAACGATTTTTGGTATTCATTTGCCCAAATAAATTCTCGTCCTGTTCTGCAATATTTATTCACTAATAAATCTATGCGTGCTTCATAATCATTTATTGTATCGACATAATATTTATCTTTTGCGAAAATCAAAGTATTTTCTTTTATCAATTTATCTATTTTTGATTGTGGATCATACTTTAAATGGTTTATACAAATATTAATTTTTTTTTCATCAATTTTAAATTATTTACTAATTTACCATTTACTAATTTTAAGTATCTATTTTCTTAAATAATTTCTAGAAAAAAAAAATCTTTTAAATTTTCATCTACGATTTCATTACAAATAATATCTGTTCTTGGAATTTGTAGACTTATTATTAGTTTTTCATCTTGAGTTAAAAAAAAGCTTTTTATGCAATCTAGTCCAATTAAAAAATCGTATAATTCTCTTTATCTATTACAAAAACACTAATTTCTTTTCCTAAGTTAACAATTTTTTCTGTTAAAGTTACTTAACCTGTTGTTTTTTTCACACCATTAGTAGTTTTTAGATTAGTATTCTTAAACTTGCCTATTCTGTTTTCTTGTAGTTTTAACAGGCTTGAATTGATAAGTGAAACATTTGAGCCTGATTCATAAATTCCAAAAACTTCAAGATTTTTGTTCAATACTAATTCTATTTTTATTAATGGCGTCACAACAAGTTTTTTGGTCTTTATTTTGTAGTTCGCATGCCAATTTCGAGTTGTTGATGAGTTTAATTTTGTTTTTCTTTTATTGTTTATTTTCAGTTTTGGACCAGCAGGTAGCTTCTGAGTGATAGCGGGCACCTTTATTCGGTCTCTCACAAATGCTACATCTTTGTTTTTGTTTTGTTTTGCTTCCACTTTTTCATTTCTCTTTTTTACGAGTATTAAGTTTTCATATTTATTGATTTCACTGAACAAATTAACAGTTGATTTTATTGAATTCCTATTGCAATAAGGTTGATCATTGTTTCGTCGTCAATAGACTTGTACACTTCTAGTAGTAGTAGTAGTGAACCAACTTGAAATTTAAACGAAAAAGCATATTTCACTTAGGATAAACCTTTGTTTAAATATGTTTCGCAAAAGGCTTTTTTCCCAAAGTATCCAAGTTAACCTTGCAGTGAGCTTAATCAACATACTGCCGTACCAGCCCATACATTGCTTTTCAAGGAAGTTTTGTGAGAGAACTTTTCTATCAAGAAATTTTCAGCCACCTTCCCCAAATTTTGAGGTTTTGGTGCAATTTTTTCTGTACCAGTGGGTGCAGGTGCAGGCTGCTTTTCCTCAATAATCTCGTCTAGATACTCATCATTTACTTGTGAATTTTCACATTCATCTAAATAGTTTTTTCTCATTTCATCACTCAGTGGGATTTTGTTTGATATAACCAAAAGTGTCGTTTTATAAGGTTATTTCTTGATTAGGAAAGGTGATCAAATAATTTAAAACAAATCTGAGTTTCTCTGTAACTAGAGATTATTATGTTTATTATTTTCAAATTCATTTTCACTCATGCGGAAGTAGTTACGGTAGTCTTCTACTTCCGGTACGATAGTCCACCATCGTCGATTAACACGTTTTTTACAGAAAATGTCAAAACTAGAGCTTTTTTACTCGAATCCATTCTGTATGAAAAATCAGCTTGCTTCTCCTCGAACAGTGAATTAATACTAAAGCAAGTACGAGGGGCGTTCAACTTATTCTCGGTATCGGGGTGAAGCTGTGGTTGTATATATAAATTGACTTATTTATCAAGTAATACTATTATTTTAGTGCATTCATGTAAAATTTCATATAAATGTGATTATTAATTCGCGTTTTATCTCTAGTTAAACAGAATCATAATGGCAACTGAGGCGATGATGGTGAAAATTGAGCTTCGCGCTGTAATTAAATTTCTCACTAAGCAAGGAAAAAGTCAAAAAACTATTCATGAAGAGATGGTGGCTGTTTACCAGGGTTCCGCACCTTCATTATCAACTGTGCAAAAGTGGTCAAGTGAGTTCAAGAGAGGCAGAGAGAGCATTGAAGACGACCCCGCTCCGTCGCCCCGGCTACTGCTTGTACGGGAGAAAGCATCAAAGAAGTCGAAAAACTTGTTCTTGTGGATGCCCGAATAAAGGTGAAAATGATGGCAGAGATCACCGAGCTTTCAATTGGTACCATTCACACCATTCTTCATGACCATCTTAATCTTTCAAAGGTCAGTGCAAGGTGGGTGCCACGAATGCTCACAGCGCCTCAGAAAAAAGTGAGAATCGCATGCTGTAGAGAGCTTTTGGAGATGTGTAGTGAGAACGCGGACGGTTTATGGATCGAATTGTTACTGGGGACCAAACATGGGTCCACCACTATGACCCTGAAAGCGAACAAGAGTCCATGCAGTGGCATAAAAAAAGACCCCCCGAAGAAGTTCAAAGTCACTCCGTCTGCCGGGAAGCTCATGGCCACAGTTTTTTGGGACTCAAAGGGAATCTTGCTCATTGAGTACAAAAAAAAAAGGTGAAACCATCAACGCCACATCCTACGCTTCCACTTTGCATAATTTGCGGGAGGAAATTAAAAAAAAAACGGGGTAAACTCGCAGCGGGTGTGTTGCTTCTTCATGACAACGCTCCTGTTCACACGGCGCGAGTTTCCAAGGCTGCTGCGCGAGATTGTGGTTTCGAAGAAATCCAACACCCAACCTATAGTCCAGAGCTTGCCCCTAGTGATTATTTCCTGTTTCCGGATTTGAAAAAATGTCTTCGTGGAAAAAGATTTTCTCGTAATGCCAATATTATTGATTGTGTAAGGTTCAAAAGTAATGATGCAGTAATAATAAATTTGACTTGTCTGTAATAAAAATACTGGTAATGATATTACTATTGATCGTGAAAGGGCCGCTATTGAGTATATTCAAGTTGCTATTGAAGAACAAATCTTTTTTTTCAATTGTATAAGTTTTGAGTCTATTTTTAAATGCTCAATCAATGACGCTTATATTATTTTTCAATAAATGCTCAAATTTTTGTTTGCATATGTAAATTTTTTAGTTGATGTTGTGTCCACTTCTTTTTATCAGCATCCTCTTTACATAAAACACAACGCTTATAAAAAGTTTTCCAATAGGGACCTGACAACTTTGATTTTAATTTGTGAACGCACTCTTCCACTAATCATCAAACTGTCACTGTCAATTTATTCAGTAAACTCAACATTTTCATCATGGTAAAGTACACGAACGATCAATGTCTGAAGTTATAAAAAATTTCTACCGAAATTCGAAAGTCGGTGATTGCAACTTTAAGAGCGTTAACTCCAATTTTCGGTCGTAATTCTCGCCCTAGTAGACAGGCAATAACAAGCTTAGTGCAAAAATTTGAGTCTACATATTCGTTGTGTGATGTTGCCGTGTCAGTGAGATAACGGGTTGGTCGAAGTGTCGAAAATATCGCTGCCGTTCAGGCGTCCGTAGAAAACGATCCAAATCAGTCAATTCCACGGCGTTCTCAAGAATTGGGCATCGCTCAGACCACATTATGGCGTATTTTGCATAAGGATCTTGGTTTACACTCATACAAGATCAAGCTGACTCAAGAATTGAAGCCGACGGACCATTTGAAGCGATGTACGTTCTCCGATTGGGTTCTGGAGAAGATGCGCCAAGCTGATGAATTTCATCGCAAAAATCATCTTCAGTGACGAAGCTCATTTTTGGCTCAATGGGTTCGTCAATAAGCAAAATATGCGTCCACATGTGCTTCATGAATCACCACTTCATCTACAAAAAATATCTGTTTGGTGCGGTTTGCATGCCGGCGGCGATATTGGGCCATATTTTTTCGTCGACGATAACGATCGTCACGCTACTGTGAATGGTCAGCGTTATCGCGCCTTGATCACCGATTATTTTTGGCCCGAATTGGAAGATATGGACTTGGACGACATGTGGTATCAACAGGATGATGCCACAAGCCACACAGCACACGCTACAATCGATTTATTGAAGAGTAAATATGGTGAGCGTGTTATCTCAAGAAATGGGCCAGCCGATTGGCCGCCTCGTTCGTGCGATTTAACGCTGATTTAACATGGCTACGTTAAGCCATTGGCTTATGCCAACACGCCGACGAAGTTGGAAGAGCTCAGAGCCAACATTGAATGAGAAATAGCGGCCGTCTCGGCCGAAATGTGTAGCAGAGTCGTTGAAAATTGGGTCGAACGAATCGACCGCTGCAAACGTGCCGCGGTGGCCATATGAACGAAGTCGAGTTCCATTCATAAATGTTTTGATTGTACTTCAAGCCGATGATAAAGTTTTTGAAATATCTCAAAAGGTTTACGTTTTATTTAAAAAAAAATTTGTCAAGTCTTTATTGGAAAACCCTATATGTTGCAGAGTTACTATTTTTGAACGATGACGTGGAAAAAGTATTTTTATCACCTTCTATTTGTTGATTCTGTTTCAATACATAATAAATAAGTACACAAAAACAATAACATATTAGTTTGTATTCTAAAATGGTTTATAAAAATTTAAAAATGTATATCAAAATCATTTATTTAAAAAAATAGTTGTGAATATGGTATTTCTATCTAATGCGTTTTTGTTAATCGTTCATCCTCTTCTACTTCTTCTATCAAATTATCAAATGTGGAATTTTTCGCCTTATTTTCCGCCTGACTTTGCTGCAAAAAAAAACTAAGAGCGTACATACTCATATTACATTTTTTCTGCAAAGCAATTGTTTTAAAAAAAATAGTATATTTAAAAACATTTATCTCCTTTGCTGCAGCAACTTCTGTTGGATAAACTGTATAGAAAATTAACTTCTAACTGCATTCAACACATCTCAATCAATTTCAGTGACTCTAAAGCAGTATCGTGCATTGCGTTGAAACGAAAGCACTTCATAGTACTTCAAATGTTGTACTAGAATACTTGTTATGTTGTAATGTTTTTAACCCTTCAAGAGGTTTTACTTGGCCAAGTACACACATTTCCAGCGAAAAAAAAGAAGTTTTTCTGCAATATATATATTTTTTTTTCATTTAAAAATATTAACCCACAATATTTTATTTAATTATAAGAAATTTGTTTATTACTTTGAACACTCACTTTCAGTTTAAATTAAAAAAATATAAAAAAAAATTATATTATAAAAATAAAACACTTTTTCTTTCAATTACATTCTTGCATTAATTTTTCTTAACTAGAAGAAAATAAAACAAAATCACTCACAACAGTGTTCTGTGAGATACATGCACATATGACCGATGCAAATGATTCAAAAGTAATGTTGTAATAGTACTGTTTTTCGGCAGTAAAACCTGATTGTTAGCATTTCGTAGTCGTCAGATTACATCAATTTAATCTGTACTTTAGTAAGTTTACGCAAGGCCTCTGGTTCAGAACCTGGACCTTTTTGGACTTCTTCCACTGCCAAAAAACCATTACCTTCATGCATTTGACCGTCTTTAGTCCCGCCAGCAAAACGCAAGTATCTTTTGCAAAGTATAAAACGAGTTTTTGCTGTTAAGTATATCACCTAAACTAACGATTTGCGATATTGTCCAGACCGATTTCATCTTTCGAAATCCTGGAATACGGTTAGGGGCTGTATTTATGACAAGAATTCTGGGTTCGTTTTAGGAAGTCAAGTCATCTAAGCCAAACTGACGATTTTGCTAGATCTGCAGCTCCTAGACCTTGATATACGAGATCTGTGGGGTTCAATTGCGGAGATTTACACCTACTTCCACGTACCTCCTGAATTTTGGATACACATATATGTGTCCCTGGTATAATACGGTGACTTGATCCAAGGTAAGATACGAGTAGTTGTCAGCCAGTACAGTAATAATTTATTAAATGTTTTGGGAATATCATGGATCAACTTTTGTAGCAGTTCTACCATTAAAACAGCTCTCTGCAACTCTAGACGTGCAACACTTATTGCTTATTGGTCCTATCCTTGCCTTCGAGCAAAGTAGTTGGGCAAAGACTTTACCTTCATCATTCACAACTCTTAAATAGACGAATTAGTCAAATAAGCTCATTCTACTGTCAGAAAATACGTGTAGCTCTATTTTCCTTGCGACGTATTGTACAATATATTAAAATAAAACATGGTAAACTGAAATTTTGAAGACTTGACATCTGAGATAAATAAATACTCGTATTTTAACCATTTATTAGTGGGAAGCTATTCGTCCCATCATACATTTAACTTCCATAGTTTTTGTAGAAATATTTTTCCAAAATAACTGTCCCGATCAAGAGTCAAAAAACTTAGCCAAACCGGCAAGAACATTTCTTTTTGAAACATGCATTTGGACATTATAAAATGTCGTTGAATCGTAATTAAATTTAAATCATTCCTAATGCTTTTATCACTTCTGACAGATAAGGTTTCAACATTTTCTCGTGGTTTTTATAAGGAATATTAATTTGGTAATTTAGTGGGGGCTCCCGCCCCCATTTTTTTCGCTTAATGCAAGCTTAAAGTAACTTAAAAACTAGGAATTAAAAACTAACAAGAGTTAAGGGTTAGGAAGTAAGGGAATGGTGGAGGAGATCAAATTTAAGACGAGAAGTGCTCAGGTTAAAATCAAAAAGGGGGAGGTTTGAGTTGACCTTACGGAGCATGCGGGGGATTGGTTCGTTATAGCCATAAGAGGTGCGGTAGGTTGGGATATAGAAGAGACGAGGACAGCGTAAACTGCGAGGGTTAGTGTTGAAGGAAATAGAATTGTAAAGGGAAGCGCAGTCCACAGAACCGGAGAGTAGCCGATGAATGAAGAGAATGTCAGCTACGTCTCTGCGTTTTCCGATGGTATTCAGGCTAAGAAGTTTGAGGCGGTCGCGATAGGGAGGTAAGATAAATGGGTCACTCCAGGGTAGTCCACGAAGAGCAAATCGAAGAAAACGACGTTGAATGTTCTCGATTCGGGATATATGAATTCGCTGAAAGGGGGACCATACTTGGCTGGCATATTCAAGGAGGGGCCTGACAAGGGTAATGTAAAGTGACCTTGTCACATAAGGGTTGCAAAATTCTTTAGACCAACGTTTGATAAATTCGAGCGATGAATTGGCTTTAAGGATTATCTCATCAATATGCGAACGGAAGTTTATCTATCGTATAAAATTCCAAGGTCGCGAAGGGATCGAACCTGGGGTACAGGTTGGTCATGCAGAAAACAAGGTCGAGAGGGGGATTGATTAGACTTACGAGACAAAGTCATAGATTGGCATTTGGAGATATTAAGCTCAAAGCAATTTTTTAGACACCAAGTAGAAAACCTATCGAGGTCTTCTTGAAGGAGAATAGAGTCTTGGCGTGAAGAAATAGTTTTGGAGAACTTAGTGTCATCGGCGTAAATGAATACGGAGCAATATTTGATAATCTTCTCAAGATCGTTCATAGTGAAAATAAAAAAGAGGGCACCTAGATGGCTGCCTTCTGGGACACCAGAAATGGATAAAAACGGGGTTGAGAAGGCTGACCTAAAGCGAATGCTATAGTAACGGTTCTCCGGATAAGAAGATATCCATTTTAACCATATGGGGTCAAAACCGAGGGAAGACAATTTGAAAAGGATCAGTTGATGTGATATTTTATCGAAGACCTTAGCGAAATCTGTAGCTATAACGCCAATTTCGTTGCCATTTTCTAGAGCTGAAAGCGCAAAGGATACGAATTCAACTAAGTTTGTAGTAGTTGATCTACCTTTTAGAAATCCGTGCTGACGGGGTGATATAAGTGACTTGCACTAAAAGCTTAGAACTTCATATAAAAAACTTTCGAACATTTTAGGTATGTGAGAAAGCTTAGCAGTGGGACGGTAGTTGGTTACTTCATTCTTTGATCCCTTTTTGTGAACCGGGGTTATGAAAGAGGTCTTCCAAACTTAGGGGAATTCCCCTTGTGTGAGAGACAGATGAAAGAGGGAGGAAAGATTGTGCGAAAGATTGGAGGCACATTTTTTGAGAAATATTGCTGGGAACCCATCTGGACCGGATACAAATTCATCATTGAGATTTTGTAACTTTTCTTCTATAAAGGTGTGATCAAAAGGTTGAGAGAGAGAGGGTCCAATGGAGAAATTCGGAAGGTACTTGAAATAGATGGAGTCGGGTACGAAGAGGTTGTCTGCAAATGACTGTTTAAAAAAGTTTGCAAAATAATTGGCAATAATATGAGGGTCGGTCGATGATATATTATCGAACGAGAGAGAGGGGGGATAACCGTCTGATTTTTTTTTTGTAGTTGACGAATTGATAAAATGTCTTAGGATCGTTGATCAGGTTGGTCTGCGTTGTGTCGAGAAAGCGCTGATAGAGGCAGTTATAGAGCTGTGTGAATTGCAGGTAAGTTCCAAGATAGTTAGAGTAGTCATAATAAGAATTAGTGAGAATAAAAACTGCCCATAATATGTTTCTTCTGTTTCGTAAAGAGCGAAGTCTTCTGTTGTACCATGGAGGGGAAATAGATGATGTTTTATGCCGTGAAAAGGGGACGTAGAGAGAAATGGAATTAAATATTTCACTGTAGAAAATGGAGACAGCATCAGATAAGGATAGGTTTGTAAAATCAAAAGAACATTTGCTAAGATAGGCATTGATATTGCGAAAATTAGCTTTATGGAAGTTGTAAGAAGAGATGGTAGTTGAAGAAATGATCTGTGATGGAGAGTTATGGAAAAATGAGAGAAGAAGAGGGGGTGAAAGTTACCGACAGTTGATAGGATAAAGGGGCACAACGTTACTGTGGAATAAATAGAATCACTAGTGAATCACTAGGTCTAGTTGCCTACCGATAGAATTAGGGACGTCACTTACTTGGCACAGGCTTGAGTCAGTTATGCTATCAATGAAAAGACATTCCTTGGATGAACTGGCGTTTGACGCGGTAAAAAATAAGTGATCTTCCGATGGAATCCACTTTAGCAGGGGCAGATTAAAGTCACCAAAGATAAGGATATCGTTGATGGAATCACTCAGGTCGACTAGTTGGTCAATTGCTTTAATAGCAACGATGTAGGATTCAGTAAGTTGAGCTGGGAGAATGTAGCAACACATAACGTACAGGGACCTGTTGGGAAGCGTTATTTTAATTGAAACAAAGTCAAGTTTAACAGAAGAAGAGCTAGTAATGAGAAAAGAGTTGAGGTTATTGTGAATGGCAAGTAGGACACCTCTACATGGAGAATCAACTTTAGGGATGGCAGGATCATTAAACATAGGGAGAGAGTGATTGTCATCTCGGAAAGCATTATAAGAACATGGAAATAGCTCCTGGCTCTTTATGTCGGGGATCAGATTGGTTTCTGTAAGAGCATAGACGTCGAAAGAAAGACCGTCTGATTTAGACAAGACAGCACGTGTTTTAGAGCGCAAGGCTCTTACATTTTGGTAGTAAAATGTAAGAGGTAGTTTGTAGCGTGGAGGAGTAGGGGAGTGTAGATGAGATGCAGGCAAAGAAGGCAAGTTAGGATCGAAAAAATTTGTCGTGGTCAGCTCGTCTGCGCTGAAGGTGAGAAACTCTTTTAGAGTGTACATAGCTGCGGAAAGCAGCGAGATCATCCACAACCTTTTGAGGAGGTGTGTCGAAGATTTCGTGGTACTTTCTGAGACTAGTTATGTATATCCGTAGGAAGGCCTTCCTGTTGGATGGAGACCATGACACTTGTTTTGGTTTTTCCCTCAAAGCAAACAGAGTCGGATTTGTCGTAAAGATATGCGAGAAAGAGACATATGTTTTCGTATATCTTTTTATCCCTTAGCTTAGAGAGCGCGTGACGGCATTCTGTGGTGTCTATATCCTTTTGGGTCAATTTAACGTTAAGCGGCGAAAGGGGATCAAAAATAGGGACTTTGGCCCGTGAAATCGAGGGAGAAGGCGAGCTAGAAGCGGGATTTAAGATATGAGAGCTGATAAAGTTTAGGTGTTTGGCTCCTGTTGTAAGGTTGAAATTGGGAAGACAGTTGTTATTATCCGTGGAAGGGGTGTGCGTGGTTGAGCAGTGACGGTACTAGGGGCAGGGGTTAAATTAAATGAAACGCGTTGAAGAGAGGCACTTGGTGCTTTTGTGGAGATACGTGAAGGGGGTTGCTTAGGGATATAAACGGGAGGGGAAAATTTTTGAAATATATTGGATTTAAGACTCCAGTTGGGGTCAGGCTTAGGATGTAGATGGGGAATGGATTTGGGCGATTAATAATTATCTTTTGATAGGACCTTGCTTCGTTTTTTTTTCTACGTTTTTGTTGGTTGGTTGATCCGTCCATTTGGAGACCCGCATCTTTCCTAGCTTGAGATTGGTGTTGGATGGGTTAACAAATAACCATTCGTATTTAGCCGGTAAATTAATTTTGAAATTCCGTTTGTTTTTGTGGTGAGATGTTGGGAATATTGTGCATTGGCTGATGATTATGCCATACCTCTTTTTGAAAAAATTCGGAAATCCAAGCAACATCTGCATAATTTGGAGCACCTTTGATGAGTAGGGTGGTGAACATCTGATTCGTTGTGCGGCCTAGCCTGCCTTGCCACTCTGAAGGTGTCCACGTCGTGTTAAATTGTGTAACAAGTTTCCGCGGGGCGGCGACAGGAGGGGTTGGTGTGGGAGCAATTATATCACGAGGTGGTGGTGAAGGTCGAGTTTTCGGCACTGGATCTGGAAATGATTCGGCTTCAGTTTGTAACAATTCAGCCAAAATTGAAGTATTATAACTGTTATGTGGTGGGGGATGGGTTGGAAGACCATTAATTTTGTGGCATACTGTTCCAATGAGATTTTCTAAATCATTCAACACTGTTCTATTCGTGATGAGTTCGTCATTAAACTCACTGGTTTTATCGAATATGATAGCAAGCATGGACCCGTAATGATTTGAGAGTTGGTGATTGTTTGTTGTTGCAGGTTGGATGTAGATGATTGGAGATGAATATGTCTTCCCGGAGAGAGTGGATGGAATTACATGTTTTCTTGTTTGCATCCATCATTGCTGTTCCGGTTGATGTAAATTCACTTAAGACTGTATCAATGTGGCGCTTTATGTTTCTTCATTTCTTGATCTTGCACTTTCTAGCTCAATTAAACGCGCAACTTGTTTTTCAATGCTATGATCAAAGTCTTCCGCACATCTTACACTTTGTTCAAAGGTTGATAGTTTGTCAGTCTGACGAGTGAGTTATGGTTGGATTCATTGGAGTCACTGGGGCACTTGATTGCAAGGAGCACATGTGAGAGAGAAATACTGATACACTCATCACCAAAGATGCCGCAGATCCCCTTACTGGCAACAAAGTCAGCATTTTTGTCGCTAATGGAGCAATTGATTAATCCACAAGAAGATATGACGAAGACCACTGCACTAAACGCATTGTCCCGAAATGAACAGACTAGTAGGCCAACAATAAAAAAAAGCCGCGTCAGCGATAACAATTATTGGGTAAAAAATTAGGTTATTAGATTGGTTTAAAGCGAAATGGGAAATTCACAAATTATGGAGTAAAGCAAGAGGGCGACCGAATACAGCGGCGGTTTTAACTGAGCTGGATACTAGAATCATTAGCGTTGAATTTTATGAATCAAATTGTCTTGTTTTGAGTAACAAAGCAGTTTCGTTCGATAATTGCTTCGTTTCATCAATGGTTTCTACACCGGGAAAACAATTGTCCACATATTTTTTTTTTTTAAATGACCTTTGCTGCGGTAGGATGATTCTGTTGATACTTTTCTGCCAACTTCACCAAACATTTTCTAGGTAAATATGACGCTGAAGCTGTACCATATGTCACTATATTAAACGGATAGATTCGGAGAGGACAACTTTGCTCTGAGTTCCCAAAATATGGTTATAAGCTTTATCTACCTAAAAGGTGGATAACCCGATGATCTTCCATAGGAGAAAGTCTAGATCCAAGCCTGCTGTAACGTTGTAAAACATGATAACTTCCTCCATTTTTATAGAATCTAGATATTGTTCTGATCGTGTAGTTTGGTACGTTCATCTGAGTAGAGCGTCCGCTATATACACTTAATGTCTAATGTGACCACAGTGTGTCCACTGACTTTCCTCGATGCCTAGAGTTACCTTATCACCACCATTTTGAGTCTACTATAGAGCAGGGTATTCGGTATTTTAACAGTACGCCCCTTTTTCAGTCATTGCCATCAGCCTGTCACAGATAACCTTCTCTGCAGTTTTCTCCACCAAAAGGCAAACGGGACGATCCGACCAAAGAGCTCCCGGCGTTTTGTTTTTTTCTTTTGAGAGGAGCACTGGACGTTTCATCTTCCCAGGGCCTGGAAATGTCTCTTCTTTTTGGACAGCTGTAACTATAACAAAAATAATTTCAATGTTGGTGGCGTGATGCAACGGCAAAGTTCACCGACTACTGCGCAATAGATCTGGATTCAAAACTCGGCTGACACCGAGTAGAAGAAAAATTAATTCACTTTTCTGACTCCACCACCCCTTTGATAGGTATTAGCAGTGAAATAGTGAAATTGTATGCCTCTTAATCTCCCAGCTATTACATATGGCAGAAAAATCGAAGGTCCTCTTCCCTATGTTAGTGCATAAGAAGACAAACAACAAATATTTAGGGAATTTTTTCGATTTTGGTGGGGGTTTATTTGATTTGATTTATTTCGCTTAATAAAAGCTAAAATTAACTTAAAAATTAGAACTTAAAGACTAACAAAAATTAAGGGTTTGGAAATAAGGGAATGGTGGGGGAGATCAAGTTAAAGGGGAGGTTAAAATCAAAAAGCTGGAGGTTTGGCTTGACCTCACGGAGCATGCTGGAGATTGGTTCGTTTGAAACATAAAAGGTTCGATTGGGTGGAATATAGAATAGAGCTTACGATGTGCTCTATTACGAGGGGTAGTGTTGAAGGAAATAGAATTGTGAAGAGGAGCGCAATCCACAGAGCCAAAGAATGAAGAGAACGTCAGCTACGTTTGAAAAGGATCAATTGGTGTGATATTTTGTCGAAGGCCTTAGGAAAATCTGTAGCAATAACATCGATTTCTTTGCTGAAAGGGCTGAAAGCGCAAAGAATACGAATTCAAATAAATACTCGTAAGTTTGTAGTAGCCGATCTACCTTTCAAAAATCTATTCTGACTCGGTAATATAACCGGTTTGCACTGGAAGCTTAAAACTTCATATAAAACACTTTTGAATAACTTAGGTATGTGAGAAAGCTTAGCAATTGGACGGTAGTTAGTTATTTCATTCTTTGATCCCTTTCTGTGTACCGGGATTACGATAAGAAGTCTTGGGCGAATTCCCCTTGTTTGAGGAACAGATGAAATAGGGAGTAAAGTGAGCGTGAAAGATTGAAGGCACAGTTTTTAAGGCCGGGTAAAAATTCATCATTAAGATTTTGTAACTTTTCTTCGATAACGGTTGGATCAAACGAAAGGGGCCAAGGGAGAAATTGGGAAGGTATTTGAAATATATGGGGTCAGGTACGATGAAGTTGCCTGCAAATGATTGTTTAAAAAAGGTTGCAAAATAGTTGGCAATAATATGTGGGTTGGTCGATGATATATTATCGAACGAGAGAGAAGGGTATAACCATCTGATTTTCTTTTGTAGTTGACGTATTTACAAAATGTCTTAGGGAAGACTAAGTCTTGATCCAATGCGGAACAGTTATTGTTTCTCATATTATTATTTTTCTTCTTGGTGTAGAAACATTACGTGCAGGAGTGAAAAGATCCATCAGTTCCAATACTAGTTCCTTTAAACGTTCATTTTTTACATAGATACGAGTATGTAATAGCCCTGGGGTCAACTTTTTTTGTGTACCTTTTCTGCGTTAGCGTCTTTTTTTCATTACATATCTTTTAGGGGATAGTGCTTATAATTAGTAGTACAGAGTATCATATCGTAAGGATGCTCGATTCTTAAATGTAAATAAGACAAGTTGTATGTGAGATATCAACTAATTTCTTTTTCTTTCTCTTTCGTTCAGCCATTAATTATTCCCACCATTCTGCACATGTCAATGGATGACGAAAATTGTTGGATTGTTTTCATTGCATATCATTCAGAGGATTATTTGCTATTGTTTCTCAGTTTCATGTGGAAGTTAGTTCGTAACGTAGTGTTTCGTTACTCGCGTTTGTGTCGGCACAATACCTCCGAAATTTAGGCTGAATTAATACAGGAATCTCGTAAGTGTAAGCGAGACCAATTACGCAACGGCGGAAAATCTACTATAGAAAACGCTGTTAATTAAGGCAAAGCTCGAAATGGAGGAGCGGAAATGAAAATCTGAACATTTACAGGCTCAGAATATCGTGTTCGGTTTGCGATCGTGCCGACGAAAGCGGGCGATTTGATTTGCGTGTGTGATACTTGCGCTACTCGATATGAAACTTCCCCATTTAGTAACGGTAGACATATCCATATTTCAATTTTTTTTCGATTCAGCGGAGGTACTCGACATCAGTTTCCTGATGCGGAAAGTGTTTTCATTGCATATTGTAAGGATTCTTTTATTTTTTTGAAACTGTGTCTTCCCACTTTTGACCACTGACCGAGACTAGAGACGGTCTTGGCATTCCTCTTTTTCAAGTGCGCTTAATACAGCCTGGTACTCACTGTGAGGCATAACCTTTGCTGGCGCACCATTTGGTGTGATGTGGTAAGAAATTGCTGACAAAGGCTACGTCGGCGATAAGAATATTTTAAATATATTTACCTAAAATGTATACATAAATACATATATAAATAAGTATGTATTTCCATATACATACATTTATGAAATTTAAAAACTTTCGCTAATTATACAGTCCCTATAGGTTAATGCCAGATTGCAGTATAGTTTTTTAGCTTCGATTTTGTTTAGCAGAGATATAACTTCGTTTTCCGTCAAAAAACTGGATCCCAAAGTGTTCCTTCTTATTTCTCTTAAAATAGGACATTTCCCCATAAAGTGGATAATATTTTCTCTTTCACGCAAGTAATACAAAGAACAAAAGATGGGTAAATCTTCTCTGTGAGGAATAAATTTTAGGTGTATCAGCTCTTCCTGTAGCCTGAACATGATTGCTATTTCATCGACCCTCTTTTCATCTCGAAAATAATTCCTTTCTTCCAAATTGTAGCTATGTTGGGAATATATTGCTCTGTGGAGCGATTCGATGACGTTGCTCAGAAATCTCTCTCTGCACTTCAAATCTATTGATGAAATAAGCTGATATAGTAAAGTCTTCCAGCGAACACAGTCGAAACCATCTAGACTTAAATCCATGCCGCAGTCCGCCGATAGATCCATCCATTCAGGATACCATCTCGATTCATCATGTATGACTTGGAGGGCCGCTATCTTCGGAAGCCGGTGATTTTCCATCTTCATAATCTTCATTATAATCTTCATTATCGTATAATTTGGCATATTTGGTGGTAATCGAAAAATTCGCTTTATGTAGTAGTGGAGGAGTTTCTCTACATTTTCATATTGTTTCACTCCCCATATTTGTGCTGCGTAAAATAAAATTGATTCCAATATCACCCCAAAACTCCGGAATTTTCTACTGTGTGCAATATTTTTATTACAAAAGCATCTACTCCACGATGCTCTGATTGCGCTCTTAGCCGTTGTCAGCTTCTCCTTCAAATGATTATCTATGCTTATACTTTTCATGAAATAAACTTCGAGATATTTAAATTCATTAACAATTTCTACGACCTCACAATTAAAATACCATTTTTCATTTACAGAGTTTCTGCCTCTCCCGTTCTTAACAATCATAATTTTTGAATTCTTTAAATTCACTACTAGATTCTTAAGCTCACAATATTGAGAAAGCCGGTTGATCATTAGCTGCAATGAATCAGGGAAGACGCCAAGAGCACGATGTCGTCTGCGAATAGCAGTGCCTTGATTATATGACCCGCGTATTCGACACCACGATGCCACTGTAAGCAGCTTACGAGATCATCAATGAACAAAGCTAACAAGATTGGGCTCATAGTACAACCTTGTCTGACGCCTGATTCAGTTTTAAAATACTCAGACCTGTCTTCACCGTTTCCAACTGCCGCCATTGTGTCAATATATAAGTTTTGCATGACTCTGCCAAATTTTATTGGCATGCCGATGTTATAGAGCTTGTAGAATAAAGCCATCTATTAACCGCATCAAATGCTGACTTGCAGTCAACGAAAAACTCATATAGACTCTTCTTTTTGCTGTTTACCACCTATATCTGACAAACTAGTTCCATTTTAGATTCTCAACCCATAAGAAATACAAAAATCTATTAACTTTACCCCTCTTGCATTAAGGACGGTGTTTTTCGATTTTCGTTGAGTTCCAACTTCTAAATTTCCGTTTCCAGATTAATTTCCAATTCCTCCATTCAGGTACCAACCACCATTTAATTTCTGCTCTTTTCTCGCGCTATAAATCCTTCAAATATTTCGAAATCACTGTCCCAATGATTGCAGTTAATGGACGTTGGGAGTAACCGAAAAGTCGCATTAGTAAAATTGAGATTTAGGTATGTAACTCTGTCAAATACTCGAAATTCACAGCTGATACCTTGAGGATCCTTCTTATACCCAAAAAAAACTTGACTGCATTCGAATAGCTGGTATCCATTTAAATTCAAAGCTAATAAACCTATTTTCAAAATTTTCAAAATCCACAAAAATACTCTTATTATTTAATCCTGATACATTATAAGGAAGGATTTTGTACTTTAAAAACTTAAAAGTATTTATTTTAACAAGATCATTATTTAAAGGGATTGAATTATGGCAGACGGCATGATAACTAAAAGCGACTCGTGTAAACATCTTCGTCAGTTTGGGAGCTACTACTGCTTCCATCACATGTGGTTCCACCATTAGTACCACTGACATTGTGCGCTATCAGTTCAGTTGTGTCATCCGCAAGTACTTGCTTAATCAATAACAAACCATCCTCATGATCAGACGTCAGTTTCCCACCCGTATAAAAATAAATTATTTTTTTCCTTTATTTGAAGAGTATCGCCTCGTATTTGAACTATTATACCCTTGTTTCTTAAAATTATGTCGGTTTTTAGCTTATCTATCTTTCTTGATGCCGTTGGGTAATCCTTGTGGATAGAAGTACCAGTGTTATGCAATTTGGATTTAGATTGAAGAACACAAACAATATCATCATGGACAGCCATTTCCACAATAACATTTGCAGTTTTACTCCCAGAGCTTATTTGACGTGTTGCAGTTATTTTAGAGCTGTCATTTGTTTGCAGGAGATCCAAACAAATCGCTTTAGTTTTCTTAACCTCGAGACTCCATCTGTTGAAGTTGGGTTTCTAATTCTTTGTTGCTTTGCTTCAAAGTAGAAATTTCCGCGCTTACTCCTTCCATGTCGGATTTGATCGCCATGTCTTTCAGTCCTACGTCCAATAATTCTCCCATGGAACGTTGGAACATTTTCTTTAATTCCGCAACCGGCAATATACCAACAGGTGTATTATTTTCATTTATTTCAGATGAAGGGGATTTTGGTGATATTTGTGAATGCGGTCTGAGAGGTATGAGACTTACGCAGTTATACCTTTATTGCTGATGAGACACCTCTTTATTAAAGATTTATATTCTTTTAAATTTGTTTTTTTACAGTTTAAGTATTTTTTTTTAAGATTTTAATGGAGCTATAAGTTTCACTGACTTTACATCTACATAAATGGTACTAAAATTGACTTCTTTCTTTCAGCAAAAATCAGAAAGAGATATTCACATCTTAAGGATCTAAAGAAGTGTGAAGTGATTAGAACACCCAATAAAGATCTTGGGCTAGCTTTGGCTGGTCACAGAGATCGGCAAAAAATGGCCTGTTTCGTGGCTGGAATTCACCCGCAGGGTTTAATTGCAAAACTTGATATGAAACCGGGTGATGAAATTTTGGAAGTAAATGGTAATGTTCTTCAAAATCGATGTCATTTAAACGCATCAGTTATATTCAAAAATCTTCCCGGAGATAAAATCGTATTTGTGGTACATAGGTATTGTTACAACTTAGTCATATATACCTGTAAATGCACAGATTAATTAAATATGTATTTTAGAAGAAAAGCTAACGACGAAGGCATTTCAGTTAAGCATTTTACTAAGTTTCCTGCAATCGTGGATGAGGTATTAAATTGAACATACCATATGTAGAGCGTATTGCCCGAAACATATTGCTTTTCTTAGACTCAGCATTTGTTTAAAGCATATAAAAACGTGAGGACGGTACACATTCAAAAAAGTGGATTCCTTGGTTTAATGGTCATAGAAGGAAAACATGCCGAGCTTGGGAAAGGTATATTTGTGTCTGATCTTCGTGTGGACTCAAACGCTGAGGAGGTATTAGATTATGTTTCTTTATTTTTGAAATTTACTTTCACAAAAAATACCTTTAGGCTGGCGTGGAAGTGGGAGACTTAATTTTGGCTATTAACAAAGATGTTATACTGCAATCAAGCTATGATGAGGTAAACTTTTCTTTACATTTCCAGATATCATGTTATTCAAATTTTACAGGCTGTAGCAATCCTTAAAAGAGTCGAGGGCATTGTTACTTTAATTTTGTGTAGCACGAAGAGCGAGGAGCAAAGATTAGCAGACAAAAAAAAACAAGGTACCTCTTAAAATAAAATTAGAAACACCATATATTATATATTCCAACAATTATATTGTAATATTTGAATAATTAGAAGCAAGTAATGAACCGAAACAAATTGATGGTATTAAGGATATTAAAGCTGTTGCTACTGAAAACAAGGAAGGTGGCGTAACTAAAGTAGACCAAACTGAAAAGGAAAAAACAGAACAGGCGTCAAAACAAACCAAAGAAGCAAAGGAAGTTAAGCCAACCGAATCAGTTATAGATCCCGCCACAATACAAATTAGGCCAAATACAAAGATTAACATCGAAATAAACGCGCAGAAAAAACCATTAGGATGTATCGTTTCGGGTGGCAAAAATAACTTCGTTAAGGTACGTTGAATAGTAATGAAAACACTTTTATAGATAGAAAATAATTATGTTGGGATTCGTGTATATACATCTTAAATATACATGTAATACATATATACATATGTATAGACAAATTACATATGCATATCTAGCTGTTTTGTAAATATATGCATTTTTCCTTAAAATAATATAACATACTGAAAAGTATCATAATATGACATTCATTTTAATCTAAATTTGTCCAGCTTTTTACAGCCTAGGGGCTACGGTTTAATTACTTTCACAGTTGGGGGAATTCCCCTTGTGTGAGGAACAGATGAAATAGAGAGGAAAGTGGGTGCGAAAGATTGGAGGCACAATTTTTGAGCCATCATCATTCATCATTGAGCAAGTTGTAACTTTTCTTCGTTAAGGGCAGGATCAAAAAATTGAGAGAGAGAGCGGCTAAATTTTAATCACTCATTAAGTGACTTGTATGATAGTGTCTTCTAGCTTTAAATGAAAATCAGAACTACATTTCATCAACTACAGAAAAGTTAACTTTTCTGGTGTTTTTCTGGTGAAATGATTGGAAAATCAAAATGTGATTTAGTGGTTGAAGTATTACAAGAAGGAAATTTGAAAACTATGTTATTGTTTTGCTTAATATAATTTTTAAATTTTCGTTTAACCGAACTCTTTATTGTTTTTGATTAGATTAGATTGAATACCTCCGTCTGATAATATTTTCAGCCTATTCTTATAGAAGGCCAAAAATTTCTTTCTCGTAGAAGTTCTGACTTTTTGAGGCAGTGAGATCTTTAAAGGCTTTTATGACCTCTACTCGGTTCCGGAAGACCTTTTGCCAGTAAAATGAATCCAGATTGCGGAAAAGATGGTAATCCGTTGGGGAAATATCAAGAGACTACGGTGGATACGAAAGAATTTCAAATCCCAACTGCAACAGTTTTTGGCATGCAATATGCATCCAACCACTGCTCAGATCTTTTAGGATTATCAGTATTCACTTTTCATTACAGGAGACTATCCGGTGCAAAAACGCCTCAGTTTGGTTTCTTAATGAAAGCGATGCGCAAAATTGCAGGCGCCATAGTTTTTGGGATTCGTTCAATTCATGGGGTATCCACTTTCTGTGGGAGAGGTGTATCGACTTATTGTCATTGGGGAGACTCCCGGGCTTTGTGCATCCACCGTTGCTCTTAAAATATTGTCGTCAACTAACGTTTCCGGCTTCGCGCGTGGTTCATTTTCGAGACTGAAATCTACCGGACGAAACTTTCCACACCAACGTCGTATATTTCGTTCGTTTATCGGTACATCCTCAAATGCGTCATTAATGTTTTTTAATGACGCATTATGTCCCATTTTAAATACGTAAAGGAAGAGGGTTCGAATTTGAACTGCCGACAGCATATATAAAATATCTCGTAGAAAAAAATAACGATTCTTGTAACAAACCCTAAAATTCTCACACGTCAAGCATTGTTAAGACTTCTAAAAATACTGTTACTAAAGACCCCTTACCACTGGTGGGGGGAAGTCTATAATAAAAGAAAATGTACTGTTTTTGCTGCCTGGTTCAAATGAACTGGCTCGTTTATTATTTCTTAATGTCTTAAGTACTAAAATAATGCTAAGCTTACAATTTACAAAATATACAACGCACGCAATATAATACTCCTGAGATATCATGCTGACTGAATGGTTACGATAGATAAAAAAACTGTCTGATGTTATCATAATGACATGCTGGGGCCACCTTATGCAGAAGTTAGGTGGAAATCAGGATCGTTTAACCTTATTTCCACAGGCACTTCTACTTTCCTGTATGTGTCCTAATTCTAGGAAGTGTCTAGGAAGTGCTCTTGACCTTTTTGAATTTTAATTGCATGCTCCAAATTTATCACCTTCTGAGTAAAAAGTAAGTTGCTTGCAAAACGGTAGATTCCTCTGATATGTGTGGGAAATCAGTTGCGTCCCACCTGCTAGTGATGTATTGACTTGACGTATCAGACATCCGGATTGCAGTCGCAGGATTCCACCGCTGCCTAATGTGCTTGTCCGCATGTTGAAGTTGCAAATAAAGTCGATAGTTTTGTAGTTTCTCTAGGCATGGAGAACATCCAGGTGTTTGGATGATTCATATCTATCCAGTAAGCCTTTGCTGGAATATTGCCTGTTACGCATTATGATGATAAGTTCATGTTATGGTGCAATATACTCATTTTACAGGAACGTGCTGACGAACTGGCGGTGAATGTTGGACTTTGCAGTTTGCACCAATATATGTTGGTTGACCTTTTATAACAGGACGCAAACTCTGCCTTAGTCAGTGGGGTAACAGTGGTCTTTTCCCGGACTGACTATTTGATAGTCCGATAGTGGTACAATGATCGTAAAGTTTTCATTGTAGCTTGTTGGCACTTTTAGTACATTAAAAACCTTAAATTCCTTATTGTACAAAAGAGGTAGCGTTATTTCGATGATGATGTTGTTTCCCATAACTCCCTTCGATGCAGCTCCTTGTACAGTTGTAGGATAGATTCATGATGCCATTCTCCACGTATCATCATCGTCCAAGGAATGTTCGTTGTTTAGTTCTTGAACACTTAGTATGAGCAGATGTATTTTTCTATTATATGTATATAGACAACAAAACATCCAACAAGATACTTTGTGTATTTTGATAATTTATCATTAGCAAAATTGCAGTAAGTGCAGTGGAGGTTAACCGTCGGAATGTATTGTACTTATCGGTTTGGTTCTTTAGATTACTTATCTTATTTTATTCTCAGTAAGTAAATTCCGTTGGTTTTGGGTTGACTCATGCTCTTCCTTAAATACATTTAGCGTAGAATCAATGATTGTAGGATGCACTCCATTATGTGGTTTTCGTTATTGCGTACGTTTTGAATTGTCTCCTCATATTGCTGGGCAAATCGCTGATCTAACACACCGAACAGCTCATTGGCTACTGTTCCAATAATATCGAATGGAGAGCAGTCGTTCATTGATCTCCGTAGAGTAAGACGTGATTCGGCTTGTGAGTGCATAGCGATTAGTAAAGTAAGAAACAAAGAGACGTTTAAGAAGATTCTTATAGGCTCCAATTAGCAAAGTGTCAGGGTTTTCGGCCGACATATCATAGGTCGTCGGTTCGAATCCCCAGGTAACTGATTTTTTTTTTCATTTAAAAGAAATACGAAAACAATTTAAAGTGTTGTTAAGTGTTGCTTACTACATCACGTGATGAATTGTGGGGAGCGACCCGCTATGCGAATAGCGGTACCAGGCGAAAAATCAGGCGAGGCTTCGAGTGGTTCAAGCCAAACAGCCGTGTTAGCTGAACCAAAGATGAAGATAAGGAGGAGGCTAAAGCCAACCACCAATCTGCTGAAGCAACCCTCTCTTTCAAAATCCACCGAAATGCTGCCAGGTTGATGGCGCCTTCAACTTCTACAACGGCAGCGATTAACCAATCATGTCATGAGACAGACAATGACGAACACCCACACAATTCTGATAGGTAGTTACATGGGAAGCGACAACAGATTCGCAGCTCTAGCTGTATCAGCGTCGGACGACGAAGAAGATGAAGTTGAAGCCATTCATAGTTCCATCAGGAAGCTTTAGGAAAATGTGCTTGCGATTAAGGCAAAGCAAACAGCAAGGAGGGAAAAGGAGCAAAAATTGAACTCCCTACAACAAGAGCAACAACAACAGCAAAAGGTTGCAAGCCAGCAACAGCTACAACTCCCAACGGAGTCCATAAAACAGAAAAAGAAAAACCAAACACAAGAAAAAAAAAATACTCAACCGCCGCAACAACAACAGAAGCTGAAACAACAGCATCAACAACAAAAACGTGCTCAACGGCCACAACAACAAAAGCTGAAACAGCAGCAACAATAACAACAGCATCAACAAAAGCTACAGCAGGCAATAATTTTTTTTTTTTTAAAGATTGTCATTAGATAGGCATGCGATCCACCGTAACATAGTGGAGCGGCATTATAAAATAAAAAAATTACTGAAGGATTCGACGACGGAGTTCTTCTCCTACACCCCGAAGGGGGAAAAGCTGCAAACAATGCTGCTGAGGGGATTAGAGCCGTCAACTGATCCGGAGGAGCTCCTTGCACTGCTGAAAGAGAAGAAGTGCGAAGGGCTCCAATTCGTGAGGTTCAACCCTTTAACCACAGCCAGAGCCAAAAGGGAGAAGCGGCAACTGCCGATTTTCCTGGTCCAGTTAAGTCCCACCAGCAATCTGCATAGTCTAAGGAGTATTAAAGTCCTAGACTACCAGGTTGTACATTGGGAGTAATTAAAGAGGAGCGAAAACATTTTACAATGTGTTCTCTGCTAAAGGTTCGGCCACGCCGCGTCAAATTGCGTAAAGCAGCCTCGATGCGTGAAGTGCGGAAAGAACCACAAGTCCGAGGAATACTCTTGGTAAGGACGGAGCGTCTGAAAAAAGCCAACTCTCTTGTGCTTTATGTAGGAACACGAGACATGTCGCAAATTATCGGGGTTGTCCCAAATTCCAGTACATCAAAAGAATAAATCTCACCCGGCAGCAAAAAGTAGAAGTGAAACGGCCACCCGTGCATTTACTAACTCCAGCCGTTACTCCCCATGTTACCTACGCCCAAATGGTGGCAGGCACGGGAAATATGGGAAAGGAAGCGAAGGTTGCTTCTCAGCACCCAGAGCACCGAAATCTGTACCTGACATGCCAGCTATCTTGCTCTCTATCCAGGGATAGATGGATCAGCTACACCGTTATTTAACTGAACAGACCAAACGGGTGGATGAAGTATACGCGCTGCTGTCTGGCCTAACGCACCTTTTGAAGGTCCTTGCTGTGAATGTGAATTAACTGATTAGGTTCGAACGTCGAACCGCACTATTTAAGTTGCTTAAAGACCAAGCCCCTGATGTGCTTTTGGTTAGCGAAACTAAGCATACCAAGAGACACAAAATGGGGCACAGAAGATGCAAAATAGTACGGAGAAATCGACCCAACTCCATTCAGAGAAAAGGCGTTGCGATTTCCGTACGAAAAGGTATCCGTTTTAAAAGAGTATACAGTCGTGTAGTACGTAGTTTCCAGGTGCTAGAAGCATGCACCGTGTATATCCCTCTCCGTAGTGGAAAGCGGTTGTACATGGTTTCTGTCTATGCACCTAATGCTACTCAATCCACCTTATTCATCACAGACCTCGGGACACTTTTTCGATTCCTGAGGCTGGAATTGGAAGAAAACTATTTTATTATCGGCGGAGATTTCAACGCCAAACATAGTGATTAGGGAAATAATACACCAAATACTATAGGGAACCTACTATTCAATTGGTGGGGCCAGCACAGTGTGATGTATCGACTCGGGCTTAAGGCGACGGATAGTCCGTCGTTTCCCAGACACGGGTCCTATTTGGATCTTCTGCTGTTCGACTCACGAATACAACTGACATGCACTAACCAACAAACTACAAACTGTCTATTATTTCCCCAATCACTATGTTTGGCGTTGAAATCTCCGCCGATAATAAAATAGTTGTCTTCGAATTCCAGCCTCAGAAATCGAAAAAGTGTCTCGAGCTCTGAAATAAATAAGGTGGATTGAGTAGCCTTAGGTGCATAGACAGACACCATGTACAACCGCTTTCCACCACGGAGGGGGATATACACGATGCATGCTTCCAGCACCTGGAACCTACGTACTACACGGCTGTATACTCTTTTAAAATGTATACCTTTTCGTACGAAAATTGCAACGCCACCTCCCTGAATGGAGTTGGTTCGGTTTCTCCATACTACGAGTATCTTGTATCTTCTGTGCCTCATTTTGTGTCTTTTGGTAAGCTTAGTTTCGCTAACCAAAAGCACATCGGGGGCTTGGTCTTTAAGCAATTTAAATAGTGCGGCTCGTCGTTCGAACCTAATCAGTGAATTCACATTCACAGCAAGGACCTTCAGGGTTTGCTCCGCCACGTACGTACCCATTACGGCAAAAGGTGATCCACCCGCGCGGTCTGTTCAGTTAAATGACGTTGTAGCTGAGCCATCTGCCCCTGGATAGAGAGCAAGATAGCTAGCATGTCAGGTACTGGTTCAGGTGCTCTGGGCGCTGGGGCCTGAGAAGCAACCTTCGCTTGCTGTACCGTATTTCCCCTACCTGCCGCCATTTGGGCGTAGGTAACATGGGGAGTAACGGCTGGAGTTTGCCGGGTGGACGTTTCACTTCCACTTTCTGCTGCCGGGCCAGATTTATTCTTTTGATGTACTGGAATTTGGGACAACCCCGATAATTTGCGGTGTGCCCCGTGTTCCTACATAAAGCACAAGAGAGTTGGCTTTTTTCAGACGCTCCGTCCTTACCAAGAGCGCACTCCTCGGACTTGTGGTTCTTACCGCACTTCACGCATCGAGGCTGCTTTACGCAATTTGACGCGGCGTGGCCGAACCTTTGGCAGAGAACACATTGTAAAATGTTTCGCTCCTCTTTAATTTCTCCCAATGTACAACCTGGTAGTCTAGGACTTTAATACTCCTTAGACCATCCAGATTGCTGGTGGGACTTAGCTGGACCAGGAAAATCGGCAGTTGCCGCTTCTCCCTTTTGGCTCTGGCTGTGGTGAATGGCTTGACCCCCACGAATTGGAGCCCTTCGCACTTCTTCTCTTTCAGCAGTGCAAGGAGCTCCTCCGGATCAGTCGACGGTTCTAATCCTCTCAGCAGCATTGTTTGCAGCTTTTCCCCCTTCGGGGTGTAGGAGAAGAACTCCGTCGTCGAATCCTTCAATAAACTTTTAATTTTATGGTAGCGCTCCAGTGTGTTACAGTGGATCGCATGCCTATCTACGCTAAGTCTTTTAATATAAAAATTATTGCCTATGGCCAACTTACATAATTCTATCGTTTCTTTGAGTTCCATCTCATAAGTGTTTATTGGTGGAACCCTTGTTCTAGATGTCTTTTGATGTTGTTGTTGTTTTTCTTGTTGTTGTTGTGGTTGTTGTTGTTGTTGTGGTTGTTGTTGTTGTTGTTGTGGTTGTTGTTGTTGTTGTGGTTGCTGTTGTTTACGTTGTTGTTGTTGCTGTCTCTTCTGCTGCTGTTGTTGTTGTTTTTGTTGATTGATTTTTTGAGCCTGTGTGTGTTTAGGCTGCTGTTTTGGTTTTTGTTGTTGCTGCTGAGTAGCTACGTGCTGCCTTTTTTTTGCCACTAGTTGTTGCTGTTGTTGTGGCTGTTGAGACACGAGAAGTTCACCTAGCTGCTCTTTCTCCCTCCTAGCTATTTGTTTAGCCTTAATAGCTAACACTCTCTGCTGGAGAAGCTTAATATTATTTTTTATGCTCTCTACCTCTTCCTCTTCGTCATCTGACTCAGAGGCCGCCAGAGATGCGAACATATTTTCGTCTTCCCTACGTTGGCTTTCTCCACCATCAGCCACATATGGGAAGTTATCTTCCGGTGCCATTTGTTGTGCTGCTGCCCTTTTTGATGTTGTTGGTAGTACCCCTTCCCCGCTCCGCTAGGCAGCTTTTCGGTAGATGCTGACAGGGAAGGGCACTTTATTAGGTTCGGAGTAAGCCTTTGCTTCCTCCTCCTCTTCCTCTTTGGTTCGACCACTACTGCTGGTTGGCTTGAACCACTTGATGCATCGCCTGTCTTTTCAGCTGGTCCCGCTATTGGCTTAACGGACCGCTCTCCAGAATACATCGCGTAATGTTGTTTCCCCCTTTTAATTATTTATTTTTAAATTAAATGAAAAAAAAAAAAGTTTCTTTTTTTTCCACTCGGATTCGAACCCACGACCTATGGTCTGTCGGGCGAACACACTGCCACTGTGCTAATTGGTGCTTGTAAAAGATCCTTAAATGTCTCTTCTTATTGATTTATTTTATACACTATACTCTATTCACAATTCACTCGGAAGCCGAAACACGTTAAAACTCAACGGAGATCAATGAACGACTGCATATACTTATATATTAAGTATATAGGTATTATGGATGTATATGGATATGTATGTGTGTGTATGTATTAGATGTAAGTAGGTTAGGTAGTCTATAAGTTTTTAGTTTTAAGTTTTTATAATATAAAAAAACAGTCCATTTACTAAATTTTTAGTTAAAATTTATTTTCTTAGTTCTAGTATTAAGTAATGTTAAATTGAATATAAAATTAGAATGTAAGATTCGTCGAAAGACATAGTTTAAGTGTTAGGTTTAGCTTAGAGCGCCCGCATGGGGCCAGTAAGTTAAAATAAGATTATTTGTAAGTTATTTAGTCTAATTTTTAAGCATTTTTTTGTCTAGCATGTAAGAGTAAATTAATTAGTTAAATAAAAATGCATTTAAACTGAAACTGACTGACCAAAGTTGTCGCTTAAAAACCTCCAAACATTAATAAATTAATAAAGGAAAATTACAGAAATTCTGTAAGTTTGTATCGGAACAATAAAATTCGGGCTGTAAACACCAGCAACCCGAATATGTTCCCGCAAATAAATAAGATTTTTCGGAGAAATAATCAGAACGACCTTCCATGTCCTAAAATCGCCCGAACCACGAACAACAAACAAATACTGGTACCAGCGGGCATAGATCCAAATGAGGCTGTTGATGATGACAACTTCTTTGTAATCGAATATCCGCAGGAGCAGGTAGAGGCTTTAGGAGCGACTTTCCAGAAAGTGTACAAGGCGAATGTTATCATTGGCCCGAACCACGATCTGGAGAATCGTGTCCTTGTGCACAATTTCTACCTTCGAAATAAAATTGTGAATTGGCGATTCGAGAGCTCGGTTTTCACCGAGTTCAGTGACGAAAATATGGCAAATAATGTCATCACCAAGGATAGGCTACTACCCGCGTTCATTTCGAAGGAAGAGTTCCAAACGATCTTCGATTCACTTAGAGGTAAGAAATCAGTGGGAACTGATGAAATACCGAATATTGTGCTTCGACATCTCGCTCCAGAAGCGGTGAACATTTATACCACCCTGTTTAATAATGCAATGAATAATGCACATTATCCAGCGCATTGGAAAACTGCGGTGGTACGTCCGGTCCCCAAAAGGGATAAAGACACTTCCAATCCGGCGAATCTCCGCTCGATTAGTCTTCTTCCAAACATCAGTGAGGTTTTCGAGGAGGTGATCCTGACTAAGTTGGTTGAGGACAAACATATACTTCCGGATAATCAATTCGGTTTCAAAGCGGGGCATGATATCATTCATGCTGCGTCTAAACTTGTTTCTGATATCCAATGGAACAAAGTCAAGAACCAGTGTACTGGTGCCTGCATGATTGACTTGGAGATAGCCTTCGATACCGTATTTCAAACCATATGGACTAGACTGGTTGGGCATTAGTAAACCACTGCTTCATCGTGAAGAATGGCGATGTGACTTCTGCTGGAACATTTAACAATAAGAACGGTCTGCAACAGGGTGCGGTGAATTCGCCGATCCTGTTCAATATCTACACAAGTGATCTGATAGGTTCACTTCACCATGCCATAGCGTACGAAGACGACATCATCGCGTACAGATCAGGTTCAAAGTATATTAATACTTTTACAACGTGACTTCGACAAAATTAAGCGATATTGCGATGACTGGAAGTTGAAAATCAACTTTCAGAAGTCGGAAACCATTCTGTTTAGGACGCCTTTGTCTGGGGCCTCTGGGGATACTAGAAAGAATTGGCGAAAATTCACGGACAACCACTTGCTTGTCGAAATATAGTCAGATACCTCGGGATCTGGCTAGATCAATTTCTGTATTTTAACAAACATATAGATGTTGCTCAGGCCAGAGCCAAAGGTGCTTTTGCCCTTACAAAGAGACTGTTTTATAACAGCCAACTCGATGCGAGGATGAAGGTAATCTGCTACATGGCCCTTATCAGGCCCATGCTTTTATTTGGATATCCCGTATGGTTCAACGTGAGAGCAAGTTTATGGGAAAAGATTCGGGTGTTTGAGAGGTCTTTCCTTAGGACTTGTCTTCGCTTATACAGAACACCAAAGTCTGAGTACATAAAATTCTCTCCTAATGAGGTCTTATACAATAGGGCGAACCTAATAAGAGTGGACAATTTCGTCATTAAGTTGACTCGGGAGCACATTGCAAAAGCAATGACCTCATCGAACAACCTGATCCCCGGGGCTTTCTACTCCAATTATATGTATCACGAAAGAGTTCGCTTTGACATAAGCGTTCCTCTATCTACATAGTAAAGGTCATAAATAAAAAAATGCATATAAACTGAGAAAAAAATCGAATGGAGAGCGTTTGCTTCCTTCTACTAGACCACTGTTTGCATGTTATAATATGTCATTATTAAGCTCGATGTTTTGAAGCTGGCGTTTGAATTGAGTTAGAGTGCTTTCGCATAACATGTCATAATAATAAATTCCAACCTTTAATAATTTCATGAAAAACATCTTTTACGCTTTATTTGGAAAAGAAAGCGACGTGAGCATAGCTTCCTGTAATTCCAAAATTCTACCACTCAAACACTTTTATTTCTATAAAGTTTTAAATATCTTTTTTCTTCGGATATTTGAATAATCAGAACTCAACATTTTATGCTCTACGTAGTAATAACAAAAATTTGGCTATTATTCCAGCACATAATTCTCACAAATACTTGAATTTTTTTACTTTAACAGCACCTAGGCTTCCATTGTATAAGGAGATATTCTTCCTTTATTAGATAAGTTAAGATTTGGCTTTTTAATTTTGATTTTCATGAAATACACTACATGTTAAGAATTGTTGTAAGAAATCAATCAAGTATCGCTTCTTTTATCGACTATAATTTTCGACTTTAAGTTTAAAATTAAGTTTATATCTATATCTGAGATCTTAAACCCCAACCCACAACTAATTTTTATCTAATCTTTATTTTTGTTCTTTTTATACCATATCTATTATTTGGCATTTGACTCGATACATTCGACACTAGTTTACTCAACCACAGAACGTATCTAAAATTTTATTTATTTCAATTTGGCAGATCCTAACATAATGGAAAATACATTTGTTTATTCTCTTTAATGTTTGTTAATTATGAAACATATTGTTAGCATTTGGTTATATTTCAACAAGAAATACTGTCATATTTTATAGCCATGGATTTATGTACATATATTGAAGTAAATAGAATTGTAGTAATTGAAAAAAAAAAAAAAAAAATTGCTGCATTAACAGTTTTGCACAGATAGAAACACATGCTAGCCAAAGAGTTTCACAATTTCTGACAGCGTATTGCGCTTGGTTGGTAATAAACGGTTTTCCAATAGGGACTTGACAACTTTGAATTTAATTTGTGAATGCACTCTTTCACTAATCATCAAATTGTCAATGTCAATTTATACAGTAAACTCAACATTTTCATCATGGTAAAGTACACGAACGAGCAACGTCTGAAGTTATAAAAAATTTCTACCGAAATTCGGAGTCGGTGACTGCAACTTTAAGAGCGTTAACTCCAATTTTCGGTCGTAATTCTCACCCTAGTAGACAGGCAATAACAAGCTTAGTGCAAAAATTTGAGTCTAAATATTCATTGTGTCAGTGAGACAACGGGTTGGTCGAAGTGTCGAAAATATCGCTGCCGTTCAGGCGTCCGTAGCAAACGATCCAAATCAGTCAATTCCACGGCGTTCTCAAGAATTGGGCATCGCTCAGACCACATTATGGCGTATTTTGCATAAGGATCTTGGTTTACACTCATACAAGATCAAGCTGACTCAAGAATTGAAGCCGACGGACCATTTGAAGCGACGTACGTTCTCCGATTGGGTTCTGGAGAAGATGCGCCAAGATGATGAATTTCATCGTAAAAATCATCTTCAGTGACGAAGCTCATTTTTGGCTCAATGGGTTCGTCAATAAGCAAAATATGCGTTATTGATCGGGTGAAAATCCACATGTGCTTCATGAATCACCACTTCATCTACAAAAAATATCTGTTTGGTGCGGTTTGGATGCCGGTGGCGTTATTGGGCCATATTTTTTCGTCGATGCTAATAATCGTCACGTTACTGTGAATGGTCAGCGTTATCGCGCCATGATCACCGATTAATTTTGGAACGAATTGGAAGATATGGACTTGGACGACATGTGGTTTTAACAGGATGATACCACAAGCCACACAGCACACGCTACAATTGATTTATTGAAGAGTAAGTATGGTGAGCGTGTTATCTCAAGAAATGAGCCAGTCGATTGACCGCCTCGTTCGTGCGGCGCCGCTTGATTATTTTCTGTGGGGCTATGTTAAGTCATTGGTTTATACCAAAACGCCGACGACGTTGGAAGAGCTCAGAGCCAACATTGAATGCGAAACAGCGGCCGTTTCGGCCGAAATGTGTGGCTAAGTCGTTAAAAATTGGGTTCAGCGAATCGACTGCTGCAAACATGCCCGCGGTGGCCATATGAACGAAGTCGAGTTCCATTCATAAATGTTTTGATTGTACTTCAAGCCAATAATAAAGTTTTTGAAATATCTCAAATGGTTTGCGTTTTATTTTAAAAAAAAGTTGCCAATAAGGACAACCCTATATATGCTCATCATCACTGATTGTTACCTTGAATTGGAAGGTGTCAGCTGATGGATTCCAGTGGACGCCCAATATCTTGATTGTTTCTTCTTTATCTATCTTAATATCATGCTGATGCTGTGCTTCTGGTGATATATCGATAAATAACTTGGTATTGTTACTGGACTATTTCCTGAGGTTAAATCTCGCTTCTTTTATCATGGAAATTAGTTGAGATTGTGTCCTTCTACAATCGGTTAAATTTCCTCGTCCAGACATCACATGACTGTTGTAAGCTTATAATCTTTTATTTCACCGGTTGCAGAATTCCGTCATACTATCCATTGGTAATCTTGATGGTTGCTAAAGATTATTATTTGACGGTACATTTTTTCGATATTCGCCGTAAAGACGTATTTATGTTGTAGCAATCGTAGTATTTTCGTTGATAGATCTTCTTGGAGCCTGGGTCCCACTAACATCAATTTGATTAGACTTACGTCGGTTGAGGTCTTTGCAGATGCATCAAATACAACTCGTAATTTAGCGGTTGTACTATCTGGCTTGAGGACAGCGTGGTGCGGCATATAATAACTTTGGTTTTGCCGTTTGTCAACTGGACTTACTTCAATCATTTGTCCAAGATCGATAAACTCCTTCTCCTCGTAGTTTTTCATTAGCATTAAATCGTCTTTCAAGTTGAAACAGTCTAGCTGGTGCTCTATGGTTTGATTCTCCTAATTTGTCTTCTCTAAATGCTATGTGAACAATATACCACCCATTTGGGTCTCGGTAATATGTCTCCTCATAGATTACCTCACATCTTCGATTATCTGGTGTTTGTAGATCTTGATTCCCAACTTCCAAAATCGTTCGAGTTGATTTTCTATCCTTGTCTGGACAATCATCCTTGTGGTTTTGCACATGCAAGAAATTTACTTATCATGTCGCAAGCAGTTTATGCAGAGTTTTACTACACTTACTTGATCAAAGCGTTCCTTTGGTGTCCAGCTCATAAATTTGGGACACAAATACTCGTAAATATTGAGTTCCCCTTGATAAAAGGCACAATTTAATTTTGTGTAGATATAGACGCTACGTGTTACTTGTTTGATTTCGTCTCCGCCCTTGAAATTCTTCTGCTTAGACGAAGTTAGGACGTCCAGTGCCTAATATCTTCGCGTCAGAAAGCCGTATAGCGTTTGGAGCGATATCATCTTAGTTAGCTTTTCTAGTCCTTGTTCAAAGAGGCTTCTACTTTCTTGGTCCAATGCCTTTGTTACGAGATGAACGATGATTGCATCCCATGATGAGGTGTTGAAACCCATGTTCTTAATTGCTGACAATCCTTTTTTTTGCGTCTAGGATTGCCTAATTGAATTAGCTGTTGACTGGTTCCCTTGATAACCAGCTTTAAGCATTTTGCCGATATGCATCGAGACAAATAATCTCTCATTGTCATATCTTTCTTTTAATGTCTTCCAAGCACAGATGTAATTGTCGTTCGAGATTGTCAGATGTTAAATTAAGTGCATAGGTTCTTCTTCTAGATGGGTTTTTAAATATTCCATCTTTTCTGTTGTGCTTTAGGAGAGTTTGTCGTGAATGATGGTGGAGAAAATATCATGGAATGACCGGTATTCTAGTTAGTTCCCCTTATATGTAGGTATTTCCAAAAATGGCAATTTTGCACCTGACTTTTTCATGTCTTTTTCCTTATCAGATTCTCCTAATCTAGTGGCCATTCTGTGAAGACATTGGTTCATATCTCTTTTTATGTTATTATATTTACCCTGTTTTGCTCGTAGGGCAAATGTCTTCCTCTGATGCATTTGCCATGAACTCCTCCTACAACTCGCTCTTGTTTCGTAATTATTACAACAGTATCTTGGGATGGTATTCATAATTTTTTTTAGTGGAATATGTCTCCTCAAACTCCTCCATATTTCCGGTTATCGTCTCAATCTTAATATAGAGTTTCTTTAATCGTTCAGTTTGGATAGTATTTATTGCTGAGTTTGAAGGTTGCTAAATTGTTGGCTTTCCTCTGGAGGAACTATTTGTTCGAGGAGATTCTTAAACACCTTATACATTTTTTTCACTTTCCCAAATATATATAATATATTTTCCAAATATATTTTTTTGCATGTATGGCGTGTCATGCTTTATTATTGGCTTAATTTTTTCGTGATTTTGCTCAAACTCCAGCAAAATAGCCACGATTTTATGCAACCGCTTTTCTTTACATCGTTGTGTCTTCCGTGGATCACTATCATTTTTAAAGTTGATAGTTGCTTTTTCTAGATCGTCTCTTAGAGCCTTTTGTCTCACACCAATAATGAAGACATCTATCTCCTCAGCCATGCTTTTGTTTTTTTTCCAATTAAATAAAGGGTCCGCCATCTAACGTTTTTTTTTTTTTTCAACTAGCGCTTATTTCGTGAATTTCGTAACACTTAGCTCATGTCTGATTTGACAGATAATGAGTTTTATCCTTCCGCTGAACGAATGTGGTTGTGTATATGCTTGAACAACGCTGGGAAATATTGCGACATTACTTTAAAAATCATGGTAATGTTGCAGAATGTGTGTGAAAATTGCGTACGGATTTTGGAAGAATAGAAGCACCGTCAGCTCCGTATCTTCGTTATCTTGTGAAAAAAGTGAAAGAAACTGGCATCCTCATCGATAAACCAAGGCGTGAAAAGCCAAAAACAGTGCGTACACCCGAGAATATTGCTGCTGTTGCAGAAAGTGTGCGTAAAGCGCCATCAACATCAATTCACCGCCTTTCTCAACAATTGAACATTTCGGAGACATCATTGAGACGAATTTTGCATAAAGACCTTGGTATGACGCCATACAAAGTCCAATTGGTTCAGGAGTTGAAGCCAACTGACCATCCAATGCCTTTTCGCTTCGCTAAGTGGGCCTGCAATCGACTTAGAGAAGATGCCGATTTTGCCAAAAAAAATCAACTTTTCAGATGAAGCTCATTTTGATCTTGGCGGGTATGTAAACAAGCAAAATTGTCGCATTTGGGGCACAGAAAACCCGCATGCATACATTGAAAAGCCGATACACCCAAAACGAGTCACTGTTTGGTGCGGATTTTGGCCCAGAGGCATAATTGGGCCATTTTTCTTCGAAAATGAGTAAGGAGTGGCCGTTACAGTCAATGGCGATCGTTATCGGGCCATGTTGAACGAATTTTTGTTCACAAAAATTGAAGAGGACGATATTGGCAACATTTGGTTTCAACAGGACGGCGCTACGTGCCACACAGCCGAAGCTACACTCGATGTTTTGCGCCCTGTTTTTGAAAATCGCATTATCAGCCGCAGAGCTGATGTCGTTTGGCCACCACGGAGCTGCGATTTGACAGCGTAGGACTATTATTTGTGGGGTGCCGTAAAAGATAAGTGTTAAGCCGACATGCCAGAGACAATTGACGCTTTAAAGGACAATATTCGTGAAGTCATTGGTGAAATACAGCTGCACACAATCGATAATGTGCTTAAAAATTGGACCGATCGTGTAGGCTACTGCATGGCCAGCCGAAGCAGCCATTTGAATGAAATTATTTTCCATTATTAACCGGAAGGATAAAACCAATTATCTTTTTTTTTTTTTTTAATGAGCGCGCGCTCAAGGGGTTTGAGTACCCTTAAGGTGATTGTACACAGCGCGGGCAAAGGAAATTTAGGGCGGAAGAAAAGAGAGGTACCGATGTACATTGTTTTTAAATGTTTGCAAGTTATAACGACCAGGAAATACAGAGATCGGCAGGGCATTCCATAAGCGAGTTGTACGGCTTAGGAACGAATCACGATATTTTAGAATACGTCCGAAAATGGGCTTGAGGGTATACTGATGAGCATTCATAGCGAGACGGGTGTTACGGTTGAAAGTTTGAATGGGCGGAATGCTACTGGCGATTTCAGTGGAGCACTGGTGGTGTAAATAGCGAAAAAACAAAGTGAGACACGAGACATTTCGTCGGTGTTCGAGGGTGTCCATTCATTGACTGATATTAGTATCGTCAATAAGTTTTATCGCACGGTTTTGAATCCTATCTAGCAGGTGCAGAGATGTTTTAGGAGCACCTGACCAGATGTGGGAGTTGTACTCCAATCTTGGGCGAATGAATGCCTTATATATTGAGGCCAGATCAGAGGGGGTAAAATATTTCTTACATCGCTTGAGGAAACCTAGACATTTCGCAGCATTTTTGGCGACATCAAATATGTGGTCATTCCAACTTAAGTTGTCATTGAAGACCTACCGAGAATATAAAGTTTTTCGGTTTCGACGATGCAAGTGCCATTCATAGATAATGGCTGGGTGTTTAAATTTCGCTTTAAAGACAGCAGACAGCATTGTGTTTTGGAAGCATTAAATTCCACTCTATTGATAGTTCCCCAATTGGTTATGCTGTTGATATCGGAATTTAATGAGCTTAGCACACGCTGCCGTTCTCGTACTGCAGCCGAAGAGCAGGGCCGTGAGTCCGGGAACGAATATGAAAAGCAGAGAGTACTGTCATCAGCAAAGGAATATATTGGATTAGAAGTAGCAGACAAGAGATCGTTAATGAAAATTAAAAAGAGTGTCGGTGACAGAACAGAGCCCTGGGGCACACCAGCATTTATTTTGTGAATATCAGACTTGAAACCGTCCAAGACAACTTGAATTGAACGTTCCGAAAGGTAATTTCCAATCCATTGAAGAAGAGAGTCGTCGATCCCAAATGCACGCATTGTCGACAAAAGACCCTGATGCCAAACTCTGTCAAATGCCTTAGAAATATCAAGTGCAACTAGTTTGCTTTCGCCAGATTGATGTACGCTTTGGTTCCACTTTTCGGTGAGACATGCCATCAAATCACCAGTGGACCTGTTGCTACGAAAACCGTACTGCCGGTCATTGAGAAGTTTTCGTGTTTCGAGATATTTCATGAGCTGACGATTTAGCAGTGTTTCCATGACCTTGGAAAGAAGGGACGTAAGTGCAATGGGTCTGTAGGAGGAGAGAGAAGATGATTCGCCTTTTTTAGGGACGGGCTGGACAAATGCTGTTTTCCATCTGCTCGGAAAGAGTCCTAAAGAGTAGGATTGATGAAAAAGCTTACGCAGTGGTTTTGCCAGCGAGGAAGAACACCTCTTCAGAAGAAGGGGAGATATACCATCTGGACCAGCGGATTTATGCATGTTGAGATCTTTAAGTACTCTTGCTACTACACGAGTGCGAAAGTAGATTCGTCCCATTGAAGATTCGACGCACTCAAGTGTAGGCGGAGACAAAGCACAATCTGGGAGTGTTGAGCTGGCCGCAAAGTGTGCAGCAAGCAGATTGCCCTTATCCAAAGAGCTGACAGCTGGAATGTCATTGTAAATAAGCGTTGGGATGGAGGATGAGGCGGAATTTCTAATGTTTTTGGCGAACGACCAAAAATTTGTACTGCCTTTGGGACATTGCAGTATTTTTTGCCTCAGTTTTTGGTCGTATAGGAATTTCACACGCTTAAGAAAGGCGTTGCTGTCATTTCTGGCTCGTTTGAACTTTTTTCGGTTTTCTCTATCGGGTTGGTCTTGTAGGACCGAAAAAACATTTCTCTAACCCTGACGGCCTCTTTACAGCTCAGTCGTACCATGCCTTTTCTTTTGTTTTGATACTCTTCATCCGATGAGGAATAAAGGATCTCATTCCAAAGAGAATGGTGTCTGTAATCATATCAGCAGCGGCATCCACGTCAAATCAAACATGAGCTAAGTGCTACCATTCACGAAATAAGTACTAGTTGAAAAAAAAAAACGTTAGATGGCGGACCCTTTAGTTATTTTAAAATGCACTTGCACTATTTTCACTACCAGTGTCTTAGCCCTGGCAACGCTAAAGAATGTTTTTTGTTTGTTTACCAAATACCAATGATATTAGCCTTGGTAACGCATTAATGTAGGTCGACAGTTGTTCCTAAGGATCGGAGGACCAATGTTAAGACAGCTAAAAATACTGTTACTTAAATCCCCTTACCACTTGTGGGGGAAGTCTATAATAAAAGAAAAGGTACAGTTTTTGCTGCCTGGTTCAAATGAACTGACTCGTTTATTATTTGTTAATGTCTTGAATACTAAAATAATGCTAAGTCTACAATTTACAAAATATACAACGCAAACAATTTTCACACGCTCAGTCAGCAATACGATACTCCTAAGATATGCTGACTGAATGGTTACCTTAGATGGAAAAAAAACTGTCTGATGTTATCGTCATGACAAACACACGTACCACTTTATTTTATAAAAACAGATAATTTAACGTTCTGGCACTGATGTTCACTCGAGAACTTCTTATTTCCAACTGAGAGGGCGATAACGTCTGATTTTCTTTTGTAGTTGACGAATTGATAAAATGTCTTAGGGAAGACTAGGTCTTGATCCAATCCGGAATAATTATTGTTTGTTTTATTATTATTTTTCTTCTTGGTGTAGAAACATAATGTACAGAAGTGAAAAGATCTATTAGTTCTAACAATAATTTCTTTAAACATTTATTTTTGACATACGAGTAGATACGAGTATGTCATAGCCCTGAGGACAATAATTTTTTTTTTTGTGCACCTGTTTTGCGTTACCTTCCTTTTTTCATAACATATCGTTCAGGGGCTAGTATATATAGCCTAGGGGCTACGTTCTAATCACTCATTAAGCGACATGTATGATAGTGTCTTCCAGTTTTAAATGAAAATCAGAACTACTCGTAGCATTTCATCAAAAAACATGCAAATTAACTCTTTTCCTAGTGAAGTGATTGCAAAATCAAAATGTGATTTAGTTCCTTAGTTCCAAGGAAATTTGAAAACTATGTTATTGTCTTGCTTAATATAATTTTTAGATTTTCATTTAACTGAACTTTTTAGTGTTTTTGATTAGATGATTTATGATACACTACCTCCATCTGATAATATTTTCAGCGTAAAGTGGTATTCTTATCTATTCATAGCAAAGCGAAAAAATAAGAGAGAAAAAAAGTAGCTCTCAAGAGGGTACTATTACTGTACCGAGCTTGTATTAAGTTTTTTTGTATTAAGTTTTCCGGTCGGGAATCGAACGTCAAACCGTCCCATTGAGAAGCCATTATACTACAATAGAGTATAGAGCCACGGCTAAACTGATTTTAATTATTAGTATTGTTGAAAGATAAATACGTTGTTGAAGATGATCCTTAAAGGAAAATAAATTCAAGAATATTGGCAATCGGTCAATTATGACGCCCTGCGTTCAAACTCACGCCCCCGTGTCAAACTATCAGCTCAACCCAGTACTCTAAATCGTATCGTAGCAGTGGTCTCGATTTAATATAATACTTTCCTGTGTTTAAAGGTGACTCTATCTCATACCCTACCTGGCATACAGCTTGGCCTTCGCTTAGGTTCTTATCATAAACGAATTGAAAATAATAATTTTGACACAACGATCCTAAGAAATAAGACTACATTGTGCTTAAACACATTTCTATGTGTAATTGTTTTTCGATTAGATTACATGTATTCGGACAAAATGCTATTGCGGAGGCGGCCATTACCCATATGCGACATATTATTTTGTGCTCATCCAGTTCGCAAGCGTTATGAATTTACGATTTGCAGATTTGCAACAAAAACTATTGGATGAAAAGTTCGTACAGACGCTAGTTCACTTATAATGATTAGCTATCATTCACAATAATTCAATCCTTCCTCATCAGAATGATGATTTCTTCATTTTAGAAGAAAATTTAAATAGACGGGCCAATATGTATCAAAAAAAATCAATGCCGAATAACATACTCAAAAATTACAAGGAATTAATTAAATATCACAAAAAGTCTCATTACAAGGCTCTAAAATATGAAGTGTGTTTCAGTCTGATATTATTTATGATGATAATTATATAATGAGATAATTAATGATGAAACCTCTTACCGTGTATTGTTTAAAGTTCATCAAGGAGGCAAGAGTTTGGAATTTTAATTGTGTTTAAAAAAATAAGTGAACAATCGATACTTAAAATTAAATTTTGTTTTACACACAGCAAAGACTATTGACTAGTCCAACACTCATTTGTCGATTGCGTCCTGTATTCGTCAGTAAGGTAGAAATTCACTTGTAAACTACTATGTCAGGATTCGGTATCCCTGAAAAGCTCATCCACCTTGTAATATTTCACTGACTAACACCATTGGGATACAGTAAGGATTTTCTGAGCCATATAAAGTAAAGTGTGTTTGTTTGTGACTTCCTTAACCTAATAGAACAAAAAATGTGCTGTAGATATTGACATCCGGCACTATCTTCTAAAGAATGTCATGTCAAGACCAACTCGGCACTCAGTGTATTTCATAAATGAAATGAAATGAACAATTAGTTTCAGCATCTTAGACAACAAGTTACTGTTTTGACAACCACAACTACACTTTCAATATGACCAAGAATTTTGTCCATCATGAATTCAGCATTGACGACAACGGTAACGTTATTATGGAGATCACGTCAAAAATAAATCTTGCCGCGTGGTGCTACTTCGGCAGGTAACTAGAAAATAGAGGTCTCCCTCGACGTAAACAAGTAAGATTCTACAAATCACTTATTCTCCTTGTATTATTGTATTGTGCCGAATTGTGTACGATAACGAGCAACAATGGGAGAATATTGAAAGTTTTCGAGAGAGCCATAAGATATATGGTTTAATCCACTCACAGAACACATACCGTACATAAGATGGACTATGCGTTACATACGCACTCAGTAAAAGTAATAAAATTATAGAAGACATTAAAAAGTATTTTCTGTTACAATAATATATAAAACACACGAGCAAATAAATCGTTTACAAGTTTCCTTAACCATATAAACGTAAATATGCTAAATTCTTCTTATTTAAACTTATTAACTTATCGGACTACATCTAATTTTTCGTAAAATCCAAGCGCAACTGACTATTCTTTCAGCTTAGAAATGTATTCACCCCTGGCAGCCGGCAGTGTGTTTTTTTTTTTGTATATCTTTCTTTTTCTCTTTTCGTTACTATAAGAGTTGCCAAAATTCGACCATCCTGACTTACAATTGTTCTGATTGACCAAAGGCCTTTCATTAATATTTATCCACGAATTCAAATTAACTACCTCCCATATCCCTGTATAACTGAAATCCTTCGACATCTTTGAGTACATTTTTTTTTTAATTGACGTGCGCACAAAGGATTTATGTACCCTTCAAATGTTTGCACATAGCGCTGGCGAAAGGAAGTTAAGGAGGGAAAAAGAGAGATATCAATGTGCGTTGGTTTTAAATGTTTGCAAGTTATACTGGCTAGGAAAAAAAAGCTTCTCAGGGCATTCGATAAGCGAGTTTTACGGCTTAGGAAAAAATCACGATATTTCAGAGTACGTTCGAAGACGGGCTTGAAGGGGAACTGATGAGCATTCATACCGAGACGGGTGTTACGGTTAAAAACATGAAATGTCGGAATGCTACTGGCAATTTCAGTGAAGCATTGGTGGTGAAAATAGCTATACAACAAGGTGAGACAGGAGACATTATGCCGGTGTTCGAGGGTGTCGAATGTCTGTGTAATACTGGCATAATCTATGAGTTTTATCGCACGATTTTGGATTCTATCTAGCAGGTGCAAAGAGGTCTTAGGGGCACCTGACCAGATGTGAGCGTTGTAATCCAGTTTTGGGCGGATAAACGCCTCATATATTAAAGCCAGGTCACAGGGGGTGAAATATTTCTTACATAGCTTGTGGAAATCTACACATTTCGAAGCATTTTTGACGACATCTAATATGTGGTCAGTTGTCATTCAAACACATACGCCGAATGGAAAGTTTTTCGGTTTTGCCGATGCAAGTGTCATTAATGGATAGTGGCTTTAATGACATCAGACAGCATTGTGTTTTGGAAGCATTAAATTCCACTCTGTTGATAGTTCCCCAATTGGTTATGCTGTCAATATCGGAATTTAATGAGCTTAACACACGCTGCTGTTCCCGTTCTACATCCGATGAGCAGGGACGTGAGTCCGGAAACGAATATTAAAAGCAGAGAGTACTGTCGTCAGCAAAGGAATATATTGGATTAGAAGTAGCAGACAAGAGATCATTGATAAAAATTAAAAATAGTTTTGGAATAGAACGGAGCCCTGGGTCACACCAGTACCTATTTTGTGCATATCAGACTTGAAATCATCCAAGATAACTTGAATTGAACGTTCTGAAAAGTAGTTTCTAATCCATTGAAGAATAGAGTCGTCGATCCTAAATGCACGCATTTTCGACAAAAGAGTCAAACTCTATCAAATACCTTAGATAAATCAAGTGCAACTATCCTGCTTTCGCCAGCTTGATGTACACTTTGGTTCCACTTTTCGGTGAAGCATGCCATCAAATCACTTGTTGCTACGAAAACCGTACTGCCAGTCATTGAAAAGTTTTCGTGTTTCGAAATATTTCATGAGCTGACGATTTAACAGCGTTTCCATGACCTTGGAAAGAAGGGACGTATGTGCAATGGGCCTGTAGGAGGAGAGAGAAGAAGATTCGCCTTTTTTAGGGACGGCCTGGACAAATGCTGTTTTCCATCTGCTCGAAAGAGTTCTGAAGAGTAGGATTGATGAAAAAGCTTACGCAGTGGTTTTGCCAGCGTGGAAGAACACCTCTTCAGAAGAAGGGGAGATATACCATCTGAACCAGCGGATTTATGTATATTAAGATCTTTAAGTACTCTTGCTACTACACTAGTGCGAAAGTGGATTCGTCCCATTGAAGATTCGACGCGTTCAAATGTAGGCGGAGACAAAGCACAATCTGGAATTGTTGAGCTGGCCGCAAAGTGTGCAGCTAGCAGATTGGCTTTGCCTAAAGAGCTGACAGCTGGAATGTCATTGTAGATGAGCGTTGGGATGGAGGATGAGGCAGAATTTCTGATGTTTTTGACAAACGACCAAAAGCTTTTACTACCTTTGGGACATTGTAGTATTTGGTCGTATTGAAATTTCACACGATTAAGAAAGACATTGAAGTCATTCCTGGCTTGTTTAAACTTTTTTCGGTTATCGTCTGTTGATTTGGTCTTGAAGGACTGAAAAAACATTTGCCTAACCTTAACAGCCTCTTTACAGCTTGAGTCGTAACATGCCTTTTCTTTTAGTTCGATACTCTTCATCCGATGATGGATAAAGGATCTCATTCCAAAGAGAATAGTGTCTGTGATCATATCAGCTGCGGCATCCACATCGTTATCGAGGAAACATAACGACCAGTTAATATTTCTAAAGAAGCTGTGAAGTCCGCTCCAATTGCCTTTCTCGTATTGCCATACGGTTCTTTTAGGAATATTTTCCCTAACTGTGTGGTCGGTATACGAGAAATTAGCTAATATAACACAGTGGTCCGACGAGCCTAGAGGGGAAAGCACTTCAACAGTGTACTTATCAGAGTGAGAAGTTAAAAACAAGTCCAGGGTGTTGGCGGTATGACTATCAACGTGTGGTATTCGCGTGGGCTCATTTACAATCTGGGTTAGGTTATTTTCCACAGCGAAGATCTCAACACACCGTCCTTCGTGTGTTGTCTGTCAAGAATATCGAAGCCATCCAGAATTGTATATATTGAAATCGCCGCAATAACGATTTCAGTATGAGGATACAGGGATAGAATTTTTTGTATGGAGTCATACAGCGCATCGAACTCGTTAAAAGTCGAATTGCTGTCCAGTTTGGGGATTCTATAAATAAAGCAATAGTGGATAATTTGCTTACGAAGATGGAATTTTAACCACATGAAGTTGAGTTCCAGATTGAAACAAGGATTACACTGTGGTGGAATTTGGTAAGCAGCATCACCTAAATGGCAAGACCACTGTGAGAAAAGAATAATGGCGCGTGATCTGAGAGGTGTGGGCGGGGATCTACCTGTGTTTCACTAAGTGCCAAAACAGCTGGTCTGTATTTACAGACGTACGCAGAAAAGTGATTACTTTTTAGCTCACGTTACCACGTAAATTTGCTGCATCTACTCTAAATTCGCTAGTCATTACAAAATAACGAACACCAAAAAACACAGACACCGACGAACGTGACGGCTGTGAAGTGAAAATTCAAACATTGGTTTACCGAATCAAATCGTTGTAGCTGCTGTGCTCTTACAACAATAAGAAACTGTGAACCAACCAAATTCACACTCACAACCCGATAGCCATCAGTTGTTACATGCAAGTTAACACGTTACACTCCGTCGGACCACACGATCTTTCATGAGATTCCAGAATCTTTATCTCACTATTCACACAACCCTTTGTTTTAAGATAACAAATAAAGCACAACATTAACAGATTCAGGAAAAACATTAAAAGAAATCCTTATCGAACTGTTTACACGATTCTTCATGAGATTCCAGAATCCTTATTTCACTATTCACACGACCCTTCTAAGGATACCTAGAAAGAACAGCACACAGCAACCTTATACAAAGCATGGCCAAGAAGACCTAGTGGCAGTTTATCTCCGTCAATTTATCTCTGTCATCACGGGAGTTTATCTTCGCCATCACGGTGTCATCGCAGTGTAATCGTTTTAAGAAGTTTAAGCATTTTTTTAAATAGACAAATAACGTTTTTTTTAAAACAAAGTGTAAAAATCGATTTATTAATTGGGGGCTCAACCGGGATGTTTCACTAGTGAATATTCGAAAATAAAAAGTAAAATAAGTGAAAGCATTCCCGCCATTAAAATTACCAAAGTATCTAACAAAGATTAGAGAAAGTGTATTATAAACAAATAAAAGCACGTACAGTTCATCAGATCCAGTATCGAGAACACCAGCTTTGAAAGACTCAACAAGTATCCATACCAGGAGAAAAAATTATCGTAAGAAATTAATTATAAGAAATTATCCTTAAGGAGTTATTATAGAAAATGTGCTAAAACATATCCATTAGTTTTAATAATTGGTAGAAAGGAAAAATATATATATAGGTAGTAAAAACAAAAATAAACCTTACAAATTAAAACCTGTAGATAAAACACTCGAGTCAGAAAATATAAAACTAGATATTGCTTATTGAAATACTACTTCTATGGAGGAAGCTATTGCAAGGTCACTCCAATAACAAGCCAAGCGTATTGAGGCAACATTCCTAGAACAAAAAATACTTAGCGATAAAAGAACAAGTAATCTAGAGCAAATGCTATCCAAGTTAACTACAGGTGCTGAGGCTACTGAGTACAAAATACAGACTATTGACCCGACAATTTTTTGTAACGAGACGTAATAAAAAGTTTACCAGAATTCAGTGGAAAACAAACATCCTATATTAGTTGGCGTGAAGTGGCTCATAAATCTATGATTTTATATACACTAGGAAGTGCTATATTTTTTGCAGCACTAACCATCCTAAGAAATAAAATCACTAGACACGCAAACGACGTTTTAACCAATCTTGGTACCATTTTGCATTTTGATGCAACTATATCGCGACTTGACTTTGGTAGCGCGGACAAAAGACCAATTCACGTAGTAGGACAAGAATTAGCTGTCTTACGACAAGGTCCATCAATACTCGACTTCTATATTATAGTCAATAAAAAACTAACATTGCTCACTAATAAGACAATTATGACACATGGATCGCATTCACCTGTTACGAATGAACTATATTCTATCAACAGGCGAAATGCCCTACGAATATTCATTACAGGCTTAAACGGCCAACTACCCCAAATTCTATTCTCACTTAACCCTACTGATCTACCCAACGCGCTTGCCAAAGCTTGGAAGTAATAATATGAGAACAAATTTTGCATTATAATTTGCAAATCATAAAAATTAAAACGCATTACGATTAGCCAAACAAACTTACAACAATTCTAGTAATTTTCCACCACAAAGACATAATGATAATAGACAATTTCCCCAACTATTCGAATCAATGGTTGTAGGTAGTTCCGTAAATCGCCCCATACCGAAAGATAACGTAGAAAGTTATAAACGATATACAAAATCCATCTAGACAAGGGAATAGTAACCGGTATAATAGTGTGATAACCAGTCAAATGTGAGCAGCGACATCTAGCAGAAAATGTCGAAATTCGAAGACTAGAAGGTTTCGATACTGGATTAGCAGTCTCGACTGGAGAGTAGAATCGAATTTTCTAGCAAATTGGAAATTGTATGGGACGCTGGGTGGCGAGGATTGTTCTCGAAGTATGTCATTCGAGTATAAATACCAGCATCCCAAAGGTATGCAAGTCAGTTCCAAAGTTGAATTTGAAGTGTTAATTAGAAGAAGTGATTAGTGGTTTAAGTAAAAGATAAGAAAAGTATATGTGGTTGAGAAATTGAATTGTACTGAGAGAAAGAATTAAATAGTGAATTGTAACTGTACTGAATAAAGGGATTTGTATTGAAAAGAATAAGTTCTATTATTTGTACCCACACAAACATTTTACATTGGTGTCAGAAGTGGGATAGGACTTATTGTGTGTAAAAAAAAAAAAAAAAGTGCTTTCTGACAATTTAAAAAGCTAGAATGGGTCGAAAACTATAGCAGTTGACCCCCGTTCAACTCAAATCCGAGTTGAACAAGAGAAGCCTCAGCGCCAGTGGAGGAAAAAGTGACCTGGTGCTCCGACTTCAGGAGGCTTTGAACAACGAGGGACATGATCCTGATGCATATTCCTTTGATGTTGACGAGGATGAACAGACAAATACCGGCAATGACATGGCTGCAATGATGCAACTCCTCTTATTAAAAATGGACGAACAAAACAAAAAAATGGACGAACAAAAGAAAAATCTGGAAGAACAAAAGAATAGTCTCGAGCAAAAGCTGGATGAACAAAAGAATAGTCTCGAACAAAAGTTGGATGAACAAAAGAAAAACTAGACGAGCAGAAGAGCAGCATTGAACAAAAATTCGACGAACAAAAGAATAGTCTAGAACAAAAACTGGAAGAACAAAATAACACTCTCCAGCAAAAATTCGAAGAAATCGATGACAAATTTGAAAGAATAGAGAAGAACGTTGATGACAAATTTGATAGAATAGACAAGAATGTTGGCGAAAAATTCGAGGAAATGGACAGCAAAGTTCAGCAACTGGCAAAAGAGCTCGACACAGTGCGAAAACAGAAACTGCGACAATGTTCTTTAAGCGGTCCAAGGAGAAAAGATTTGAAGCCTCCCTCATTCGATGGCCAGACCTCATGGTCTACTTATAAGAAGCAGTTTGAAATGGCTGCCTGTGCAAACGACTGGGACAATGAGGAAAAGTGCTTTGCCCTAGCGATGGCCTTACGTGGTCCTGCGGCAGAATTGTTACGAACAATCGATATCGAAAAGAATAGAGACTATATGGTTTTAGTGCAGGCTATCGAGAAACGGTTTGGGGATAGCCACATGCGGGAAGTTTACAAGGTTCAATTGCAAGGCCGTATGCAGCAACGAGGAGAAACACTGCAACAGCTCCAAGCAGACGTGAGTAGACTGGCACATTTGTCATATCCCACCGCAGGCCAAGAAATAATCGACGAAATGGCAAAGGACGCATTCATCAGGGGAATTGCAGATTTGAAGCTACAATCAGCAGTAAGGATGGCCGGGAAAAGAACCCTTGCTGAAGCACTTGCCTTCGCTCTGGCGATGGAAGCATCCAATCAGGCTTCCAAAGGAATGCATTTCGTAAGTGAAATAGTATCTGGTGAATGCTCCTGCTCAAGACCAACTACCATGCAACGAAATATCCCACGGGAGAGACGAAGGATGCGCTGCTGGAACTGCGATAAAGTAGGACATTTGCAAGGGCATTGTAAAGAACCGATACGACGAGAAGGCTGCCTGCACTGGGGTTACAGGCAAATAGAAAGAAAAACCTGCAGAAACGGCTACCATGAAACCGGTCAAATTTCCAGAAGCCATCAGTTATTAAATGCTTACTTCGCGGGGCAGAAGTCTGTAGCAGGAGTCGACTCCAGGGTAATTATCCCAGTCTCACAGATAAAACAATGCAATGAAAGTCTCCCAGCAGAAGTAGTCAGTGGTAAAGAAGCGAAAGAACAGGCAACTATCCAAATGATCAGGACTGAGCCAATAGAGGGTTGGAGTATAGACGAAATCCGTTCCTCCCAACAGGCAGACAATGACATCGAACCAATATTGGCCTGGAAGGAACACGAGGAAAGACCAAGCTGGCAGCAGATATCAGATAGGAGCCAAACTCTGAAGGCATACTGGGCACAGTGGGACTCGCTTTTTGTGCAAGATGGATTGCTGAAGAGAAAATGGGAAAGTGCAGATGGGACAACATCTCGTATGCAGCTAATTGTGCCACGGTCCAGAGTCAACCAAGTGCTCCATGAAATACATGACGGAATCTCAGGAGGCCATTTGGGAATAAATAAGACGTTGGAAAAGGTAAGGGAACGTTTCTATTGGCTAAGCGCTAAACAAGATGTCGAGAATTGGTGCAAAAGGTGCATAAGGTGTGCGGCTACCAAGGGTCCAAAAGTAAAGCCACATGGACAAATGCAACAATACAATGTCGGAGCACCTTTCGAACGAATAGCCATCGACATCGCTGGGCCGTTTCCCGAAACCTTTAATGGAAACCGATATACTCTCGTAGTCATGGATTACTTCAGTAAGTGGCCGGAAGTGTTTGCCATCCCAAATCAAGAGGCTAAGACCGTAGCCGAACAGATAGTCAACAACTGGGTGAGCAGATTTGGGGTCCCAATGGAGCTGCACTCTGATCAAGGGCGAAACTTTGAATCAAAAGTCTTCCAGGAAATATGCCAATATTTGGGAATAAGAAAGACAAGGACAACGCCACTACACCCTCAATCTGATGGAATGGTCGAGCGATTCAATCGGACCTTGAATGAGCATCTATCTAAGGTTGTCAGCAACTGCCAGCGGGATTGGGATCGACACATACCCCTCTTCTTAATGGCCTACCGAAACGCGGTCCATAGCTCAACAGGGCACACACCATCCGAGATCTTATTTGGTCAAACAATTCGGTTGCCAAGTGAAGCAAAATTCGGATCCCCACCGACGGAGCCCAAAGAGGTGAACGAGTACGTGAATGACTTACGCAGCAGGATTCGTAAATTGCATGAAGACACCAGAGAAAAGATGAAGCTAGCAAGCAGCCGCATGAAAACTAGGTACGATATCAAGGCGAAATCTTCCGGTTTCAACGAAGGAGATCTGGTTTGGCTGTATAATCCTCAGCGTAAGAAAGGCAAATCACCAAAATTGCAACAGGACTGGGAAGGTCCATACAAGGTGATAACCCGCATTAATGACGTTGTCTACCGGATCCAGCGTGGGGATCGAGGAAAATTTAAAGTGGTCCATTTGGATAGAATGTGTCATTTCAACGGGATGCTGAATGACGAAGTTGTTCGGGACGAACAACTGTAGGGAGGGAGCAATGTGATAACCAGTCAAACGTGAGCAGCGACATCTAGCAGAAAATGTCGAAATTCGAAGACTAGAAGGTTTCGATACTGGATTAGCAGTCTCGACTGGAGAGTAGAATCGAATTTTCTAGCAAATTGGAAATTGTATGGGACGCTGGGTGGCGAGGATTGTTCTCGAAGTATGTCATTCGAGTATAAATACCAGCATCCCAAAGGTATGCAAGTCAGTTCCAAAGTTGAATTTGAAGTGTTAATTAGAAGAAGTGATTAAGTGGTTTAAGTAAAAGATAAGAAAAGTATATGTGGTTGAGAAATTGAATTGTACTGAGAGAAAGAATTAAATAGTGAATTGTAACTGTACTGAATAAAGGGATTTGTATTGAAAAGAATAAGTTCTATTATTTGTACCCACACAAACATTTTACAATAGTAACTCCCCTAATTGACACTCAAGTCAACCTCCACCAGTTAAAAACGAACGAATTAACAACATAAATGAAGACGCAAACTCTTTTTATACAAAGAGTGGAATTGCCCCCCTTACTCCGATGAATAAGCAATAAAAACGTAAAAATACTAATAGAAACCGGCGCTAGCAGCAACTATTGGCAGGCCAATATATTAGACAATCCCATTTCACTACCTATACTAAAACGAGCTTGCACAGTAAATGGCGAAATAATAATAAACACTTGCCATGAAGCCCTTATTTAAGACACTAAGACACGTTTTTATGTTCTCCCAAATTTAAAATATGAATTGCTAATAGCAGCAAACTTATTAAGTTCGGTCAATGATAGAATAAACCTGGAAATTAAAACACTAAGTTATGGTAACAGAGTAGAAAGAATCTTCTTTGATGAAGATATAAACGCGAAAATTAACCACATACAAGACAGGGATACACTAGTGGAACCACTAATGAAGAAAATAAAAAGTATTCATTCCAATATTGATACCACACTCCCATTTAGAACGGACGTTGCAGCAGAAATACGCACTGTATACGAAAAACCCGTCTGGAGCAAACAATACCCTTATCCTCTGTCAGCTAACGACTTTGTGAACAAAGAGGTCGTAAAATTGTTGAAAGAAGGCATAATTAGACAAAATCCGCTTACAAAGCCCTGTATGGATCGTACCGAAGAAAGGTACATACGAAGATGGTAGTCCTAAAAATAGAATGGACATAGACTACAATCAATTAAATGAAAACACAATATCCGATAGATACCCTGTACCAGATACTAACGTAATACTTTCCAATTTAGGATTTAGAATGAAACCTGAATATATAGAGAAAACAAGTTTTTCCGTGAATAATGGGAAATACGAATACACACGTTTGCCATTTGGATTAAAGAACGCTCCTTCAATATTCCAAAGAGCAATGGCTGATATTCTCAGACCCTATATAGGAAAGATATGTCACGTTCATAGTACATCGATGACATAATTATATTCTCCAATTCAATTCAAGAACATACTCAGCATCTTGAAATAGTCGTTAAAGTATTGTTTTTAATACAAGCTAATATGAAAATTAGTGTCGAAAAGACTTTATTATATCAAGAAAAAGTGGACTTCCTTGGTTACGTGGTAGAACATAATGTCATTAAGACAAATCCCAACAAAATTGCTATAATTAGAGAATACCCGCAACCTAGAACCCTACGACAACTACGAAGTTTTCTAGGAATGATCGGATACTATCGCAAATTCTTTAAAAACTACACAGCCAATCGCAAAACCTCTTACAAAGTATTTGCAAAGCGAATTTGGACAAGTCTCCACGCACAAAGCAAAGAAAATGATTATCACATTGAATGATGAAGCGATACCAGCATTCGAAACATTAAAAACCATTTAATGACAGAATAGAATTAACACAGCCTGATTACACAAATAAATTTGTACTAACCACTGACGCCTCAGATGACGCAGTTGGAGCAGTCTTATCACAGGATAAAAAAAACCATAACTTTTATATCAAAAACGCTATCCAAAAGTGAACGATCATATGCTGCAAACGAAAAAGAATTCCATGCAATTGTTTATGCACTTAAAAATCTAAGAAACTACCTTTACGGTGTAACCAGCACAGAAATTGACATTTTCCATGTCTCACAAAAATCCCAATTCAAAAATGAAAAGATGGCAATCACTAATAAATGAATTTTCACCAAAAATGGTATACAAACTAGACCCCACGAACGTAGTGGCTGACGCACTCTCCCGTCAAAATCTTAACCAAATATAGGACAACCACTCTGAGGTTACACAGCATTCAGCTCCCAGTAGCGATGAACAAACCATCGAAATATTAAAAAGACCCATTAACCAATTTTCTCAGCAAATAGTCATAAATAAAGCGAATGAATTGAGACATGATATTCTAAACCCTTTTCCTAATAAAGTAAGACATTTAATTGAATATAAGATCCCACAGGAAATAATATAAATAAAGAATATATTAAACCAACAACAGTTGCAATATACACAACATTAGAAACAATCTATAATATAAAGCAAGTACTGAAAGAAAATTTTGCTAACAACATACGACAACGACAACAACATACCAAACGACATTACTAACAAGGAAGATCAAGTAGACATAATTACCCAAACACATAACAGAGCACATAGAAACGCCAGGGAAAACGTAAAACAAATAATTGGGCAATATTATTGGCCAAATATGCTTGAAGAATTTAAACAATTCACACAAATATATGAAATCTGTAACATTAACAAATATGACCGACACCCTGTGAAATGTCCAATTGGAGAGGCTCCAATTCTTTTAAACGAGGGCGTGGGTATTCACATTGATATAATGTACTCACAAAAATTAAATTTTTGTAACTTCTATAGATGCCTATTCGACATACCTTATCATTAAACCTATTAGCAACCTTCAAGGAATGCCAAACAAAGTCTTAGAATTAATCCAATTCTTCCCTAATTGTAAAAGCATAGTGTGTGACAATGACCCAACTTTCACTTCAGCTACCTTTACGTCACTAATGAAGTGAATAAACATTTCCATATACCACACCCCACCAAACAATAGTACGGCTAATGGGCAGATAGAACGAGTTCACAGCACTCTACAGAAAAAAGCTAGATGTCTTAAAATAGCGTATTCACTACTAGCACCAACTGAAATATATGTTAGGGCAGTAAAAGAATATAACTTAACTATACATTCAGTCACTGGCAAAAAACCCAAAGACATATTATTTAACAAAATATTTCATAAAGATACCCCGTTAACTATGGCACAAGACCAAATGATTACACTTCATAGCAAAAATAAGAAAACAAAAGAACTGAAAAACAACGACGTAGTTTACCAAAAAGACCCTACAGCTAGAAATAAGCTCTTACCCAAATATAAAAATAGAATAGTTAAGGAAGATTTAGGAAATAAAATAAGGATATTAAATAATAGAATAGTACATAAAGATAATCTCAAATCGTAACCAACAGACAATGGATTTTAAATTCATACTACTAATTACTGATGTGCAAAAAGGAATTATTCAGTATTTACTATTCGATACTTGGAATGAGTATCAGTACCGAATACTACTACTGAAAATATGTAAGTATTCGATACTGAATACTGATACTTATTTCCTGATAAACGCCAAAGAGCAATATAAAATACACATATGTACATATGTAAATACAAATACACAGCAACTCAACAGCAGCAGGACGTCTCATTTCCTTCCTTCATTTTGTTCTACATTCCATATGCATGTGTACACTGTTCTATTTTTCTCTTCTCCTGCACTCTCATCTCTCACCACATCAAACGTCTCACAAGTCTCTTATTTTGTTAAGAATATTCAAAAAAAGTTTTGAAAAAAACTGTATTTATTTAGTTTAAAAAAAAAATGGGTTCCAGTAAGACTTTGACGGCGGCAGAAAGAGGAAAAATAGATGCTTTCAATGAATTAGGACTCTCAGGCCGAGAAATTGCAAGAGGCTTAATAGAAGTAAGATTGTTGTAAACAGTTATCTTACGGATCCACAACACTATGGGAAAAATGAAAAAGGACGCACGGCAGAAGCAACAACATTGCTAGAAAAGCGGTTAATTGTACGGCGTGCCTCAAATCCTACTTTACCAGCAACTAAAATAAGGGCCAACAGCGGAGTTTCAGCCAGCATAGCAACGGTCCGAAGGATAATCCGTAAAAGTGGTACTATATATGGAAACGTGTTGTCTTTTCGGATGAAACCTTGACGACCCCGATGGTTACAACTTTTTCCATGATCTAAGAAAGAAGGAGCTTATTTTGGCAAGTCATCACAGCCGTACATCAGGTATAATGGTGTGGGGAGCTATTACCTACAATGGCACAATCGAGTTGGAGATTTTGTCCACAACAACGAACGGAAACAACTACAAATGTTTGCTGCAACGGTCATTTCCAAAAGTGGAAGACATTTTCGGACCCCTTTCTTGGATATTCCATACTTGCAGGGTTATTAGAAGTTGGATTAAATCAGAAGACGTGAAAATTTTGGAACTTGTGGAACATCGCAAATGTTGAAAATTTGAAGACAAGCTATTCGTGATGCCTGGGCCCAAATTTCACTTGATTATTTAAAAAAAAAAAACTGTATGATTCCATTCCAAGCCGTCTTATAGAGGTCATATCGAAAAATGGCGGGCATACTCATTATTAATGTAGAAAAACTTAATAAATACATGTTTTAAAACAATAAAATGTATACATTTTATTCATTTTTTCCTTTCTTTCGAAGATTTTGTATGTGGTAAGATTTTGCATCTTTTTATACGCTTTTCAAGAAGTTCATTGTTTGGTCCTGGGAAATTCCAACGGTCCTTTCTTATTTACCCTTTAATTTTATGACTTCCTGTTGAGAAAATATGTACCTCTTCACAGGTAGTAAAAGTTTTCGGGTACAAAGTTTCCAGCAGGTATAAAGAGCGAAAATCGATTGCAAAATGTATGGTCTTATCCTAGTGATCGCCAGTGTATATACATACATATGTAGGTACAAAATTTAAACATTTTTGCGAGTAGAAAAATGTAGGTGGTTATGTTATAGATCAGGAAATATTTATTTTTAATAGATAATCTGAACTACATATGTATGAACTTGTAAGTTAAAACGTTACACTCCGTCGGGCCATGCTATTTGTTTTAACGGAAAGATAACAAATAAACCACAGCATTAATGATTCAGGGAAAACATTAAAAGAAATCCATATCGAAATGTTCAGGCGATCCTTCATGAGATTCCAGAATCCCTACCTCACTCTTCACACGACTCTTCAAGGATACCTAACAAGAACAGCACACGGCAATACTAAAGGGTCCGCCATCTAACGTTTTTTTTTCAACTAGTGCTTATTTCGTGAATGGTAATACGTAGCTCATTTCTGATTCGACAGGTAATTAAATTTATCCTTCCGGTTAATAATGGAAAATAATTTCATTCAAATGGCTGCTTCGACTGGCCATGCAGTAGCCTACACGATCGGTCCAATTTTTAAGCACATTATCGATTGTGTGCAGCTGTATTTCACCAATGGCTTCATGAATATTGTCCTTTAAAGCGTCAATTGTCTCTGGCATGTCGGCGTAACACTTATCTTTTACGGCACCCCACAGATAATAGTCCAACGGTGTCAAATCGCAGCTCCGAGGTGGCCAAACGACATCAGCTCTGCGGCTGATAATGCGATCTTCAAAAACAGGGCGCAAAACATCGAGTGTAGCTTCGGCTGTGTGGCACGTAGTGCCGTCCTGTTGAAACCAAATGTTGCCAATATCCTCCTCTTCAATTTTTGTGAACAAAAATTCGTTCAACATGGCCCGATAACGATCGCCATTGACTGTAACGGCCACTCCTTGCTCATTTTCGAAGAAAAATGGCCCAATTGTGCCTCTGGACCAAAATCCGCACCAAACAGTGATTCGTTTTGGGTGTATCGGCTTTTCAATGTATGCGTGCGTATTTTCTGTGCCCCAAATGCAACAATTTTGCTTGTTTACATATCCGCCAAGATCAAAATGAGCTTCATCTGAAAAGATGAGTTTTTTGGCAAAATCGGCATCTTCTCTAAGTCGATCGCAGGCCAACTTAGCGAAGCGTTGTTCAAGCGTATACACAACCATATTTGTTCAGCGGAAGGTTAAAACTAATTATTATTTGTCAGATCAGACATGAGCTAAGTGTTACCATTCACGAAATAAGCACTAGTTGAAAAAAAAAACGTTAGATGGCGAACCCTTCATATAAAGCATGGCCAAGGAGACCTAGAAGCGCTAAGCAGTTTATTTTCGTCATCACAGTGTAATCATTTTAAGAAGTTGTAAGTATTTTTTTTAACAAACAAATAAAGTTTTTTTTTAACAAAAAGATCTTAATATACATGTCATCAAAGCCATATTGTGTATGTAATTGTTAATGAGAGTATATATCGATATAAATTACAAATACGTAATAAGTAGTGCATTTAATAAATAGGTTAAAAAATCGCTGATATGTATAAAGTAAAAAGAAGTAGCATCTGGTTGCATTTTACGATGGAAGGAGAAGGAAAGCTAAGTGTGATATTTACAAAAGTATCATATCTTACAAAGGTGGTGCAACGTCAAATTTGATTAAAAACCTCAACGCTAAGCACCCTACCATATTATGATCCTTCGCGATCATCGCTTCAGAATGCTGTTTCCTCCTTTTCAAGCACGAATACGCCCGTTATTTCTGATGTAGCAGCTCCACCAAGAAATGTTGAAAATGAAAGTTGATATCGTATATGGCTGGCGGCGTGCGAAATCAACCAAAGATACGTTCATACACCACACGGCCCGTAACAATTAATCGCCAAAAAAAATTACTGCCCTATTATTTAACATGATTGTTAAGGATCTTCAACCCTTTTCCATGGTCGAAGACGAGGGGTTTAATGAATTACTGACAGAACTTGAACCATCGTATAAAATACCCAATCGAACAACTTTTAGTAGAAATTTGTTGGAACAGCGATACGATGAGGCAAAGGAGTTGGTGAAAAACCTTATAAAAGGGAAAGGAGAAATAACTCTGACGGCAGATACATGGACTTAATCTTCAACAGAAAGTTAAATGGCTATCACTGCACATTTTATTCACAAATAGTGGACCACTAATTCGCTCTTACTTGATTGTTTTTCATTTCAAGAGCGTCGTACGGCAGAAAATTCGTAATCCGTACAAAAAAATTAATTTGTTTTGTGAATTTTTTGTGACGACACAGTCTCTTTATTAAAACCAGTAGTACATTAAAGTATGACATTCGAAAAATATTGCATAAAATTTTCACGAAGAAATATTAAAAAATACGGCAATGGCAGCAATTATTCGGACGTGTCTCGGAAAAAAGTAGAATTGCGGTTTCCTTCATAACTTGGTGCTGGATCATCCGAAATTAAAAAATCTAAGTTCAATCGTTAGATAATAGTTTTCCCCAGGTAACGCTTGGAGGGTTTTTCGAAATTTCAATTTTTCACTTTTTTAGAACACTTTGAAGTGAAAAACGCGATTTTTTGCGAAAAAAAATCGGCTAATTTGTTATTGTAAAATAAAAATTATTAAAAATTAGAAAAAAATCTCTCCAGCGTTATCTCGTAAATTGTGTACAGAGATTGTGTTCAAAATTAAAGGATTGGTGCAGTAGTTTTGAAGTTAAGAGGGGCATCCACTTTGAAATGATGCGAAAATAGGAACGGACGTGTATGTCTGCTCGATAGAATATTTACTGCTACACTAAATTTTATACTCTACACTGACAAAATATACAGTACAGGTATAAGGACGTTTGTACTTAAGTCGAAATTTCTATAAATAGACCTGGGGGTAAGATTAGGTATTATATTGAGAGCGAAGCATTTGCCAGACAACAATAGCGCGCTCGAGTCGGGTAGGCATTAAAATCTGGCATGTATAAAAATACTCGTAACTTCGTTTTGCTCCAATCGACTTGAAATTTTGACACAATATTCTTAAAATATTATACATTCAATTAAAAAAATAAAAAAAATTGTAATAATTGTAAATTTTTTGCACGAAACCACAATCGGGCAGGTATTAGTTGTGTATTTAAAATATGGGGTTCCAAATGAAATATTTGGGTAGACAAAGAAATAAAAAGAATGTATTCTTCCATTATCGAGCAGATAATCAGTTGTGTATTTAAAATGTGGGATTGCAAACGAAATATTTGGAAAGAGAAAGAAATAAGAAATAGGAATATCAGTGTTAGTGTGGAGTGTCAGTTCAACCAGCTGTTTGTTAAACTTCTCTCAACTTTCTCTCGTTCATTTTGAATAATTTCATATAAACACCAGCATTTCTACGGGTATTGAACCAATGCGGATCTTCAACGCAAATTGAGCTGTCGGATAAACTTTCTAAGAGACACTAGGAAATAACAGCAACGAGACAAGCCAAGACCAAACGAACGAAACAAACTAAAGTCTGTCGCCAAACTACATCCATGCAGAAAAGTCAGCTACTAAGCTACTGTATTAAATTAATTTATTAAGAGAACATTCATAAAAGTGGATAAAGAAATTATAACGTTTTGAACGAATGTGTTTTAATTGGTTATTAAATCCTACATCTATTTCTTCTAACTTTTCCCTCAAGTGATCTATCATTGTCCCTCTCTTATTAACCCCAAAAACTCGATTTCTGTTAATTCTTTATCTAATGTCAACATTATACCCCCAATCAATATTGTCGCGATCATCGGCGCCAAACTTCTGTTAACACCCTTTTTTTCAACCCAAGTTGAACAAAAATAAGTGAACAACAAGTAAATTTACACTAATAATTTAGTCTCCCGACTAAATGTTGGATGGCATCCATGGAGCGAAATGATCACTGAGCCCAAACATCTTTCTCTCCCTCTCTATCCAAACAACGTGCAACTTAACACGTGCTCCGGCATTTTAAGAGTAGTCATACCCTCTTGAGTGTTGTTCTTTAAAAAAAAAAAAACCTTTCTGTACACTAAACCATATCGCATATCATAAATACTGTGGTCTTTTATCTTCAAACGTTTCCTAATCTTTTTTATATATACTCATTTTTATTTACCTTTCTTTAAAACGGGATGATATCTTCCATCTGCTTTCTTCTGTCTCGTCTCGCGGATCATAGATGGTTTATATAGATGACTTACGCAATGCTGCAAGTTCATCTTCCCCAAATTTAAACTTATCATCCTTCCAAATCAACTTGTACAAAGACTCGAACACAAACCCAGAAACTGTGAGCTCCTTTTATATTTTGTGGCACTGGAAAATTCTTCACACAATCAATACCCCTTTCATCTAGTGTGATACCCTCTGCTGAAATCGTATATCCTAAATATTGTACCCCAGATTCTAAAAATAGACATTTGTCCAACTTGTTTTTCACTAACTTTTCAAACACTTGTTCTGATATACACAAGCGCTCGTCAATAGTCTCTGTAACCACCATGATATGATCCAAATCGATAGCAGGTCAGGTGGTCAATTCTCGTTCTGTGAAGCTGTGAAGTGAAAAATTTTATCACGGCTTCACGCTAAATGCGATTCTCGATATCTGAAAAAGTGAAGGCAAGTGTCAAAATTTTTTCATATGAAAACTTTTTTCTCACAGCCAAATTATTCTGTGAACGGCTGTGAATGTTTATATATATTGAATGTTTATATATATTAATTGTTAATATATTTCGCAATTAGTTAGTGAGTTAGTCTTCGAACCGGTCCCCATTAACCAAAAATTACAGTGGAAACAAATGGGGACCTAGATTATGCTGAGGATTGGATACTGGAAGACATTCAGGAAGAAGCTTCAGGTTCGCATCAACATTTGGACAGAATAGAAGAGGCAGTTCTTCCTATAACTTCAAAAAGACAACAAAAGCGAAAAAGAACCCTCTCCGACCCCGCCGACGATGTTTTCGAGTTCTTTAAAGAAATAGAAATAAAAAAATTAAAGCTTGAGGAAAGAAAAGTAGGCTTATGGAAGAAAATAATCAAAACCAACTAGAAATAAAATCTAAACTTGATCAGTTACTAGAATGATTTCAAATATAAAACAATAAGTTAAACCAAATGTTTTTTTTATTTTTTACTAAAAACTATAACCTTGTATTTTATTTTTTCTTTATTGTACAATTGCTTATTTTTAACGAGCAAACACTTGACCAACACTTCTGCTTAGAGTACGTCTTCCTTCCTGTAGAGTTTGATTTGTATTAGATTGCAGTTCATCGCTATCACTTACGTCTATTTCAATAGTATTTTCAATTTCTTCGCTCTCCAAAAATGGAATCCTGGCTTTGATCAATGCATTGTGGAGCATTTAGTATAACACCTGCTTTTCCTGGGCTTTAAAATAATACCCTTTCTTTAAACAAGCCGCGAAATCTGCTTTTAAGAACCCCAATTCATCGTTCCACAAGTGTTCTTGTCTGCTTATGAGTGGCATTGTATCTGTTTTCAGCCTCGGTGGTAGTTTTTAGAATAGGCGTCATAACCCACGGCTGCAATGGGTAACTACTGTCACCTAATAGCCAGAAGTTTCTTTCTCCTTCATTGTATAGATCTTCAAGTGTTGATTTAACTCTAGATCGTCGCCAAACATATGCAGCCACCATATTGTGCGTTAGCACAGAAAATAGTAAAATCAGCCCCACATACGATTTGAACATTTAACGAATGGCCACCTTTCCTGCAATAGAAAACATGTTCAATTTCTCAACTTGGAGCTGATACTTTTATGTGTATCCCATCAATTAATCCAACTACACCGGGAAAACCATATTTTTCGTAGAATGGAACCTTTATAGAAGGAAATTCATCTCTGGTAGGACACATGACATATCTGTGGGCTATTCCATTTAATGCCGTGGAAACTTCCGTCACACAGCGACTCACTGATGTCTGAGATAATGCAGATAAAGAATCTTGTCCAACAGCACGTTGAAAACTGCCAGTGGCGAAAAACTTTAGAGCACACAACACTTTTACATGATTTGGAATTCCATTTATTCGTTGACTTATATTCAGGAGTGGCTTCAAACACAGTTGTTTTGGAAATCTGTACAGTTGAACAAAATGCTCCTCAGTGGTAGTCTGGAACAGATTTCGCCCATCTCGAAGTGCAATATTCTCAACTTATTCCTTGAAAAAAAATATTTTATGAGTTTTCTTACAAAGCAAATATTTAATGAAAGTAAGCACGTTTGTTCAATACGGCGTCTATTATTGATAATTATTTGAAGGGGTTATCATTCATATTTTAACAACACAAATAAAATATTTTTCTAAACACAAAAAAGCAAACGCAAAACTGTCAGAGAAATGACAGCATTTATTACTTAATACTGGTTAGTACTCGTACACTATTTGACAGCTATTTTTCACGACGAGGGCTTTAGGCGTGTTCGTGAAGTGATAAAATGAAAAATCTCAGTGAAAACTGAAATGATAAAAATTGTATCACTTCGCAGCTTCACAGAACGAGAATTGACCCCCAGATCGTAAAAATTTTCATTTACAAATGATACACTGGAATATCGAAGGAGATTTTCTCAATCCAAGCGGCATTTTGAGAAACTCGTACTGACCCAATGTCACGAATGAAGTGTATTTAATTGAATCTTCATCCATACGTACATGATAAAACGCACTCTTTAAATCTAACAGAGAAAAAAACGTTTTGTTCGGTAATCTATCCATCTGAATATACATTATTCAGATTAGCTAATTCTAATAACCACCGTCTGTAATCATTCATTGTCAAAAGTTGGATCGTTGAAAATAATACACTGGCAAGTTGATTGTAGAATGTATTTTATTTCTATTAAAGGAAATATAGTAGTAGAATATGTCTTTTTAATGGAAAGTTCTTACCGCAATTTGTGATCCATCCAATTGCTCTTTTGACGTTGAAATGACGCCATATTCGCATTCCGTTGGATGGAAACACTAATTGCCGGAAAGAGAAAGGAAAGTGAATAGGCTATATTATTCATTGAGCATTCGTGGCGTTTCTTCTATTCAGCCTGAGATGGCGCACTTCGCACAGAGTGTGTTCGGCAACATCCCCTCCCCCGTGAATTAATCCGATTCACCATCCGCCACGCTCAGGGGGGCCAACCTTGAGACCGGACGGCGCAACACTCCTGTGGCGGTGCGCACATCAGCCCGTCTAGCCTCTCCATCAGTTCCGGTGTAAACGCGCAATATTCTTCCTCGACACCAATGTTTTCTCGGAATGCTAGGGTCGCAGATGAAGACTAGGTCACCTTCCGCAAGCGGCTTCGTTCTTTCGCACCATTTGGCCCGGCGCGTCAAAGTCGGCAAGTACTCGGCTATCCAACGTTTCCAGAACCTGTCTTTCAATTGGCGGGCGATCCTCCACTGTTTACGCAAACTGCAAAGCTGCTTCGAGGGATCACTGGAGTCTGGCGTCTGGGCATTATTGGCAGTCCCTATCAGAAAGTGGTTCGGCGTGAGCGGTTCCTCCTGGTCAACGGTGACTGGCAGATGCATCAATGGGCGTGAGTTCACTATATTTTCGGCTTCAATGAGTAGACACTGTAGCGTGTGCTCACGCGGAGAAATCTCTTTAAGTGTGTGTCGGAGCACCCTTTTCACGCACTGCACCATCCTTTCCCATACGACTCCTTCGGATGGATTGTTCGGACAATTGAACACCCATTCGACTCCCTTTGCTGACATTTCGCTCTGAATACGCTCACAATCAAAAACTTCTGGAAAACGCTTCGCTTCCCGGTTAGCACCGAGGAAGTTCTTCCCGTTGTCGCTGCGTATTCTCACGGGGACCCCCCGACGATTGATGAAGTTACGTATCGTCAGAATGCAGGCATCAGTCGATAAGTCGCTAGCAACTTCTAGGTGTATCGCTCGCACGGTAAGACAGGTGAATATGGCGACCCATCGCTTCTCCACGCGACGACCATTGGTTACCGTAAGTGGGCCAAAGTAGTCCAGGCCAGTATACGAAAAGGGCCTCACAAACGGCGTTAAGCGATCCTCCGGCAGCTGACCCATCATTGGTGTGACAGGCTTTACGCGTTCTTTCTTGCATGTGTAACAGCTTCCAACCACGTGCCGCAAAAGCCATCTCAAGCGAGGGATCCAGTACTTCTGACGTATTTCACAAATCGTCATCTCGATGTTTTGATGCTTCGTTTGGCAATGATAATGCATCACAATCAACTTCGTGAATGCGTGTTCTGGGGGTAGAATGATGGGGCGTCTTGTGTCATATGGCAACCAGCCAGCGTTGTCGATGCGGCCATAAGCTCGTAGGATACCCTTGGTGTCGATATACGGCATAAGCTGGCATAAGCTACTCCCTTTGGCCAGATTGTTACCGTCCCTTATCAAGCTTAGTTCAGGGCCATAGCTTTCTTTCTGAGCTTGGCGGCATAGAAGACAGTCAGCGGCATCTAACTCAGTAACTGTAAGGCCATTATCCTCTTTTGAATCGGTTAGATGGCGGCATCGATTCACAAATCGGATGAGCCATGCTGCTGCTCGTCTCAGTCTGGCGAAGGAAGAAAATCGGGAAAAATTTATGAATTTGTAACTTACTGCAAAGAGCGCGAACTTCGGGCGGAGCTCTTCTTGATCCTCTTGTTGTCGTTCTTCCTTGGCAAACTCAGCAGGCCACACCTCCTCCTCGTGCCACAAGAATGTTGGTCCGTTGAACCACCTTGATGAATCTCTGAAGTCGACTTGATATTTCATTCGTGTGGCCTCATCCGCGACGTTGTCCTCAGTGGGTATCCACCTCCAATAAGATGGTTCCGTGGCAGCGAGGATTTCCGCAATCCTATGTGCGACAAAGGGCTTATAACGGCGATTTTGCGATCTGATCCATTTGATCACCGTTTTGGAATCACTCCAGAGGATTCGGCGGTTGATTTTAACAGAGTGATCTGTTGTAATTGCCTGCATGAGTCGCGTTCCAAGGACGGCTGCTTGGAGCTCGACTCGTGGGATCGTCATTGGCTTCAGTGGTGAGCATTTCGTTTTGGCGCATACAAAAGTAACTACTACGTCCCCATTTGCTCTGACCACCCTCCAGTACGCAACTGCGGCAAAGGCTTCCTCGCTTGCGTCGACGAACACGTGCAGCTGGACGTCCTTCGGCGTAGAACTTAACGAGTAGTGACGTGGGATTCGGATCTGAACCACTTCACAAATCTTCTGACACCACTTCTTCCACGTCATGTTAATATTCACGGGCAGCGGCTCGTCCCATCCAATGTTATGTCTCCATACCTCGCGCATTATAAGTTTTGCACCAATTAAGAAGTGGCTTAAAAATCCTAGTGGGTCGAACACCGACATAACCACACTAAGAAACTCTCTCTTGCTAGAGCATTTGGTTCCAGCAATTATCTCTGGATCCACACGGTCGAATTTCAATTGATACCTAAAGCAATCGGTCGAAGGCTGCCAATACATTCCAAGTATCTTCTCGGTAGACAGGCTTTCTGTGGTATGTCCACTTTCTTCCTTTGAACACGTCCCTACAGTAGCCAAGGCACCAGTAACTCTGCTTGAATTAGAGATGAAGCCACGCATTTCGAAACCGGCTCCTTGGTGGATCTCACGTACACGTTCGGCAATAGCAATGGCCTGTTCTTCTGTCTCGAAACTGTCCACAAAGTCGTCGACATAATGATATTGCGTGATCGACTTAACGGCCCGAGGATGCTGGGCTTGATGTTCCAAATCATTCGTAGTTTTCACGTACTCAGCAGCACATGGCGAGCAAGCGGCTCCGAACGTCATCACCAACATTTCGTATACATCGGGCGGTCGGCTGTCATCACCAGAGCGCCAGAGGAACCGTTGTGCGGGCCTGTCCTCGGGCCGTACTAACACCTGGTGGAACATCTCGCGAATGTCTCCGCAAACGGCTATGGCACCCAATCGGAAATTAAACAACACCGACGGCATCGATTGGTACTGTTGTGGTCCCTTCAGCAGACATGAGTTCAGCGAGACTCCTTCAAATGTGGCGGCAGCGTCGAAAACTAAGCGCATCTTTCCAGGCTTGTTTGGATTTATAGTGGCGAAGTGTGGTAGATACCAAGTCCTAGGGCCAACCAGACGGGCTTCTGCAGGCTCCAGCTTGCGAGCGTAGCCTTTGCTAACGTAACTTTGGATTATTTCTTCGTAAGCAGTAGCGAAAGCAGTGTCACGGTTCATCTTCTTCTCCAGACCTACCAGTCTTTTCTTAGCCATGACGTAGTTGTTTGGCAGATCTAGAGTATCGCTCTTCCACAAAAGACCAGTCTGGAATCGGCCATTCACCTTGATTGTGGTCGATTGAAGTATGCTACGGGCGCGAATGTCATCTTCAGATACCACCATCGGGGCAGAGCGAACTCCAAAGCTTTCGGTGTCGAAATAGTCTCTGACCAATTTGTGTATGTCGTCTTCAACCAACAGGCAGGAGTGGCTGGGAACGACTGATGACTCGACACCATTGCTTGGGCCAAATACGACCCATCCGAGTTTGGTCTTGGTGGCATATGGACCCTTCTCTTTGAGTCGTACTGTCTCGCTCGGCAGACCTAGGTGACAGTGGTCTAACCCGATGAGAACCTTCGGCTTGACGTCTGAGTAGGCTTCAATTGGTAAGTGATTCAGTCTGGCACAGTCCCCAATCAACTCACTTTTATGCAAAGTCTGCACCGGCAGTCGAAGGTCGGTAACAGCGTACACGTTATGGAGCATGAACTTTCTCTTTTGTCCCACACCGCACATTTGCACTTTAACAACAGTCGTGTCCTCTTGGGCTTTTCTCCCGCCAAGCCACTGAATATTCAACTCGCCTTTGCGGCCGTCCAAACCCAGTTCATCCACTAGGCTACGATCCATCATTGTAACTGATGAACCCTCATCAAGCAGAACGTACACTTCAATGCGTTTTTTTGGTCCAAATAATTGAACTGGTAAAATTCTAAAGAGCAGCTTTGAGTTTTGATTTGACTTGGCTACGCAATTCAAAACTGAGCCTCCCATATTCTTTGGCGAATGTTCGATAGGACTTCTCGGTTCGTGCAACAGCTTGTGATGGCTTCTTTGACATCCCTCGACGTCACATGGTCTTCGACGGCGGCAGGTTCGTGATGAGTGTCCGGGTTGCAAGCAGGTGAAGCATAACCTTAGGCGTTTAACATCGCTCCATCGGTCATTCAAACTACTCTCACGAAACCGCTTGCATTCCGTGATCTTATGTCTGGCATGGCATATTGGACATTCTGGGGTATAGTTGTCGTTGGCTGCATGCAACACTAACCTTCGATGTTTAGGCTCCACTGTTGTATTCTTTAAAGTACAAATAACACTTGCTAATTTATTCAACCAGTTGCTGAAATCGATTATCGTAGGGTATGGTTGTATTGGTGTTGCATACGTAGCCCAGTCGATTCGCTTGCTCATCGGGAGTTTGTCTATGAGCTCGTCTAAAAGCGTTGGATTGCACAGGTGTTGTTGTCCATTAACCGACTGCAAGAATACTGCGAGATTGTTCACTTTGGTGGCAAACGGGATCAGCTTTTCAACAGACGCTTCCATGATAGGGGCAATTCCCTTGACGACTTGCAGTTGACTGCGAATTAATTGTTCCGGGCGGCCAAATCGTGAACGTAGCTGTTCTATGACTGCATTTACGTTGTCTGGGTGTATAAGTAGTGACTGTACTGTTTCCCTTGCTTCAGATTTCAGACATCTTTGAAGGCGTTGACTATTTTCTAGGTTGGTATAGTTGTACGCGGCTGTGGACTCGGCGTATGCTGTGGCGAACATGGGCCAGTCCTCCGGGCGACCGCTGAATTCTGGCAGGTCTTGTATTTTGCGCGGTGCTACTGGTGCCGTCAGATTGCTAGCAGGAGAAAACTGCACCGGCAGCTGGGTATGGCTATAGACGGTATTTAGATTTGGGGCAGAACGTTGTTCGACAAACGGCACATAGCTTACTGTTGGAAAAGATGAAACTGGGCGTTGTTCGGCGAATAAAGTTGATGATGATGGCGTGTAGTTTACAGTTGACGGCAGTGCAACTGTAACGGGTGGTACCGTTGGCAACGGTGGTGGTGGTGCTTTCATCTGGCTTGCTTTTAACTGTGCTTCTAGGGCGGCAATTCGTTTTTGCATTTCTTGCAGCAAACTATCTTGCTGCACTGTGGCGACAATGCTGGCGTGAGCTGGAGCTGTAGGTGCATTTTTATTTGTGTTGGCGGTGGATTCTTCTGAAGCTAGTGGAAAGTTTTCCATTGGTCCGACAGATGTGGTGGCGGAGGTAGCAGCTGCGATTTCACTTGGATAGACGGCGGGGCTTTCCATTGTGACGGTGGTGGCGACAGTGGCAGAAGTTTCTCGATTGTCTTCAGCGTTGGCGGCAGCTGTGTCTGCTGAGAGTAGACGTGGGCTTTTCCTCGTTGGAGTACGTTTCATTACGGCAAATTCCTCATGCAAATGGCGGCTTATCGGCGTGCAATTATGCTTCACGGCTTGGAAGCATAAATTGCGAAATAAAAAATTTCAAAAGTTGGATCGTTGAAAATAATACACTGGCAAGTTGATTGTAGAATGTATTTTATTTCTATTAAAGGAAATATAGTAGTAGAATATGTCTTTTTAATGGAAAGTTCTTACCGCAATTTGTGATCCATCCAATTGCTCTTTTGACGTTGAAATGACGCCATATTCGCATTCCGTTGGATGGAAACACTAATTGCCGGAAAGAGAAAGGAAAGTGAATAGGCTATATTATTCATTGAGCATTCGTGGCGTTTCTTCTATTCAGCCTGAGATGGCGCACTTCGCACAGAGTGTGTTCGGCAACATTCATCTAAAATTGAACGCGCCTTTTACTTTTCCTGATAAGATAATCTCCTTGGAGGGTAATGTAATAGCTTTTCATCGTCAGCCTAATTTTCGGTTTCTGGCAACACGGACGTTTTCAGCACATATAATCTTTATACATTTCAATAAACTTCTTTTCCGACTCAAAATTTACTATTTCGTTATCTACATACAACACTCCCGCCTCTCATTTATCTATTTTGATATTCAATCATTTTCTTTCTTTTGTTTCGTTACATCTATCCACTTCACTAGCCTAAGAATAGCTAACTTCAAAAAATCTTTACCCAGCATTACTGGGATATTCATCGTACTAATACATAAATTTTTATACACTTGCGGTCATAAAAACCGCACCATATCAAAATGATTGAAAAATTGTTAATGACTACGATAATAATTTTTATAATGAAATTAAATTTTTGTTGAGTACTCCGCAGTAGTTTATAAGTACATATTTCTATCTAATTTCCATCTGTTTATTGAATGTTTGAAAAAAGATATTAACAAAGAAAGAAAAACTAGTTAATTTTCTTATTCTTTTAAAATATTTTAATACAGTCATTGGTTAACAAAATCAAACGATACATTTTTTATACATGTGTATATAAGATGTGTATATAAGATGTTTATATATTCCACTTTTACCAAAAAATTATCAATACCGAGTTGCTCCTCCTTTGGCGGTTATAACCGCTTTTATTCTAGAAGGCATCGAGTTTACTAGAAGTTCAGTAATATCCCTTGAAATATCAGTATTCCGTACATGTTCCAGAACTTCATTTAGCTTTTTTTTACTCTCTGGTTTATGTTCAGCCACCTTACGTTTCATTACATGCCACAAGTGTTCGATTGGGTTTAAATCTGGCCAGCTACAGTCTAGTCTGGTAATTCAGAGGTCATCAAACGTTGTCTTGTGCTGAAAGTTACTTGTCTGTTTATTATTTATAAAGTAGACATCAAGAAGTTGATTTATAACACTTTACTTACGGATTTGGCGCGGTGGCAAGGTGCAGAATCATCTTGAAAAATGCACTTGTAAGTATATGAATTATGTTGTTTAATTGCTGGTACCAAAAACTCCCTTACTACTTCTCCATACTTTTGAGCGTTCATAGTTCCATTAACAAAGTACAAAGGGCCCAAAACGTAAAAAGAAAAACATCCCCAAACCATCTGGCTTTGAGGAAGCTTCACTGTTTTGACTATGCACTCGTCCATGAATTTTTCACCTGCTGACCGTCGTACGTATGGCAAATTGTCGGTACACAACAAATTAAATTTACTTTCATCGGACCATATCACACATCGCCAATCATCCTGCGTCCAATCTTCGCACTTTTTTGCCCACGTCAAGCGAGCTTGTATTTATATCCTCTTATCTCCAATGACGTTGTGTGGACTTTTATTGATTTCAACCAAATTACATTTTATATTATTTGAAACAATAATGTCCTGTGGCATGAACTGTTGGCGCACTAAACTAATTGAGTTGCCGGCGTCAGTTAATATTCCTAATGCTATCTTAAATATAGGATTAATGCTCTTAAAATAATAGAGAAAATTTCTTACAAAGTTATCCACCTACCAAACAAAAAATTAAAAAATCGTTCAACTACCTAATTACCAAATAACAAAAATAACAAAAGAAAACTACACAGAAGACTTATTTTATTAATACGAGAGAAATCACACTTACAACGCGCCTCGAAATGCTAACCTAAAACTTACCTAACATGTCCTGTCACGAAACAGTCCTTACGAACGCTGGGTATTTATCAACTTTTATCAACCACTGTAAAGCTGTGCAAAAGTAGGTCGGGGTGTTCGACGTAAAATTGTGGATTTTGGATATTCAACCAAACGGAGAAATGAAGAAAAATCGTTGTTGCTGTAAGAAAAAAACTTTATTAGGTTGAAAGACATGCAGGGGCTGAGGTAACTCTACCGTACTGCATACTGATCGTAATTTGCAACGAGTTTATATACACTTCAAAAAGAGCTATTTCAAAGGAAAGCCTAAAATATTAATTCAATAAAAGCTTTTACATTCACAAGTTTGTTCTTTGGCATTGCCAGATATATCATATATAAATATAAAATTAATTCGGAACAGTACTGCCAGTGTGGCAAAAGAAAATAAAATAAAATAATTCAAGTAATGGTCGTGTGTTATACCACTTTAATTTATCTTTTACTAAAACCACTTTATCACTACTTTTCGAATTCAACTTTAGAGCAAATGACAAATATGGGCTTACTCGATTGCCATTTCGGTTGGAGAAAGACCAAATGTATCAAAATTCTCACAGACCACCAGCAGTTAACGCTTCCTTTGAATAATAAGAATAATAACGCAGATTTCAAGGGATGGAAGGCAACAAATGAAGAGTTTTATTTTTCCCTTGTCTACAAAGTAGGTCAACCAAATATAGTCACCGATGCACTTTCTCGACCTCTCATTGAATTTTATGTGTTAATATCATCATCCTCTACCCTACACAGTGTCAAGAAAAAGGTAGTTACCTTGTTCCTCACTGTTGAGCTCCTCTTAATGTCTTCAAAAATCAGTTCATTTTTGCCATGAAGAACCTCACCAAAATTACAATAGGCACTGAATCAGTATGCCGACCTTTGAAAGAAACAGCATAACAAATATACTTAAAGTAAACCTTAACCCCACATTTTAAATGGCATATACCGCATAAAGAAGACAAAAATTAAAAATAATATAGGGTGAAACAAACGTAATCATACAAACCATAAAGAAAAAAAACCCAAATATTATTGTTTCCCCCAAATGGCAAAATTAGTAAAAAAAAATGTCCACATTCTTGTCCAACAAATATGACCGACGCCTTGCTAGACCTTAACTATCAAACCACAACCCTTCTGTTCAGTGTATTTCACATATCTTCTTTATAGAAATGAAAAAAAGAAAAATTAGTTACATATGTAGATTGATTATTATCCCCCCCATCTACCCGTGGTAATGTGATAGTCAATTTGAACATTTTTGGGGGATCAACCAATTAAAATACAGACGTATAGTAAAGAAAATCAGTTTAAGAAAAACTATTAAGCTCGTTTGATAATATCTATACACTCTAATACGGAATGGAAGATCTCTAGGGAAACTAACAGCACCTGGGAGATGCCATTGAAACACTGCTGCGAAACTTCGTCGTTGAAAGAGCATTGGGATAAGTTCGTAGTCATTGATGCGATTATCGGCGAGCACACGAAGCCCTCAGTGATACGTCATGCTAAGCTAATAAATTGCTGTCTTTATGTGTCTTGCAACAAAGGCGTTCCATTTAGAAGCAGTATCAGATTTGTCGACAGAAACCTTTTTGGCTTTTTGGCTGCTTTCGACCGATTTAGCTCCAGGCGAGACCTTATTAACCATTTATATACGGCGGCAATGCCATCAATTTTGTAATTTTGTAAGAGCATGTACAAAGTTGAAGAAACAATACATAAATGAAAATTCAAATCTAACTGAAGCAATGTCGGCCCAAGATTTAAGCTGGTACTCCATACAACCCACTTCCCATCTCTTTGGCGGACTTTAGGAAGCTGGGATTAAATCTATAAAGCTTAATTTAAAAAAGACAATTGGGGAAACACACCTTACTTATGAAGGATTTTCAACATTACCATGCAAAATAGAAGCACGTCTCAACTCATGACAGCTATGTTCAATGAGTAGTACTCTAGATGACCTAGAATCTTTAGCACATTTTTTGATCGGGCCTAACATATTTTGCAGTGAAACAGAAAATGTGGTAGATGTCCAGGAAAACGGATTAACTCTATGGCAGTTCCTAAAGAAATTACAACAACGAAGGGGCACGAAGGGATAAACGATCTCCGTTTGATTTTATTGAGAGGATATCTAATCAACTATTCGATTATGCGCACAAAATGAAAAATTGAACTCACAAAATTCGGCAAGTTAACAAACACCCCCAAAAAATTCTACAAAATGATTGAAACTACACTTAACATAATAAAGACCGCAGAAAAATAAACAATAGACGAATATAATTTACTACAAGACAGGATCATGAACATAACATCAGCAGTACAAAACACAATTGTTAAGGTCCAGCAAACTCAGCTTTTAATAACTTTAGCACTCACCACTCATATATATGTCGACAACATTGAAAAGCTTCAGGAAACCCTACTGGATACAGTACTCAATATACAGCATGGAACGATTCCTCATATGGTCAATACCCACGGCAATTAAAAAATCATTTGATCGACATTCAGTAACATATACCTCCAACCATGAGGCTACCAGCTGCTGAACATCTGGATCAGTTACTCCAGATCTATAAGTTGATGACCGTTAGTGGAAACATAACTGCAACTTATAGCTTATTTGACTGCAAAATTTCCAATACTGGACTCTGAAAATTACCAAGTGTTTCGAATAATAGCAGTGCCAATGCCATATCATGACAAATTTGCATGTATTATACCCAATTCTGACAATTCACAAACTCGCCAAAAGAAAAAAATACTATCCCATGGAAAGAGACGAATTTGAAAAATGCATTTCTGCTAAAGAAGCTCTTCACAACATCCCATGTACAACACCCAGTCTAACACTTCGCAATGCGAAATTGATTTGTTAAGACACAGTAAGGATATATCGTAGAAGGGAAATGCGACTTTACACAAATTCCACCTAGGAAAATGTGGGTACCATTACGAAATCCTAACAGCTGGTTTTATGTAATGGATAAGGAATCAACTTTCAATTTGGTATGTCGCGGACATATATATGTTATAACTCCAATCAAGGATGATATTTTCACGTTGGGAGAAGGATGTCAGCTAAACCTCAACACTATGGTCATAAGAGCCCATGCCCTTTATAAGACTATGTTAAACGCCTTCTCCACGCCACAACTTAATTTGAGTACTGTTATGCTTAATAATACCAGAGAGCGACTTGGTCAAAAAGCAACTGTTACACGTCTATTTCACTACCCAGATAAATGCATAAGGAATTTGGAACAATCCATACACAAGGCTAAGAAGTCCAGTCACAACAATCATTGTACTAGTATCTTCAACAGAAAATACTGAACAAATCACAAGCAACATAATTTTCCATCACTGAGAACCACATAACAGAACAAAGCGAATTTGCTGTGGAGCGATACTTCAAGAAAGGCTTTTTTTAACACTCAAGTGGGTATGACTACACTTATAATGCCACAGCATTCCAACATTTAATGGGCAGACTAAATTATTAGAGTAAATTGACTTGATGTTGCATTTAGGCAACTATTAATCTCACAAGATTTTAGTTGCATGAAAAAAAGTCTTTTGGTCACGGTTGGTATTGAACCCCGCACCATTTGATTGGGAAGCCAGTACACTACCAATTGAGCCACGGCTACCCACGTGTACAGCTACTGCGAAAGAAATTATCTTCAAGCCATGGAGGAGATGACAACTACCGTAAATGTTCTACAATCGAAATCACTATCAATCTCGTGGCCACTCCCGGATTGCAGTCAGGAAAGTTCGTTTGCATCATATTTAGTACAATTGCCTATAATGGGATCACCATCGATCAACAGAGAGTATTCACAGTAGGTGTGGTTTAAGGACATATTCGTTGCTGCTATCGGTAATCATCCAACATTTACATACGTCGAAAAGCTGTATCTAGAGGGAAGTTTAATAGATAGACATCACAGCATATCCAGAACCTATCATTAACTGCAGTAAACTATAAAATTGCTTGGGATGAATTGGTGTTACACTACTTCCTTTTTTTTATAAGAACACTCAAGAGGGTGTGACTGTTTTTACCACTCTCTGCCAATACACTACCACTTGAGCTACGGCCACCCACAATAAACGTGTTTTAGTCGATGCAGCCCTAACCCCTATTCTTTCAATAAAACTAGTTATTTCTAAGTCGTCCTTGGAGCTCGAACTTCTGTTCGACGAGAGCAATCAAGCCCTTACATCTCTTGAAGGATTCGGTAGCAAAGTAGATAAATGGGATGACATCCTGATGCATATCGTTTCTCGGAAAATTGATGCTACCTCAACCTAGGAGTGGGAAAAAATTTTACGCTCTTCCACGAAACCGCCATCCTGGGCATCATTCAAAGACTATCTTATCACTCGTCTTCGATCACTTCAAGCTTACGAACGTGCTTCACCCATTCAACATTATCAAATAAATATAGGACCAAACTTCATCATGTAACTACGAAAGCATCTGGCGAAAGATCTTCTAACTGCATAGGCGAGCATTACATTTCTCTTGCCCAACTTTCAAATCAAAAAATTTCACTCAGCGCCTCGAAACACTCAAACAATTAAAATTGTATTTTAATTATATAGGATATCATCAGGTAGCAAGAAGAGTTGTCAATTCTGCAACCAACGTCGTCATACATTAATTCATCAAATTCATCAATCGTGTTCGGTATCAAAAGTGCCAACATAGAATGCTTCAGCATATTCAATGACAAAGGAACCATCCAGAAATACTGCATCTTCTTATATGACTTGTATCACTAAATCAAGTACTCAATTGGTGCTTTTGACGACAGCTTTAGTTTGACTTCAATCAAGCGAAGGGGTATATTTCACTGTCCGAGCGTTTTTAGATCGGAGAATCTAACTCAAGCCCTTCAACTTTCGAGACATCACACAACGCTTTCAATCACCGGAATCGGAGCAGATTCTTCATGAACCCATCAATCAAAAGGTATAGTTGCACTGACCCTGTCGTCGTGCGTTACTGATTTCAAGAGCAATTTCAACGCACATATCTTACCTAAATTGAACAGCCATCTCCCAATGACCAATGTTGCTCGAAAAAATTGTCCTCATCTCCAAGGAATCATATTGGTAGATCCTCAATATTATATACTTGAAAGTGTGGATATCATTTTAGGAGTTCAAATCTATGGACGAATCTTGCAAGAAGGTCTGCGAAAGGGCGAAGAAGATGCCCCAATAGCAAAAAAAACAGAGCGCAGATTTATCAATGTCACCTGGATCTAGAACTAAAAGAGTTATAGATGCAATTTTGGATGCAAGAGGAACCCTTTCAATCTACACCAAATTAGATAATATCAGGCGAAGCAGACTGCAAACAAATTTTTAAATCAACTCATTACCGAAAAGAAGAAGGATGTTACGTTGTGCGGCTTCCTTTTAAATTACATTCATCGACGTTTGGTGATTTTCGACCTCCTGCTCTCAAAATGCTTCACCGCATGCAGAAACGTTTTCATCACAACCCATAATTTTTCGACGAATACGCTAAATTTATCAAAGAGTATGAATATCTTGATATGCGCAGAACATCATCTGTTGAAAATTCATGCAATTAATCAGGTGTCGTTCGTGAATCAAGTACAACGACAAAGTTAGATCGCTTAGATCGCTTAAGACTGATCAAGGAACTTCTCTAAACAACCATCTACACCAGATGTGTTGACTCGCTGGCGAAAATACGAGTTCGCTTTTTTATCAGATGTTATAAAGATATCGAAGTTCATCCTTATGATTGGACTTATCAACGCATACTATGGTTTGAAGGAACAGATCTGGTGAAGTTTCTTCTAATGATAGTGGCTTATGGTACATTGTCGGCTCCCTATCTGGCCAATCGTGTCATAAGAAAACTTGTTGAAAACGCAGGACACCACTTCCCAATCGTCAAGGAATTGGTAAAGGGAAATATCTGTGTTGGCGACATCTATGCTAGTGTTTCAACTATTGAAGAAGGTAAGTCAAACATTCAACAAATAATCAATTACTTCAAAGCAGGTTGCTTTCCACTACAAAAGTGGACCGCCAATAGTCAAACACTGTTAGAAGAAGTTCAGTTAGCGACAAATCAATATCTTGGTCCAAACTGGCAGCCAAATTTAGACAAAAGAAGTTTCTACGTATATGAAGAGAATGGTACTATCAGCTCTTCGACTCACTCGATGGGATATAGCCCGTTATAGTCAAGGCTACAATCTTCTTTCAAGAACTGTGGCAATCCAATCAATACTGGAAGGAAACCATTCCTAGTCATCTGGTTACGCGATGGAGAAATTACATCACCCAACTCTATGATTTATCATTTATATCAGTTCCTAGATGGATAACGTTGTCCCCATCGTCACTATCCGTCAAGTTTCACGGCTTTTGGCACATATCTAGCTGCAATTGAAGCAGTCGTCTATCTTCGAGTATTACAGGACCATCACATTACTCAAGTCACTGTCATAGCTTCAAAATTAAAAGTAACTCCAGTCAGAGAAAAATCTGCGGCATCATAAAGGTCAAAAATTGCTCGAATCACTGTTACTCGCTTAGAGCTATCGGCCGCATTACTTCTAAAAAAAGCTTGTCGAAAGGTGCTTAAGCTAGAATCAAAACCGATTCATTTATGGACGGACTTTAGTGCGACACTCGTCAACCTTCAAGATGGAAATATTTCATCCTCAATCGAATTTCTCGAATTCAAGACATTCTTCTGCAAGCACACTGGCAACAAAAAATCAACACAAATCGACACAGTCGCTTTGCTTTAACTCAGAAATCAATCAACTCTCGACTTCAATATGGCTGAAGTCAAATAGTTTGCTTTATCGCTTAACACTATTTATGAAGCACCCGGTAATCTTACCCTTTACATACGTTAAGATGAAAATATTGGGTTATTGGTGTAATCCAATAAGGTGATTTATACATCGCTATGTGCGAGTAATTAATGCCAAACAAATCATGGGTCAACTGCCATCAGTACGAACACAATTATTTCGGCCACTTTTGCATTCAAGTGTAGACTACGTCGGATGGTTTAGTATCAAGGCTTGGAAAGGCCTTCGTTTGCTTCTCGTCAGTCGTTCACTTGGAGCTATCTACCGACTACTCCACTAGAGGGTTCATAGCTGTCTACACACATTTCACGAGGCGCCGTGGCATATGCTCCACATTATCAAGCGATTATGGATCAAATGTCATAGGGGCAGACGCAGAACTAAGAAAACTATTAACTGGTGTGAAGCAGCAGTAAAATCGGTAAAGTTTCACTTCAAAAGAGTTGTAGGCAACGTAATTTTGACCTATGAAGAATTTTTGACGCTCTAGACACAAATCGAGTGTGTGCTGAATTCACGACCTATCCGCTCAATATCTGTAGACTTAAATGATCTAGAAGCCTTCGTTCCTGGTCATTTTATAATCGGAGAAGCCCCAAATACAATTCCTGAACCATATCTAACTCATTATTCACAATCAAGACTCTCTCGATATCAGCTTATTTGTCAAGTTCTTGAAGTATTCTGGAAGCGGTGGTCAATAGAATATGTGCAATGACTACAAGAAATTGTAAAGTTGCATCATCCATCTTCGAAAATCAAGGTAGGCTCACTAATTCTACTGATGAACGATTAAAATGGCCCCCTGCTCGTGTCATCAACACTCATCCAGGCTTGGATGGATTTATCTGTGTGGTCACTATAAATACTATAAAAAGGCTACTACTCTAAGGCGCACTATATCAAAACTATGTCTGCTGCCAGTGTCTTCGCAAACCGATTAGAATCTTGTTAAACATCCAGATCCAGAAGTGTCGGCACCCTAAAAGTGTTCGAAGCGGGCGGAATGTTAAGAAAATATTGCATCTACAATAATAGTACCTGTTGCATTTATTATAATATTAAATTTCATATCTTTCATTTAAATAATTGAATCCCCTATTAAGATAAGTCCTATTGTAACATTTCACATTTTAAATTATCTGTGCACCATATTATTTGATAAATTTGATGCAAATTATTAAACTTCTTTTACTCGGTTTTAAAAAAATAAAACTTTATTAAAAAAGAAATATCACCAGAGTGATTGGTTGACGTTACAAAATAAGACAAAATAAAACTTTGCGAACCTATTTATACATGGATCGTGATGAATAAGTTTGCGTGGGTGTGGTGTTCTGGTGGTCGGCCGCTGCTTCTTGTTTATTGTAATTCGATAGTTTTTGTGGAACTTCCGTTGCTTTGTTGAAGTTCTTATTGGCTATTGCAATTAAGCAGTTTCTGTCATTGGTGATGATTCAGGGTGTTATCTTCTTCATAATTTTGTCTGTTGCAATTAAGCAGTTTTTGCGTTTGACGCTGATGATGTTTCAGGGTGTTAACTCCCCCCTTTCTAAAGAGAAACGTCCCGTTTCTTGACATTTGTTTGTCATATCTTGAATTCTTGAATTTAAATTGTTGAAAACGATGTCTCTTTTTGCGTTGTTTCTTTTGTATAAATTATATTTTACAAGGAATTTATATGATCCAAATACAGTTAAGGCTAATATTATTAATACAATTAATATGGTTAAAGTCGTATGATTTTCAATTTGATTTTTAATAGAAGATAATATGTTTATATTTTCAAGTTTGAGTTCAATGTTTTCGGATTCTATGTAACTTATTATGTCAAATTGACTTACAAAATTAGTTTTTAAATAGTTTAAAATTTCTGTTGTTGGATTTACATACTATTTTTTTTTTAGTTTTCAATGCATTTTATTTTCTTAACACTAACTCTTACATACTAACAAAAAATGCTTAAATGCTAGCTTACAATTACTTAATAATCTTATACTAACTTACTGGCCCCACACAGGCACTCTAAGCTACTCTAAATACTTATATCTATGTCTTTCGACTTTATTTACATTTTATTTAGAATGGATTTACATACTATTATGGGTTGTAGTGAGCAGGTTTTCGTTCGCTGGTAATGACAAATATTCTTCCAACCATCATTAGCACCTGTTCATATCTTGGCACCATCGACGGCAGCAATAACTTGGGTCAGTGGGTTACCAACCCGGCAGGCAATTCTCGCTCGTGTCAATTGCTCTAGTTTCCACATTGCGCTATCCGACGTCATAGTATCGTATGATATTCCTCGGTAAGGCTTAGCGGATGTAGAAAATCAGGAGATGTGGTCTGATCTGATGAACCAGTTGAACAAGGAAAAAAGAACGGATCATGGTAGGTGGTACGAGTTTGAAGAAAACAGGCGACTGGTAGGGCGTGGGAAAATGGTAAAGCTGCGATTGAAAGTGCGAGTCAGTTAGAAGGAGTCAGGCAAGCAGTTCGGTAGTCGGGTGGAAAAAAATATTTAGTAGTTTAATAGAAAAGGAGCACAGAGAACAAAAAAGTTCAAGTATAATTAAATTTGGGATGTCGGTAGTGAATTAATACACAAATAAAAGACTTAAAACAAAAAGCAATAGGAAAAGAAAAACAACTCAGGGAGGAGTTTGGCAGTGCGAGTGATAGGAAGCCTCTCAAGTTTTAAAAAAAAGAAAGAAAAAGAGTGTTTAAAACAAAAAAAAAACAAAACCAACATACGTATAACGAAAAAAATGAACCGCGAATTTAATAGTGCCAGGCAACAACCTACAAGACAAAAGTGACAAACTAGTTCGGTACCACAGAGGATAAGTGAAGATCCAAAGATTTTGTCGGTAGTATCAAAGTAAATAAATCGAACTTTTATATTTGTCGAGCCCCTAAACGAATTCGTAAAATAAACTCTGACCTAAAAGATACAAGGCAACTAGTAGCGCTGTAGAAGTGTGTGCCAAGCAGAGACAGAGAAGCAGCTGTAGACGTGCTGAACGAGACGAAGATACATATGTTGAGCCTATATGTAACTACAAGTAATATATTAATATATCCACCTAGTTATACATATGGTATTCCGCTTACGTAGACACGGTTAATATCGGAATTAAAGGTCGTTGATTAGCGGGTGGTTTAATTCGATTTCGTGACAGCAACGCTTGGCGCGGAAAACGGTTCAAATACGGGTTCTGTATTTTGTTTTCTTCTTTAAGATTTTGTATTTAATATAAGTTTAAGGAGTAGAATTGTTTAGTTGAGACCTATTTGTAAGTTAGTGTTTAAGTTGTTAATTTGGTTTGAATTAAAGAAAAAAAAAAGAATTATAACGTTGTGGTAAATAGTCGTTTATAATTTATTCTTCTTGGTTGAAATCGGTTCGTCGGCACGGGGAAAAAGAAAACGCGAATCCCCCATTTAGTCGCGATTCTGGATGTGGGTAGTAGGACGGAAGTGCAATCGCGTGGCGCCCATTTGAACACCTTAACCCACGACCAGTCTCTGTGGTGGTCGGGCACTCTTCCGTTGTACGGCGCGTTGAACGGAGAATTCGGCGGTAACAATACATTATATCATTTATAACTGTTTTATTTTCAAATGTTACTAAGTATATACCATCTTTAATTATTGCTATTTTTTTATTATTTTCTTTGATTTTTGTACATTTACCTTTTTGTTTATTTAATATTTTTGAGAAACATGTTTCGTTTAAGTTTAGTTCACAATATGTGTTTCCTAATTCTAGCTTACAGTTTTTAACATTATAAAAATTTTCTTTACATTTTATTATTTCTTTTTAAATTAATAGTTTCCCATCTTGTTGGCTTATAGCTCTTGTTTCGTATAGGTTACATGTTTCCTTTATTATAGGGTATTTAATATGAATAATAATTATATCTTTGTTTTGTAAAATTTTGAATTTAGAAACGTCTAAAAGGTCAGTTATTGTTAATGTTTCATGTTCGTATCTTATTATGTCTTGAATTATTTTGTAATTTAAAATGGCGGGGTTTAAAACACCTACTTTTGATAAAGCTATAGTATTTATTGTATTCTGGAGTTCTATAATTATGAGTTCATTAATACGTTTTATAATTTTTTCGTAATGGCTGTTTTCTAATGTGTGTATGGAATTAATTTGAGTAATTGAGTTAAAAATTTCGGAATTTGTTGTAAACTGTTTATTATTATTTTCTACTAACTCCGTTATTTAATTTGTAATCTATAATTTCAGCGGAGGTTGTAGTCATTATGAAGAGTAATAATAACATTGCTGCCTAATGTAAGAAAAAGATAGAAATTTCTTAATATTATCTTTATGTATAATTCTACATTTAGAATGAATTTTAATCTTATTTCCTAAGTCTCCTTTGACTTTTTGTTTCCTGTATTTGGGTAATAGTTTATTTCTTACACCTATATTCTTTTCATAGATTATTTCATTTGGATTATAAGTTTTCTTTCGTCTATTCTTGTTTTCTCTTGCTAACATTCTTTTTTGAGCTAGTATAAGTTTAGATTGTACATCATTATGAGGTTTTTTGTTAAAAAGAACGTCACAGGGTTTCATAGTTGTAACGGAATGTATCGTTTTATTGTATTGTAGAGCTGCTCTCAATACAGATTCTAAATCATTTATAAGGTAAAATTCTTGATTAAGACGTTTTGTCATTTATTAATTTTACTATTAAAAATTTCGAATAAGAATCAATGCACGTTAACAATTTTAAATTTTGAGCAAAGAATATGTCTATGTGCAGTTCTTCACCTTCTTTTGTGAGAATTGGAGGCTCTCCAATTGATGTCTTTCATATTTATTTTCGTTGCATATTTCACAATTTCTTATATATTCCTTAAATTGTTCTTTAATTTTAGGCCAGTAATAAAGTGAGGATATTTGACCTAAATTTTCTTGATAACTCCTATGAGCTCTTGTATGAGTTTGTTGTATGATAATTGCCTGGTTTTCAGTATTGGGAATATCTAAAGGAAAATTTTTAGTATATAGAAACCGATTACTGAAGGTTTCTTTTAGTTTTTGTTTTATGACGTATAAGTCCTCTGGAGTGCAATATATTGCGACAGTACCAGGTTGTAAATATTGTTTAAGGATTATAATTAAATTTTCTGGTGTATCGAATGTCGTGTTTTACCAAAATTAGTTATTTGTTCATGTATGGTAACTTTGCTTAGTAAAATTTGTTGCTTAAACTGGTTTAAAGGTTTTTTTGTTTCTTCAATGGTATTATTATCGCTGCTTTCAACGGAGTGTTTTGTTGCCATACCAGAGGAATCCTCTGATATTTGATTTAAATATTGTCTAGAAAGAGCATCTACTACTTTTGTTTTTCCTGGTTTATAAATGATATTAGGTGAAAATTCTTCAATAAAAGCATGCCAACGTTTCATTTTGGCGTTAGGATTACGAGTTGAGACTGCGAAAATGAATGGTTGATAGTCCGTATGGATCTCAAGATCTGTAACACCATAAAGTTAGTTTCTCAAATGTTTCAATGCTCATACAATGGCATAAAGTTCTTTTTCATTAGTAGCATAATTTTGTTCTGTCGAATTTTGGGTTTTTGAAATGAAGGTTATTGGTTTACCTTCTTGAGTTAAAACACCGCCCATTGCGTTGTTTGAAGCATCTGTAGTTAAAATAAATTTTTTGTTATAATCAGGTTGTACTAGTTCCACTTGATTAATCATCAATTTTTTTATTCATCGCAAGCTGAAATTGCCTTTTCATCTAGAGTAACTTGTATTTTTTTTTAAATATTTTTTGAAGCTCTGCCGTTTTCATCGGCTAAAAGTTTGGTTAAAGGTTTTGTAAATTTACGATAATAACCTGTCATGCCTAAGAAACTTCTTAGTTGTCTTAATGTGTTTGGAATCGGATAATCTGAAATTGTTTTAATTTTAGTAGGATCGGTTTTAATAATATTATGCGCAACCACATATCCCAAAAATTCTATCTGTCGTTCGTAGAATTTTGATTTTTCCAGTGAAATCTTCATATTGGCATTTTTCAAAGTTTCAATAATAATTTTAATGTGTTTGGTGTGCTCATTAATAGTCTTTGAATATATTATTATGTCATCTATATAAATATGACATATTTTTCCAATATGATGACGTAAAATATCATTGCCCGTTGAAATATATTTGGGGCATTCTGGCATTGGGGCAAAAAGCATCCTCAGAAATTCGTATTTTCCGTTGTTTACGGAAAAAGCAGTTTTTTCGATATCGGTGGCTTTCATTTTTGTTTGTTGAAATCCGGATTCTAAATCTATAGTGGAAAAGTATTTTGCTTTTCCTAGATTCGATTCCACATTTATGTCTGGTATCGGATATATATCCGATATAGTCTTCTCGTTTAATTTCTTATAGTCCATTACGAGTCTTAATTTTGGAGTTCCATCCTCCTTAGATCCTTTTTTAGGTTGGTGAATTATATGGTCTTTTACTTGGTTGAATAATTCCGTTATTCAACATATTTTCAATTTCTTTATTTACAAACGTATTAACTGACAGAGGATAGGGATATTGTTTACTCCATATAGGAGTTTCAACAAGTGTTCGGATTTCTGCCTCAACGTCTGTTCTGAATAATGAATTCAAATTGATATTTGAATGAGTTTCTTCTATCTTATTATCTATAATCTTTCTCAAAGATATAATATCTTTACTGCCTTCGTTAATGTTAGTTATTTTATTTATTTTGCCGCTATTGTCGTCGGTTTCAGCTTTAGAAAGCATTGATTTTGTAATATTACTTTTTGTGCCATCAGAATTGAAGATTTTTTCCTCTCCTTCTTTATACTTCAGGGTTCCTTTCTTAAAGTCTAAAGTTATTTTTGCTTGCTTAACAGCATAAAAGCTATGAGCAAATCGCATTCTAAATTGTTAATTTCGTAAAATCTTACTTTTCTATTAAATATGATAACCTCACTAAAATGACTTATAATAATATAACCGTTTATTGTTTTTACACGTTTGTTTATATCGAGTTCTTGTGTATTTAAGAAAACGTTCGGTCTACAGTAGCAGCTGGTAGCGCCTGTATAAATTAATATCTTTATTCTCCTCTTATCATCTCTGTCTGTTCGGTATGTATAGGGTAATTGTGATTGGGACCGCTTTGATCTAAAAAAGCTTCCTCGTTCATGTTATTTATTTTAAGATTTTTTTCATTTGGTTGATTGGTTTGCTGAGAGGCTTAATGAGGTCTTTTATCGACATGCTGAGGTCGATTATTAGAATAATAATTTCTATGATTGTTATAATTGGCCAAATTACCATTATTATTATGATTATTTTGATTAAAAGTATTTTGTTTGATATTATTATAGTGGTTCTGTCTCTGATTAGAACTACCAATGTGCATTTCTTCAGGAGGTGGCTGTTGATTTTTATTAGGTTGTTGATCCCAGACTGATCGATTTAGAAACCTTATATTATTATTATTTTGCTTGTTATTATGGTTATTATTTTGTTTATTATTATTGTTGTTGTGGCTGTTGTTACTACCTGCGTTCTTTGCATATTGTTTAGCAAATTGTGTCCTCGTGTTATTAGATTCTAACTCCTGTGCTTTCGCTAAAGCACTGGGTAGATCTTCTGGGCTTAGTGAAAAGAGAATATTAGCTAAGGGAGCATTAAGTCCCGCAATAAACACACGAAGAGCATTTCTTCTATTTATATTGTTAAGTTCTTTGGTAAGACCGCTGTCTGTTCCATGTGTCATGATCGTTTTGTTGATCAAAAGGGTCAATTTGGAATTTATTACGTTACAGTATTCTAGAATTGACATATTTCCTTCTCTGAGAATACTCAGCTCTTGTTCAATAATGTGTGCTGGACGTTTGTCTGCGTATGTGAAATCCAGTCGACTTATTATAGCGTCGAAATTTAATACAGTGCCATGATTTGACAGAATATCGTTTGCATTTTTAGTTATTTTATTTCTGACTATGGTGAGCGCAACGAAATATTGTTTACTTCCTTTGATATAAAGGCTAAGAGAGTTATGAGCTGCTTCGCGCCAACTTACGTAGGAATTTGTGTTAACTGTGAATTCAGGTAAAGATTTGAGCACTTCCAAAGACTCTTCACATCGTATCCAATCGTCAATGGTTTAGTTTTTAAATTCTGTTACAGAACTAGTGCCTGACAGAGTGGCAATTTAAATTGTTAAGCTGTTGACCTCAGCTATAAGGGATGCAGTATTTACGGCAATAAGTCTCACGATTAAGTCTTCGTTGTTTACTGTGTTTATCGTCATTTTCCTAAATCTGTATATAAGGTCGTCCAGTGTTAAGAATTTATATTAAGATGTAAGTGTTATTTATAACACAGCTATAATTTTAAATAGTTTTTTATTTTAACTTATTTTGTGTAGTTTCTGATATTTTATCATATATGGTCTCTAATTCATTTTTCAGAAAGTATTTAACATTATTTTTATTTGTCTATATTATGCAAGCAATACTGGTTTTAAGATCTTGTTTTAAGCTAAAAATAGGAAAATTAATATGTGTACTATATATCTTACAATGTAACGTTGGACTGATGTACCTGATTTCTTGTTGATTGATGCTTCTAGTTATTTGTGTATTTTTTTTGTATTCAAATTTGCTTTGATTGTTCACGTTTATTATTTTTATTTTTTCAAAAGTTATATTTTCTTTTTTCTTTTCACTTACAATTTTTCATTGTTTAATGTTTATTTCTTTTGTTTGAATATTTTGTTCCTTCGTTTAACTGGGTTTTACAATTATGTTAGCTTAAAAATTCAAATTAGTTTCACCAGTAAATACTATTAAGCACTTGTTTAAATTTTTTTTATTTAATTTATTTTTTTCTCCTCTTACGGTGAGGATACTTATCTGTGTGTTCTTGTATTACAAAAAGCACTTTATCTTCGGTTCTTATTATTTTGCACTTAAAATAGGAATTTCCATTCTCACTAAGGGCTTGTAATGTGGGCAAACACGTTGGGCGCCAATTATTAAATTTCTTTTACTCGGTTTTAAAAAAATAAAACTTTATTAAAAAAGAAATATCACCAGAGTGATTGGTTGAAGTTACAGAATACGACTTAAAGACTAATCTACTTTGCGAACTTATTTATACATGGGTTGTGATGAATAAGTTTGCGTGGGTGTGGTGGTCTGCGGCTGCTTCTTGTTTATTGTAATTCGATAGTTTTTGTGGAAGAACTTCCGTTGCTTTGTTGAAGTTATTATTGGCTATTGCAATTAAGAAGTTTCTGTCATTGATGCTGGTGATGATTCAGGGTGTTATCTTCTTTATAATTTTGTCTGTTACAATTAAGCAGTTTTTGCCTTTGACGCTGGTGATGTTTCAGGGTGTTAACTTGCATAGTTACATAGTTAATTTAAGTCTTCAACTACTTTTGTATTATTTGTTTACTTCTTTGACATTTCTCAAAAAAAGAATGTGAATAAAATTTAATTTGATACCGAACGTACGTTGGTTTTTCTCTCTCGGTGAAATATCAAAAGATAAAATTCAGAGTACACCGGCAATTGAATAAATCGAAATAATTTTAACAAACAGGAATATCCTGATTACACAATCAAACAAATCATAAATATCGCAATGGATAGATACAATAACATGATCCATTCAGTAACCATACCAAAAGTTTTGGATTTGCGATAAAATAAACTCAGTCGACAGACAGAACGAACATGACATTGATTGTGATTGGATGGTTACATAGAGCGGCCGTCAGAGCTCTGGAAGTGAGTCCCTATGCTCTGACAACTAAATTAGTGGAACCACGTATGCATGTGTGTGTGTGTGGGGGAGTGTGAGCAACTAGCCGAAATGTGCGGCTAGGATAATTCATAACTAGCCGTCATAGCGGACAGTGCCATCATTTTGTGAGAAAGTCCAAAAAAATAAAAAATAAAAACGAACAGACGGCAAAACAATTAACGAGCAAGCGGAAAAGAGAAATACAATAAGTTACAGAAATAAATAAAATCACCCAAAAGACAACACATATCCATCAACCACATCAGAAACAAAAGAAGAAAACGAGACAAAGAAATCAACCCCCAAAGACGATCAAAGAACCGATCAAGAACTGCAAACCAAGTGACTATGGTGGGAGACAGGAGTGACCTTAGTAGGCGGTAAATCAGCTAAGTACCTCTTTGTATTTTTTTTCATATATTTGAACTTCCCTAGTTAGTATTATTTGTGGTTCACGGAATCCCGTAAGGTTCCTTACCGTTCTCTTGGTAAACTCTGTAACCCTTTTGCTGTTACTTTTAAAACGTTCGTAACCCCGTTGACCCCACTGAGTCATACAGCTTTATAATTGTACGGAATCATAGGCCTTCCGTTGGCGGTCAAATTAAGTGTTCATTTTCTTTTGACTAAACCTTGAGGTAAGCAAACCATTGCCCTACGATTTCTTTGTGTAACGTACACCGCATTTGTTATCCCCTTTCCAAAAAAAACCACACACTCTTAAATACCCTGTCAGGAAAAAGTTTATAATCGGTGTTTTTTTTATCTTGTTTTTCTAATTTTGTCATAGAAATTGGGTGGCGTCCACTTACATATTATTTGCGTTCATTTTCTTCCTTTTCCAAAATCCAATGCAAATCCGAATGAAGCAACGCGGAGAAACACTGCAGCAGCTCCCAGCAGACGTGAGTAGACTGGCACATTTGTTATACCCACCGCAAGAAATTATCGATGAAATTGTAAGAAACGCATTCATCAGGGGAATCGCAGATTTGAAGCTACAGTCAGCAGTAAGGATGAGCGGATTGCCTTCGCTCTGGCAATGGAAGCTGGCAATCAGGCTTCCAATACTCCTTGAATACAGGTGAATACTCCTTGTCAAAGACTAAGTGCCGAGCAACGAAATACTCCGCGGAAGAAACGAAGGATGCGCTGCTGGAACTGCGATAAAGAACGAGATCTTCAAGGGCACTTTAAAGAACCGGTACGACGAAAAGGCTGTCTTCACTGTGATAACAAGGAAATTGAGGGAAAAATCAGCAGAGGTCGGTCAACCTTCCTGAAGCCATTTGTTTGGAAAAGCCTACTTCGTGGAACAGAAGCAGAAATCTCGAAGAAGTCTCGCAGGAAAAACAATGCAACGAAGGTCTCCTGGCAGAAGTGGTTAGTGGTAGGAAGCGAAGGAACATGCCACTATCCAAATGATCAGGATTGCGCCAGTAGAGTGTTGGAGTACAGATGGAATCCGTTCCTCCCAACAAACAGATAATGACATCGAACCAACATTGTCATGGAAGGAACACGAGGAAAGATCAAGCTATCAGAATATATCGGACTGGAGCCAAGTTCTATAGGCATAGTAGGCATAGTGGTACTCGCTGTGTGTACAACATGGTTTGCTGAATAGAAAATGGTAAAGTGCAGATGAAACAACATCTCATGGCCCCTTTCGCGAAACCTTTAACTACAATTGATGCACCCTCGTGATCATGGATTACTTCAGTAAGTGGTCGGAGTGTCTGCAATCCTAGATCAATAGACTAAGACTGTAGCAGAAGAGATAGCCAACAACTGGGTGAGCAGATTAAGGTTGTGCGGAAAATTATATCGGGGTAGAAATTTGTCTATTAAGTAGTTAGTTTTTTTTTTAATTCATGAAGTATGAATTAGTTAGAAATTAGATTCATTTTCTGTGATGACCATGTAGGTATTTACCATTGTTTCTTTAATGAGTTCTAGATGAAGTGGTGGGTTGTTTAAGATTGTTTTTTTCTAATGATCGCGCAAGTTAATGTTGGTGGCTGAGTAAAAAGATTATTTATTTCATGCTACACCCAAATGTGCTCTTTATTAATATTCTTAAGACTAAACACTATATAAGATCTTAATTCTATTTATACTACTGATGCGATGGCTGTTATCAAAATGGAATATTCCGTTGTTTGTTGTTTACTACTATAGTATTCTGATAGTTAATTGTTTATGTCAATAATGTATTTCGCGATAATGCATTTTAGGTGATGCCGGTGGTTAAATTCCTAAATGGTGATATAATCTGGTGTACATGGGTTAATAAGAATGACGGAACATGTAGACAGTGAGATTACGTCATTAACTCCCCTCCTTCTTAAAATTAAGCGTCCTCGCTTTTACATAAATTTTGTTCTTGTAGGAGTCTGGAAAATTCTAGTTCGTATATTACAGCGATTCTTTTTCTTCTTGCTTTGGCTTTCTGTACCTTGTAGCATTCGCAGACTTTGACTGTCTGCTGCTAAAGTAAAGCTAGTGTGCATAATCCCAGGATGCAATAAGCTGTGTATTGGACTGGATGTTCTTCGATTGGTATCAGGAAAGATGATATTTCTTGAATACTCGTATTACTTAATTTGTAATCAGCATTGGATTCGATGATGCGCAGGACGTTTAACCGTTCGTCATGTTGCTTGTACATGGCATCTTTGAATTCTTGTTGATGGTTGAAGTATTGCTTTCCGTCGATAGTTGTGGAGTAATTGAATTGTATTAACTTTGTAGGTCCTTCTGTTTTTACATTATTCCAGGTGTGTTCATAATCTGTGAAAATATTTCGGTTTTCAAGTAGCCTTGTGGTGCATTATTTTCATATTTCACTTTTTATAATTGGCTGGCTTATTTTCTAACATATTAATAGTACAATTTTCAGAATTTTTTTGTCTTACATATAAAGGGTTTTCCAATAGGGACTTGACAACTTTGAATTTAATTTGTGAACGCACTCTTCCACTAATCATCAAACTGTCACTGTCAATTTATTTAGTAAACTCAACATTTTCATCATGGTAAAGTACACTAATGAGCAACGTCTGCAAATTATAAAAATTTTCTACCGAAATTCGGAGTCGGTGACTGCAACTTTAAGAGCGTTAACTCCAATTTTCGGTCGTAATTCTCGCCCTAGTAGACAGGCAGTAACAAGTTTAGTGCAAAAATTTGAGTCTACATATTCGTTGTGTGATGTTGCCGTGTCAGCGAGACAACGGGTTGGTCGAAGTGTCGAAAATATCGCTGCCGTTCAGGCGTCCGTAGCAAACGATCCAAATCAGTCAATTTCACGCCGTTTTCAAGAATTGGGCATCGCTCAGACCACATTATGGCGTATTTTGCGTTATGATCTTGGTTCACACCCATTTAAGATCAAGCTGACTCAAGAATTGAAGTCGATGGACAATTTAAAGCGACATACGTTCTCCGATTGGGTTCTGGAGAAGATGCGCCAAGATGATGAATTTCATCGCAAAAATCATCTTCAGTGACGAAGCTCATTTTTGGCTCAATGGGTTCGTCAATAAGCAAAATATGCCTTATTGGTCGGCTGAAAATCAACATGTGCTTAATTCATGAAGCACTTCGTCCACAAAAAATAAGTGTTTGGTGCGGTTTGCATGCCGACGGCGTTATATTTTTTCGTCGACAATAACGATCGTTACGTTACTGTGAATGGTCAGCGTTAGCCGCGCCATGATCACCGATTATTTTTGACCCGAATTGTTAGATATGGACTTGGACAACATGTTGTTTCAACAGGATGATGCCACAAGCCACACAGCACACGCTACAATCGATTTATTGAAGAGTAAGTATGGTGAGCGTGTTATCTCAAGAAATGGCCCAGTCGATTGGCCGCCTGGTTCGTGCAATTTAACGCCGCTGACTATTTTCTGTGGGGCTATGTTAAGTCATTGGTTTATGCCAACACTCCGACGACGTTGGAAGAGCTCAGAGCCAACATTGAACGCGAAATAGGGGCTTTTTCGACCGAAATGTGTGGCCGAGTCGTTGAAAATTGTGTCCAACGAATCGACCGCTGCAAACGTGCCGCGATGGCCATATGAACGAAGTCGAGTTCCATTAATAAATGTTTTGATTGTACTTCAAGCCAATGATAAAGTTTTTGAAATATCTCAAATGGTTTGCGTTTTATTTAAAAAAAAAATTGTCGAGTCCTTTTAAAACCCGGTAATTTAAGTCCATTGTTTTGATTGAGATCAATCAATACTGTCAGGTTGGCCGAGTTGTAATAGAATGACTGTAATGTAATTGAATAAATGTGTGTAAGGTGTGTGTGGTGTGTGTATGTTGTGTGTATGTTGTTTCTGATTAATTGATTGCATATTTGATGTTTTTTGAAATATGATAGTTACAATGTTTGTTTTATTGGGTGTTTAGTATGAATATTTATAAATGACAAATGTGTAATTGAAAATGTATATGTGAAAAAGTTGTATTTGATTTCTATTCAAAAATGTTTATTGTTCTACATTTAACCTTTACTGTGTATTACTATGTTACTATGTGTTACTGTATGTTACTGTGTGCAATGCAAAGGAAAAAAGAGTCTTTACTGGCTGCTGACTGAATCACGAATGGCAAGACTAAGGTTAGAAGCAGGCGAGTTACAAAAAAGTGTTATACAAAATGTGCAACATATTAGAAATATGTTATATAAGCAACTTGTTGACAATTAATTAGATACAATGTAATGTACTATTCTATATGTTTGACAATGTGTAGATTAGATTAATACTATTTTCATTTTAATTCCCAAACATCCAGCCCCCCCTGTACGGCTAAGGGAACGAAGGCCGTTCAGCAATATGCAATGGAACTGCTTTCACTGCTGGTCGAAGAAACTCTCCAAATTTCGTGCGTACGGTTAGAACTCTGCATCTGTTATCGCTTCCAATATGTATACCTTTGATACGCCCTAAGACCCACTTGGATGGAGGCAGGTTTGGCTCTTTCAGTAGAACGACGTCATCAACCTTGAGATCGGGTTGCGGTGTCTTCCATTTTGGTCGTTGTTGCAATGATGTTAGATATTCTCTATGCTAACGACTCCAAAACCCTTGTAACATTGCCTGTAATAGAGACCAGTTAGTACTTATCGAAACATTATTATTAGAAACAGAAGGGTGTGGAACAGCGGTGTAGGGCTCTCCTATTAAAAAATACGATGGACTAAGAGCAATTTCATCCGAATCTGATGTTTGCCACAAAGGACGCGAATTAAGAAGAGACTCGATTTTTACTAATAGGGTGTACATCTCTTCATAAGTTAGTTTTGTGTCTCCTATGACGCGCTTCAAGTGGAGCTTGATTGACTTTACACCAGCCTCCCACAAGCCTCCAAAATGAGGTGCGGAAGGTGGTATAAATTTCCACTGAATATTATCCTTGGAAAGATGATCTATGATGATGGAATTATGTTGCTTATTGCATAAGAGTTTATGCATCTCGTTGAGCAAATGCTTAGCACCATGAAAATTTGTACCGTTGTCGCTCCATATTTCATTTGGTTTGCCCCGACGTGAGACAAAACGATCCAGTGCATGTAAAAAGGCTACAGATGATAAGTCTCCAACTAATTCAATGTGGATAGCCTTAGTCACGAAGAGGGCGATATATGATCTGACAAAGCGAGGATTCCTAACGGAATATAAAAGGACCTGCATAATCGCAACCGACCTTGCTAAATGGTCACGAGTATTTAATGCGCTCCGCAGGAAGGTTTGCCATTAGTTGCTGTGTGGTTGTGGACCGTTGTCGAAAACACTTCACGCAGCTATATATATTTTAGATTACGGAACGATCGCCATGCCATCCACTGTAATACAGTGGAGGGCTACGCGAAAGTGAAAGAGCTCCTAAAGGAAACGACGACGGAGCACTACTCATACACACCGAAGTGTGAAAAGCGGCAATCGATGCTGCTGAAGGGGTTGGAACCGTCTTCTGATCCTGAGGAGATCCTGGCACTGCTCAAAGAGAAGGAGTGCGAAGGACTCAAGTTTGTGGGGGTAAAGCCATTTACCAAAGCTAGAGCCAGACGGGAGAAACGGAGTCTGCCGTTCTTCCTGGTGCAGCTCAGTCCCGAAAGCCGTCTGGATAGTCTAAGGAGTATCAATGTCCTAGACTACCAGGTGGTTCACTGGGAAAAACTAAAAAGGAGCGAAGGCGTTATACAATGCGTTCGCTGCCAGAGGTTCGGCAGCCTCGATGCGTGAAGTGCGCTAAGAACCACAGTTCCGAGGAGTGTGCTCTGGGTGTTGACGGAGCATCCGTAGATCGAAGCTCTCGTGCGTGTTATGTGGAAACGTGGGACACACCGCAAACTATCGGGGTTGTCCTAAGTTCGCTGACATTAAGAAAGCAAAACTGGCTCGGCAGCAGAAGGTGAAGGTCAAACATTCACCTCTTAGATTTCAAACACCAGCCGTCACGTCCCAAATTTCCTACGCCCAAATGGCGTCAGGTAGGGGGGCTACGGTACAGCAAGCGACTGTTGCTTCTCCGGCGCCAATGCCGAGAACAACGGAAGTTGCACCTAACATGCTAGCCATCTTGCTCGCAATCCAAGGGCAGATGGCTCAGCTGCAAAAGCAGGTGCAAGAACAGGCCAAGCGGGTGGACCAGATTTACGCGCTGCTGCCGGGCCTAACGCAACACATGTCGTAATGGGTACGCACATGGTGGAGCAAACTTTGAAGGTCCTTGCGGTGAATGTTAATTCACTGATTAGGATCGAACGAAGAGCCGCGATGTTTAAATTGCTACAAGACCAAACTCCTGATGTGCTTTTCGCTAGCGAAACCAAGCTAACCGATAATCACAAACTGGAGTACAATAATTATATTGTTAGAAGAAGAAACCGGCCCAGATCCAAACTTGGAGGTGGTGTCGCGATCTTCATTAAAGAAGGTATAAAATTTCACAGAGTGTACAAGGGAGTGTTGCGCAGGTTCCGGGTGTTGGAGGCAGTTGTCATTTACATTCCGCTTCGCAATGGAAAGCGGCTGTACTTGGCCTCTGTTTATGCACCTGAGGCTTCACAATCCACCCTATTTATTACAGAGCTCGACACGCTTTTTCGACTTCTGAGGCTGGAATCGGGGGAGAATTATTTTATAATCGGCGGGGATTTCAACGCTAGACACAGAGATTGGGGAAATAATTTGCCAAATACTAGAGGGAACCTACTACTCGATTGGTGGGGTCAGCATGATGTCATGTACAGGCTCGGTCTTAAAGCGACGGATAACCCGTCGTTTCCCAGAGTCGGGTCTTATTTGGATCTACTGCTGTACGACGAACGTATACGACTGACAGGTACGAATTTACAAACGCTAAACTGTCTGCGCACATCCGTGTATGACAGCGACCATTGCAGTTTTAGCACCGAAATTACAGTTCCCAACGAAATTGCGGAATTGGAGGAATTTGTCCAAAGATATTCTTACAACTACAGTAAGACTCGATGGACGCGCTTCTCCGCAACCTTGAACAGAGCTCTCTCCTCGAACACGCGCCACCCACCGTCCAATTGGAATTTGTCAAACGAGGAGATCGACAATTACCTAAAACAGATGGACGAGACAATTAAACAAACTATGGACACTGCAATACCGCGGTATCGACGTACAACTAACGAAGACCTGTTCCGCAATCCTACTATTGACGCACTGCACCGACAGAAAAGTAGACTTCTGTCAAGACTCAAAAACTTGTACAGACAGTTAACTGACAGACAAGATCCGGAGATTAGGACGCTGAAGTCGTCGATTAAAAATGTGCAAAAGTTAATAAAAGAAAATTACAGAATTGCTGTAAGCTCATATTGGAACAACAAGGTTCGGGCTGTAAACACCAGCAACCCGAACATGTTTCCGCAAATCAATAAACTATTTCGGAGAAAAAAACAAAACGACCTTCAGTGTCTTAAAATAGCCCGGACAACAGAAAACGAACGGTTACTGACAATAGCAGGTATTGATCCAAATGAGGCCGCTGATGATGACGACTTTTTTGTGATCGAGGATCCACAGGAGAAGGTTGAGGCCATAGGGGCGACTTTCCAGGAAGTATACAAGGCCATTGATACCATTGGCCCTAATTGCGACCTGGACAGTCGCGTCTTGGTACACGACTTCTGCATTCGAAATGAAATAGGGAACTGGCGATCCGAGGGCTCTGGTTTCACCCGGTTTAGCGACGAAAATATGGCAAATAATGTCATTGCCAGAGAAGGTGACCTACCCCCGTTCATTTCGAAGCAAAAACTCCGTGAGATCTTCGACACAATCAGGGCTAAGAAGTCAGTGGGGACCGATGGTATTCCAAACATCGTGCTTCGACATCTTCCTCTAGAAGCGGTGGACATTTACACCACCCTGTTTAATAATGCAATGAATAATGCACATTATCCAGCGCATTGGAAAACGGCGGTGGTTCAACCTATCCCCAAGAAGGGAAAGGATATATCCAATCCGGCGAATCTCCGGTCGATAAGTCTTCTTCCGAATATCAGTAAGGTTTTTGGAAAAGTAATCAATAGAGCTCTGTCTAGGTGGGTTGAGGACAAACATATAGTTCCGGATAACCAATTCGGTTTTAAGGCGGGACATGATATCTCACATGCCGCGTCTAAACTCGTGTCCGATATCCAATGGAACAAAGGCAAGAAACAGTGCACTGGTGCCTGCCTTATTGACTTGGAGAAGGCCTTCGACACCGTATGGTTAGAGGGTCTTTTCTATAAGCTGACTAGGCTGGGGATCAGCAAACCTCTCTTGTACATTCTTTATAATATGCTAACCAACAGACAGTTCATCGTGAAAAATGGTGATGTGACTTCTGTTGGAATATTTCAAATTAAAAATGGTCTTCAGCAGGGCGCGGTCAATTCGCCGATCCTATTTAACATTTATACAAGCGACTTGATAAGTTCACTTCCCCATACTATTGTGTACGCAGACGATTTGGTAGCGTACAGAACAGGTCCAAAAATCGAGGTCATTAATACTCTCTTGCAAAGTGACTTCGATAAGATAAGACGATTTTGCGATGACTGGAAGTTGAAAATCAACTTTCAGAAGTCGGAAACCATTCTCTTTAGGACGCCGTTGTCTGGAGCCTCTAGGGATACCAGAAAAAATTGGCGAAAGTTCTCAATCATTGGACAGCACGGACAGCCTCTTGCCTGTCGAAATGTAGTCAGATACCTTGGGATCTGGCTAGATCAGTTTCTGTATTTTGGCAAAAATGTAGATGCTGCTCTGGCCAGAGCTAAAGGTGCTTTTGCCCTTACAGAGAGACTGTTTTATAGCAGCCAACTCGATGTGAGGGTAAAGGTAATCTGCTACATGACCCTTATTAGGCCCATGCTGGTATTTGGTTGTCCCGTGTGGTTCAATGTACGAGCAAGCTTAATGGAAAAGATTCGGGTGATTGAGAGGGCCTGCCTTAGGGCTTGTCTTCGCTTGTACAGAACACCAGAGTCGGAGTACAAGAAATTTTATCCTAATGAGGTCCTTTACAATAGGGCGAACCTAATACGAGTGGACAACTTCGTAATTAAGCTGACTCGAAGGCACATTGCAAGAGCAATGACCTCGATGAATAACCTGATATCTGGGGCTTACTACCCCAATTACCTTTACCACGAGAGTGTGCGATCTGACGGCTTCGTTCCACCGGAAGCATTCCTCTACCTAGATCAGATAGGGTTGATCCAGGATAGATCAGCGGTGCCGTTAATCTTACATGTCGCTCGGACAGCTGGGGACAGGCGACTCAACTACAACAGAGACGTCGCACACGGCAGTGTGGATCGCCTCAGGTTCAGTAGGGCGGTGGGGAATCGCGATAAGAGGGATGTCGTTCGGCAGCACCAGCATTTCTGGTGGTTGAATGATGGGGAAGATGTTTCGTCGTCGTTTCCGTCAATTACGGACCAGCCTCACTAATGAGGCAGAGCTGACCAATCCGTTTTCTCTGTGAATAGCGATGGCCAGCTTGCATAGGTTTAGGTTAGCATTTAAGAAACATATACATATATCAGTGTATACAAAGGTGTATACTGATATATGTATATGATTGTGTATAACGTCTATGTGTTTCTGTGTGTATTGTACATTTAGTTTAGGTAGGCTAAGGTTTATTTTAAGTTAGATACTAAGTTTTTATTAAAAAAAAAAAAAGTCCATATGCTAAGTTTTGTTAACAATTTTTTTTCTTAGCTTTAAGTATAGAAAATAAATATCCATAAAGAAAATGTAAATGAGGTCGAAAGACATAGATATAAGAATTTAGATTAGCTTAGAGTGCCTGTGTGGGGCCAGTAAGTTAGTATAAGATTGTTAAGTAATTGTAAGCTAGCATTTAAGCATTTTTTGTTAGTATGTAAGAGTTATTGATTAGAAAATAAAATGCGTTTAAAACTAAAAAACTAAGAACGATTGTATAAATTATTGAACGATTAAATGCTTTTGATCGTATCGCCTTTCCAATTTGTCCCAGGCCTCGATGTAATTTTGTTCTGAGCGGCTTATGCGTTTAATTAGATTTGGCCCATCTCCTCGTAAAAAGGATTTTAAATAATGGAATTTTTGCGTGCACGTGAGTGTGACGTTTGAACCAATTGTTCCCGTAAATAAATCTCGGAACCCCGGCCAGTCTTTATAATCTCCCGAGAAAGTGGGAATAGAGATTTTCGGAAGATGTAGCGATTGGCTACGATTTAGGGACTCAGCCTGTGCCGCAGAAGAAACACTTATTGATGATTCTTCAGCGATAACTTTAGACGATTGTGAAGCATCTCTTAAGCGAATCGCGTTTGAAATTGCAGAATGAGCTTTAAAATATTTGGCCTCATATTCGGCAAATTGTGGTTCAGAATCTTCGTATTCAATTTCTCCGGCGAATTCATAATATTTGTCTTCTAAGCACTTAAACTCAGACCACGTTTCGTCTAATTTAAGCAAACGAATCTCTAACGAAGAAAGAGGTGTTGTATCATCAATGGATTCCGCAAATTCTAACGTACGTGTAAGGCAACCCTTAGCACGACCACGTTTTGCAACAACAATATTAATTTCAGGTTAATGGGAAAAATAGAAAAACCGAAGTTGAATGTCTATTAAAGGTTTATAAAAAAGATTCGCAAAGCCGATATAACTGTCAATTAAAATTTATTAAACATGCGAGCACTCCCGTTGCACCGGTAATATATATGACGCGCGATGATACAGTTTAATCAAAGTGTAGGTGTATCACATGCAAAAATATATGTATAGTAATATATTTGATTCCGTACTTACGGTGCTTTTGATCTTTCGATTACCGATATCAATTGTTGGGTTTTCAAATTTTATAAAATTCATCCATGCAGCATCTCATCATGATGTGATAAACAATCCGGCTCGAAGGACCAATTTTTATAATGTAATTGAATAAATGTGTGTAAGGTGTGTGTGGTGTGTATGGTGTGTGTATGTTGTGTGTATGTTGTTTCTGATTAATTGATTGTATATTTGATGTTTTTGAAATATGATAGTTACAATGTTTGTTTTATTGGGTGTTTAGTATGAATATTTATAAATGACAAATGTGTAATTGAAAATGTATATGTGAAAAAGGTGTATATGATTTCTATTCAAAAATGTTTATTGTTCTACATTTAATCTTTACTGTGTGTTACTATGTTACTATGTGTTACTGTGTGTAATGCAAAGGAAAAAAGAGTCTTTACTCGCTGCTGACTGAATCACCAAGACAAAGGTTAGAAGCAGGCGAGTTACAAAAAAGTGTTATACAAAATATGCAACATATTAGAAATGTGTTATATAAGCAACTTGTTGACAATTGATTAGATACAATGTAATGTACTATTCTATATGTTTGACAATGTGTAGATTAGATTAATACTATTTTCTTTTTAATTCCCAAACAATGACTGTATTGCAATTAAGAAAGAAAACAATATAAATAAAAGGAACGGAAACGTTCATTTCCGGAAGGAGGCGATCTTTCTTTCTACTTAAAATATGGACGAGAATACTTGAGGTCAACAAAAAAAATAAAAAAATAAAGATCGATCTACAATACATAAAGTAATTTCAACTCGAGTTTATTTTAATGCAATTTTTCTATTTTGGCGACTGCTTTGATCCACGCATCATTTTCATGCTGTTCTCCTGAGCGTCCAATTCAGTCCACATCATTCAGCTATCAACGATGAATGTTAAGCCGTCGGGTCTTGCTTAGAAGAACTAACGACGGGAGCCATGTCGAAGCAAAATATGGATGCTGGTGAGCGAAAGGCGATGTTTGGACAAAATATTTCGTTGCGTTGCAACAGTATATTATTATACTGAAGATAAAGTATATTCTATATTATATTGTAGTTAAACTATTATTATAGAAATTTTAACATTTAATATTTGTGTAAAGTCTGCTTTGTGGAAAAAAGTTTGTTGCAAATGACTTCTAGTTCACTTTTTGTTCTTACCTACCTCAAAAAGTATTTATTATTACACTTTTTTTTGTATTTATTTCTTGATACTTAAAAGTAAAGTATTTCTTTAATTTCTTTAATAAAACTGCAACCTTAAAAACTTAGCAGTAGCAGTCTGTCTTTTGAAACGCAAACATCTCTTTTATGTCGCTGTGAGATCTTTCAGAAGTGCACTTTGGACAAATTATTTGTCTCTTTTTGCCCTAGTATCTTATTTTTCCTTGTCCTTTTTCACAACCGCTTGACAAATTTTTTCTTCAGAATAAGTAGTGACTCAATCAAAAATTAGGCATGGGCCCACCGCCGGAGTCGAAGAAGAAGCCCGAAGGCGTGAGCAAAAAAAAAAAGCAAAGCTCTTTAGCTTTGAAGAGTTTCCCGATTGGAAAACTAACTCTAACCTCAAAAACCCCAAATTCGTGGTCATTTCACCGAAAAACCAAAATTCACCAATCACCGCAGTGAGTATATTTTTATTAAGAAAAGTTATCGACTCAGTCAGCACTGAGTATGATAATAACTCAGAGACGGCAGTATTCTCATACTTGCCAAAAGCCAAAAATCTGCTGATAAATTTCTAAAAATGACTAACATTACCAATTAGTGCCCTGTGAATGTGACACTTCACAAAATTTTGAATTTTTCAAAGGGAATAGTATATGCCCCTTGTCTAATTACCGTCACAGAGAAAGAAATTGTCTCGGAAATGAAACCTCAAGGCGTGATTGAGGTCTATAAATTTACAAAAAAAAAAACAGATAACAAAATTCAGCCAACAGGCCTAGTCCTCTTTACTTTTGATTTGTATAAAATCCCAAAAACCGTAGAAATTGGATGGTATAAGACCAAAGTCAAAGAATATGTTCCCTCTCCAATGAGATGTCGAAATTGTCTTTTGTTCGGTCACACCACCAACCGATGTTCCAACAACAAAGTCTGCGAAAACTGCAACCTTCCGCCCCATGACCCATTGGAGTGCACACGTAAGGCGCTAATTGCCTTGATGAACACCCTTCAACATCGAAAGCATGCCCTAAATATATACAAAATAAGGAAACGCTAAAAATCAAGACAATTAATAAGTGCACTATGGCTGAGGCAAAACGTATTTACAACTCAGAGAATGAAACTCAACCCAAGCCATTATCTACTTCTTTTTCCGAAAGAGCTAAACACGCTAGCACTCAACCATCTCGAACACCCACCCAAGAGAAAGCAGTTTTTTCTCAATCTCCAGCAGCAATCACTGCTACTAAAATAGATAAACAAAAACAAAATCACGATTTACCTCAACCACTGAAAACATATATTCAACTTCTTCAAAATTCACCACACCCACAAATATTTTACCACAGCAATTTTTTACATCTACACCATTACATACACAGTCTTCTTCATTACCCTCTTCTTCCACTCAATCTACAACTTCTCAAACAAATATCCCGCCAATTTTCGATTCAACAATTAAAATTTTTACGTACAAACATATTCCAATGCACAATCAGAATCACAATGACGCAACATAGTTCTATACAATTATCACCTATTCATCAAAATAACTCCCAAACAATTAAAAACACTTATCTCAACATTTTGCAATGGAACATAAAAGTTTTCTTTAACAACTTTGATGACTTAAATCTTTTAATTAAAGCGCATAAACCTGATATTATATCCTTACAAGAGACTCACCTTCCATTCTCAAGTAATATGACACCCATACTACCCAAATCTTACATAGGATATTTTAGTAACCTTCCAACCAATGTTACGTCAAGGAATGGAGTCGGTTTGCTTATTAAAAATAACAATCCACACAAACCTCCGATTTCGATTAAATCAAACATTCTAGCCTTAGCTTTGGAAATACACATAGATATTAAGTTAACTATAATATCCTTATACATTCCTTCTGACCAAACATTTAATAAAGCCGACCTTGAAAACATAATTCATCAAATAGACCCACCTTATATTCTCACTGGAGATGTAAATTCCTGGAGTAGACTTTGGGGTTCCCCAAAAAACAATAAACGAGGTTCTGTTTTAGAAGAATTTATTACTTATTCTGATCTCGTCCTTCTAAATGATGGGTCTCCGACCCATTTTTCAACACACGGCACATTTACCCACATAGATATCACCTGTTGTTCGGCAGACATTTTACCAAGGGCATCGTGATTCATTCTTGATGATCTAAACAACAGCGACCATTTTCCTATTTTCACAAAAATATCATTAAAATTAAATTCCTGTAATCGATCTATAACCAGCTTTAAGACCGAAAAAGCTAACTGGATGAAGTTCGCAAGCAACGTCGTGCTTTTCTTACCAAGTCAACCATTTTCTTGTGTAAACAAAGAATCTGCGGTAATTCTTAAATGCATACGCAAGGCTGCCAACGATTCCATTCCACTAAAGTCTTCTGTAAATCCAAGACGGAATGTTCCTTGGTGGAATCCGGAACTCAGTAGGCTTAGAGCCGACAAAGTCCTAACTTGGAGGAATTTTAGAAAAAATCTTACACAAGTTAAACAGCTCGCCTATAAAAAAGCAAAGCTACTTTTATAAGATTTCTAAAAATCAGCAAACTCGAAAGCTTTGCAAATTTCACAGCTGAAATTAAGCCCAATACATCAACGAGCAGAATATGGCACAATATTTAGTCTCTAACGGGTAATACACAGTTAAGAAATATAGTTTCTATCCAAACGCCAAGTGGTCCCGTATGTTCTACAGATGAAATTTCGGATTTTTTTGCTTATACTTGGTCTAACGCTGCACAAGACACTAACTTTTCTTCAACTTTTGTAACGAGAAAATCGGAATCATTTTCATTAGGCCCAAAACCTGCAAGAACTCCAGCTGCAAAACATATAGAAAAAGATATTTCTTTGGTGGAACTCGAAAGCTGCTTACTAAAAGTGAAAGGTAAAACACCTGGGCGGGATAAGATCTCCTACCCAATAATCAAAAACCTCCCTACTCAATATATTCCGTAAAGGTATTATACCTCAAAGTTGGAAAACAGCTTGTATTGTCCCAATCCATAAACCAAAAAAGGAAATTGATAAGGTTGACAGTTACCGTCCGATCTCTTTACTGCCATGCTAATCTAAAATCTTAGAAAAAATAGTAGCCAACCGTATCCTTTGGTTCACTGAATCAAAAAAATTAATTAACTCAAACCAAGTAGCCTTGAAAAGAGGTTGTATAGATGCACTTTTGCACTTAAATTATGTGATATCAAATGCTCTCTCAGCTCGAAACCACGTATCTAATTTCGCACTTGATTTTGAAAAACTTTCGACCGTATAGGCATTCATCTTGTGTTAAAAAAATTTTCCAAATGGGGAGTTGGTCCGAAGATTTTTAATTACATTAAATCGTTCTTAAGTAAAAGAAAATTGTTCGTAAAAATTGGAAATACTTTTTCAAGAGTCCTACCCTACAAAATGGAATTCCTTAAGGTTCGACCCTTTCGGTAATTCTCTTCGCTATCGCCTTTGAAGAGTTAAGTGGTATAATATCCAAATACAAAGATTTAGATCACTGTGTATACGCTGATGACGCGTACATTTTATGTAAACACAATCACCTTAATCTAACGAAAACAACTTTTTCTAACTTACTAAAAGAAATAACGGAATGGTCTTCTATATCCGGTTCCAAGCTTTCTATTGAAAAATGTAAAACGCTTCACGTTTGCCGTTTGCCGCAAAAAAAATGTCAAAATTTAAATTTATCAGTTAATAACATAGCAATTGAAAATGTATCTAATTTAACTATTTTAGGTCTTCTTGTAAACAATAGGTATAATTGGAAAAATCACTGTATATATCTTAAAAAAGCGCTTTCGTCAAGGCTCAATATTATTACGTATTTGTCCTCAAGAAAAAGTAACGCTCATATTAATACTTTATGTTATTTAACTAAAATGTTAGTGTTAAGTAAGATAGAGTACGCTTTAGTTATCTATGATTCTTGCCCTAAATCTACAAAAAAACATTATGAAACCCATCTACCACGAAGCAGAAAGCAGAAGCATAGGAGCTTTGCACACAACCCCCATCAAAAACATCTTAGCTGAAGCTGGCCTACCATCCATTGAAGAAAGATATTTCGAAGTGTCACTTAAGTTGATTGCCAAATTATGTTTTCGAACGGACTCAATTATCGACAAAGATGTAGCCCTAGCTCTAAAACACAAACGACAAAAGCGAATCCCCTCTGCTATACATAATACTATAAAAACGGCACAAAATTTGGAAATTCCATTTAAACCATTTGCAAAATACACTCCATCTTCACCACCTTGGTACCTGAATTCGTCTTCCATCATACTGCAAACTCCTCGGGTTTCGCAAAGACAATACTTGTAGTCTGGTATATAAGAAGATGTTTCAAGAAATCAAAGGGCTGGAAGTTTATATATACAGATGGCTCGAAAACCGATGATAGCACTTCATTCGCAGTAACAACACACAATGGATCGATTATCATACAAGGCATCATTTCAGGTGCAGCGTAAATTTTTTCAGCAGAAGCTCAGGCTATATATGAAGCCGTCAAAAGGTTCTCGCAAATTGCCGGGAAATGGACGATTTGCACTGACAGTCTTTCTGTTGCAAAAGCTGTTCTCAACGTAAGCAATGAGACACGCTAATAAAAACTCCCACGAAAATAAAGCTAATGTGGGTTCCAGGCCACGTTGGAATTATAGGCAACGAACTCGCTGACCGTGCTGTAAATCTATGTCATATTTCGCCATCACTTATGTTCCAATCCTCAAGCAGAAGGGATCTGAATTGACTAGTAATTGATAAAATCAAAGAACATCATACACTGAAGTGGACTCAATATAAGTACCACTATCAAACCATTAACACAAAAAAAATCAGTCCCTTCTTCCCTACCAATATTTCTAAGGCGAAACTAATAAGTTTCATTCGTTTACGCTTAGGACACATCCGACTGACCCACGAATATCTTTTTAAAAAAAAGGAACACCCCCTATGTGCCCGAAATGCAACACCACTATCACGATATCTCACGTTCTAGGATCATGTTATCTTTCAGCCAGTAGCCCTCTTCAACTAATTAATAATAATCAGCTAACCGTACTGGAACGACTTCAAGATCCAAATTTCAAAAATATTGATTTCATACACAAATTACTTCTTCTTCACAAAATTAAAACTTAAACAAACATAAATTTTACTTTATTACACATCTATAAATTAACATATATATATTTACGAAGAGCCGAAAGCCTTAGTTGCTAGTACTCTTTAAAATTGTATTAATAATAGATTTAAATTTATTGTTAATTTTGCAAATAAATAAATAAATAAATAAAAACTTAGAACCAGATTGGATTTACTTTCAATCAAATTCACATTTTGTAGTCAAATCTTTTTTAGTTTTTATTTTCTTATATAAGATATAATTTTTTTTTCTTACGTCCAAAGACTTTTTTGCTGGAAAATTGTTAGAATCATAAAATTACAGTCGGAGATGGTGATCCAATTTAGTTCGAAGCTCTGCAAATATGAATATTGAAAAGTTTTAAAAACCACTTTAATATTTAACTTTTTTCCATAGACTGGGTGCAATATCACGCATATTTACCCTGATGGTGTTCTTGCTCAAGATAAGCGACTCGTTATATTTGATCAAATAATTGAAGTCAACGGAGTGCCAATTAATTGTAGTGAGCTGACTACCCTTAAAGTTCATCAATTTTTCCATTTGCCATATGAAAAAGTAAATAAAAGTTCAGTTAACCGATAAATAAACAAAAAATAAACAAAAAAAAATCCATCATTAGGTAACACTTTTAGTATGGAGAAATGATCCACCGGAAACTGAAACCTTTAAAATTGAAGTTGTGAAAAAATCTGGAAAGGAATTGGGAATATCTCTGGCGCCAAACGAAAAGGGAGCTACAATTTCTGATATGGTAAGATTATACCTATAATATATGAATATGTATATACGAGTATCTTATCAAAATGAATAAAACACCTTTACCATTTTTATGTATAGATTCCCTCTGGGTACGCTGAGATTGACAATAAACTTCAGCGAGGTGACATCATTACAAAATTTAATGGTGATTCGTTGGAAAACAGTTCATTTGCAGAATGCTATGCCTTATTTAAGGGTGCTAATGGAAAAATATGTCTGGATGTTGTAAGGCCTAAACCCACTGTTAGGCAAAAGTAGTTCCTCGTCTGTATCTGTTATATATGGTATACTAATTAGAATGAAGGAACAAATAAAAATTGTTTAAACGAATATACCCTTTCAATAAAAATAAATATATCATTATATTCTCTTACCAAGTACTTTTTGTTTTATGTACGATTACATACATACATATACCTGTAGGAGTAAACTAAAATTTTTTTTTAAATAAATCATATCCCATTTACTTTAGTCTTAAAGGTAAAAGAAAAGAAGACAGTTTATGGTTGATATAATTTCCCACTCATTTATTTGAAATACTACCTGAACTGCCACATTATTTTTCTCACATATTTTACAAAACTAGAACAAAATAAAATGTGTTCCATATATGATACTAAATAAAGAAGCCAAAAAAAATAAAAGAATCGATAAGAATATAACCGCGTCCGTAACCGTGTTAGTACGACCAACTGTATTAATATTGGAAAAAAAAACAAAAAAATATAATAACTGAGAGCAATTTTTTTTTCTAAATAAAAGAACGCTCTTTTAAATTGGGTTGAGATGAAAATAAGATGAGGATATTTGTGTGAAGACAAAAGTTCTCCATCGCTTCTCTTGAATACGGGGTAGCCCCATTGAGTACCAAATTATCATAGTTCCACTTATTTTCTTAACTCTAGCCGGGCCTACGTAGTTTGTTAGCTACTTAGTTAAACACCTAATAACGATGCAGCGAATAATGCTTGCAAAAATAAGCAAACCAGAAATTGGGTTCGATGGTGTTGTCTTGAGTGACCGCAGCAGTAACAATAATCACAGAAGCACCAGAATTTTCTTAAACGATTCTCTGACGAAGTACACTCAGTTCCTCCATAGAAGCTAAGGAGGCACTTGAAAAGATAAGGGTAAAATGTGTATGCTACAAAGTATTTATATTCAAATTCTTATGGGAAAAGTTGAAAAAGGAAACGCCATCCCATTAGATCATTTAATGATCATGACTTATTTAGTGATTTACTTCTTCTATACCTACAAAATCATTTCGAATAAAATTAAATCGAGACTGTCTTTACACAAATAGTTTCTCTTCCAATAGCAAACTCGTTATTGCCGAGTTAAGAGTTTTTTGAAAAATGAGTACAAAACTGTTCATACAAAATTGCGCAGCAGTGTGTAAGTGCTGATGGATTACGTGGTTCCATTGAATTTAGCCATGACATATATTTTATTTTATGTGTCTGCAGATTGCATGTATTTAATGTTAGGATGTTTTTAAAAGAATTTGCTGAATTCTCGGAAAATTTAAAACCAAAAACATGGAATTATTGTATGTGATTTTAATATGGATTTTTAGATAGTAATGAAACTGCTTCAAGTTGCTTGATGTTACTAGCATACTTCAGTACCCATAAGGAGTCTATCGAATAGATATTTGGATCATGTTAATGGACCCTCCAGACATATTCTGCCCAGCAACAGCGAGAAATATGTTTTCGATTAATATAACTGATCATTTTAAATATACTCGTAAGTGAACTCTTAATAAAGACCTACCCTTAGGAACACGACTACTATTTGTCAAAGAATAAATTATTTTAACGTAAGTGAGCTCAAATGAGTCATGATCTGATGTATGTGCTTGCGATGATACTTTTACTGCCTATAAAATGCAATCGGATTCCCATAAGAATCACATTGTAATACCATAATGATTGCAAAGTTCGTGCCCGATTTTTACAAAAGCTGGAATACGGTTCCAGGCTCTAAACTTGGGTACAACATTTCTTAATGAAAACCATAAGTTCGACCGCATAAATATTGCAATTTATCTTCCAGCACGCAACTACAATCAGTCTTTTAAAAACAGGAGATGAGAAGTGGATACTATAAAGTAACGTACAGCAAAAGAGGACGTGAACAAAATCAAGGTAAAGTGCAGGGCCCATTGTAAAAGTTTATTTTGTGATGGTATTGATGTATGCTTGCTGGAATTGCAGAGGAACTATTGATTTTGAGCTTCTCCTACATGACTACAGCATTACAGCGGACAGTCCCTATTTTAGTAACGCATTCTTGGACGCTATGATGTTAGTTTAACACCGATACAAGAAAGAATTTCAGGAGATCATAAAGATACGTCATTGCATTTTATTCGAGAACTAGCCGTTACTCACCACTTTGTCTACTGTGTTAAGAGGCATATCAGAAAATGTAGAAGTATAAATGATTTTGGAATTTATAAATTGTCTTATGTCTGAATTATAAAAGTTTTATTAAGGCCAGCAAAAAAAAAAAAATATACCAATAATTTTTTTGCAAAATTTCTTTGGGAACAATATTTGTTGTTTTTGATTCTGGAGCTAGAATATATATATATAGAACAACTATGATAGTCTATGTACCTGACTCGAGAGCAAGCAACGTCAACACAAGTCAACACCAGCAGATTTGAATCCCTGTCCCTGGGACTTGTCTATCGCCACGGCAAAGCAAACGCTCACAGGAAACTGAAATTTGAAATTGTTGGGAATGAGTGCAATACGTGATATAAACACCGTTTCACTTACACCACAACCCGTATGATTTTACTCCTCATTCAGATTTATTTGTAATATGATCACTTGGTCGGGTTCTGTTGCACAATTGCATCATCAACGTGTATACCACCTCATTTCCTCCAATTCCGGATAATATAATACCAGAATACCTCGTTTAAACATCCAAGAATTGCTCTGATGTAGTATCTGTGCAATATCTATGTACACCAATTGAATAAGTTCTCTAACGTGGAGTCAGTTAGTTAGTTAATAGAGTTTCACTTGACCATTCTCCTCTGCTAGAGTTAATTCGTCAACTTTCAACAACATAGTAGAGAATTTTTGAGCGTGTGCGGTACCGCCAAGTTTCGCTCTTATCTTAACCGTCAGGCAAGTTCAGTCTACAGCCTCCACTGCCTTATTGTTTGATATTGACATGAAAAGACAATATCTTGAAGTGAACGGAGACTACTATTTATAATGCGCTCGTCGACGACATATTTTTCCCACAAATCTTTTGGATTCGAAAGTCCACAGAACACCAATATAACAGCAAACAAATATCGCATGCTGCTGAGACTATCGGAAACATCAGCGGGAGTATCGTCCGATGGTACTTTTTCGTACGTTCGGATTTCTGGCGAAAATATTGTCTTTACATAATTTATAAAACGCCAAGAGCGTTGTTTTTCAAAACGCTCTCTTACGTTATTTGGATCAAAATAATTCCGTTGGCCATTTTCCAAATGAACATCAATACGCACGACAGTTGGACGCCGGTCATATATTGAGAAGACCAGAATCCTCCAAACTGCTTCTAATGTACATATATATACTCGTATAGTAACCAGATTGATATTGAGTCATCTCGTCTCGATAAGTGTTCTGAAGCAAATGTTTAAAATAGCATACGTTACGATAAGCTTTGGCAAATGGTTCGCTGGGTCCTAATAACGCAATCAAAGTGAAGTTTGTAATAATATATGTTTGTTTCTCATATGTTTATATGAGAGGATAGAAAGGAAACTGGACTAGAAGAAAATGTGTAGGATATCAGGATACCGAAACAAACAGAACTAACAAATGGAAGAAATGGATCGTGGATAAAGATATTTGGTGGGAAACGGAAATGGAAAGGAATGGGATAGCCGGGTGTGAGGAGCGTGGCATGTTACAAAAAAAACATATATCGTGCCGTGTTACATACCGTTTTACCCGATGTTGTCACCATATTGAGCATCGCTGACTGATGTCGATTCTGCGATGCCAATCCCGTGAAGCCCCATGGCGATTTTCTGGACTTTAACCGGATTTGGACGCTGTGACCGGATCAAATCATCAGGTTCTGACTCTGCCAACCTTACTTACCACTAAAAAGTAAAAAAAAACAACTAACACATCTCTAGGCGCACGTGCCTCTCAAAAAGAATCAAAAATAGATAACCCCATACACACAATACGTCCTAATGTGGCCTTTTTTTATTCATAAAATATAATTTTCCTTTTTATCTTTTTTTTGCTTGTACATACGTATTAAATCCACAAAAATTCAATCAGTCGTTCATAGACCTCCGTGAGGAATAAACGTGTGTTTCGACTTTTGCCAGAGTGAAAAATATAGTGATTTCATACTAAAGACAATTGGTTGCAGTTTTGCTAATTCAGGCTGTAGTCAAGCGGTTAGCGGCGTCGACCGTCAAATTGTGAGACAGCGGGTTCGAGCCCAGTCTAAGTTTTGGGACTTTTCTTTTTTGTTGTTTTTACATTTCTTAATTTCTGAGAATAGTACATAGTGTTATCAGAAAAAAAACAGTCACGTGATGGATGGTGGAGAGCGCTCCGCTCTTCCCATAATGGGAGTGGAAAAAGGCAAGCACAGTGTTGCCGGTGCCGTGGCGAAAGCCATTAAAAGGAGGGGGAGTCTGAAAACCCCTCCTAACCTAACAAAAAAGAAAATAAATGCCGTTTTAACGGCTGATGAGGTCCATTATGAGGGGGGCAATAACAACTTTGCCTCTCTAGCGGCATCCGAATCGGACGATGAGGATGAAATGATAAAAGATATCAGCTGCAGCATTGAAAAGCTGAAAGAAAAAATGCTTGCCCTTAAGCAGAAACAAACTGCACGCAGGCAGAGGGAGCAATTAGAGGTAGAAAGCACCCAACAAAATAAGCAACAAGAGCGGAAACAACAACTGCAGCAACAACAAAACCAGCAGCAGCAGAAACAACAACTGCAGCAGAAAAAACAGCAGCAGCAGCAACAACAACAACAACAACAACAGCAGCAGCAACAACAAAAACAGCAACAGCAGCAACAGAAGAAGAAGGAGAAGGTGCCTCCTATCAACACCTATAAACTAGAGGTAAATGAAACCAAGGACCTGTGTAAGTTGGTCATTGGTAATAATTTTAATATCAAAAGATTGGGGAACGATCGCCATGTCATCCACTGTAATACAGTGGAGGGCTACGCGAAAGTGAAAGAGCTCCTAAATGAAACGACGACGGAGCACTACTCATTTACACCGAAGTGTGAAAAGCGGCAATCGATGCTGCTGAAGGGATTGGAACCGTCTTCTGATCCTGAGGAGATCCTTGCACTGCTCAAAGAGAAGGAGTGCGAAGGACTCAAGTTTGTGGGGGTAAAGCCATTTACCACAGCTAGAGCCAGGCGGGAGAAACGGAGTCTGCCGTTCTTCCTGGTGCAGCTCAGTCCCGAAAGTCGTCTGGATAGTCTAAGGAGAATCAATGTCCTAGACTACCAGGTGATTCACTGGGAAAAATTAAAAAGGAGCGAAGGCGTTATACAATGCGTTCGCTGCAAGAGGTTCAGGCACGCCGCGTCGAACTGCCAAATGCAGCCTCGATGCGTGAAGTGCGCAAAGAACCACAGTTCCGAGGAGTGTGCTCTGGGTACGGACGGAGCATCCGATAGGTCGCAGCTCTCGTGCGTATTATGTGGGAACGTGGGACACACCGCAAACTATCGGGGTTGTCCTAAGTTCACAGAAATTAAAAAAGCAAAATTGGCTCGGCAGCAGAAGGTGGAGGTCAAACGTTCACCTGTTAGGTTTCAAACACCAGCCGTCACGCCCCAAATTTCCTACGCCCAAATGGCGTCAGGTAGGGGGGCTACGGTACAGCAAGCGACTGTTGCTTCTCCGGCTCCGATGTCGAGAACAACGGAAGCTGCACCCAACATGCTCAGCTGCAAAAGCAGGTTCAAGAACAAGCCAAGCGGGTGGACCAGATCTACGCGTTGCTGCCGGGCCTAACGCAACACATGCCGTAATGGGTACGCATGAGCTCGACACGCTTTTTCGACTTCTGAGGCTGGAATCGGGGGAGAATTATTTTATAATCGGCTGGGATTTCAACGCTAGACACAGAGATTGGGGAAATAATTTGCCAAATACTAGAGGGAACCTACTACTCTATTGGTGGGGTCAGAACGATGTCATGTACAGACTCGGTCTTAAAGCGACGGATAACCCGTCGTTTCCCAGAGGCGGGTCTTATTTGGATCTACTGTTGTACGACGAACGCATACGACTGACAGGTACGAATTTACAAACGCTAAACTATCTGCTCACGTTCGTGTATGACAGTGACCATTGCGGTTTTAGCACCGAAATTACAGTTCCCAACGAAATTGCGGAATTGGAGGAGTTTGTCCAAAGATATTCCTACAACTACAGTAAGACTCGATGGACACGCTTCTCCGCAACTTTGACAAGAGCGCTCTCCTCGAACACGCTCCACCCACCGTCCAATAGGAATTTGTCAAACGAGGAGATCGACAATTACCTAAAACAAATGGACGAGACAATTAAACAAACTATGGACACTACAATACCGCGGTATCGACGTACGACTAACGAAGACCTGTTCCGCAATCCTACTATTGACGCACTGCACCGACAGAAAAGTAGACTTCTGACAAGACTCAAAAACTTATACAGACAGTTAACTGACCGACAAGACCCGGAGATTAGGACACTGAAGTCGTCGATTAAAAATATTCAAACGCTAATAAAAGAGAATTACAGAATTTCTGTAAGTTTGTATTGGAATAACAAGGTTCGGGCTGTAAACACCAGCAACCCGAATATGTTTCCGCAAATAAATAAACTATTTCGGAGAAAAAATCAAAACGACCTTCAGTGTCTTAAAATAGCCCGGACTACAGACAACGAACGGTTACTGACAATAGCAGGTATTGATCCAAATGAGGCCGCTGACGATGACGACTTCTTTGTGATCGATGATCCACAGGAGAAAGTTGAGGCCATAGGGGCGACTTTCCAGGAAGTATACAAGGCCATTGATATCATTGGCCCTAATTATGACCTGGACAATCGCGTCTTGGTGCACGACTTCTGCATTCGAAATGAAATAGGGAACTAGCTATCCGTCATTGCCAATGGCCAATAATGTCATTGCCAGAGAGGGTGACCTACCCCCATTGATTTCGAAGGAACAACTCCATGAGATCTTCGACGCAATCAGGGCTAAGAAATCAGTGGGGGCCGATGGTATTCCGAACATCGTGCTTCGACATCTTCCTCTAGAAGCGGTGGACTTTTACACCACCCTGTTTAATAATGCAATGAATAATGCACATTATCCAGCGCATTGGAAAACGGCGGTGGTTCAACCTATCCCCAAAAAGGGAAAGGATATATCCAATCCGGCGAATCTCCGGTCGATAAGTCTCCTTCCGAATATCAGTAAGGTTTTTGAAAAGGTAATCAATAGAGCTCTGTCTAGGTGGGTTGAGGACAAACATATAGTTCTGGATAATCAATTCGGTTTTAAGGCGGGACATGATATCTCACATGCCGCGTCTAAACTGGTTTCTGATACCCAATGGAATAAAGGCAAAAAACAATGCACTGGTGCCTGCCTTGTTGACTTGGAGAAGGCCTTCGACACCGTATGGTTAGAGGGTCTTTTCTATAAGCTGACTGGGCTGGGGATCAGTAAACCACTCTTGTACATTCTTTATAATATGCTACACAACAGACAGTTCATCGTGAAAAATGGTCATGTGACTTCTGTTGGAATATTTCAAATTAAAAATGGTCTTCAGCAAGGCGCGGTCAATTCGCCGCTCCTATTCAACATTTATACAAGCGACTTGATAGGTTCACTTCACCATACTATTGCGTACGCAGACGATTTGGTAGCGTACAGAACAGATCCAAAAATTGAGGTCATTAATACTCTCTTGCAGCGTGACTTCGATAAGATAAGACGATTTTGCGATGACTGGAAGTTGAAAATCAACTTTCAGAAATCAGAAACCATTCTCTTTAGGACGCCGTTGTCTGGAGCCTCTAGGGATACCAGAAAAAATTGGCGTAAGTTCTCGATCATTGGACAACGCGGACAGCCTCTTGCCTGTCGAAATGTAGTCAGATGCCTTGGAATCTGGCTAGATCAGTTTCTGTATTTTGGCAAAAATGTAGATGCTGCTCTAGCCAGAGCTAAAGGTGCTTTTGCCCTTACAAAGAGACTGTTTTATAACAGCCAACTCTGTGGTTCAATGTACGAGCAAGCTTAATGGAAAAGATTCGGGTGTTTGAGAGGGTTTGTCTTAGGGCTTGTCTTCGCTTGTACAGAACACCAGAGTCGGAGTACAAGAAATTTTATCCTAATGGGGTCCTTTACAACAGGGCGAACCTAGTACGAGTGGACAACTTCGTAATTAAGCTGACTCGAAGGCACATTGCAAGAGCAATGACCTTGACGAATAACCTGATATCTGGGGCTTACTACCCCAATTAGTAAGCCCCTCCTCTACCTAGATCAGATAGGGTTGATCCAGGATAGATCAGCGGTGCCGTTAATCTTCCATGTCGCTCGAACAGCTGGGGACAGGCGACTCAACTACAACAGAGACGTCGCACACGGCAGTGTGGATCGCCTCAGGTTCAGTAGGGCGGTGGGGAATCGCGATAAGAGGGATGTCGTTCGACAACACCAGAATTTCTGGTGGTTGAATGATGGGGAAGATGTTTCGTCGTCGTTTCCGTCAATTACGGACCAGCCTCACTAATGAGCAGGTCAGCAGAGCTGACCAATTTATTTGCTCTGTAAATAGCGGTGGCCAGCTTGCATAGGTTTAGGTTAGCATTTAAGAAACATATACATATATCAGTGTATACAAAGATGTATACTGATATATGTATATGATCGTGTATAATGTCTATGTGTGTTTATGTGTGTATTGTGCATTTAGGTTAGGTATGCTAAGGTTTATTTTAAGTTAGATATTAAGTTTTTATAAAAAATAAAAAAATTTCCTTACGCTAAGTTTTTGTAAACAAATTTTTTCTTAGCCTTAAGTATAGAAAATAAGTATTTATAAACAAAATATAAATGAAGTCGAAAGACATACGAATATAAGAATTTAGATTAGCTTAGAGTGCCTGTGTGGGGCCAGTAAGTTAGTATAAGATTATTAAGTAATTGTAAGCTAGCATTTCAGCATTTTTTGTTAATATGTAAGAGTTAGTGATTAAGTAAATAAAATGAATTGAAAACTGAAAACTGAACACAAAAATTCAATAGTTTGATTTTAACTCATAACTCCGAAAAGTATTCTATAATTATATATACACATAATATATTTATATATATAAGAGGTCCTTATTACACGGGTACACTTATGCACATAATATATTTATATATATAAGAGGTCCTTATTACACGGGTACACTTATGCACGTGCTATACGTGTAATTATCTTCACGTGTGTAAACACGTTTATTTGGTATAGCACGTGTAGTTATGTGTACACGTGTATATAAATATAATAAATATATAGACGTGTATATAAATTCATAGATAAATATACAAGTGTATATGTATGTAATTATATTTTTATTTTTTATGAAATTCTTTTGACACCAATTTTGATTATTTAGAAATAAAACACAAAGTTCATTTTATTTGGTAGTTTGTGACAAATTATTTTATTTTATAAATCAAACAAAAAATTAAATTCATTCTTAAGTAAAATACGAGTATGTGTATGGTCTTATTTTAGAAACACTTTCTATTTTGATAAAGAAATACCAACAAATCCACATTATCAGGGAGCAATGAAGATCTTTTAGATGTGACAATATTTCCAGCCGTGGAAAAACAGCGTTCTGAGCTAACAGATGTAGCTGGTATAGACAAATATTTTCTCGCTAAAATTGCGATAGCCGGAAATTTATCATGTCTATTTTTCCACCATTCATATGGATCTAGGTCAAACTTCAATTGAGGTTCAGCTATATAAGTGTCCAGTGGATGTTGGATAGTCTTTCGCTTAGTTCCATGTGTGTTATAAAGAAACCCTAAGTCACTTGTAAAATTCATAGTGGACCCAGTTTCTGTTTCCGAATTATTCTCGGAAGGTAAATATGCTGTCATGAGCTGCTTGACTTTATTTCTTATAGACATTTTTTCATCAACACTCTCATGCTCTAGGTCTTTATATCGTGGGTCAAGAAAAGATGCTAATTGCCTTGCAGAAACATCAGTTGTGTTACTCTGATTTAAATCAAATCTATTTCGTATATCATTACGTATACTGATTTTGAACGATGTAATCATGTCTGAGTCGTTTGCGGAAAAATTCATATGTTGCTCCAGCATTTTTAGCATAAGGGGTCGCACCATGGATGTAGACGAGTTTTCATTGCTGAGAATCTTTGTAAGCGCTTGAACAGGCCGCAAAATTTTTCCAAATTTTTCCATCAATGCTAATTCTTGTTCTAAAATTTCCAACTTTGTAGCGATAGTTGAGGAAGTGACTGTACTATCTGTCAATACATTTATCACTGGACTCCGGTTTTGTGTTAGACGCTGAAGCATAAAAAAGATTGAGATCCACCGAGTGTTGCATGATTGTAAAAGGGATTGTGCTGGTAGACCCAATTGTTTCTGCTTTTCTTGCGTGAAGTAGCCCTTAAGTGTTTTGGCTCCACGTCCCTTCCACGTCTTCACTTCAACTGGTCCTGCATAGTCGACGCCGGTGTTGCTGAATGGTCTAGCAATCCGAAACCGCGATGATGGTAAGCTTCCTATGATTTGCTGCATCGGCTTGACTTTAAACCGGATACATATGACATCTTCATGTTGAGTATCCAGTATTTAGAGCGGATGTAGGCCATTGTTTGTTGGAGACCTCCATGCTAGGTTTGATCGTGTGCATGCCGTATGAGTAAATTTGTGAATGAGTGTTCGGTTTGAGAATGATTGGGTGTTTTGTGTGGTATGGATTGAGTGCCTTTTGCAAACGACCCCCGACGCGTAGAATATTTTCGTTGTCTGCAACTTTGTTAAGCACTCGTATGTCTAAATAGGGTGCGCATGCTGTGCCAAAGATCACTGTTTTAAGCTTGTATGCTCTCAGCGGCTGCTGTTCACTATCCCGCCAATATATGAGTTAGTAATTGCTGTCTGCCTTTGGTACTAAAATTTGTTGGTACATCTTCTCGATGTTGGCAGTGAAGGTATATCGATGCTGTCTCCATCTTAATATGACATCGATAATGCTTTTTTGTAACTTAGGACCAACCATCAAGTGCTCGTTTAAAGACGTACAGTCCGAAGTCTTTGACGCTGCATCAAACACAACTCGCAGTTTTGTGGTGGAGCTGGAGTCTTTAATGACAGCCTAGTGTGGCAAAAAAAATGAAAAGGTGTTGCAAAGTAAATTTCGTGAAATAAATCTACCTCCTCCATGTGATCCATGGTAATATATTCTAACATACACCTTTTATATCCTACCTTTAGTTTCGGATCCCTCTGAAAACGACGTTTAAATTGAGTAAACCGTCGTAAAGCAACTTCCCTTCTTGAACCTAACACTGGTTGTACTCCATTTTTGAAGGGTTAGGACACTAACCACACTGTTAATCTAGTTGTGTTGATTCGGAAATTCTGTTCACAAGCATTGTCTTCTTCCGAAACCATCATTTTAAACGGAGCTTCTTCAACCTCCCAGAATCTTCGTATCTCAGTGCCCAGATCAAGCTGTAGAGAGAAGCTTTGAAGGAGTTGTGTGGACCTATCTGGAATTTTCCCGAACACAATCCATCCAAATTGGGTTTTTTGTGCGACAATGGCGTTGTTTTGATCACTTCTAATGATGTCTGGTAGAATAATGTCGGAGTTAACTTCGCTTCCCGGAAGTATATCGAATTTAGCTGGATTGAAGAATGCGGGATCTGCTAAAAGAAGGCCTTTGATATGATTTAATTCACCGACTATCACTCACTGGGCCGGGAGAAGGCCAGTCAATGACTGAAAAATAAAGGCTTTAGTGGCGCTTTCAAATTTCGAATATTTAGATCGAAGCGTTATGTCGACATAATATTTGCTTCTGCCACTGCTGACCTTTCCTAACCCGTAGATCTGAACGGACGTTCTACGCCTTGGTAATCGTAGTAACTATGCTGCTGATTCAGTTATGAAAGTTGCCTCAGAACCTGGATCAACAAGTGCACGGAGATCATGGCACCCGATGTTGTGTTGCAAAGAAGGTGTTCCGCGAATGCGATGTGTGCAGCTGGTCGATGGGTCTACAAACGAACTCTGAGGCACCTGAGTTCAGCTGTGTTTGCTTACTTGTGGTGCCCGTTGGATTGCAAGTTTCGGTAAGTACTTGCGAACATACTTGACTTGTTTGATCTTCTTGGAAATTTCGTTTTAAATGTAGTAATGAGTGGTGTCACTGCTGGCAAAAATAACAGTTCTTTAAGCTTGGACAATCTTGAGTTGGGTGGCTGTACGCAAGACACTTCGCACACACTTTCACTCTGTGCACGGTTTGCCACTTGTGTCTTGTGTCCAACCGAAGAAATTTGCTGCATTTCCTTAAGGCGTGCTTTCCGTGATCACACACTTTGCATTGGAAATGCTCCTCCATCTGAGTAGTAGCATGAAATACTTTGGCTTGTACTTCGCAGATGACTTCGCAGATGACTTCGTATTTGGATTCGACAACAAAAGAGGCTGCTGGTCAACTGCTTCAAGCGTCCTAAAACGTGCTTCTAGAAATTAGATTGGAAGTTCTGCTTGGAAGTTCCGTAGAATTGCCCAAATTTTCTTACTATAAATTTTTGGAAAAGGATATAAATGAGAATAACATCCCAGTGGTTTACTGGCACTTCCAGGTTTTCTAATGCATGAAAGCATTCTTGAGATGTATCAAGCATAGACCTTAACCCACTGGTGGACTTCTTTGTTAATGATGGTTGACTGAAAAAAAAATTTTACTGGGCATTGACTAGGACCCGCTTATGGTCATATCTCGCCTTCAACTAATCCTATGCCTTGATATAGTTTTCTACTTCGAGACTTAAATGCTGTATGAGATGCTCTGCGTCCCCACTAATTGATGATTTTAAATGATGTAGTTTCTGGATGTAGCTCAGGTGAGTATTTGTATGAATTAATGATGTAAATATATCATAAAATGAACGCCATTTCGTATAGCAATTACGGACCAGCCTCACTAATGAGGCAGAGCTGACCAATTTATTTGCTCTGTAAATAGCGGTGGCCAGCTTGCATAGGTTTAGGTTAGCATTTAAGAAACATATACATATATCAGTGTATACAAAGATGTATACTGATATATGTATATGATCGTGTATAATGTCTATGTGTGTTTATGTGTGTATTGTGCATTTAGGTTAGGTATGCTAAGGTTTATTTTAAGTTAGGTATTAAGTTTTTATAAAAAATAAAAAAATTTCCTTACGCTAAGTTTTTGTAAACAAATTTTTTCTTAGCCTTAAGTATAGAAAATAAGTATTTATAAACAAAATATAAATGAAGTCGAAAGACATACGAATATAAGAATTTAGATTAGCTTAGAGTGCCTGTGTGGGGCCAGTAAGTTAGTATAAGATTATTAAGTAATTGTAAGCTAGCATTTCAGAATTTTTTGTTAATATGTAAGAGTTAGTGATTAAGTAAATAAAATGAATTGAAAACTGAAAACTGAACACAAAAATTCAATAGTTTGATTTTAACTCATAACTCCGAAAAGTATTCTATAATTATATATACACATAATATATTTATATATATAAGAGGTCCTTATTACACGGGTACACTTATGCACATAATATATTTATATATATAAGAGGTCCTTATTACACGGGTACACTTATGCACGTGCTATACGTGTAATTATCTTCACGTGTGTGAAGATATATATGAAGATATTCGTATATGAATATCTATGATGATGCTATACGAATATGAAGATATTCGTATAGCATCCGGAGAACGTTGGAATATTTATTTTTGTAAGGCGAAGATCCCCACCAGTACCAGCTGCAGCTTACGATGTGTTGATCGTCTCTGTAGGCGCCATTTCATTGATGCACACTTGTCGATGGCGTCTAAGAGCTCGCAGCGATAGTCCAGGTGAGTTTCTAAGAGTTGTTCATAGACCTTCATTAATTCTTCCTTTGTTAAATCCTTTTCTAGCTTACCTGCACCCATAATTTCCTCATGGTATCGCCTTGCTGTTGCCAAATTATCATCAAGGATGGATAGACGGGTGGATAAATAATTTGAGGTACGCCGCGTTTCACCTGTCTTCCTAAGATTTGAAAAATCGCGAACAACCTGAGCAAATAGTGCTTTCTACAGCTCTCCAAATGACATAGTGTGTTAATATGGATTGAGGTAGTTAAATAAATGTATATTATGTATATGTAAATTTATTGAATGTATGAATGTATATTCTAATATAGATTGTAATTATATATATTTATGTATATATATGTATATTACAATGTAGAATGAATTAATTTAGTTTAAATCATAAAGTTCGTAATTTAAGCTGGATTTGATACACACTTTGTTATATATATATGTAGATAAATACGTGTGCCTACTGATGAATTTTTTTTTGAATTTTATTAATTTAAATCTATTGCATTGAAGTATATAAGTATGTTTGTAGTATTTAAAGAAATTTAGAGTTGCTTACTTCTATATTATATTAGAAATATAAAGACTTACTTGGTTGAATCTTGAGTGTAGAGCGTTAAGATGATTGTGTGTAGAATTACGCAGCGCGATATTTCCGATTTGCACAATGCTTTGTTGAGTATGTATGTCTTTTATGTGTTCTTTAATTGTTCAAGTCCAGAAATGCGAAAAATTTAAATCCGTGTACTTAGTATGTATATGCACTCTGTATAGTGTTATATGTATGTTGCACTTCGTTCATACACTTAAATTTCCACAGTTGTACTCAAAACTGTCTATTTTTAAATTCAAATTCCAAATCTGTTGGATGTCTTTTGAACATAGTACAAAGTAAAAAAAACGAATTTGCACAATCACGTACGTACACTTTCAATATTCTATTCAATTTTTTTTTTTAATTTACTATTTAAATCTGGCTCGAATGGACCAATGTTTGCCGTTGAGTTGGCTTTTGTCCGTTAAGTTAAATAATTAGATTTTAATTACCCGAACAGTAATGTTTAAAAATACGTATTTAAATAAAACGACTATTTCCGCTACGTTATAAATTAGACTGTTTGTTTTATTTTACTATACTTCTTATATTTATTATATGAATTTTGACATATACAAGTTATTGCATGATAGATTTTGTATTTTTAATATCGTTTTTATACGTTCATATAATAAATAATAGATTGATTGAGTTGATCTATATTTGTTTAATATTATGACGAAGTGGCAACTCCAACAGGAGATCATTAGTATAATGATCAAGTGGCAACACCGATTTCATAAAGGAGATGCCAGTTTTTGGTCTGTCTTCGATAACATCTGAACCCGTTTGGTGGTGGTTTTATCCTGTGCAAAGAGCTTAGTTTTTGCTTAGTTATTTCAATAAAATAATTGCGTGGACTTAAGCAGTGTTTGTCTTTTTATTTGAATTCTTTTTACGGACTTACAGCTGATGCCAGTTACCGTGGTAAGCGGTGCCGAAACCCGGGAACGATCGGTGTGAGACTTGGAACAATTGGGGTTGTGGCCTACACATTGTGGCTATTGAAGAGAGGATTGTTACCAAAATAATACTCAGTGGCGTCGTGGTGTCGTGGCGAATAAATAAATAATTCAGTTTTGTGGGAGAATTCTATTCAAATTCATTTCATGTGACGCGATTGGCAGTTGCAAACGGGATTTTAAAAAATAACAGGAGAATCTGGTGGCGTGGTTGTTTCGGTCAAACTAAATCCTTTTGTGTTCTTATTTATGCACATATACATATGTGCACATAGTACCCCTGATTGCGATATACATATATACCTACTCCTGCAGTGTGAAAAGTGAATACATTAATTCCGTTGGCTTTGGCATACATACATATTGTCTCTCGTTTACCCCGTGCAGTGGCATCTCCTTCCGACTCGTAACTCGAATACCCCTCCGTGGCCCAATAAAACATTCTTCGTCGGTTGTCAATATACTTTCAGTGTGATACGAGTATAAAGTAATTGCGTGAGTGCAGAACAAGTAAAACACATACAGTGACAGAAGCAGTGGTGGTTCGAACTTGGCATGGGTGTGAACAACAAGTTGGATTGACACATCAGGCGATTTTTTACTGTGTGAAACATACACATAAATCTGATTATCACTGGCGTCATCAAGTACCTATACTGCGTGATAAATAGTAGGTACTATTGAAAAGGTAATTCTTTTTTTCTATTGTTTAAATTTTAATACAAACATGGCAGAGATAAATAAGAGAAAGGCAGCTATAACATCACTAAAGCGAGTGGCTTAGAGAATAAGAGAAGAGGATTATAGCATCAACAATGATGAATATTCGATGAGACAGGATGAGATCTCTTTGCAATCGCATTTCGAGAAATTTGCAGCAGCTCATGACGAGCTGATTTCCAAGTCGAAGGACGACGAAGTTGCTGTCCATATCGAGTTATGGGATGCCATTGAAGAAGACAATGGCAGCGTTGCTGAGGGAATTGGCGAAGTTTACCCAGAAGGAAGAGGGGGCAGATGGTTTAAATTATTTACCCAGACTAAATCCAGTAGACATTAAATTAGAAAAACTGTCCGTTCCAAAATTTGATGGCATCTTACGCAATTGGCTGGCATTTAAGGATTCATTCGAGACCTCGATTCATTCACAGGTGGTTCCAGAGGCATACAAGTTAGGCCAATTGCACGAGGCTGTGCAAGGGGATGCAGTGGCGCTAGTGGGTGGCATGTACACCGGCGGTTATGAAGAAGTTTGGAAGGCTCTGAGGATAGGTACGACAGTCCCAGGCAATTGGCTGATATACATGTGTCACGATTCATTGGTACGCAGCCGCTCCTTTCAGAGTCGGCCAGTGCATTGTTATCCGTGGGCGATACAGTGCGCGAATCCTTGCGCCACTGGCGGTAATGAAGTTACCAGTAGACAAGTAGGATGCTTTGGGGGTACAAATCGTGGTATCAAAATTACCAACAACAACACAGCAGGCATGGGGAATGAGTCGTATTACGCAGGAAATTCCCAGCGTAGACGAGCTACTTACCTTTGTGGAGCGTAGGGCACACAGTTTGAATGCTAATGTATTAGAATGGCCTTCAAAGAGCTTGTCCACACATAGGCAACATTTGGCTATATCCTCAACATTATGTAGTCGGGATAACACCGCATTTCGTTCTGGCAGCAGCATTCCTCGACTGGTGAGAGCAAATTTGGCAGCAACAGTACCAGGTCATTGCGCGTACTGTAATGACAGTATCCATAGGATAGGTCGCTGTCCCAAGCTTTTGGCAATTCCAGTGGCGGAAGGGTTCGCGAAATTGAAAGGCTCGAATCTCTGTTTCAATTGTTTAAAACCAAGTCACTCAACAAGCTCTTGTTCATCGACCAATTGTCGAGTATGTAATGGTAGGCATCATACTTTGCTTTGTCGTGGACCAAGGGAATCTATATCGGGATCCCAGGCAATCACTTCAAATACAGGCACAACAAAAACTGGCGTGACATCACAAGGAACATTACAGGCGACAGCACAATCCGCTCCTACAACTTCAATAGCTTCCGGCAGTGGTCAACCTCCACGTAATCAATATTGACTCAACGACACATTTAAGGCATTCACGGTTACCAGTAACCGAATTATACTTTTGGCAACAGCTCGCGTGAACTCATTGATAATTTTGGAATAAATTACTCTTATCGACTACTCTGTGATCCAGGATCACAAGTCAGTTTTATTACTTCCCATCTGTTTAATCAATTGGCTCTTCCTAGGGATAGATGTACAGTTCAAGTTGAAGGCATTGGCAACAACATTTGCGAATACACTCGAGACCGGGCAGACGTCCAGATAAGGTCGATTGCCGAACCATCATTCGAGCTACGTGTGAACTTCCACATCATCATATCGATTACATCACAAACACCAGTGGCAGATCATTGTTGGCAACATCTTCGCAATATATCATTGGCAGACGACACGTTTGGGAAAACTGGCAGGATCGATGCACTAATTGGAGCGGATATATGGGGACAACTAATTACGGTTGGCATTGTTTGAGGCGAGGCTAACGAACCAGTAGCACAACGCGCACATCTTGGCTTGGTGGTCTTTGGCCCAGCTACTGCTACTCCGGCAGGTTCCTTGGCATTTCAGTCTATGACTTTACGGAGGAGTGAGTAGGATCAACATCTTGTCGAACTTCTTCGAAAAATCTTTGGTGTGGATGACATTAATCAGAGGGATTCAGATTCAACCGCTATCGACTATTGTGAGCAGATCTTCGTACAGCTACACAGGCAATTACAAGTGGCCTGCCATTCCGGGCAGACGCACCATCGCTTGGATCATCACATCAACTGGCTCTTAGGCAATTCCATCTACTGGAACGGAAACTGGCTTCTGATCCTGAACTCAAGCAGAAATACATCGCATTTATTGCAGATTACCAACAACTTGGCCATTTGCATCCAGTTCGAGACAACCATGGCGATCCATCACAGGTATATTACATACCGCATCACGCTGTAACGAGTAAGTTTAGAGTGGTCAACTCATCAGCGAAAACAACGAATGCCATCTCATTGAACGACACACAATTGGCTGGTCCACCAATTCAGGAATTGCTGGTGGACATCATTCATCGGTTTAGGCTTTTTGGCATTTTGATAACAGCTGATGTCGAGAAAATGTTTAGGCAGGTACGTGTGGGGACAGGATGTGGCATCGGTCCTACAGGAAGGTCATTTTTACCTACGTAAATGGAAAACAAACAACGTTGATGTTCGTAATTCAGTTGACCGAAAAGAACAAAGGGAGAAAAAGTTAGCACTGTATTGCTCCAACTGCGTTATTTTTTCTTTGATCCGTATAAACGCGAAAAAACTAAACCGCTCGCTTGTACGTTATAAGTAGAAATCACTTTATTTCCGTTTTATTGACATTCATTATAAAATATACTCGTACAATTCTATTGGGACATATTATGACACTCAAAATAAATTTCCCTAAATGGTGGATGCGTTCCGAACTTCCGCACTTCGTTGTCCCCTCTAATTAGGGGTGGCCGTGGTGTAGTGGTACTAGCAATCGCTTCTCACTCGGAGGGTCCAGGTTCGAATCCTGCCCATGGCAAGTCAGTTTTTCATTTGTGTAATTGGAACTCAGACAGAAAAATTCTGCGTGTGAAGGCATAACACTGACACGTAGATTTGGCTGTTGTAGAGTTTCAAGCAGAGAAAAAAATACTCTGAGTGAAGGAAAAACTCTCCGTCCTATTCGGACTCCCACCCCTGGAGAGCGAATATCTAAACCAAACACAACTGAGTTTCAAACCACCACAAAACAATTTTCCTTTCTCCTCCTTCTACCTTTCCGCCCGGGCCCTGGCAACAGTAGAAGGGTACCTAACCCCTTAGGCGTGCGTAAATTATAATAAAAAAAAAATCACTTGAATCAGAGTTAGGTTGGCTTATTATTGGGAAGGTTATTTCACAAAATACGGAACCTGTCCATAGCTTTTTACAGGTTCTCGATAATGACACTCAGCTGCGAAGTTACGGAGTACTGGAAGAGTTGCCTTTCAATACTAAGGAAACTGCGGAAGAGAAAACTTCTGAAAAGAATAACAACACAATAACGAGATCCCCTGATGGACGATATGAGGGATCGCAGCCATTTACAGACGGATGTAAGCCTGGGTTTGCTGCCTTACGTAGGTTTCATCAACTGGAAGGAAGATTCCAGTAAACCCCCACACTACACAAGGAGTACTCTAAGTGCTTAAACGAAAATAAGGAGCTTCAACAGATGACAGAGGTTGACGAAACGAATACCATACTGGATACACCACACCAATTCTTTACTAATCACCATGTGGTATTCAATAAACTGGAATGTAAGCCTGGGTTTGGTGCCTCGAAGTTAGGTGCCTTACGTAGGTTTCATCAACTGAAAGGAAGGTTCCAGAAAAACCCCACACAGCACAAGGAGCTTTCCAAGTGTTTACAGGAATGCAAGGAGCTTCGTCAGATTCCAGAGGTTGACAGAAAGAATACCTTACTGGATATACCACACCACTTTTTCATTCTTCACCATGCGCTATTCAAGAAGTTAACCAGAACGAAGAAACTTCGTCGCAGAGTTGCGTACTTCAAACGATTTGTACGAAACAGCCGGGCACAAGCTGGCTATTAAAGGTAGACGCAATCGGCACAAGACTGTTCGAAATTCCTCAAAGAGACACTGCCGTGGAGAAGGTAAGTTACCTTGAGCAAAGGATCTACCATACGACGACCAACTACTTTTGCCGCAAGTGGAGCGAAAAATATCTGTCCAGAATGATACAGCGCCCGAAGTGGACAAAACGGAAGCCGAGATCAATATGTGAAGACTCAGTCATCTTCAAGGATGAGAGACTACCGCTACCGCAATGGCGACTCCAACGGATTTCGACACATATTTCGGAAAGTAAAGACGGACTTGCTAAAGTGGTGACCGTACGAAACGAAACCGGAGATCTTAATCGGAAAGCGAAATACAACACAATACCTGAACAACACAACACAACGTTTTAAAAAACACAACACAACATTTAAACGACACAACACAACATTTATAAAACAAACACTTTAAATAAGCTTACATGAAAAATTAAAGACATTTCTTCTCTTTTAAAAAAACAATTTATTAAATTAATAAAATATAATGATACAAACTTATTTTATCCTAGATTCCTTACACAATACAACACAAATACATACAGTCCACTCTAAATAACACAAAATCAATCATTCCGGACAACGCTGTGGAGTTCCGAAACTCCAAAATGCCGACGGGAATTGGGGAATCAAAACCCCGACGGAATGTGAAGCTTCTTAGTGAACACTCAACGTTATCCACAGAAAACACATCACATACCAGACAACGTCGCAGAGTTCCAAAATTCCAAAATGCCGACGGGAATTGGAGAATCAAAACCCCGACGGCACTTGAAGTTTTTCACTGAACACTCAAAACAACACAACACTTTAACATTTATCCCTTTTTTAAAAACATTTCAACATAAAACACTCAAATGTAAAAATAAATAACTTAAACTATCATAAATTAACAAAATAAATAATAATAATAAATATAAATAATAATATAAATAATAATAAATGTAAATAACAAAAAAATTAATATGTCAAAAAAAAACTTACTGAAAATGAATTGCAACAACAATTCAATAGGAAGGCGGATTCATGGCTTTACACAAAAATGTAAATACCACACATACACACACACTAAGAAGGCTAATTCGGCCATCATCAAAACAATAACCGTTCGCGAAAATTTCGTCGCACTGCACAACCAAAAATTGCGTATGCGGAGAACAGTTATCGTACAAAAATTCAGAGTAAACGTCGGCTCCCAGGAGAATATCAACAGTCGCAGGCTTATCAAATTGTGCATCAGCTAACTTCAAACCTTGAATATGTTCCCAGTTTTGCAGAACTAGAGTCTTGAACGGCAACAGACCAGTCAGCGATTTGAACACATAGGCTGGGGTATTTGTCCCGAAAGGTGTTACCAGAGACCCAAAGGTAAGACTTACATACCGCTGACATGAACCACTGCTAACTTTTCCCAATCCAGATACCTGAATGATCGTTCGTCGCTGATGAAGCCCTAATAACTGGACAACGGATTCAGTAATGAACGTTGCTTCCGATCCAGGATCAACTAACGCCCTCAGATTAAAATAAATACCATTTGATGACCTGACTCGATCAACTGCTGTTTCCAGAAGAACACTTGGCTGATGTACTTCAGAAGAGGCTACCTTAGGTGGGTTAAATTTTGATGTTATATGAAATGTTTGTGTACCTGTTGTTGTATTTTTATAATCCCTGGTAGGTTTGGAGCTGATATAATTAACATGCAGCAGAGAATGGTGTGCCTGCTTGCAGTAATAGCAACGCACACTGCTTTGGCAATGGCTAGTCCTGTGACTGTATGCTAGACAGTTCCGGCAAACCCCGATTCTGTCCACTGCCTTAGATCGTTCACAGATCTAAACGACAATAAACTTCTGACAAGTTCGAAGGGAGTGCTAACCTCCACCACATACCTGGCATGCAAACTGCTTCTTCCCGACGTGCAACACCGTTTTCTTCTAGTCAGCAACAGCCTTGTGTGCTGACCTTTATGCCACTCGTTCCAGCTACTGCTTCCAAGGTTCGAAAACGTGTCTCCAGGAACTCTGTAAATTGTATCAGTGTTGGCAACTCCTTCGAACTACCCAACTTCTCCTCCCACAAACGCTGAGTAAAAGCAGGTAATTTTTGCACCAGATTATAAATTAGTATGTCATCCCAAGAACTAACGGGCAATCCTAAATTTTCTAGAGCATGGAAACATTCCTGGGACGTGTCCAGTAGAGACTTGATGTTGTTCGCAGTCTCCTTTGTCAAGTGCTGCTGTTCAAAAAAAAGTTGAAAATGAGCGTTTACCAACACTCGCTTGTGGTCGTATCTGGCGACAAGCAGTTCCCATGCTTTGTCAGAATTTCCAGAATACAAACCTAAATGCTGCAACAAACCAGCAGCTTCACCTGTAAGAGACGACTTCAAATAGTGAAGCTTTTGTATTTCACCCAGCTTCTTATTCGTGTGGACTAAGGACAAAAAAACATCGTGGAAAGCCCGCCACTTTGTGTACGAGCCCTCAAAATGTGGTATTTGAAGAAGCATCCGCGGATTCACCTTCGACAATCTTCTCCTTGGATGCTAACTTGGCATTGTCGATAGCGTCGACCAATTCACCTCGGTAAGTGAAATATGTTTCTTGAAGCAGACCAAAAATTTCATCAAAATTTTCTTCTTCCAGACCGTCTTCAATTTCTCCTCGTCGAATCTTCGCTTGAAGACCAAGCGCATTCTTGAAGTTCCCTTCTATAATGAGAAGACGAGCTTGTTGTTGATAAATATATATATTAAAATAAAATTGTCAAATGTAAAAGAAATAATAAAAAAACATAGAAAATTTATACACTTAAAATATTTAAACAAACACACTCACGATAAATCTCTCATGAGATAAAATTGCTTATGTCAAAAATTAATATAAAAGGAAGACATTTTTACACAAAATAAATCCTCAATTTTATAACGTTCAAGCAAACAGTTGGTTTTATTTAAAATATTTTTCCTACACAGTTTTGTACGCAGTTTTAAAGACAGTACATTTTAATTAACTACACAGTTGATACTGTTAATATACAGTCCAACTAAATATAAAACAAAATAACCAGTGCCGAACAGATAGCTGGCTGTACGACGTGATGCTCCAGTCTTTTTGAAGTTGGAATGGTCACGAACAATTTGCTCCAGAACACCTTTTTGATCTGCACCCGTGGACAATTTCGACGTATTTTAAGGTTTTTATTTGAAAATTAATTAATCATAAACCAATATGTGTGTATTAAGTATTTATTAAATTTTATTAAATACAGTTTATTTAAATACTTAATTAAATATTTTATTACAGCACCTTACGACCTTTGGTCAGCTTTGCCCAGCTGGTGACAGTTGAGGTTAAAGTTGTAAATTAATTTTTTACACGGCGCGAGAAATGCGATTTCTGCACAACCACCGAAAGAGTCTGTAAGTCTTAAAAAGGAGAAGACAAGGGGCAAGACACCGACCGCGAGGGAATCTGTGTATGTACTTTGTTTTATATATGTATATATCTATCTATATATTTTGTGCACTTGCACTTTTTTATTAATTTTTTCTTTTAAATGTTTAATGCCGTGTGTAGTCTATCAACTACGAGTATCTTTATTTATATATATATTTTTTTTTTATAATTTTTTTTTCTTTTTGAAATGTTTAATTATCCGGTTCGTAAAGAACCAAATGTTGGGGTGTATAGGTTTTTTTTGGGTTGGTTTTTTAATGGGTTCAAAAAATGCGGTTTAATGAAACACGTCGCTTCCAGGGTTACAGCAAAGAGAGAGTTTTTATTCTTTCTCCGGAAATTACTTCCATTTTTAATTTTTACAATTAATGTTATACACTACTAAAATCATAACCTTGCGTTACGTTTACTAGGTTACATTAGATTAAATTTCCAATTAATTTATCTTACTTTTAACATGGATTACAATTTTAAGACAAAAATGAAATAATTATTTTAACTAAACATATATGTCTATTATTTATGCATTTTGTTCACGAACAGATGCTGAAGAGTGCTGGTAGATGTTTCCGATGTACATACAAAGGCCACACCGCAAAGTTTTGACGCACCAAAGGTTTATTTTGTAAAATCTGTAAGCGCAATGTTTTTGTGAAAATATTCACAACACTTTGCAAAACAATCATACATACATACAACATGAACATTGAACATATGATCTAAATCTATGTGTGTACATACGCACAACTCAAATATAGGTCATACGTGCAATCTCTAAACAAATCAAATCTGGGTCATTCACATACCCAAAGCACATACACACACACACACATACACACCATATGCGAGTAGCATCCCAAGGCTAAGCTCAGGCTACTGGGGGGATCACAGGTGGCGGATGGTGATCGGCCTGCAGATATGCAGGTTAGCTGCGAATAACAAATAAACAGTCCCCGACCAAGAGCGGCAGAGAAGGAGGGCGCGGCTGAAAAGGCCACAGGAACCCCTACCCTAAGAACTTTCTGCGACAAGACGAGTCGGCACCGTCTTCAACTATGTGCTAACCCATCTCCTAGCTCTTGGGTAAAGAGATGGCACCGTGGGAAACCATAGCTCCATTGGTACCTACCAGTGGACACTCCAAAACACCTCCCAAACATCCCCATGGCTTAAGGTGATTTCGGGGCCCAAACGAAGGCTAGAGCCTATAGAGTCGCCGAGCTCCAAACGCCGGCCGAAGTCACCGCCCTTAGTCGAAGCGAAGATGGAATCACGTGGCAAAGTGGTGCCCCAAAAACAAAGCAATGCCGGTAAGAGCAAGAAGACCCATCCCAAGAAGCCCGCCAAATCGACAATGAATGAGCAGGCCACAAATGGTCAAGTAACCGTTAGGATGGCGAGCAAAGAACAGGCCATGGGCGATGACAGCGCCTGGTTGAAAGTTCCCAAAAAGAAGCCAAGAAAAGGCACGACTTGACGCAATCGTGGTGGCAAGCAAGGGTGAACTTTCATACGCCGAAATACTTCGCAGGGTCAAAGGGGACCCCAAACTCCATAACCTGGGTGAAGCGGTTACAAAGATTAGGAGAACTCAGAAAGGAGACCTGTTGTTCCAGCTGCGCGAATCTGGTGACAGAACCGAAGAATTCAGGAGTAAAATCGGCGAAAATCTTGGCGCAGAAGCGGAAATCCGCACTTTAGTGCAGAGATCCACGATTGAAATCAAAGACCTTGACGAAGTCACCACCAGAAGTGACATCTGCGATGCAATCAAAGCGCAGTACAACATTGGAATTGTCGAAGGAAATGTGCTCAGTCTTAGGAAGGGCTACGGTGGCACGCAGATCGCGACAGTGGGCATACCAGCAGAGATGGCGAACAAATTGCTGGAATCCGGTAAAATCAAAGTCGGCTGGGTAAATTGCCGTATTCGCGTTCGAAAGACCCTCACCAAATGCTTCAGGTGTTTGGAGTTTGGCCATACGGCGCGCCAGTGCAAAAGCGAGCATGACCGATCCAAGCTGTGCAGAAACTGTGGAGAAGAAGGTCACATAGCCAAAGAATGCAAAGTGGACGCATTATGCTTCTGGTGTAAGATGGTTACGCCAGAAAACGCTGGACACGTGGTAGCCGCAAGTGCCCGGTACTCAAGAAGGCACTGGCCAAATTAATATGATAAATGCTGTCCAGATAAATCTAAACCACTGGGCAGCCGCGCAGGACCTTCTGGCGCAAACAGTAATGGAGAAAAAAATCGACGTAGGCCTAATAAGCGAACCGTATAAACCCATAGACGGAAGCAGCTAGATAGATGATAACACAAAAAAGGCCGCGATATGGACCTGCGGGAATTATGCCCTGCAGTCAGTCGGCCATCGGGGAGACCACTTCGTATCTACTAAGATAAATGGTGTACATTTTTATTGCTGCTATGCACCCCCCAGTCTATCATTGGCGGATTATATGAAGCTGTTGGACGACATTGTAGCTGACGCACCAGGAAAACACCCAGTTATTATTGCTGGGGATTTCAACGCCTGGGCTACCGATTGGGGAAGTAAAACCACAGACGTAAGAGGGAGAGTTCTCCTTGAACCCTTCGCAAGACTGGATATAACTCTGGCCAACGATGGCTCAGCTGAAACGTTCCGAAAGGCAGGCAGAGGGTCAATCATCCACATCACATACATGAGCAACTCACTCCTGCGGAAAACCAAATGGCGAGTCAGTGAAGAATATACCCATAGCGATCACCAGGCTATCTTATTTAATGTCGGCAAAGGGAAACGCAGACTGTGCCCCACGCTAACAAGGCCAAAGTGGAAGGACACGCTGCTTGACAAAGATATATTCAAGGAAATACTAAACACCAGCGCAACAATGAACAATGGATCGGCTGAAGCCCTTTCTCATCAGCTAATCCAGACCATCACCGCAGCCCGCAGCGTGCGACGCATCAATGCCCAGAAGATCTGTCAGTAAAAGAGGAGAGCCTTGCTACTGGTGGACCGACGAGATTAAACGGCTCAGAGCGAAGTGTCTACAAGCACGACGAAGATCTCAGAGATCCAGAGGAAGAGAAGATTTCCAAGAACGACTAACCAACTTTAAACTGGCGAGGCGGGAACTGGAAAGTGCCATTAAAAAGAGTAAGTCAAGGAGTTTTAGACAGCTCTGCGACGAGGCTAACCTAGACCCCTGGGGCTTAGCGTATAGGGTGGTGATGAAGAAGCTCAAAGGCAACAGGTCCCCACAACTAACCTGCCCTGCAATGCTAAGGACTATAGTAGAGCATCTATTCCCGCATAGACCAACTACTATGGTCACCATCACAAGGGAGACCAATATGGAAGATCACGTCGCCATCACGTCGGAAGAACTTTTTGCTGCTTGCAAAAAAATTGGAGACACCAAAGCACCTGGACCAGATTGCATCCCGATTAAGGCATTAAAGATGACTATTAAGACGAGACCGGACATCTTCTTAGCGACGATGCAAAGGTGTCTAGAGGAGGGGATATTCCCTACGCCATGGAAGCTGCAACACCTAGTGCTGCTTCGAAAGGACAATAAGCCACCCGGGGAACCATCATCGTATAGCCCAATATGTCTGCTTGATTCTCTAGGTAAGCTCCTAGAGCGTATTATATACAACAGACTGCTGGCGGTGGCGGAGGAAAACGGAGCACTGTCAGATCACCAGTACGGCTTCAGAAAATCTCGTTCTACCATCGATGCAATAAAGGCGGTAGTAGATACAGCAACTGAAGCAATACAAGGGAAAAGATGGAAATGGGGACAAAAAGATACTGCGCAGTAGTAACGCTCGACGTCAAAAACGCGTTCAACTCGGCGAACTGGTCGTTTATTAGGAGATCCTTGGCCAGGATGGATACACCATACTACCTCTTGAGGATAGTCACGGACTACTTCAGTAACAGGAGGTTAAAGTACCATACGGACGATGGTGCTAAGCACTACAGTGTTTCCGCGGGAGTCCCGCAAGGGTCGGTCCTTGGACCTCTCCTATGGAATATTATGTACGACGGAGTTCTGCAACTAACCCTGCCTGAGGGAGTCAAGGTTATTGGCTTCGCTGACGACATAGCAGTGGTTACAGTAGCCAAGCACATCCACGAGGTGGAGTCTGCCACAGACGAGGCAGTTGCAATGATAAAGGATTGGCTGGAGTCTACGGGTCTGGAAGTAGCTGCACACAAGACTGAAGCTGTACTAATAACCAGTCGCAAGGCGGCGGAATATGCGAACTTCCGCGTCGGAAACCAGACAATTAGATCCAAAGAATCCTTACGGTACCTTGGAGTCATGATCGACAATCGGCTGCGCTTTAAAACCCACGTCGAGTACGCTACCAAGAAAGCATCGCTGATGCAGGCGGCACTCGCCCGAATGCTACCGAACATCAGCGGACCTGGATACGCCCGAAGGATCTTGCTGACCAGAGTGGTCAACTCGGTACTTCTATACGCTGCTCCTATATGGGCGGGTGCGCTGGTGACAAATAAGTGTAGGAGAGAGTTAGTATCAGCTCACAGGCTCTGTGCAATCAGAGTGATCAGTGGATTCTGTACAATCTCCTATGATACAGCCTGCGTTTTAGCTGGAATGATCCCAATAGACATCCTCGCGGATGAGATGAAGAGGGTGTATCTTAGGCGATCATCGAACCGGCAAGAGGCAAAGAGGGTCAAGGAAAAAGAAAAGGCAGCATCCGCAATGCTGTAGCAAACCAGGTGGGACCGTTCCACAAAAGGCAGGTGGACGTACAAGCTTATTCCCATAATAGAAACATGGACAAAGAGATTATGGGGGAACTGTAACTACCATATCACACAGTTCCTGTCTGGGCACGGCGATTACCGGAAATACCTCCACAGATTTGGACACGATAGTTCGCCCCAGTGCCCAGAATGCCAAAATGAGGAAGAGGATGCGTTGCATGCAGTGTTCTACTGCAGACGCTTTGCAGAAGAAAGGGTAGGACAAGTGGATGGAGATCTGCTCATTTATAGTGCGCGTACAGTACGCGCTGCGAAGAGCAGAAGCCCTAAGAAGAGCTCAAGAGGCGGCCTCGTAGAATAGAGCATAATTGCTAACCAGCTCCGAAGTAATACTTAACGGCAGTCCCGCGGGGAGAGTGGTTGAAGGTCGTAAGGGTGTGGATTAGTACGTAGGCGCACTCCTGGCATCGAACATTCAGGTGTTGCGAATCGTGCATGCTGGTGGCACGGGCTACCGCATCTATGAAGATTACCACATCCATTGGCGCAACCAAAAAAAAAAACAAAAACACCATATAGCAATCAATCAAAATACAATTCCCCCAAAAAAAATAAAATTTTATGTATAAAACCAACAATCAAACCAACACCAACAAAAAAAAAAAAACCAAATTTAAACAAAAACCAGCACGGCTGCCATTACAGTTTACGCACTTGTCAATGGACAGCCATCACAATTTAATTGCGCACTCTTCTTCAATTATGCAATTAAAGAAACTAGTGCAAAGAGGACAACACTATACAATCGAACTAATAGCCAAACATCAGCATAAGCATTCAGCCATTTAAGTATAGGGGTGCTCCTTTCACTTTTGTGTCTCAATGTGTTTTGTGTTGTCTGTCTGTTTTGCAAAATTTATTAATTTGGATTCCTTTCATGTGAGCCTTCAATAAAGAAGCAGATCTTCAAGCATGTAGCAGATGATCGAGCCAAAGGGTGTTCCAGTACAAAGGAGAAAATAATTGCGAACTTTGTTCACGGCGGGGAGAATGTTGTTGATAAATATATAAATTAAAATAAAATTGTCAAATGTAAAAGAAATAATAAAAGACATAGAAAATTTGTACACTTAAAATATCTAAACAAACACACTCGCGATAAATCTCTCATGAGATAAAATTGCTTATGTCAAAAATTAATATAAAAGGAAGACATTTTTACACAAAATAAATTCTCAATTTTATAACGTTCAAGCAAACAGTTGGTTTTATTTAAAATATTTTTCCTACACAGTTTTGTACGCAGTTTTAAAGACAGTACATTTTAATTAACTACACAGTTGATACTGTTGATATACAGTCCAACTAAATATAACACGGTAAAACCAAATAACCAGTGCCGAACATTTTGGTCCTTCTGAGCCATAGAAAAAATATAATCAGCAAACATTTTGTTGTATGGTGTTAAATTTACAAACAATTTCAAATTTTAAATTAAATAATTAAATTATTTAAATAATTAAATCATTTACATTAAATTAAAAAACAAATTTAATAAACACAAGTTGCAAGAGAGGAATCAGAGGAATCAGAGCTGGAAAGGAAGAAATTCACGGAGTGCGACTCAACAAATGGATTCTAAAGGAGAGCTTTTAAGGAGGAATACAATACAATAATTTAGAAGATATAAATCAAAGTGAGTACAATTTGCTCGTTACTTATTTGCACATAAGCATACAATACATACAATAGTATTTTTAAATTATTTGTAAAAACCTGCAATCAAGTTTCAAAAGACTTTGAAAATTTTAAAAAGACCGTAAGCCCTACTCGCCGTACGAAAAATTACATTAGCAGATATGAGATATAATGATAATTTATGATAATAAGGAGATTGAGAAGGAAGTTTTGGAATAATTAGATTTTACATATGATGAGGCAAAAGAAGTATACGTTCTGTACAAGTCACAACTTTTAGATGAGCTGCAGAAATTTGAAACATCCACTCAAACAAAGCTTGAAGAGTGTTCACATCCATCAGAGTCTAAGAGGTCCCATGAGGTTCACCTTCCGAAAATCCATCCGCCTTCATTTACAGGTGAATATGAGAACTGGCGTTCATTCCACGACCAATTCGTTTCAGTCGTACACAGCAACACATCCTTATCTAAAATAGAAAAATTACATTATTTAAAATCATGCTGGTACATTACTTGATCACGTCAATTTGGACGACGTTAGTTACGACCAAGCGTGGGAACTTTTAAAATCCCGCTATGATTTCAAGTGGATTTTAGTGAACCAGAAATTGAAGTTGTTTTATGATTTACCAGTCGTCCGAGAAGAATCTGCCATCGGAATCCGTGAACTTTTGGATAACTCGACGAAAATTTTACATTCACTGAAGAATCCTGACTTGCCAGTGCAGCATTGGGATGTCATTATCATATTCTTGCTGTTAAAGAAACTTACGAAATCAACTCAGTCATCGTGGGAGTGTTTTCTGGGGACAAAAAAGGAAATTCCTACTTTCAAAGAATTTTCTGAGTTTTTAGAGACAAAATTGCGAACACTAGAGAGAGTGGATCAGCAACAAAGTACAAAGCCCCCAACACAAAAAAGGTCTCACAAGAACGTCTTCCATGCCAATACGGTGGCAAAGGAAAATTTCAGTTGCAAGGTTTGCCACGAAGGTATTCATTCATTGCGAGCCTGTAACAAATTTTCAAATATGGATGTAAGAACCAGGCAGCGTGTTGTTAAACAATTAGGTAATTGTTTTAATTGCTTGGCTTTTAGCCACAAAACAAATAGTTGTCCGAGCAACAAATCCTGCCATTTTTGCAAAAAGCGTCACAATTCCATGCTCCATTTTGACACAAACAACAATTCAAATCTGTATAAGCCTCACCCACAATCAGCTTTCCCTTCTAATCAGTTACAACCAAATTACAACACACAGTAATCATTCTATCACTCTAATCAAATACACAACCCTAACCAATTCCCCCCTGCTCAAGCATCGTCGCAACCATCCACTCATATCTACCCAAATAATAATAACCATACATTTATGCCCCAAAACCCAAACACACAGAATAAATACCAATACCAAACACACCATATATCAACCCAAATCAATCCAAATGCAGCTTCATTTCATCCTTCTGATGAACAACAGTCATCGGCAAACTGCTTCCACAATAACGACCATACCAACACCCAAATTTTATTGGCAACAGCTATCGTCAAAGTGAAATCTGCTAATGGCGACTATTTGCTAATATCTGCGAGCTTTGCTTGATTTTGGATCACAAGCAACTTTTATCACCGAATCAGCGGTACAACATTTAAGGTTGAAAAAACATAAAACGTGTTTTGATGTCCAAGTTTTAGGACAAGTTAAAAATGGTTCCTGTCAAAACTTTGTTGAACTCAACCTAGGTTCCAAATATTCAGACTTTAGACCTTCGACGCGAGGTTACGTTTACCAAACCTTAACAGGGTTTTTGCCGAGTCGCGAGGTCTACCCAAATAGATGGGCACACCTACAAGGTCTGAAATTAGCAGACCCTTCCTTTAACCGACCCTCCAGTATCGACTTACTGTTGGGAAATGAAATATTTTGTGAGGCGGTTTTACCTGATATTATAAGAGGAGTAGAGTTAATTGAACCGATCGCCCAAAAAACCCAGTTTGGCTGGGTAATATTAGGTAAAGTTTCCCTCGAAACACCACCCTCAATTCAGGTGTTCATCCGATTTTCCGACATAGATACAATTAAGGAAATTGAGGAATCACCATTCGAAAAGGCCCTAACTGAGGAAGAAAATGCTTGCGAGGAACATTTTTTACAAAATTGTAAGCGATTGCCGGGAGGTCGTTTTGAAGTTGCACTTCCTTTCAAAGGAGGTCAGCGTCCAGCACTCATTTCAACCCAAAAGAATAGCCTAAGTATGTTCTATAGGCAGGAAAAAAGACTGCTTACCAACCCAAAACTTTACAAGAACTACAATAAATGTATACAGGAATACTTACAGCTCACACAGGACCCCACACTTAAATCGCCTTTCCATTGTGTTGTGCCACATCAAGCCGTCTTCAAGGAATCGAGCACAACCACTAAACTGCGAGTGGTCTTCAACGCTGCATTCAAAACCGCGGAGGGCAGTTCTTTAAATGATCATCTGATGACGGGGACCTAAAACACAGACGGATTTTATATCAATTGTTTTAAGATGGAGAATAAACAAAATTACCTTTACAGCAGACATCGATAAGATGTATCGCCAGATCCAGATTCATCCAGATGATGCATACTACCAACTCCTATATTGGCGAGAGGGTCTAACAACTCCAATCAAACTTTTCAAGGTAAAGGTCTTAATGTTTGGCACATCTCCTGCTCCATATCTGGCAAATCGTACGCTGTAACTCGCTGATGACAAAAAGGCAACATACCCACTAGCAGCTCAAATGATATGGAAAGATATGTACATGGATGATCTCGTGTCTGGGGCAGATCCCATCCAAGCAGCTAAAGAAAAATTTGAACAAATTTCGAAGCTACTTCTTTCCGCTTGGTTTCATCTCAGAAAATGGAAGAGCAACAGTCAACAGTTCCTGAATTTAATACCGATGGAACAACACAACACACGAAAACGTTGGGAATCAATTGGCGTCCTAGTTCAGATATGTTTTCATTTCAGAAGCTCGCCGTCGAGGAAGTGGTTTCAAAACGGGCCATCCTATCAACGATCGCGCGTCTCTTTGACCCCCTAGGATGGATTTCGCCTTGCATTATTAAGGCGAAAATTATCATGCAACAATTGTGGCTACATGGTCTATCATGGGATGACCCTATTCCGGTGGTCGTAGGTCGAGAGTGGTTGTCTCTTCAACAAGAATTGGCCATGATTGAAGACATCCAGATTCCCAGGTGGGTAAACACGCAAGGACAAAATGAGCAGTTGGAACTCCACGGATGCAGTGATGCATCCATCAAGGCGTATGGAGCTGTGGTCTATCTCCTAGTTTTGGACTGCAACAACATCACACACACACATTTACTCATCTCCAAAACTAGAGTAGCGCCACTCAATACGGTTTCACTGCCAAGATTGGAGCTTTGTGGTGCAGTAGTCCTGGCAAAGCTTCTGCGCTACACCATATCTGTTCTCCCAGTGCAAAATATCAAAACATATGCGTGGACTGACTCCACAATCACCCTCTGTTGGATATCTGCACCACCGACTCGATGGAAAACATTTATTGCAAATCGAGTAGCTGAAATTCAGAGACTGACGAATGTCAGGATTTGGCGACACATCCCCACCAAATTCAATCCAGCGGACCTTGTATCGCTTGGTGTATTGCCCTCAATACTTAAAAATAACACACTCTGGAGGAAGGGACCAGCCTTTCTTCAAGAACGATGGGAATTTTCCATTCCAACACAGCCCACGCAACTCGACACAGAAGAAGAGAAAAGAGAAATCAAAACTCTTCTCGCTATAAATAATGAAAATGACATTTTAAAATTAATCCAAACCCACTCGAAACTCACAAACTGTTTACGAATTTGGGCTTATGTGAAAAGATTTACCAACAACACACGGAAAACAGACAATTCAAGGTTAAAATCAGTTTTGTCACCAAGTGAAATCAACTCTAGCTTGCACACAACTGTACGAATGGTGCAGCAGGAAATGTTTCCTGATATCTTCAACGAGTTGCGTAAAAATAAGTCAACCAAGGTGTACAAAACTCTCAACCTTTATATTGATGGAGAACAAATCATAAGAATAGGCTGCAGATTAAAGAATTCTGCTCTAACTTATGACTCGTCTTCAAAATCGCACAAAGTGGTTGAAAACGGAGAAGCAACCCAACGTTGGAGATTTAGTCCTGCTAAAGGACGAACGGCTTCCACCATTGAAATGGTTTTTAGCTCGTATCACGGAGACTTATCCAGGAGCTGACCAACTAATCCGAGTAGTGAAGCTAAAAACTGAAACAGGAGAATTCAAGAGGCCAATAACTAAGATATGTCCACTACCATGTAACGCGACCAATACAGACTATTCCATAGTATAATGCAAAAAAAAATGCACGCAACACGAAAAACCTATATATTACACTTAAACTAAAAAACAAATATATTCAATATAACAAAAAAAAAGAAATAATAAATAACAAAAAAAAAATCTTATAAACTCAAAATATACTCACTATGAAATACAGTCCACTTTAATAAACTTAAAATTACCGGCCCATCAACTTATGTATATACACATATGCAAACCCCTGGTCCACGAAATTAATTGGGGCAATTCAACCGTTCAATTTTGAATATTCCAAATTTTAAATTCTCCAATGCGTTTTCCGTGCTGCTTTCACGATTAGCTGCAAATATTCAAGAAAACGAAACTTGTTAAATAACGAATAAAATTCAAAATCTAAAGACAAATATCTCAATCATCATCACAACAAAACATAATAAATCATGCAACAAATCTCACAGTTGAACTAATGTCTACACATCAGAAAACTATCACATCAATATCACCGAATTAACAAAATCCACAACAAAACAATAACCCATAAATAGCTAAACATTCAAATTTCTGCATCTCAAACAATAATAAAATACCCGCTAATTCACAACTCAAATCATCATTTCATTTAGAGTCAAAACCTTAAAATAATAAACAATAACAAATAATTAATTCCCTATCTCATGCAATTTTCACTTTTTTGACATTTCATACACCCACACACGCAATAGAATTAACTCTTTAACAATTAAACTAAATAAATCTTATTAAGCCCATAAAATCAAAATAAAATTACAATACAGTCGACTCTCGATAATTTGACACTCGTTAATTTGAAATTTTTTCCCGGTCCCTTGCAAAATACTTGATAAATTGAATACAATCAATATTAATTGGTCCCCTCGGTAATTTGAAGTTGAAGAAATACACACTGAAGGAATACAGTTTAACATCTTACCCGCCGACATTCAACAATTTGAAGTCAGGCTTTCCTACCCTCTATAACTTGAAGCGTTTTTCATGAACCGGCCTGTCATTTGTTTACATATATGTTCAGACCTATCGAATGAGATATGCATATGCATAGGTTCGCAGTCTAGTTTTCTTTCAAACGTTGAGGTGGTTTACTTTAATTTTTTATTTGTGTATTTAAAAGTATCAAAATGAGTTCAAGAAAAAACAAGTGTCTTTCCATAAGTGAAAAAAAGCGTGTGATTGAAGCTAGGGAGGAACAGAAAATTACGGACTTTTTTTTCAAAATGAACATGTTTGAAGGAATAAATCACGAACTTTAATTAAACTCTCGTTTACTTGAATTTTTCCTTCCTTTCTCTTGGTAATTTGAAAATTTTCTCTGGTCCCTTGAGTTTCAAATTATCGAGAGTCGACTGTATATAAATTATAAATACATATACCTAAATTTACATAAAACAGTCCACTAAAATTTTAAAATACTCACAACACTTTGCAAAACAATCATACATACATACAACATGAATATATGATCTAAATCTATGTGTGTACATACGCACAACTCAAATATAGATCATACGTGCAATCTCTACACAAATCAAATCTGGGTCATTCACATACCCAAAGCACATACACACACACACACATACACACCATATACGAGTAGCAACCCAAGGCTAAGCTCAGGCTACTGGGGGGATCACAGGTGGCGGATGGTGATCGGCCTGCAGATATGCAGGTTAGTTGCGAATAACAAATAAACAGTCCCCGACCAAGAGCGGCAGAGAAGGAGGGCGCGGCTGAAAAGGCCACAGGAAACCCTAAGAACTTTCTGCGACAAGACGAGTCGGCACCGTCTTCAACTAGGTGCTAACCTATCTCGTAGCTCTTGGGTAAAGAGATGGCACCGTGGGAAACCATAGCTCCATTGGTACCTACCAGTGCACACTCCAATTTCATCACTGCCTTTTAGGCATTACGACTGAGCCCAGTAAGGTTGTAATTATGGTATACTGGAATCAAATCTTTAGAATGATTGACATATGGGCTGACGTTTGCAGTATTCTGTTACCTGAGTAAGCAGGAGTGAAATCCTGTTGAAATGGCTTTCAGGCTAATGCTGTGAACGCCCCCGTCCCGTTAAAACCCTGGCAGGCCTCAAAGTACGTTCAATGTTTCGTCGCCATTAAGTTGGTGGTGTAGGTCCAGATGTAATATTCTTGGTTAGCACCGATCCGGCTCTGGCACATAACCCCATAAGGGTCTGTGTCAACCCTTGCATGGCCTCACTGCGTGCATAGATAACCATGGGATCGCTAGGTGACTACACACCCGAGCATTGACAGCGGCTTTGAGTGGGGACCCAACAAAAATGAACACAAATAAACAACACCAACATCAACAAAACCAGGAGAATGAGATCAACGGAGAGAACCCATTCCGGAAGAGCTCGATAGTGAGAAGATCTCCAGCTAGACAGCCGCTATCGCCCCAGAGGAGTCCTGATGGAGAAGCGGCGCCTCAAAGAAATACGTGGATGGTGCTGGATCCGAATAACCAGCCCTCCGTGTTTCACAAATTAGGGTAACAAATAAAAGCCCTAGTGGAAATGCTGGAGGATGGTAAAAGGCGATCAATTCACCAACCAATGCGGGATGCAATAGAAATCATCAAAACGCTCTATGAGCTCTCGCCGAACGAGATGCGTGATAGCAAGCCCAAGGAAGTTATCAGCAAAGAAAACACCTCCCAAACATCCCCATGGCTTAAGGTGATTTCGGGGCCAAACGAAGGCTAGAGCCTATAGAGTCGCCGAGCTCGAAATGCCGGCCGAAGTCACCGCCCTTAGTCGAAGCGAAGAAGGCATCACGTGGCAAAGTGGTGCCCCAAAAACAAAGCAATGCCGGAAAGAGCAAGAAGGCCCATCCCAAGAAGCCCGCCAAATCGACAATGAATGAGCAGGCCACAAATGGTCAAGTAACCGTTAGGATGGCGAGCAAAGAACAGGCCATGGGCGATGACAGCGCCTGGTTGAAAGTTCCCAAAAAGAAGCCAAGACAGCCCGCGCGCGAAAAAGCGCGACTTGACGCAATCGTGGTGGCAAGCAAGGGTGAACTTTCATACGCCGAAATACTTCGCAGGGTCAAAGGGGACGCCAAACTCCATAACCTGGGTGAAGCGGTTACAAAGATTAGGAGAACTCAGAAAGGAGACCTGTTGTTCCAGCTGCGCGAATCTGGTGACAGAACCGAAGAATTCAGGAGTAAAATCGGCGAAAATCTTGGCGCAGAAGCGGAAATCCGCACTTTAGTGCAGAGATCCACGATTGAAATCAAAGACCTTGACGAAGTCACCACCAGAAGTGACATCTGCGATGCAATCAAAGCGCAGTACAACATTGGAATTGTCGAAGGAAATGTGCTCAGTCTTAGGAAGGGCTACGGTGGCACGCAGATCGCGACAGTGGGCATACCAGCAGAGATGGCGAACAAATTGCTGGAATCCGGTAAAATCAAAGTCGGCTGGGTAAATTGCCGTATTCGCGTTCGAAAGACCCTCACCAAATGCTTCAGGTGTTTGGAGTTTGGCCATACGGCGCGCCAGTGCAAAAGCGAGCATGACCGATCCAAGCTGTGCAGAAACTGTGGAGAAGAAGGTCACATAGCCAAAGAATGCAAAGTGGACGCATTATGCTTCTGGTGTAAGATGGTTACTCCAGAAAACGCTGGACACGTGGTAGCCGCAAGTGCCCGGTACTCAAGAAGGCACTGGCCAAATTAATATGATAAATGCTGTCCAGATAAATCTAAACCACTGGGCAGCCGCGCAGGACCTTCTGGCGCAAACAGTAAGGGAGAAAAAAATCGACGTAGGCCTAATAAGCGAACCGTATAAACCCATAGACGGAAGCAGCTAGATAGATGATAACACAAAAAAGGCCGCGATATGGACCTGCGGGAATTATGCCCTGCAGTCAGTCGGCCATCGGGGAGACCACTTCGTATCTACTAAGATAAATGGTGTACATTTTTATTGCTGCTATGCACCCCCCAGTCTATCATTGGCGGATTATATGAAGCTGTTGGACGACATTGTAGCTGACGCACCAGGAAAACACCCAGTTATTATTGCTGGGGATTTCAACGCCTGGGCTACCGATTGGGGAAGTAAAACCACAGACGTAAGAGGGAGAGTTCTCCTTGAACCCTTCGCAAGACTGGATATAACTCTGGCCAACGATGGCTCAGCTGAAACGTTCCGAAAGGCAGGCAGAGGGTCAATCATCCACATCACATACATGAGCAACTCACTCCTGCGGAAAACCAAATGGCGAGTCAGTGAAGAATATACCCATAGCGATCACCAGGCTATCTTATTTAATGTCGGCAAAGGGAAACGCAGACTGTGCCCCACGCTAACAAGGCCAAAGTGGAAGGACACGCTGCTTGACAAAGATATATTCAAGGAAATACTAAACACCAGCGCAACAATGAACAATGGATCGGCTGAAGCCCTTTCTCATCAGCTAATCCAGACCATCACCGCAGCCCGCAGCGTGCGACGCATCAATGCCCAGAAGATCTGTCAGTAAAAGAGGAGAGCCTTGCTACTGGTGGACCGACGAGATTAAACGGCTCAGAGCGAAGTGTCTACAAGCACGACGAAGATCTCAGAGATCCAGAGGAAGAGAAGATTTCCAAGAACGACTAACCAACTTTAAACTGGCGAGGCGGGAACTGGAAAGTGCCATTAAAAAGAGTAAGTCAAGGAGTTTTAGACAGCTCTGCGACGAGGCTAACCTAGACCCCTGGGGCTTAGCGTATAGGGTGGTGATGAAGAAGCTCAAAGGCAACAGGTCCCCACAACTAACCTGCCCTGCAATGCTAAGGACTATAGTAGAGCATCTATTCCCGCATAGACCAACTACTATGGTCACCATCACAAGGGAGACCAATATGGAAGATCACGTCGCCATCACGTCGGAAGAACTTTTTGCTGCTTGCAAAAAAATTGGAGACACCAAAGCACCTGGACCAGATTGCATCCCGATTAAGGCATTAAAGATGACTATTAAGACGAGACCGGACATCTTCTTAGCGACGATGCAAAGGTGTCTAGAGGAGGGGATATTCCCTACGCCATGGAAGCTGCAACACCTAGTGCTGCTTCGAAAGGACAATAAGCCACCCGGGGAACCATCATCGTATAGCCCAATATGTCTGCTTGATTCTCTAGGTAAGCTCCTAGAGCGTATTATATACAACAGACTGCTGGCGGTGGCGGAGGAAAACGGAGCACTGTCAGATCACCAGTACGGCTTCAGAAAATCTCGTTCTACCATCGATGCAATAAAGGCGGTAGTAGATACAGCAACTGAAGCAATACAAGGGAAAAGATGGAAATGGGGACAAAAAGATACTGCGCAGTAGTAACGCTCGACGTCAAAAACGCGTTCAACTCGGCGAACTGGTCGTTTATTAGGAGATCCTTGGCCAGGATGGATACACCATACTACCTCTTGAGGATAGTCACGGACTACTTCAGTAACAGGAGGTTAAAGTACCATACGGACGATGGTGCTAAGCACTACAGTGTTTCCGCGGGAGTCCCGCAAGGGTCGGTCCTTGGACCTCTCCTATGGAATATTATGTACGACGGAGTTCTGCAACTAACCCTGCCTGAGGGAGTCAAGGTTATTGGCTTCGCTGACGACATAGCAGTGGTTACAGTAGCCAAGCACATCCACGAGGTGGAGTCTGCCACAGACGAGGCAGTTGCAATGATAAAGGATTGGCTGGAGTCTACGGGTCTGGAAGTAGCTGCACACAAGACTGAAGCTGTACTAATAACCAGTCGCAAGGCGGCGGAATATGCGAACTTCCGCGTCGGAAACCAGACAATTAGATCCAAAGAATCCTTACGGTACCTTGGAGTCATGATCGACAATCGGCTGCGCTTTAAAACCCACGTCGAGTACGCTACCAAGAAAGCATCGCTGATGCAGGCGGCACTCGCCCGAATGCTACCGAACATCAGCGGACCTGGATACGCCCGAAGGATCTTGCTGACCAGAGTGGTCAACTCGGTACTTCTATACGCTGCTCCTATATGGGCGGGTGCGCTGGTGACAAATAAGTGTAGGAGAGAGTTAGTATCAGCTCACAGGCTCTGTGCAATCAGAGTGATCAGTGGATTCTGTACAATCTCCTATGATACAGCCTGCGTTTTAGCTGGAATGATCCCAATAGACATCCTCGCGGATGAGATGAAGAGGGTGTATCTTAGGCGATCATCGAACCGGCAAGAGGCAAAGAGGGTCAAGGAAGAAGAAAAGGCAGCATCCGCAATGCTGTGGCAAACCAGGTGGGACCGTTCCACAAAAGGCAGGTGGACGTACAAGCTTATTCCCATCATAGAAACATGGACAAAGAGATCATGGGGGAACTGTAACTACCATATCACACAGTTCCTGTCTGGGCACGGCGGTTACCGGAAATACCTCCACAGATTTGGACACGATAGTTCGCCCCAGTGCCCAGAATGCCAAAATGAGGAAGAGGATGCGTTGCATGCAGTGCTCTACTGCAGACGCTTTGCAGAAGAAAGGGTAAATCTGCCAAGTCCAGAAAATCTCATTAGTCACATGACGCAGTCAAAGGACAAGTGGATGGAGATCTGCTCATTTATAGTGCGCGTACAGTACGCGCTGCGAAGAGCAGAAGCCCTAAGAAGAGCTCAAGAGGCGGCCTCGTAGAATAGAGCATAATTGCTAACCAGCCCCGCGAAGTAATACCCAACAGCAGTCCCGCGGGGAGAGTAGTTGAAGGTCGTAAGGGTGTGGAATAGTACGTAGGCGCACTCTTGGCATCGAACATTCAGGTGTTGCGAATCGTACATGCTGGTGGCACGGGCTACCGCATCTATGAAGATTACCACATCCATTGGCGCAACCAAAAAAAAAAAAAAAAACACCATATAGCAATCAATCAAAACACAATTCCCCCAAAAAAAATAAAATTTTATGTATAACAACCGAAAAATATATCTAACCACAAGCATCAGACACATCACCAATAAAAATACACATTTCACACAGAATAATTATAAACTAAATAAAATAAAATAAAGAAAAAAAGGAATCACAAAAAAAAAAACAAACATTAATCAACACAAAAACCAAATGGCACCGGTAAAGTGCTTACACAACACATAATCAATACAATAATGAACAAAAAAAGGATAAATAAACTAATAAAAATATAATATTGAAACATCACTCACCTGAATTTTAAACACATACGAAAATAAACGAACTACAAAAATTTAAAAATTCACGCACCAACAAAAAAAAAAAACAAATTTAAACAAAAACCAGCACGGCTGCCATTACAGTTTACGCACTTGTCAATGGACAGCCATCACAATTTAATTGCGCACTCTTCTTCAATTATGCAATTAAAGAAACTAGTGCAAAGAGGACAACACTATACAATCGAACTAATAGCCAAACATCAGCATAAGCATTCAGCCATTTAAGTATAGGGGTGCTCCTTTCACTTTTGTGTCTCAATGTGTTTTGTGTTGTCTGTCTGTTTTGCAAAATTTATTAATTTGGATTCCTTTCATGTGAGCCTTCAATAAAGAAGCAGATCTTCAAGCATGTAGCAGATGATCGAGCCAAAGGGTGTTCCAGTACAAAGGAGAAAATAATTGCGAACTTTGTTCACGGCGGGGAGAATGTTGTTGATAAATATATAAATTAAAATAAAATTGTCAAATGTAAAAGAAATAATAAAAAACATAGAAAATTTGTACACTTAAAATATCTAAACAAACACACTCACGATAAATCTCTCATGAGATAAAATTGCTTATGTCAAAAATTAATATAAAAGGAAGACATTTTTACACAAAATAAATCCTCAATTTTATAACGTTCAAGCAAACAGTTGGTTTTATTTAAAATATTTTTCCTACACAGTTTTGTACGCAGTTTTAAAGACAGTACATTTTAATTAACTACACAGTTGATATTGTTAATATACAGTCCAACTAAATATAAAACAAAATAACCAGTGCCGAACAGATAGCTGGCTGTACGACGTGATGCTCCAGTCTTTTTGAAGTTGGAATGGTCACGAACAATTTGCTCCAGAACACCTTTTTGATCTGCACCCGTGGACAATTTCGACATATTTTAAGGTTTTTATTTGAAAATTAATTAATTATAAACCAATATGTGTGTATTAAGTATTTATTAAATTTTATTAAATACAGTTTATTTAAATACTTAATTAAATATTTTATTACAGCACCTTACGACCTTTGGTCAGCTTTGCCCAGCTGGTGACAGTTGAGGTTAAAGTTGTAAATTAATTTTTTACACGGCGCGAGAAATGGGATTTCTGCACAACCACCGAAAGAGTCTGTAAGTCTTAAAAAGGAGAAGACAAGGGGCAAGACACCGACCGCGAGGGAATCTGTGTATGTACTTTGTTTTATATATGTATATATCTATCTATATATTTTGTGCACTTGCACTTTTTTATTAATTTTTTCTTTTAAATGTTTAATGCCGTGTGTAGTCTATCAACTACGAGTATCTTTATTTATATATATATATATATTTTTTTTTTTATAATTTTTTTTTCTTTTTGAAATGTTTAATTATCCGGTTCGTAAAGAACCAAATGTTGGGGTGTATAGGTTTTTTTTTGGGTTGGTTTTTTAATGGGTTCAAAAAATGCGGTTTAATGAAACACGTCTTTTCGCTTCCAGGGTTACAGCAAAGAGAGAGTTTTAATTCTTTCTCCGGAAATTACTTCCATTTTTAATTTTTACAATAAATGTTATACACTACTAAAATCATAACCTTACGTTACGTTTACTAGGTTACATTAGATTAAATTTCCAATTAATTTATCTTACTTTTAACATGGATTACAATTTTAAGACAAAAATGAAATAATTATTTTAACTAAACATATATGTATATTATTTATACATTTTGTTCATGAACAGATGCTGAAGAGTGCCGGTAGAGGTTTCCGATGTACATACAAAGGCCACACCGCAAAGTTTTGTAGCACCAAATGTTTATTTTGTAAAATCTGTAAGCGCAAGCATGCTACTGTTTTGTGTGAAGCTAATAATAAAACATCCTCTGTTGGAGCGTCAATCGACATAAAATCAGCAAGACAACACAATTCGAGCATACCACAAGTGGAAAAACAAAGCCCAAACAGTGTTTTTTTGCAGACCGCACGTGTAATGGCATCTTCACCAGCAAAATCTAATCAAAAAAAATTATTTGTGCGTATTACGAGTATGATTGACGGTGGCAGCCAGCGGACTTATGTAACAGAAACGATTGTAAATAAACTTAATTTACCTGTGGTCGGTCACATTAATTTATCGGTCATAGCATTTGGTAATAAGGAGATTGCAAAGCCAGTTTGATAACCGATTACTGAAGCTTGTTGCTGTGGTAATCCCTAATATTTGTCCAGATGTACTACCAGCCCCAGAGGCTCATAAATCACAGTTAGTTGGTGTTTGTTTGGCTGACTCAGTGGTTAACAATCGTAGCCAGGAGAAAGGCTTGAGTGTTTTGGTGGGAGCGGACTATTTCTGGAATGTGGTCACGGGCAAGTACAAAAGGTTAACCGCCCGATTGACTGCAGTGGACACCATTTTTGGATGGACAATCCAAGGACCAAGTGAAACAGGTGATGCTGAAAATTTTTGTGATAAAGTATCTACGCTTTGCAGTTTTTCAGTAGAAAGTTGGTGGAACTTAGAGACTTTGGGTATAAGGAGCAATGTTGCTGAAATAAACACAAGAGCTTCAAAAGAAATGTATACGAAAAACAGCGACCAGATACGAAGCCAAATTGCCTTGGAAAAGTTTGTATGTTCAATGGGAACCTAATAAACATCAGGGTGTTTCGCGACTTTATGCCCTCACAAAGAGGCTTTCGAGAGAACCTATGAAGCTAAAGGAGTACGACACCGCTATGCGCGAATTTATTTACGCAAGGTTTGCAGAACCCGTATCTACTCATGAAACAACATCCACCACGAAGTACTACATGCCACATCATCCTGTGTATCGTCCTGAGAAGGCAACAACAAAGATCTGCATAGTTTTCAATGCGTCGTCAAGAAGTCAGGGTAATTTGTCATTGAATGATTGTTTGTGGACTGGTTCCAATTTGCTGCCGGATATTCTTCTCGTAATATTGGGATTCCGAGTAGGTGAAATCGGATTGATTGCCGATATTGAGAAAGCATTCCTGCAAATCTCTTTAGCGGAGGAGGATCGCGACAGCCATCGATTCTTATAGTTTTCAGAACCACCTCTTTCTGCTAAAAACCTTCCTTCGCTGTGTGAATATGGAATGACACGCGTCACCTTCGGTGTGACATGTAGCCCTTTCCTTCTTTCAGCAATATTAGAGCTCCACATCCAATTATCGGCGGATGAGTTTCCAGAAACATGCTTGAGATTAAAAAGGGCCTTTTACGTTGACGATTTGGCTACAAGTGTACAAACCTCTAAAGAAGCAACACTTTTTTTTTCAAGAATCAGTGGATGTGCTTAAACGTGCTATGACGAGTGTGTTCAAATGGTATTAGGTATGAGGTGGAATACTTTGAGCGACGAATTAATGATTAACTATAACTTCGATGATATTCAAAACTTTGAATGTGCTACGAAAAGAAATTTGTTGAAGGTGATTGCACGTGTTTACGATCCTCTAGGATATTTATCATCAGGCTTAAAATTCTTTTCCAATCGCTCTGGAGCAATAACCCTAGTTGAGATGAGCTGTTGAATCCTGAATTACTTAAAGAATGGAACATTTGCTTGAAAAATTTTGATCAAATTGCGAATTTGCCCTTGTCCAGATGGCTCGGTATTAATATGGTATTCGGTATTAATACCAAAGTGAAAGAAATGCACAAACGGATTAAGGGAGATGCGCGAAAATGGAAGCCCTACGTATTTAATCGTGTTCGAGAGATCCAAGAACTCACTAACGTGGATGATTGGCGGCACTGTATAGTTACTGAAAATCCAGCAGACCTGATTACGCGTGGAATACCCGTCGACAAATTCGCTACGTCAACACTTTGGAAGGATGGTCCACCATGGCTGAAACTACGAAATCATGAGTGGCTCATTGGCAGTCATGATTCCGAAAAGGTCATTACGCTAACGGCTTACGAGGAAACTAAAGTAAGTGAGGTACCTGAAGCTGTGGATCCTATATTGCCTTATGATGCCTTTAGTAATTGGCTGAAGCTTCTGAGAGTCACCGCTTACGTTTTTCGTGTGGTGAACGCCTTTTTGGGTAGGGAAAGGCCACAAGGGAAATTTCTTACGGCGAAGGATATTCAACATGCAAAGATATATTGGTTGAAGTATTTTCAAAATATTAGTTTTTTTAATGAAATTTTATCATTGCAGCAGGGGAAGCCCGTCAGTCGCTCATCAAGTTTGCTGGCTCTTAACCATTTTCTCGACGAGCTGGGTTTAATACGTGTGTAGCCGGCTGTAACAACTCGACGAATCACTGGACGTTATTAACCCCATTATTTTGCCGAAGTCTAGTGTCTTACACACAGGGGTTACATCTACGTACTGTTGTGTAATGTATACACTCGTATGTATATTAATATGCCTATGTATTTATGTATATATGTATATATATATCTCTCTATACCATAATCTTGTACTTGTATGTTATATACTCTAAGATAAGATATTCCTACTCCTACCCATAGCTGGCTCTGACTAGCCAGTCTACAATAAACTAGTGAACAATCAAGACGTCTTTTATTAATAGAACATGGTGTCAGGTGAAACATTATAATGGCTACGAAAGACAACAAAGAGCCGGCACTACCAAGTGCGATAACTGTTCAAAGTAGTGCTGCACCTTCCCAAAATTTTTCTTCGTCAATTCCAAACATTAATCTAAAAAGCACAAATCTGGCCACAACCTGGAAGCACTGGTTTAATCAATTTAAAGTTTTTATGCGAGCTACAAATCTGGAAATGCAGTCAAGCTCCCGCAAAGTCGCTCTTCTATTACATCACATGGGCCCAGAATCACTTGAAATATTTAATTCATTCAACTTAGACTTGGACCAGGTGAATTATGAAGACTTAATCAAAAAATTCGATGAATACTTTTTGCCCAGAAAAAACATAGCTATGGAGCGACATAATTTCTTCTCACGTTCACAAAAATTGGACGAAAGCATCGACTCATATATTACAGTGCTAAAAAATTTAAGTCTAACATGTGATTTTGGGACTTTAAGAGAACATCTTGTACGAGATATTTTATATATTATATATATATAAAGGAACGTCTACTCAACGAAGAAGACATCCCATTGGAGAAAGCCGTTGAAATTGGAAGAACATGTGAAATAACTAAATAACAATTTCTACAACAAAACAGCTCCACTACAGTCATAGCTGCTCTCAACAAACATAGCGCCGCGCAGTCTAACAGCAGTCATATACAATACGGTAAAATTAAAAAAAATATATACCAGCCGCCCATATCAACCAGTGGAGTACAATCATCTCGATTTCCCCCACAACTGTCTCAGCCATCCCGCCACAATTATAAAGCCGACAACTCTAACATTTGCCCGAGGTGCGGTGAAACGCACAAATACATGTGTCCTGCTGCAGGAGTTACATGCAACAAGTGTGGAAAAAAAAATCATTACGCTATATGATATGTATATATATGTGCCGGTCCAATCTACATATATATCCGCAATGTCGAAGCCGAGTCCGAAACGTCATCATCAGAGTCCGAAGTTCTGTTCATGGGTCTTCTTGAAGCGTCATTATCGTCATTATCTTGGGATATATACTTAAACATCAACGGTACAAAGGTCAAGTGTCAATTAGATACCGGCGCACAAGGCAATGTGATGTCAGATAAAACATTCGGTCTACTTGGACTAAAAGTCTGTAATATTGAGCCTACAACGAGTCGTATTCTTACATTTAGTAAAGAACCTCTTACAGTTATTGGACAAATTGGAATTCCATGTGTTTACAAAAACAAAGAAAGTGTTGTAATTTTTTATATATCTAAAATTGATTGTCATACAGTATTAGGATTACCAACCTGTATCAATATGAACTTAATTAGACGTGTAAATGAGTTACATTGTGAAGAAGGTAAAAGTGAAAGTAATTTGTTTTTTTCATGTAAAAAAAAATTGGATTTCTCGACAATTTTAAAGATTTGTTTAATGGCCTTGGTTGCTTAAAAAGGAAAATTCATTTGCAGTTAAAACCCGATGTCGACCCAGTGATTGATTGTCCGCGGCGAATACCATTTAGTCTCATGAAGCCACTTAAAGAGGAGCTCAAAAGAATGCAAGATATAGGAGTAATTGTCAAAGTCGAGGAACCAACTGAATGGGTAAGTTCTATTGTGCTAGTTCAGAAATCAAATGGAACACTGCGATTGTGCCTGGATCCCCGAAATTTAAATAAGGCTTTGCTAAGATCTCATTTTCAATTCCCGAATATCGATGAATGCAAAGCTCGCGCTGCTAATGCAAAATTTTATTCCATTCTTGATGCTAATTCGGCCTTCTGGGTTCTTCCTCTTGATGAAGGTCTTCAAAGCTGTGTACTTTTATGACTCCTTATGGAAGATATCGATTTTTGAGATTACCATATGGCATTAATGTAGCACCCGAAATCTTCCAATCCGAAATGGAAGAAAACTTTAAAGATATTGAAAATATTTTTATATACGAGTATATGGACGATTTTCGAGTATTTGGATCAACCATCGAAGAGCATAATAAAACGCTCAAAATAGTGCTCGAGAGAGCAAAGTCAATAGGGCTAAAGTTTAACTTATCTAAGTCCAAATTTCTCCAAAACGAAGTTAAATTCATTGGTCATGTGTTCAGTCCGAAAGGGGTACGTCCCGATGAAAATAAATTAAAAGCCATTTGCGAAATGCCGCGTCCCGAAAATGTGTCTGACCTCCAAAGATTTTTAGGAATGGTAAATTATTTAGGATCATTTGTTAAAAATTTGTCGACGGAAACTTCAAATCTGCGTCAACTGTTGCGAAAAGATGTTGTATGGCATTGGTCTACTAAACATGATGAAGAATTCGAAAATCAGAAAAGTCTTGTCTGCAAAGCACCAGTTCTCACATACTACGATCCGAAAAAACATCTTTCTCTGTCTGTAGATGCATCTAAGAATGCACTAGGAGCAGCCATTTTTCACGATTCCTCTCCGATCGCATATGCTTCTGCAACGCTGACGCCATGTCAACAAAATTACGCTCAAATTGAGAAGGAGCTTCTCGCAATCCTTTTCGGTTGCACAAAATTTCATCAATACACCTTTGGTCGACATATAGTTGTCGAGACGGACCACAAACCCTTAGTCCCTTTATTTGGTCGTCCTCTGTATAAAATACCGGTGCGATTGCAGAGGTTCATGCTTCGGTTTCAGTCCTACGACTTAGATGTAGTCTATAAACCAGGGAAATATCTTTTTGTTGCCGATACTTTATCAAGAGGAGCTCTTCCTGAAAATGCCTTAACAAATTTTGACCAAGAATTACGTCTACACTGCAATCTTCTCACTAAAACTTTGTCCGCAACCGAATCAAAAATAAACGAAATTCGTTGTGCGACTTTGAATGTCAAAAAATACCATCAAGATGGGTGGCCTATCTCTAAAAAGTCGGTTGATCAACTAGCTGTGCCCTACTTTAATATAAGAAACGATCTTCAAGTCATAGACGAGTTAGTTTTTAAATGTAACCGGTTGGTCAAACCAGTCTATGCGGCACGAAATGCTCCTACTTGTACACGAAAGTCACATGGGCATCAAGCGTTCTAAAAACCTAGCTAAAGACTATGTGTTTTGGCCAAACATAAATCATGATATTGAAAATGTCGTCAGGAATTGTGAAACCTGTATTCGTCACAGGAATGCAATTTCAAGAGAGCCATTAAAATCTCACGAAGTCATTCCAATTCCGTGGTTTAAAATCGGCATTGATTTATTCGAATTTAAAAAGAATACCTACCTGTTAGCAGTGGACTACTTTTCGAAGTACATAGAAATTGCACTTTTAAATAATGGCCATTCAAGTTGATTCGTTATCACCCAACTGAAGTCAATTTTTGCACGCCATGGTATACCTGAGATTATGATAAGTGATAATGGTCCACCATTCAAATCTGAAGAATTTACAAAATTTACTTTGGAATGGAACATCGACCACTTAACGTCTAGTCCATATCTGGCTCGCTCCAATGGACTTGCCGAAAGATCTATCCAAACCATTAAAAAGTTATTTTGAAAATGTGAGGAAACAGGTTCTGATCCTTACATCGCTCTTTTACACTATAGAACCACCCAAAAAGGGAATATGAGTTCACCGTCGGAGCTGTTAATGTCACGCAAACTGCGAACAAAGCTTCCGGCTATTCAGGATACCTTCAAGGCCCAATTAGTTGACGTAAAAAAGTATGAAAAGCTCGCGAAAGAAAAACAAAAGAATGTAGAATCGTATTATAACCAAGGCACAAAAGCACTAAAACCATTGAACGAAGGTGAGCGTATATTTTACAAGAAAAATTTAAGTTCAGAATGGTTTCCGGGCACAGTTGTATCCAAATGTCGAGAACCTCGATCTTATGTGGTTAGTGATGAGAATGATACCCATTACAGGCGATCTCGTCAGCATATATTTGAATCTCCTATCGATGTTAACGCGGATGAGAATAACAGTAATAAACAAAACAATCAATCATCGGAAGAAACATCAGGTGCTCAAAAGGACACTATGTGTTCCCCAAAATCATCCGCGAATAACGATCTTGTTACAACTCGCTATGGAAGGCAAATAAAACCTCCCGACAAATTTACGCATTCCAATTTCAATTAGTATTAATATAAAAAAAAAATAATAAAACAAACAACTTTTACTTTTCTTCTACATTACCTGAACTATTGTACGAGAATTATCTAAATATATTAAGAAATTATAATCACGATGAAACTAAATCTATTTGTTTTTAAACTTATAATATTTTTATTTTATAAATATCTCATGTATCTTCAAAGGGAGATGTTGTGTAATGTATACACTCGTATGTATATTAATATGCCTATGTATTTATGTATATATGTATATATATCTCTCTATACCATAATCTTGTACTTGTATGTTATATACTCTAAGATAAGATATTCCTACTCCTACCCATAGCTGGCTCTGACTAGCCAGTCTACAATAAACTAGTGAACAATCAAGACGTCTTTTATTAATAGAACACGTACATCTACGTGAAGAGTTTTGGTTACCGAGGGGAAGACAAGTTATAAAGAGAATAATAGCTAGCTGCCGAGTTTGTAAGAAGTTAAGAGGGAAACCAGGATCACAACAGTTTGCGCCGCTGCCAAGAGAACTCATTCGTGCATCCAAACCAAAACCCAAACCCAGTCAATTCAAAATTAAAATCATATATCATACAATTTCCCTCGCACGCTACACACACATACACACATAGCATACATCAGTCAATCAAAACACAATTCACTCATAAAGGAAAAATTAATACTACAAAAATATAATAACTAGAAAAAATATATTTAACCACAAGCATCACGCACTTCACCAATAAAAATACACATTTCACACACAATAATATAAACCAAATAAAATAAAAATAAAGAAAAAAAATATAAATAAATAAAATAAACAATTTCGCAACACACAAGCCAAGCAGAGCCACCGGTAAAATGCGTAAAATGCACAACACGTCACACACAAAATTATATATTATATCTCACCTGAATTTCACGACTTTAAAAATTACCGCACTAAATACTGAATTAAAGAACAAACAATTTTTCTCCGGCATGACTGTCATTGTCAATATTCATACAACACAATTGATCAATGAACAGGCATCAAAATTAACCCAAGCACTCTTCTTCAACTTCGCAATTAAAGGAAGTAGTGCAAAGAGGACATATACAGGGCCGGACGTTGCATTGGAGCAAGTGGAGCAGCCGCACCGGGCACAAGATTATATAGATTCGTTAAATAGTTCTTTGCAAACATCGTTTTTAAGTACATTGAAAAATTAACAGAAAATATTTTTTGCACTAACCTAATCGCAACGCTGCAACACTTTATAGTATACATCCTCATAATAATAATATACACAATAAATGTACACTGATACCTAACATCTGTACTCTGTACGCTACTTCAACAGCACAGTAACGCAGTTGCAGTTCATTCAAAAAAAATACCCTATTTCATCGAACCTATAACTTAATAACCACGGCTTGGTTTTGTATCATGCCGCTCCATACGTCACAGTTTCTGCGCCATACGTCATAGTTTACCAGCTGAAATCATAGAAAACACTAACAAATTAAACTTCCTTTGGAGCAGAGTTTCGGATCTGCACCAAATGCATGTTATTTATAACAAATAAAATTGGTTCCAACAAACTAAGGCAGACGTGTTCGATGTAGAAGATAGAAGAGAACGTGTTATTAGCTTCAATCGCATTGAGTTGTATATTATACGAGTATGTATGTGTCTTTCACAGTAGGTACTCGCTTGTTCGGTTAAGATTGTGTTATGTCAGAGCAAGTTTTTTTTTTGCACGGATTTGTTTTTGGATAATTTTAGAATTGTTCTTTAATTTGAGAATTTAGAAATCCCAGTCACTATTAAAATAATATGTAAATAGATTGTCTCATTTTTGTAATTGTTTATTTCTAAAGTGTAAAAAAAGTTCCTGTATACCACTGAGTCAAGTTAGTTAAAAAATATTTCCAAAAAAAGTTTTGCCTTGTGCTCGGGACTCAGAAATGTATTCCGGAAAGAAAAAACTATCAGGCAGTGAGTGTAGGAGCAAGCGGAAGGCGATTGAGGCAGACAATACAAAACAGGCGCTGCAGTTCAGGAAATACTTTGCTGTGTGTCCTTCAACATCGGTAAGTCTAAGTTGCAATAATTTATTGCCTACAGAAAATATTGCAGGGCCAGTTCAGGCAGAATCAGCCTTATCAGCTAGATGATGTTGAAGAAAGTAAAGAAAGTAGTGCAATTAATGTTTTACCAGCAAATTTTTCCCAAATTTAAGTGATCAAGTTATTCAATTATTAGTGGAGCAGAGTCTTCTTCAAGTAGAAAATTTTGATTTTCCTGTAACGAAAAGCAGGAAGTTTAGTACCCGTTTTTGCCAAATGGTGAGAAAACATCAAGGGCATGGTTGTTTACTCGAAATCTTCGGACTCTTTTTTTTCTATAATTTGCGAACGCTCAAGGGATTTAAGAACCCTTAAAATGTTTGCACACATCGCGGGCGAAGGAAAATCAGGAAGGATCGAAAGAGAGGTACCGGTGAACGCTGGTTAAATGTATGAGGGTTATAATGACTAGGGAATAAAGAGCTAGGTGGGGCATTCCATAAGCGAGTTGTACGGCTTAGGAACAAATCACGATATTTCAGATTACGTCCGAAAGTGTGCTTGAGGGTGTACTGATGAGAATTGAAAGCGAGACGGGTTAAAAGTCTGAAGGGGCGGAGTGCTACTGGCGATTTTTATGGAGCATTGGTGGCAGAAATAGCGATAAAACAGAGTTAGACGCAAGACATTACGTCGGAGTTCGAGGCTGTCCATTATTTTAGTGATATTAGTATCACCTAAGCTCGGTTTTGAATCCTATCTAGTAGGTGCAGAGATGTTTTGGGGGCGGATAAATGCCTTATATATTGATCAGAGGGGATGAAGTGTTTCTTACATCGCTTGAGGAAACCTAGATATTTCGCAGCATTTTTGATGACATCGAATATATGGTCATTCGAACGTAAGTTGTCATTGACACACATACCGAGAATGGAAAGTTTTTCAGCTTCGACGATGAAAGTGCCATTCATGGATAATGGCTAGGTGTTTTTAAATTAATGACAGCAGACAGCATTGTGTTTTGGAACCTTTAAATTCCCCTCTGTTGATAGTTCCCCAATTGCTTATTCTGCTAATATCGGAATTTGATGAGCTTGACATACGCTGAGGTTCCCGTTCTACAGTCGAAGAGCAGGGACGTGATATGAAAAAAAAGCAGAGAGTGCTGTCGTCAGCAAAGGCATATAAGTAACAGACAAGAGATCCTTGATAAAAACTAAAGAGTGTTGTAGACAGAACGGAGAAGAATATCAGACTTGAAATCATCCAAGACAACTTGAATTGAACGTTCCGAAAGGTAGTTTCTAATCCATTGAAGAAGAGAGTCGTCGATCCCAAATGTACGCATTTTCGATAAAATATCAAATGCCTTGGAAATATCAAGTGCAACTATCTTTTCTTTCGCCAGATCGATGTATGCTTTATTTCCACTTTTTGGTGAGACATGCCATCAGATCACCAGTGGACCTGTTGCTACGAAAAACATATCGCCGGTCATTGAGAAGTTTTCGTGTTTTGAGATATTTCATGAGCTGACGATTTATCAGCGTTTCCATGACCTTGGAAAGCACGTTGCACGTAAGTGCAATGGGTCTGTAGGAGGAGAGAGAAGAAGATTGTCTTTTTTAGGGATTGTCTGGACAAATGCTGTTTTCCATCTGCTCGGGAAGAGTCTTAAAGAGTATGAAAAACTTACGCAGTGGTTTTGCCAGCATGGAAGAACACCTCTTCAGAAGAAGGGGAGATATACCATCTGGACCATCGGCTTTATGTATGTTTATATCTTTAGGTACTCTTCCTACAACACGAGCACGAAAGTAGTTTCGTCCCATTGAAGATTCGACGCACTGTAGGCGGTGGCAAAGCACAATCTGGGAGTGTTGAACTGGCCGCAAAGTGTGCAGCAAGCAGATTGGCTTTGTCCAAAGAGTTGACAGCTGGAATGTCATTGTAAATGAGCGTTGGGATGGAGGATGAGGCAGAGTTTCTAATATTTTTGACGAACGACCAAAAATTGTTACTACCATTAAGACATTGTAGTATTTTTTGCCTCAGTTTTTGGTTGTATTAGAATCTTACATGCTTAACAAAGACGTTGCAGTCATTCCTGGCTCGTTCAAACTTTTTTCGGATTTCCGCTGTCTGATTGGTCTTGAAGGACCGAAAAAATATTTCTCTAACCCTAACAGCCTCTTTACAGCTCGAGTCGTACCATGCCTTTTCTTTTGGTCTAAGACTCTCCATCCGATGATTGATAATCATTCCAAAGAGAATGGTGTCTGTGATCATATCAGCAGTGGCATCCACGCCGTTATCGAGGAAGCATAACGACCAGTTAAAATTCCTACAGAGGCTGTTAAGAACCGTATGGTTCTTTTAGGAATTTTTTCTCTAACTGTGTGGTCGGTGTACGAGAAATTAGCTGATATGACACAATGGTCCGACGAGCCTAGAGGGGAGAGCACATCTATGGTGTACTTACCAGGGTGAGAAGTTAAAAGCAAGTTCAGGGTGTTGGCGGTATGACTATCAACGTCTGGTATACACGTGGGCTCATTTACAAGTTGTTTCCGCAGCGAATATCTCAACATACCGTCCTTTGGGTGTTGTCTGTCCAAAATGTCGAAGCGACCCAAAATTGTGTATATTGAAATCGCCCGTAATAACGATTTCAGTATGAGGATACAGGGATACAATTCTTTGAATGGAGTCAGAGAGTGCATCAAACTCGTTAAAAGTGGAATTGCTGTCCAGTTTGGGGCTTGCGTAAATAAAGCAGTAGTGGATAATTTACTTACGGAGATGGAATTTTAACCACATGAAGTTGAATTCTGGATTGGAACAGGGACTACATTGTGGTGAAGTTTGGTAAGCAACATCACTACACACATAAATGGCGAAACCGCGTTGGGAGAAGAATAACGATACTAGTTCGTAGCCAGGTAGCTTCAGATCAGAATGATCTGAGAGGTATGGGCGGAGATCTACCTGCGTTTCGCTAAGTGCCAAAACAGCTGGTCTGTATTTACAGACATGGACGTACGCAGAAAAGTGATTACTTTTTATCCCGCGTATATTTGCAATGTCCACTCTAAATTCCCAAGTCATTATAAAGAATGACAAACACAAAACACACAAACACCGACGTTACTAAGCACAGCTGTGAAGCAAAAATTCAGAGTTAGTTTACCGAATCAAATTGTTGTAGGTGTTATGCCCATACAACAATAGGAAACAGCACACCAACAAAATTCATACTCACAGCCCGCTATCCATCGGTTGTTACATACACTCAGCCACTGCACGCTGTATAACAATGTAATACAGCAACGGCAGTGACCAAGTGCAAGTAACAGCATGACCAGGGGCAGGAAGGTTGGAATGCCCCCACTGTGGATTTTACTGCAGGAAGAGTGAAGTGTGACTCATCGTCGGAGGTGGACATGTTTCGAGGCGACGAAGGCAACCAGCAGGAATAATAAGTTCGTTCGAGACAGGACTCTTTATAATCGAAAATAATTATGAAAAACCTAGTGTAGTGCCTAGGTATTTTGAAGTTACTTTGAAGCGTATATGTTCACATCAAACATTAGCAAGTGTTCGAATGTAGTCCAAACTAGTAGTCCAAAAAACAAAAATCAATCAGCGAGACATTAAAAAAATGATTTGTTGACGAGTAAATCAATGAAGTCAACCAACATTTCTGGTAACACGACGGCGAATTGTGCCAGCGTGTGCAACGAGTCATTAGGTATGGATTATGAGAATCTTCATCGAAACAATATCACAGATAGTAATGACAGTCCAAGTAATTGGACAACAGTCATTAGCAACTTAAAATGATCAGCTAGTCATTTTCAATCCAACATTAAGAAAAGGAAGAGAAATTTCGCAGACGATACATCTATTCGCTCAGCTAAGTATGAACAGAGAGATGAAAACCGGTTTTGCAGCAACAATGGAAGACAAATCCAAGAAGTGCTCCTACTCAGAGTGGATCCAATAAAAATAATTATAGCAGTAGACCATCAAATGTTAATAAAATTTCTTATTGTCCTCCTATTTATATATTTGGTGCGAACTGTGACCTTATTAGTGAGGTTATAGATCTGGCATCAAAAGAATGTAAAGTATCTGATTTAGCACATAAATTTGTAAACATGGGCTATCAGAAAACCAGAGTCTATATTAGCAATGCTAGTGTACATAAAATGATAATCGATCGATTACGCGGTACAGGTATAGGCGCGTACTCTTTCTCTCCAAAGGAAACGAAAAAGGCTTATATTCTGTTGAAAGGTCTTGATGCTGACATACCCTGCGAAACCATTAAACAAGCATTGCAGACTAATGTCAAAATAAGTAAAATAGTTCCATTTATTACTTCTAAAACAAAGGAACTTAATATGAAATTGAATATATTCTTGGTACAACCTCCCTATCTCCAGGAGACTATTAAGAATCTTATAAATATTAGATATTTGCTCTATCAACGTATCTACTGGAAAAAAAAACATATTAGATGCTATCGTTGTCAGCGTTTTGGGCATTCCCGTGAATGCTGTGCATATAACAGTCGATGCGTTCTCTGTGGTGAATCTCATGAATCTACCATATGCATCAATTTAGCGAAATCTCTTAAGGAGGCACACCAGCCTGTACCTCAACCAAAATGCATTAAATGCAATTCCACTGGTCATGAAGCCAGCTACAGTGGTTGTCGTACACTAAATACAAGGAAAAAAAACAGTCTTTAACTGAAAGAGCAAAAACATTTTCTTACATAAAACAAAAAGAAATAGAAGATCAATGAGGAAAAAATGTCTGCTTACCTTGAATTTGTTGCCTCAATAATAGTTTAAAGATGATTGAAGTAAATAAACTTAAAATAATATCGATGAATATTAATTAAATAATCTCTCATGAAACAAGGCTGGCAGTGTCTGATATTTTAAGAAATAAAAAGCCTCAAATATGTTTCCTTTCTGAAACCAGATTAAACAGCAGACATAACCCACAATTCGAAGGCTATACCTTCATACCGGGAAACTCTGGTACGGGTACAGCCATTATATTGGATCAACAGTATAAATATTACACGATTTGTTTTAGGAAGTATTTAAAAGGTTTTCCAATAGGGACTTGACAACTTTGATTTTAATTTCTGAACGCACTCTTTCACTAATCATCAAATTGTCATTGTCAATTTATTCAGTAAACTTAACATTTTCATCATGGTAAAGTACACGAACGAGCAACATCTGCAAATTATAAAAATTTTCTACCGAAATTCGGAGTCGGTGACTACTTTCTGTTGACTATTTTCTGTGGGGCTACGTTAAGTCATTGGTTTATGCCAACACGCTGGTGACGTTATATAAATTCATCAGTAAAATAGTCAGGTGGATCGTTCCGCTTTTGTTAAGTTTTATTAACTTAACTGTGTTGCTTATTATCTAGGCTGCGTTCATGTACAAGTTTAGATAATGATTCATAATTCTTAATTTGTTCTATTATATAGTCTTGTTCTGTTTTAGGATTGAGCGCGTTCAGAATTCTTGGGAAAAGTTAGTCAAAGGATTCTGATTGGTCCAGAGCCCTTAGCTGCAAAACTAGGTGACATTTCGTAAGGTAGTGAACTGGACTTTAAGGCAAAAAATTACTCAATAAAATCTCAGGCAGATGAAGAAACGTCAAAAATCTGCTGATTTGCCGTTTTTAATTTAAGTGAAAGTTGTATTTCATTATTTATTTTTTTGATAAATTATTTTCTTTTTATTTTATTTATTTTCGAAAATTCTAGAAAAATATTGGCAGCATTTGTCCCATTTCGAAAGTGAAACAGAGTATCATTTTAAATTCGATTCGAAAAGGACTTTAGAAATGGGTTACAAAGTTGGGCCACTGTTACTGTTTATTCTTGTCAGTAGCCGGGAGAGCAAAAGATGAAATGTAGTGGGAAATTTTGCAATTGCGTTACGAATAACCGACTATGTTGACTGTGAAATTGGAGTTGAACTCCATAATCATTTTCATTTCATTGTTCCCTCACTAAAGTTGTTTGTCCCGAACAACAAAATTCCTTTGGAAGCCTGACTGCCTGCTTCAATCGGCAGAGCGAAGGCAAGTGCTTCAGCAGGGGTTCCTTTCCTGGATATCCTTACTGCTGACTCTAGCTTCGAATCTGCAATTGATGATCTATGCGTCTTTTAACCTTTCCTAGATAATTTCTTGTCCTGCGGTGGGGTATGACAAACGTGCCAGTCTACTCACGTCTGCTTGGAGTTGCTGCAGTGTTCCTCCTCGTTGCTGCGTTCAGCTTTGCAATTGCACCTTGTAAACCTCCTGCATGTGGCTATCCCCAAACCGTTTCTCGATAGCCAGTACTAAAGTCACATAATCTTTATGATTTTCAATGTCTATTGTTTGCAACAATTCTGCTGCAGGACCGTGCAAGGCCATTGTTGGGCAAAGCACTTCTACTCATTATCCCAGTTGTTCGCACAGGCAACCATTTCAAACTGCTTCTTCTAAGTAGACCGTGAGGTCTGGCAGCCAAATGAAGGAAGCTTCACCTCTTTTCTCCTTGGGCCACCTAAATAATATTCTCGGAATTCCTGTTTTTGCACTGTGTCGAGCTATTTTGAAAGTTCCTCAACTTTTCTGTAGATTTTTTCATCAACATTACTGTCTATTCTATCAAATTTGTCATAAACATTCTTCTTTATTCTATAAAATTTGTCATCGATTTCTTCGAACTTATGCTGCAGAATGTTTTTTGTTCTTATATTATTCTATTGTTTATTCATTTTCTGTTGAAAGTCCCGCGGGCTGTTCTTTTATTCGTGTAGATCGTTATTTTATTCGTCCAGCTTTTGAAGCTATTCTTTTGTTCGTCCATTTTCAATAAGGTTAATGCATCATCGCAGCCATGTCGCCGCCAATACTCATTTAATCTTCCTCGTCAACCTCAAAGGAGTATGTATCTGCACGTCGCTCGTTGTTCAAAGTTCAAAGTCGGAGCACCAAGTCAATTTTTCCCTCAGTGCCGCTGAGGTTTTATCTTGTTCAATTCGTATTTGAGTTGGACGAGGGTGAACTGCAATAGTTTTCGACCCATAATAGCTTTTTTTAGCATCCACCAAACACCTTCTTTTTTAACACACAATAGTTCCCTCCTAATTCTGACATCAATGTAAAATACTTGTGTTTGTAGAAAGGATAGAACTTATTATTTTCAATACAATTGCTTTATTTAACGACTGGGACAATGAATAGAAGTACTTTGCCCTAACAATGGCATTGCACGGTCCTTCAGCAGAATTGTTCAAGACAATAGCCATCGAAAACCATAAAGATTATTTGACTTTAGTACAGGCTATCGAGAAACGGTTTGGGGATAGCCACATGCAGGAGGTTTACAAGATCAAATCGCAAAGCCGCATGCAGCAACGATGAGAAACACTGCACATTTGTCATACTCCACCGCAGGCCAAGAAATCATCGACGAAATGGCAAAGGACGCTTTTATCAGGTGAATTGCAGATTCAAAGCTACAGTCAGTAGTAAGGATGGCGGGGAAAGGAACCCTTGCTGAAGCACTTGTCTTCGCTCTGGCGATGGACGCAGGCAATCAGGCTTCCAAAGGAATACATTACGTCAGGGAAGGAGCATTTGTTTTGAACAAGCTACTCTACGGGATAGACGAAGAATGCGGTGCTGGAACTGCAATAAAAGAGGACATCTTCAAAGGCAGTGTAAAGAACCTGTGCGACGAAAATGTTGCCCTCATTGCGGAAACAAGCAAATAGAGGAAGAAACCCGCAGGAACAGCCATCAAGAAGCGGGTCAACCTTCCCGAAGCTATCAGTCGGGATGCCCTGCGAAGTTGGGAGCAGGAGTTGACGACCCCAGGACCATCATCCAAGTCTCGCTGGCAAAACGATGCAATGTAAATCTTATAATAGAAATAGTCAGTGGAAAGGAAAAATGTATGGCAACAATAGACACCGGTGTCACAGCTTTAATTATCAGGAGGGATCGGGTGCAGAAGCCCTGGTTGCATAACACCAGCAGCTATAGTTTGAGATCAGCTACTGGAGAAACGGCTAAAGTACGAGTATATTGCAAAGTCCGCATAAAAATCTACATGGCGGGAATAGTCTTCTTTCACGTTTTTCTGTTGGCTGACATATACGACGAGTGTATCATTGGTACAGATTATTGAAAGAACATGGACTAGTAGTAGATTTTGGGGCACAAACCCTGTAATACGAAAATATCGAGATACCAGCAACATACGGAAATACCAACACTTCAGTCTTAAAAGTCGTTATCTGCAGAAATCAGATTCTAGAGCCTTCCTCGGAGACAACTGTTTGGGCAAAAGTGGAAGTCCGTGCTGGTAGTCACCGATTCTGTTTGATTGAGTCAGAAAATAGGAGACACTTCCTGGTGGGCAAGACCTTAGTGGAACCAAAAAACAACATGGTTCCTGTAAGGATTCGAAATCCTAAGACATTCAGTTTAAAGGTGAAAAAGGGAGAGATTGAAGCTACATCGACCACAACGGAAACATGTCGTCCAACATCGGTCACAACAATTCAAATCATAAAATCCAAAAACAAAATCCTCAGCCTCTGTATTTTGGATCAAGAACAGCGTATCCTGGCAAAACAAATATTCATTGAGTACGCGGATATATGCATTTACTACACAAGACGAAAAATACGGACGTACGAAACTTGTTCAACACCACATTGATAACGGAGACGCCAGTTCAATCCGTCAAAATGCAAGGCGTCTTCCATTGGCAAAGCAAACAGGGGTTCCCGAAGTGGTGTCGAAGATTAAAATTGTGGGACTTATTGAAGAATCGCAGAGTCCGTGGGCATCTCCAATGGTCCTCGTGAAGAAGAAAGATGGCAGTACGAGGTTTTGTGTAGACCACCCACGTCTCAACGATGTCACTAAAAAGACAGCTACACAGTACCGAGAATCGATGACACTTTGGGTACGCTTTCTGGAGCGAAATGGTTTTCAACTCTTGACTTGGAGCGCTGCTACTGGCAGGTAGAAATAAATCGTATGGATCGTGAGAGAACTGCCTTCACTGCCATTTGGTGTATTCAGGGTTACGAATTTTGAAGTGCAACACCACAAGGAAAAACTCCACTCAAATGCTAGTGCTCTCTCTCGTCGACCGTGCGGAGTTAAAGGCGAACACTACAACCGTAAAGAAGCGAAGAAACAGACCACCATCCAAAGGATCGGGACCAAGGCAGTGGAGGGTTGGAGTATAGATGAAATCAATTCCTCCCAGCAGGCAGATAATAATATCGAATGAATATTGGCCTGGAAAGGAAAGACCAAGTCTGGCAGGAGATATTGGACCGGAGCCAAACTCTGAAGGCATATTGGACACTGTGGAACTCGCTTTGTGTGCAAGATGGATTGCTGAAGAGAAAATGGGAAAGTGCAGATGGAACAATATCTCGAATGTAGCTAATCATACCACAGTCTAGAGTCATCCAAGTACTCCATGAAATATATGTCGGAATATAAGGAGGCCATTTGGGAATAAACAAGACGTTGGGAAAGGTAAAGGATCGTTTCTGTTGGCTAAGCGCTATACAAAATGTCGAGAATTGGAGCAAAAGTGCG